>VMOF01000024.1:10999262-11599262 GCA_011764245.1 Trialeurodes vaporariorum | reverse complement strand
TCGTTCGTTTTTTATTCGTGTGTATTTCTGAGGAATCGAAACCCTTGTGCTTCGCCTCTCATATTATTTTTTTTTTTTTTTTTTTTTTTTTTATACCAGCAATGCTGCTTTGAAAGAAGTCAGATCACCGAGCCAAGCTTGGTCCTTTGGGTCACCGCTGTTGTTGACCCTTTCCGCAGTCAGTGGCGGTTCGTGCAATTTGGCAACCGTGCACTTTTCCGTATGCAAAAAGATCGATACTAGGTGAGGCGCTGCGCCTCACCAAGTAATCGATTATTTTACACAGTTTTAAATGGAGGAAATCCATTGTTGCCACATTGCACGAGCCGCCGCTGTCCGCACTAAATTGTGAAAACTAAATCAGACAAATTTGAGACTTAATAAACCGATGTACGGAGGAAGTTGTCAGAGACTTTTCACGCATGCATGGAAAGTGGAAAAAATGATTTTGACACACAATGGGGCAATTGCTAGGGTCTGAAATGTTGTATTTTTTATAAAGAAAATGAAAGTCCTTGATGAGCTGAGAGCAAAGATGCCTTTGGTTTCTAATTAAGTCCCATTGTTCCGGAGATGAGATGTTGGCCCAAAATACATTGTTTTAAATGGGAAATTCGCGTGGTGACGTCACTACACCCACGATTTTTTACAACTTCATGTGTATCTCCAAAACCGGGGCACTTGGGGAAAAAAACCAAAGGCACCATTGTTCTTAGGTCATCAAGTACTATCACTTTCCTTATAATAACACAAAATTTCAGACCCTTGCAAGTGCCCTATTGTGGGATTGTGTGATGATAATGTCTTAAGGAGGAGCACACCAAAGTAGATGAACAGCGCGGATTTGAGGGCAGTGGGGCTTTCGTATATGTATAAACTGCGGTGTTCGATACAAATCGATGTTTGATATAATCGATTCGCGGATGCGTTCTATCTGTGCTCTGTTTTCCGAGACCCCCAAAATATTAAAGGGGATCTGGGGGTGGCTACATCCAAGTTCCGTCCCGCGGTCATTTTCACGTCCCGTAGCATCCGAGTTCCGTCCCGTTTCACGTCCCCTAGCATCCGAGTTCCGTCCCTTTGTTTAGCCAATTTCTCAATTAAATGTAGAATTTCCATTAAAATGTGCTGTAAATGGCAACTATGTTGGAGTTCTGGACCAGCAGCACTGGAAAGTACGATACGAATTATCTCCCGATCAGCTGTAAGATTTGTAACACTCGATCGGAAGATCTGTTTCTGATAAGCGATGGTTCTGATTGTGATCGCTCGCACCATAAATGCTTGCGAGGCTTTTCACTCGCAAATTAAAAGTCTCTTTTATCAGGCCAGTCCTAATATTTTTCTATTAAAGGATGTTTGGCATTCAGACGGAAACGTACATAAAATTACAAAGTTTCCATTTGGAACGGAAAAAAATGCACCAAAACCGGAAAAAGGAGGAAGAAATGGCAAATGTTGTGCGGGACTATTCATTCAAATCTATTGGGCGTTATGAATATTTAAAAAAAATGTGTTTCAAATTCCTACCCAAAGCTAATGTATAATTTATATTCCGTGTTGTTTCATTAATTTGACGCGAGCCTTTTCGGCTTTAAAAGTAAAAAATAAATTCACGTTCATTTTACATTATTGACGCGAGTTCCGATTGTCTCCAGAAATGTCATCTAGGTAAATTTTCTGTTTATCACCATACATTGCAATTTCTTGCTGTTTATTTTGATGGGATGTTGCCAAACTTTTTTTTAGCGGAGATCTACATATTTTCCTACCTGTTTCTGCGGGACGGAACTCGGTTCCTGGTTTGAGACTACGGGACGGAACTCGGATACTTTTTTGACCGCGGGACGGAACTCGGTAATTGCCCTGGGGGTCTCCCCCAGATCAAATTTGATAGGAGAAAGTCTTTGTGGGGTATTCCCTACAGTTTATTTTCTATTTCCTTCGAGTTTGTTTTCGGCCGTAGTTAGCCATATATGTTGCCGGATTTTGAGGAAAATTCGAAAGTCTTGCATTGAAGTAAATGAAAAAAAGAAAAAAAAAAAAAATGATTTCTACCTTAATGTGACAACACTTCGTCAACGTCGATGAGCTACTTTCCGAAATGAAACCGTGGTGGCTACCGCCTTTTATAATTTTTGTAAATTTCGTGTTTCTCGATCAAAGCTTGAAAATCATTTCTCGCCGTCTAGTATGAAACCAAAATATCCGAGTTTAGTTCCGTAAAATAAACCTATCGCAATTTGTTTCGATTGATGAACTCTTTTCACTGTCCATCGATTTAACTTGTCTATTCAATCTACCTTGAAAACTGCTTACGTCCAACAATGTTTGTCGAATAAATAATGGGTCCGTTGCGTACTTTTGCTGTGGCAATTTGATTTATTGATTCCATATTTTAAAAATCCACGAGTATAACTGAACGCATCATGTACATATACAGGTATCTTATTAAGACTCAAGGGTCACCCAAGGATCGTGAGCCATTTGCCTCGATAAAGACGCATCAGCCGTAGATAACTATTCGCACTTTGATGTAACGTTTTTGCATACTCTCTAAATTGAATGCGGATCGTCTCACGAGCATCTAAGCATCTCTTTTCTCACGTTTCGGTTTTAGTCAATGTCAATGTTATACTTTGCTAATGTAAAACTGTTCGGAAGGCTGATAGTGACTAAGGATTGAGTAAATCCTTTATGACGTTATTTGAGCCATCGTTTCGATTTATTGCACTGATTCTGAGCCAAATGATAACCTCAAAATTGAAGATTTAACTTTAATCGGAGAAATTCAACGACTGCCGAATTTTTACGATCTATATGTTTGATTTTTTTCTTTTCTTTTCTTTTATTTTGTTACTACTCAACTTTCATAGCAGAGATATTATGAATTAAATTTTTGATGGTTTACTTTATCAAAAATGTTCTGTTTGGAGGCAAACGAGTTATATTTGAGAACAGTGGCGTAGCGTGCAATTTGGCAACGTTAGATTTTGTACATTTAAACCCATGCAAAAGGTCGAATGCAAAGGTGTTCACCGAACACCCAATACGTCGATCTTTTTCATGGGTTTAAATAGACGAACTGCAACGTTGCCAAATTGCACGGTACGCCACTGTTTGAGAAGCTTTGTGCCGATGGCATCATCGCCAAACCTGTTTCTATCGTCTTTAATTTATTAGTGACCTTTGCAAAGGAACAATGCACTTCATCTTTCTTCGTTTAGGAGGACACTATACACTCACACGGAGAAATCGTCGAGATTGTTAGCTGTAATAAATATGTATTTACAGCAATTTTCTAAAATATAATTTTGAAAGAAAAAAAAAAAGAAAAAAAATAATAATGCTCAGTAATTGAAGAAGTTGTCACTGGCTAGCCAGCCGGATTCAATGTTTGAATATTGATCAAAGCTTGCAAGAGAAAATTTTTTATCAGGTGGATAACTAACAATTAAACTTAATTTTTCGTTTCATCCAATGTCTTTCACTCGATCCCACTCCTCGCCATCAACTTTTTGATCGATTTTACAGAAGATTTTCGAGATTTCCAAGTTTCAAAACCGGCCTTAGCGATGTAGTACTTTGTTATCAATTTTACTTTTACATTCTATTCTGAAATTTATAAGGTCATACGCGGCGGTAGTCGCACAGGCCCAGTCAGAAAATTGGCTCTTTCTGAAAATGTTATCTTGCTTGCGCCATTTCTGGAATGTATTTTAAATAAAATGGTATAGACACACACATGGGCATCATTTCAACTTTCACCGGGGGGGGGGGGGGGAGAGAGAGGAGGGGGTATTGATGTTTTCTTTTTTTTTTGTTTCTCACTTCGTAGACCTCCGAAAACTCTGACTATCGAGGTACTTAACCCATATATGCCCATTGGGTCGTTAACGACCCACTTGTAATGGTTTTTTTGGGACCAACTTACAGTAAATTTAGGCCAATTTTACTCAAAAATCAATGTTGTGATCTTTCAGCAACTATAATTTAGCTGGACCAGAACATTTCACAATATTAAATTTTTTTAACTCTAAGGTGGTGTTTTTTGAGAAAAACACCAAAAAACACCCATGATGTTCAAATAAAGTTGGGCATATATGGCTTAATGTCCTTTAACACTCATAAGCTTGGCCAATTTTGGGCAAGAATACATTTTGAACACATTCGTCGCTGAAATTTAAAGCTTTCTTGGCCCACACGCACTTCGCACTACTTTACACAACCTTTTTTTTGCTTCTCGAATTTTCCTTAAATTTTGAGTTAGGTTAAATCCCATGATGCCCCTGGACACACACACACACACACACACACATCCTCTTCTTATTATCGTCGTGTCATGGTTTTTCTTTTCTCCCCCACCCCCACCCCTCTCAAACTCAAAACGACAACATTTCTAGTCGTGAGTCTCCGCCAATTTTGGCAATGAAATGGCTCTCACACGAAACTTAAGACGCGAAGGAGATTTTGGGGCTTTACGTTGAGGGGCGGTTGAGGGTTCTTAGTATCCCTTTCCCATTCCACCATCCTCGGTCCACTCCATACCTCTCCTCCGCTTAATTAACTTTTTCACGCGTGGCAATCTAAACGTTATGCTGTGCGCTGCGGTGAAATTTCATCCCCAATGAGTCTCCGAGTTCAGAGGAGGATAGGGATGTGCCTGTGCCATACTACTCATTTTCTCCTATGAAAACGAGTGTCGTCTAGGGCGACGAAACGCACCGACGGGCAAGTGGGGGGGGGGGGGGGGTGTGAGAGGCTCGTGGGGCGTTTACAGACAATGTCACATAGCACCGTTGTATACGGTGTGGCCTAATCACTTGACTTAACAAGCCCGACTCTCTTGCACGCTTGCCAATTTATACTCTTCACGCAATGTTGCCAAATGCACGGTTCAATGCCGTATATTTACCGAATGAATCAATATGTAAAGCATGAAGTTTTTACCTTCAAATCTGACAACACTGCCTCCATCATCACATATCGCCGAGACTTCCCGTTTTATCACGCCGCGGGAAACGTGCCGTTTGAGGGTTTGAAGCGCAACGCAAGGGAAATCGTTGCTCGCTCGCGGAGATGACCCACTCCAGTCTCGAGTCTTTTTTATGAAAATTGTTTTTCTACAGAGTGTAGCCACATCAAAATTGGCGGATCAACACCTCAAATTTTGCATTTTCTTAAATCAGAACATAGTCCGAAATGGGGCGGTTGCAAGGGTCAAAAACTGTGTGTGTTCTTTTAAAAAAGAAATAAAGAGTATGTGGTGTGCTGAGAACAAAGGTGCATTTGGATTTTTCCTATAAGTGGCCCTGCGTGCGGCGACCCCGGCTGGCGTCCTTCCTGCTAATTTATGCATGCTAATGCGCTGGTCTTTGAAGTCCGGTTTTGGCCCCGCGGATCCCCTCCCATGAGAGAACTTGTGCTATAAGCGCCCGGAGGAGGGGAAGGGGCAGGGTTGGAAATAGTTGGAATTAAATTCGGTCAGCCGTGAAATAGCACGATCCCCTGATTTGATGCCTTGCCTGACTAATGCTAAGTCTTACATTTGCACACACAAAAATAAAAATAAAAAAATGAATAAATAAATAAAAAAAAGTGTCAGTTATTTTTTAATCAAAGACATGCGTAGGGATCTTCTGCACTGAAGGCTAATTAAATCTCATTCGTATGCGAGTAGAGAAAAAGTAAGAGTGCGAAGGTAGTGGCGAGGCGTGAAATTTGGCAACAATGTATTATCTCCATTTAAAGTCACCAAAAAGGTCGAAAGTTCCAGTAATCGGCGATGACCAGGCTTTTCGACATTTCTAATGAGTTTAAACGGGAAAAAGGAATGTTGCCAAATCTCAAGCCTCGCCACTGTTCGAGGGGACCGATTTGGCTTTGAAATCACAGATCACAGTTGCTTAGAGAGCACTAGGCTTTCGGGACGTTAAGGATTTGGTTCGGTTAGGTCGAGCAAGCCTTCGAGGACAAATTCAGACCCTCAAACCCCCCTGTGAAATTCCGAGGGAGACCCCCAGACCTCCTTTTGATATGTTTATCCAGCTCCAAAGATCCATTTTTGAAATACTTAAATTTTACCTTCTTTTGACCCATTGATTTTATAATGGAAACCATTTTTCATCCATAACTAACCTAGAAATTAAAATTTAAAAAAAAAAAAAAAAAAAAAAAAAAAAAAAAAAAAAAAAAAAAAAAAACAAGAAAAGTCCCCTCTAGGACATGTTAAAAGCAACAACTGCAAAATTTGGATGTATATGGATGGATCAATAGTAAAAAAGTTATGCTGGGTTTCACGTTTTACTGCTACAAACAGACAGACAGACGCCACAGACAGGGTGTGCAGTGCACTTACACCTCCAAGCCACACATGGTTAAATAATATTGAAACTTTATGGATGAATATTCTTCAGGATAGTATTAAGCATAATGAGAACCAATTGTATTGTAATTATCATGATTTACATAGTTGTAGAGGGCCAAGTATCAAAACAAAGTACTTTGAAAATCTCTGCGCCATTGCAATACTTTCTCTATTCCTAACTTTGTTAGTAACATAGGCGGATCCAGCAATCTGACAACAGTGTATTCTTCCTATTTGATTGCATGACAAATAATCGATTAGTCATGGGCCCATGGCCCCTTCAAGAATCGATTGTTTATCATACATCCAAATGGGAAGAATGCGCAGTTGCCAGATTGCTGGATCCGCGTATGGTAAGTAAAGAGAAAGTAAAAAAGAGTAAATAATCGGCAAAAGTAAAAAATAAAAGAACCAACCTTTTGAAACTTACAGAGAGATATAGGAGGGGGGAAATAACCGGAGGGGGCCCGGGGGAGAGGGAACAGGGAAGCTATTGAGGAGCTGCAAGCTTTCGAGAGAATAATATAAACTCAGAGAGCGCGGAACATAATGGGGCAGCGATAAGAGAGAAGCGCGCGGAAAGAGAGGACGAAAGAGAGAGTGGAAGAGAGAAATAGAATTGGAAAATAAACAAGAGAAGCCAAGTGGAATAAAGAGTGAGGGAGGACGGCGAGTTGAGGATAGACACAAATGAAAGATAAACTGAAAACAATACGCGGAGAAAAATGTACGCCGGGCATGGATTTTCCCCCGGCATGGAGGTGCGCGAGACACGAGGGAGGGGGAAGAGAGAGAGAGGGGGGAGGGGGACAAGATAAATATGTTTCCATAAAAATTGAAAGAACAACAATTTAATCATACTAGCGACTTTTTAAATCGACATCCAACGTCTACAATAATCTGCATAAACCCCCTCTCGTCTCTTCGTTCCCACTCAAAGTCGCATATCGCACGCGTCGAAAAAATATCTTGGGTATTTTTACTAGCCAGCGCAATACATCATACAGCATTGCCAGATGGAATAGTTATAAAACAGAGACAGCTAGTGCGAGTTATAGGAATCGACTTCTATTCCATAAAAGTCAATAAAAAAGGATTGCTCCTTGAATAGTTTAATTTAGAGTTCCAGTAAGTGGAAAGTTAAGACTAGAGGGTAGTCAGACTCTAATAGACCTGTTTAGCCCTCGAGTGGTCGCGTGGATGACGTACGTCATCCAGCTACTTGTTTTTGCGGGTATTTTCGCGAATTTTGACTTTTCAAAGCTGAGATTTTCAGTAGCTGCCCTTCTTGGATGGGATAAGAGGGTTCCGAAGTTTATTATTTCTTCTTTCAAAACCTGCGTGCCGATCCTTGAAATTCACGACTTTTGGGTAGACTGGATAAGAATGGAAAACGGTGATTGGTGGAGACAAGTCACGTGGTTGCCCAGTCTAATCAAAATACGGAATGGATTAGATTGGTTATCAGGCAGTCTTGGAGTACCCGATAACCAATCTAATCCATTCCGTATTTTGATTAGACTTGGCAACCACGTGACTCGTCTCCACCAATCACCGTTTTCCATTCTTATCCAGTCTACCTAAAAGTCGTGAATTTCAAGGATCGGCCTGCAGGAAGTTACTAAACGTCAAAGTGGCTGGATGACGATTGTCATTCACGCGACGCTTTCAAGACGCGTTTTTTTCAAAATTCAAAAAAATGGGTCGGAATTTTTGAAATTTCTGTCATTCAAGTTACTGAGGAGGGTTTTCCCTATCGATTGAGTATACATACACGCATTTTTAGGCTTAAATTGGCAGACTTATGGCCATTTTCAAAAGTGGACGACGTATGTCATCCACGCGACGTTTCGTGTCACAAATGCGAGAGCGACCACTCGAGGGTTAGTGATGACGTCACGATCAAAAATTGGTTCCAAACAAATGATCTATCTCACTCACTCTCGTGGGTTTACCCATAAAAAATCAGATCCAAATTTTCGAATGCAAATTCATGCTAATAAACAATCGTTTTTCTCAAATTATACCTACTTGTATTACACCTATAGATTCCACGTAACTGAAAGTATCTTTTCATTCCAACATAATTTATAAAAAATCACAAGTGAATTTACGATCACGATTATATCGGAAGATGTTCTATGTTTTATCCTTGTATTACTCACGGTCTCTTATGGGCGTATCACCACCATGACACTAAATCATCCTAACCTCTCTTCGAATGGAACCTTGCCCGAGGTATAACGCGTGGTGTGAAGGTGCTGATGAGCCCATTAGAAACAAAAAACCGTTGACCAATCACAGCTTGACCACCCTCTTGTCTTGATCTCTACATAAAGGGACTCTGTTCTTTCTCTTTTGTCACCCGTTTGAATGCACATGTAAGAAGAAAATTGATAAAGTAAGCCATCAAAAATGTAATTAATTAAAATCTCTCTGCTATGAAAGTTGAGTGGTAAAAAAAAAAAAAAAAAAATCAAACATGTATACAGATCGTTAAAAAAATTCGAAAGTCGTTAAATTTCTCCGATCAAAGTTAGATCTTCAATTTTGAGGTTATCATTTGGCTCAGAATCAGCGCAATAAATCGAAACGATGGCTCCAATAACGTCATAAAAGATTTACTCAATCCTCAGTCACTGTCGGTTTTTCGAACAGTTTTCAATCAGCAGAATATGCCATTGACTTAAACCGAAACGTGAGAAAAGAGATGCTCGTGACACGGTGCGCCTTCAATTTAGAGGGTATGCAAAAACGTTACATCAAAGTACGAATAGTTATCTTGACTCTCTACATAAAGGGACTTTATGCTTTCTATATTGTCACCAGTTTAAATGCACACGTAAGAAAAGGATAGGTGGAGAAAGCGGGGCTTATTCCGTCTTGTCTACACAGAAAAAAATATATGTATGTGTAAAATCAGTAAAATTAAGCAGATTCTAATTAAACACTAGTTAATTTGGTGTAACCAACTAAACTTGTGGCTAATTTTACGATTTGAATTGTAAATTTTGCTCAAGTTTTAGGAATTTTCCTATTTCGATTGAAAAAATGCCAATTTGAATTGTAAGTTTTACTGCCATGGTGTGACAGCTATACTAATTGCAAAAGTCACAATGTTTTGGATTGTAGAATTTACAATTCAAATTGACATTTTTTCAATCGAAATAGGAAAATTCCTAAAACTTAAGCAACATTTACTATTTAAATCGTAAAATTAGCCATAATTTTAATAAGTTACACTGAAAAGAACTTATTAGAATTTGGTTTATTATTAATTTAGAAAAATTAGAATTTGTTTCATTTTACTGATTTTACAAATCTTATATTTGCTTTTTCAGTAATTCAATTTTTTCCTTGTATTCTTTTCTGACAAAAACATTTGAACGGACAGAGAGGAGAGCAAAAGAGAATGTCTAAAGTTTAAGTTTCGCCAGAACGAGCATAACTTGCATTTTAGCGTTGTTACCAACTTTATATCCATTTGAACTTTGGCAATGTTGCTGGGATATTGCGAGCTACGCTACACAGTACCTACTGGTATCTTACCCTCCCCGTATTTTTTGTCTTGTAAGATTACAATCCTGAAATATTTGACTCTCGCGATTTCATCTTTTCCGACTGGATATTTCATCACTTTCTCCCCGTGTTTTCTCCGTCATTTGGTTCCATCCGAAGTATCAAATGATCCGCTCGGATCCATTTCAGAAGAAATGAGGACAAGAGGGAGAGAGAGAGAAAGGGTAAAAAAAGAGTAAACTTGTCCGACGAACACACGGAGAAAGAGGATAATGGAGCTGCAGAAGACAAAATGAAAGGGAGGAAAAACTTACGAAGAGAGCACTAAAGGTGAACAGACGTACTTTGAGACTGAAGTCAAGAGAGAACGAGGGAGAGAAAAAAGAAGGGTGAAATGCTGCAGTTGGTTTCTTTTTTTACGGCTCCGGCCAGGAATGGAGACAAAAGAGGTATAAGACTTTGTTCGAGACAGTATCAACGACTGAGGATATTCTTATGAAATAGATGACATTCTTACCTAAGGAGACGTTTATGACGAGAAAAAAAGTTCTACATGAGAAGATACGGGATGCTGCAGGAGAGATAAAAACGAGAATGGCGTAAAGATAATTGTGAGGCTATGGAACGAACAGAGTTTGAGCCCTCTCGAGCAAGATTGGTTTGACGTCCCAAATTCAAAAGGTTTTTTTTTTCTCCTAATTTTTTCCCCCAAATAATATACATCTTTATTTTTTTTTTTTTTTTTTTTTTTTTTATTTTTTTTTTTTATTTTTATTTTTAAGAGGGGATTGGGGAAAAGAAATTAAATTCCTACCTCAAATTACACAAACATTTTCTTTGGTACAACTTTCCAATTTACAGAATATTTCGGTCGGTCTCAAGGTAGTTTAAAACAGATGGAATGGTACATATGCACAGAATAACGCAATCAGACTGGAAACTGCCATAAGAGCCAATGGAAACAAACTTGGCGAGATATTCCTCTTAGAGGGCATTCCACACAACTAACTTTCACTGTATTTTCAAAAAGAATGAAAGAAAAATTTAATTTTGTTTTTAACAGAATCCGATCAAAAAAATTGAGCAACGTTACACTCACTGGAATCAGGATCATTTCACGGATCATTAAACAAGCTGAACTAGAAAACATACCTGGAACAGAAAAAACAAAAAAACAAAATTAACAAAAATACACTCATTTTTTTGTTTAATTTTTATTAATTTATTCAAATAATGTCTTTACCTTTTGATTTCTCAACCATCATATACAACTTATTATAAGGGTGTAAATGGCCTAAGTTGCTGAATCACCTCTTTAATTAAAACGAAATTACTTTTCCTTCTTCAAAATCAGTTTCGTGGCGTCAGATCACTTTTGAATCGAACGACGCGGCGCGGTGGCCTCGATGACTTTCCGCACATCTTTCGCAAGCACGAAAAACTTCCTCAGAATTGAATTTCTCAAAATTTCCAACTTGAAGAAACCTAAACTCAATTCGAGGAGAGAAGGCCGCTGAAAACACCGAACCCAATTTCAAGAACATCAAAAGCTCTCAAATTCTTCATACGCGCGAGGAAGCGCTTGTGCTTCTTCCGCATGAGAAAGCTACATTTTCTTTTTTTTCTTTCTGGCTGAGACAAGCAATAAATAAAAGCGTATTTCAGCCTCCGCCGAGCTCTCGATCCGCAGCCACATTTTCAGCCTCGGAAGATTCGCCTCCCGCGTAACATAAACACAGAAATGATGAACGAAATTAGATAACAGAAAGTTATTTTCAGATGATATTACGAGGGCAAGGGGTGGTTGGTGGTGGGGGTGGAATGGGGAGCCTTACCGAACCCCCTCCTCCACCTTTCCCTCTGATCACATGTGAAGCGCCCTCAATCGGTGCTCGCCCCACCCTTAAGTTTCTTTACCGCACAAGATTGTCGAAGAATCCGCTATCGACCAAACATCAGAATCAATATGCTGTGGAAACAGCGATGAAGAGGGGGGGTTGCTCTGCAGAAGAGCCCTACCTTTCAATAGCCTAAGGCAAAAATAAAGAGGGGTCGATAAAGCACATCGGGAGACCCCAAAAATACACTTTCAAAAAAATAACCTAATACAGAAAAACGGACGAAAATCGAAGGGATTATTTACGCAGATCGATTATGCTCCGAATGATAACGGGCAGACTTCAAGCCTCCCCTGAATACCTTTCAGGACGAAAGAAAATAAGGTTGGGGTGGAGAAGGGGGGAGGTTAAGACAGCGTCGCGGGTGGAAAGAGGAGCCGGGAACGATTTGGCGGGAAGCCAAATCCAATATCCTGTGATTCGCCTGTCTCCTCAATACGCCCCCCACCCCACCACTGCCACCACCCCCCCCCACCCCACCCCACCACTTTTCTTCCTGTGCTACCAGTCGAGGGGAAAGCCTTGCCATGCTACTACGGGTGGGAGGAGGGATAACACGGAAAACCCAGACCTAACCTCCCAACTTGCAAGCTAGCTACGACGCAGAATTTTCAAAAAAGCAATAGACGAAGGGGTTAGAGCACGTAAGGAGGGAGGGGGCATTTGAACCTTATCTGGAAACACGCACGGCGTTCCCTCATTTTGCCATCGCCATCGCACGCGTAAAGCCCTCCTCCCCCCTTTACTACCACCCACCACCAGCACCAAAGCAACGTGCGTTTCACAGATGATTCAAAGTGCGCTTGGTCTCTCACATTTGCCCTCAGGAATTACCCATTACGGCGATAATATTCAAACTGGTAACCGTTTCAAAGATGGCGAAGGGTGGTGGGCGACAGTGAACAGGGGGGGGGGGGGGGGGGGTGGTTTTCACCCCTCAGTAGTACCAAAGTAACGGTTAGTGAGGGGAGGGGGGTTATGCCGATATTTCTCAATGCGCTAGTTTGTGGTCAGGTTACCCCCGCGGCCACATCAATGGCGAACGCGGACGAGGGAGGCGCGAAGCGGCTTGAGGCGGCTCTAACGAGCAATTACAAAGTGGACGAGGGGCCGAGGAGGTGGGAGGGGGGCGGGTGGGGGCGGCGAAGGAGGCGACTATGCGAACATTCGCCCCCTGGTCACCCCGACAGTTACGGAGAAGTTTTACCTCCGACGCGGGCAGTTCAGTTTCGTTTGTGACTGTAAATTATCAGCCGGGTCGAATTTTATGGTTCATAGAATATTAAAGTCAATTTTCATTTGCACAACAGATGTACATACCTACTGGTGACCGGGGATGGCTCGGTGAACGCTGAGAAGCGCCCTCTCCGCACATTGAGATAATGCTATTTTTTTTTTAAAAAAAAATCGGAACACGATGGGACACCAGTGGCGGCTCGTGCGATTTGGCAACTGTGCAATTTTCCATTTAAACTTATGTAAAAGAATCGATTCTTGAGGAGGCTGACAGCCTCCGGAAGTATCGATTGTTTTACATTGGTTAAATGAGAGGAGGACACTGTTGCCAAATTTCACGAGCCGCCACTGTGGGACACAATGGAGCTCTTGCAAGGTTTTGGTGTAGGCAAATGGAGAATCAATTCCAATGGAAAATGCTGCGAAAATAAAGATGAGACCATTAAAAAAGTATAAAACTCACTCTTCGCAGAGAGAACTTAACTTCGCATTTCGGGTGACCACCCTTGCATGTATGCACCTACCTTGGATTCGGACCCCAAACAAAAGAACAGGACATGAAATTAAGTTCCGTCTTCCTCGTTTATTATACAACGTAGACATTTTCTGTATAGTTATTACCGTGCTCCTAGTGACAAAATGTGTATGGGAGCATCCAAAAAAAAGTCCGGAGGAGAGGGGGGGCAAAATCATCCAGGGGGAGCAAAAGTTCAATTTTTGCACATTTTTGATACTTTCGGTTAATTTTCCTGTCTTTACCGTACTATTGTGACACGTATATGGTAATATGGTGGGGGAGGCAAGCGCCCCTTCTCAAACAGCGTACCCCCCCCCCCCCGTAATCGCCCTTGGATACAATAGTAAAAATAATAAAAAATTTCCTCGCTTTTCAATGATCAGTGATCCAGCCCGTTTGTCCTTCTCAACCTATACTAATGTGGACGCGAGTGTTAGAAAATGATAGTCTACACAGAGAAAAATGCTTCGGTTGTTGGAACTGAAGATTCGACTTATTTTGATCACCGAAATTTTCGGTTGAATAAACCAAAATGTTTGGTCGTAAGTACCGAAGAAATCGGTAAGTATAACCGAAATTCCGCCCCTACCTAATTCTCAGTATTAATAATGAAGCATTCGGTATCAGGACCGAACACTTCGGTTCCTCTTACCGAAATTTTCGGTGATCAAATTTTACCGAAGTATTTTTCTCTGTGTGGTGCAGTCACGAGACTTTCGCCCCCTCCTCTATCATTTTCTAACGCATGCGTTCTAATTAGCAAAGAGAGAGAAGCACACATTTCTGGATCCGTCGCTGATCTTACAATTAATTAGTATGAGCTAAAACTGGCAACCTCTGCCACCATTTCTTGGCCAACTTTTTTAAGGTCATCGTCGCTTTTTCCTCCTCAAAGCACACAAGTCTTTTTAAACATTTCAGTAAATGAGACTATCTTAAATCTGGGCATTCTCCAGGCTATTTACTAATTTAAAATTCCGAAGGAAAGATAGGCCTCCATTAGAACCCATGTATATAGAGGACCGCATTAACTTTTCTTTCAACCCGCCATCAAAGATTGGGTCGGTTGCAAACTTTTGCTACAGCGTCATAGAGTGAGCAATCTCATGTAAAATCGCGTGAAAAGTCCATTGGTGGTATAAGAAAGTCATAAAATGCAATAACAAACTCACCAGAGGCATTCAACTGAAATCAAAGATGTCGGTAAAATATCGATCAGCCTGTATGCAAGCACCATGACATTCAAGATGGCCAACCTCACTACATCGACCACAACCAATCACAACGCAAACAAACTCATATCCTCCGATGCTACGTTAGGTTGTTAACGTATTGACCATCATGGATGTTCACGGTGCGTTGACACAGGTTGCGCGATATTTTACCGTCATCTTGGGTTTCAGTTAAACGCCTCTTGTGAGTTTAATATTGCATTTTATGACTTTCTGAATTCTGATACCACCAATGGACTTTTCACGTGATTTTACTAAGGATTTAACACTATAAATCGCTTTGGCAAAAGTTTGCAACAGACCCATTAGGTATAAATGCCAAAGCCTTCAGAGATCTCGAAAGCATTGTATACCTGTATATGTCAATTATCTGTGGCGAAGGGGGGGGGGGTGTTGGTCCTCGTTGGTAACCTTCCGTTCGCGGCAAAATTAGGGTGAACAAGCAAAAAAAACACACACAAAAAAAACAACAACAAAAACAACAAGAATTTCAAGGCATTGTGCACTCGTCACTTTTCTGCCATCATATGATTTGAGCTATTTTTCGACAAATTCCACTCCCCCCTCCCTCCTTCCCCACGAAACCAAAACGGCGATCGCGCATCATTTTCCGGCACGCTAAAAGCCGCTCTCTCTCTCTCTCTCTCTCTCTCTCTCTCTCTCTCTCTCTCTCTCTCTCTCTCTCTTTCTCTCCTCCCTTTTGAACGCATGTATTAGATAAGGAAAACAATACGGACGAAAGTCACGAGAACACACATGTTTCTATCCTTTTCTAACGCATGCATCCAAATAAGGGAAGGGAGAGAGATAGAGGGAGAGGGAGGGAGGGAGAGAGAGAGAGAGAGAGAGAGAGAGAGAGAGAGAGAGAGAGAGAGAGAGAGAGAGAGAGAGAGAATTCCAGAATCTGCTTCTGAATGCGTCCCAGTTAGGGAAGAGTCAGTCTCCTCCATTCCCCGGACCATTAAAAGGATTACAATTTTACGTATTTTAATTGTTAAATTCGTCGGTGATCTCCCTCTTTCCGTCTAAATTGCGGGCCGGAAAATTTCCTGGCGGACGTTTACAAATCGACCTCGTGCTCTCTCCGGAAGTTCTCCTCCCCTCCCCTCCCATCCACCATCCCACCCTCTCGCCCTTCATCCCTCACTCCATCCGACGGGTAATCTTTACCAGCCCTTTACATATTAATGTCAATTCATGACCGTACGCTCCGTCCTTTGTCTATGATTGCCAGGTCGTGCAGGGAAATCTTCGCACTGCCCATTTAGGTCAATATAAAATTTAACACATGGTTGCCACATAAGGTGACTTTGAATAAGTTATCAGTGGCGGCTCGTGCAATGAGGATGTTGCACACTTTTGCTATAAGCGATTTAATAGTCGATTCTGGTGTAAAAACCTCACAAAAATAACGATGGCAGCACTAAAAACTTCCGAAATCCACTCCTAAACTCAATAAATGTTTTTATTTGCGCGAGCGTAACGGTGGCAGAGGGCAGTAATAATGGGAGATTCCTATCTTAATTTCGTCACTCTCTCTATGCTGACAAGGATGATTCACAGAGTAATTAGTCATCAGAGTGATGATCCACATCCGATGAATGGTACCGTGGCATCTAGTAATATCGGCGTAACATGAAAGCCGTCTCTTCTTGGTCACTTCTTGATGGAGTTACAGTATTGTTAGATGGGAATCTCCCATTATTACTGCCCTAAGCCACCATTACGCTCGCGCAACTAAAAGCGTTTATTGCGTTTAAGAGTGGATTTCGGAAGTTCTTAGTGCTGCCATCGTCATTTTTGGAGGTTTTTACACCAGAATTGCCTATTCAATCGCTTGTAGCTAAAAACTGTGCAACAGCCCCATTTGGCAACAATATATTTCCTCCCTTTGAATCTACGCACGACAATCGATTGTGGGTGAAGCGCTGAATCACTATCGAGCCACCACTGAAAAAATCAAAAAATCCGCGAACCAATGCACTCAAACCAAGCAGAAAACGGTTGCTGATGACTGAAGATCTCGGAGGAAAGATATAATATCCGTAGTCGTTTATGATCTCAGGCGTGTTATTTAGGTTAGTCGGAAATTTCCCTGGCACCCTCCTTCACCACCCCCATCTCAATGATAACATAATGGGAGTGGTCTTATACTTACATGTAACGAGCCGACTAAAAAAATAATAACGCGATTTCAAGGTTTACGGATTTATTTCTTCGACAGAAGGCGAGAAGGGTCGGCCAGCTTGAAGATAACCTCTTCACAAGGAAGGGGGAGGAAATTAAAAAAATAAAAAAAAAAAAATAATAATAATGAAAATAATAAAAATCCTGGCCGATTGCTTGCATCAGTGAGAATAAGGGATGATAGACTTTGGGGTCGTACTGATCGCTGAGAGAAGGGGGTGCGAAGAGAAGAGAAGAGGGGTTGAAGCATTAACGGTGAAACGGAATAAATTAAAGGCAAATTGCAATTATTACGTGGGGGTGAAAAAGAGGGAGTATTTTATATGCATGCAATATCCCCGGTAATGGCATTACATGTACCGAAATTCAAACCTACCCCCTCCCCTCGCACGCAGCTATCCTCCCCACCCCCTTCTCTTCTTCTTCCTTGGCCAACCCGGCCTGTTGCCGTATCTCGTTATTCGTTCGTTCGCCATCGGCCACCTCATAAAATAAAGCACTAAGGGTAGTTCGAAGCAGTCGGCAGTTGTTATCATAAACACGAGTCTTTAAATGCGGTCGACAAATTGAGATTTGGGGCGTGACAGACGCAGTAAGGAGAAAACAATTCGAGTAAAGTTGACGCGTAAATAAATTGTAGGATTCATTTCCACGCTTTATTTTATTTTATTTTTTTTTTATTTTATTTATTTGGTACAGTTTAGCCTTAGAAAAGGCTTGGTACAAGTCATTCCAGAAATAAAGTAAATATTACGCAATACAACAGAAACAAAGAGTTAACATGATCATAGTAAATAGATTAATTAAGGATAACATATATTGCAAGTTTTATAAGATTCAAAATATTCCTTGACGTGGTAAAATGCATGTTCGATGAAAAACTGCTTGAGATTTTTCAAGAAGACTCTGTTTCCTGAATCTAATAATGCTATTTTTAGGCCTTCGGGGAGTTTGTTAAAGAATTTAATGCCTGTTTCTCTTATGTCGTTTTTTTTACATACTTTATGGGGACATTGGTTTTTAAGAAAATTTTCCTGGTTTTTGACTTCTCTTTACTTTCTTTGACCATCCCTTGATCAATGAATCCTAGTAAAATTGATTGTTTTATTGTAGAAAAGATGTATAATGAAAAAACCGTCATAATTTAAGCTTTAAATGGACTTTTTTAGAAGCGCGATAAATCGTATCCATTGCCGTTCGAGTGCCTCTGGTTCCAAACAAACTCTGGTTCAATGAACTTTCCCCATAAGCGAACTTTTGAACGGAGATTTTAGGCATTTAAATCAAACAATGATTGTAAACTTTTTGTGATTATGCATTATACGTCCTCGAAAATTTGATTCCTGTCTAATTTGTCACTTTCTCTAAGGGAACACAGAGGTATGTCTCAATTTAGTTAAGAATCTCCCGTGATACCTGTGTTGAACCGCCGTTAAGCCCGATTCTGAGAGTGAATTTCCTGATTTTTTAGTGTACTCATCGTCATTTTTACAAGTTTTTATGCAAGAATCAACTCTTCAATCCCCTGTAGCAAAAATTTGCAAGAACCCCATTGGGTGGTCAGCGAACATCTCCGCATTCGATCTTTTACATACGTTTGAATGAACATAATACAACGTTGCCAAACTGCAAGCTACGCCACTGAACGCTGTCAGTTTTAAGGAAACTGCTTCAAAGATCTTTTTACGCAGCTGCAGGAGCTGCTTCACTAAAACTAACAAATTATAAATCATGCACAGAGTTAATTTATCGGAGAGAACAGGCAAATTTTCCTAACAGGCGAGCTAATTATTCTAGACTCTGTTTATCCAGAGTTTGTAAGAGAGAGGGAGGAGGGTGGCAAAGTTGCCATAATGGGCGAAAAAATCACTAGATTTTAATGGCGCTGCTTGCGTTTTGGCCGTTTAAACTCACGTAAAATATCGATTTAGAGTCAGTTCTCTATGGGAACATCGTCAGCTCGACATTTTTCGTGGTTTTAAATGGACAAAAAGTGTACATATTCTGATTTAATGTGTTGGCAATTTTTTTTTTTTAACATTTTGCATCGGCTGGAATGTGGCTGTTGCACACTTTTGCTATAAGCGATTTAATAGTCGAATTGGGTGTAAATGCCTCAAAAAATAACGATGGCAGCACTAAAAACTTCCCAAATCTACTCCTAAACTCAATAAACGATTTTATTTGTGCGGGCGTAATGGTGGCATAGGGCAGTAATAATGGGAGATACCCATCTAACAATACTGTAACTCAATCAAGAGGTGACCAAGAAGAGACGACTTTCATTTGACACCGGTATCACTAGATGTCACGGTACGATTCATCTGATGTGGATCACTACTCTAATGACTATAATTACTCTGTAAATCATCCTTGCCAGCGTAGAGAGAGTGACGAAATTAAGATAGGAATCTCCCATTATTACTGCCCTATGCCACCATTAAGCTCGCGCAAATAAAAGCGTTTATTGAGTTTAAGAGTGGATTTCGGAAGTTTTTAGTGCTGCCATCATTAATTTTTGAGGTTTTTACATCAGAATTGACTATTAAATCACTTATTGCAAAAGTATGCAACAGCCCCATTAGAACTCTCAGTGTCGTGTGCCTCTGGCTCCAATGGGAAACCTGGTGGATATTTGGCCCGCCGAACTGGTAACGATAGGAAGGGAGGGCTTTGAAAAATTAAATCAATTTCAAATAAAAATTAAAAAAAAAAGAAAGGACATATCCCTCACTTCCAGTACGCTGTCTCTATGTATAGCTTGGCAGCGCACATTAGACCGAAACATGGACCCGGACATAAAATTTGACGGTGGCCAGAAATATAATGTCCAAGGAAATTATGTCCACTGTGAAGAAACGTCCACAGTAAAATAACGTCCAAAGCATTTTACGTCCAATGTATGTTTGTTTTTTTTTTTTAGAGAAAATTTTAACTATAGGGTCAAAATTCCGAAACGGGCCAAATGGTGTCCCAACAAGATAACATTCTTAAAAAAGATCAAATAAGTTCGATGTTTCGATTTTTAAGTCGAAGGAACTTAGTTTTATGAGGAGCAATAGTAATAATTGCTTTTAAAGTTATTTAAATACTAATTTTAATTGTTTTATGGTTCAAAATGTCCGTCGATTACGCGTCCCCCGCACGAGTTTCTGGTAGTTAACCTAAGTTTTTGATCATATTTTGAGGCTGCAATGAATTTTGAAGATAACGGAAATGCTCAAAAAACTCCGTAGAACACGTGTAAACTATCGTTTTTTACGAAATTATTTTTCTTCATGCCATAAATTGCGTGAAAAATGGTTGTCCCCCGGTTCCAAAATGTCCGTCGGTTACGCACGGATTTCACTGTTTTATAACATCTTAAAGCTTATTTAAAAGTGAAACTGGGTAGCTGGTTACGATTTTCTCAACCACGCTCCAACGTTCTAAACAGAAATTATCAACATCTGTGCAAATGGATTTTATTTGGAAACGATTTACACCAACAAATCCGATCTCGTGATTTGCCTATGGTCCTAGTCAGCGGCACTTAAATATACGAAAAAGATATCCAAAACAGCAAAGTTCCGCCCTGTAATTTTTAATTCAATTCAACTACCGTAATTTGCTTTAAAATCAACATCAGAGATTATTGTAACAAGTAATATTGTTTTTATGAAGTACTTTTGAAATTGTCGGTTACGTAGCCGACAGCGTAACCGACAATCGACAAGTTATTTTCCATTAGTTCATCATGCGTTTCCGGCTGTTTCCGCGGTACATGAGAAACATCGGAAATTCAGCGGAACCCTTCGGTAAAAAGTCTTTGCTAGTAGTACTGAAGGTAAAAAATTACTCATTGGGTTTAAATTTTGACTTGAACTTTTCACGGAGCATGCATGCTCAATTGGCCCGATTTGAAATTATGACCCAATAACATATTTTTACAGCAAAAAACCGACATTATTAAATGTCCTGAAAAATCCATTTTTGCGATCCACTGTGCGTCGTCTATCGTTCGGATTTCATGCATTGTAAAATCAAGAGCACCGCAGAGAGCCGCGAATGAAAAACTATGAAGAACGCTCGAATTTCGAGGGGCATCCGCGGTGCAGCGCCACCGCCGTGTAGTGCAGTGTGGCGGGTGTAGCGCGGAGGAGTTGTAACACATTTCGAATATTACGAGAAGCTCGACTCTCCTCCTCCTCCTCCTCCTCCTCCTCCTCCTCCTCCTCCTCTGAGAGGGGTCTGAATTGTTTTACTGTTTTACAAGCGGCATGCAAATGAAACATCATTTTCACAACATTACGGAGAAACTTTTCTCATGTTTAATTTCACTGTTCTCAACACTTTTGCATTTACACCCTCCACCCTCCTCCCACCACACAAAACCGACTCACCTTTCCGCTCTGTCCCGCTCCCCCTCCCCCTCCTCCCCACGACCATCCGTCGACTACAAACCTAACTTCCAGTCGGCACGATGAGGAGTCGTCAAGACTAAAACTGGCCCAGTTGCCAAACTTCATGCGAGACTTTTACAAATGGGGTATTTGCTAATTTTTGCAATAAGTGATTGAATAGTTAATTCTTGAGTAAAATCCAGCGAAAATTACGATGAGTACCTTAAAAAAATACAAAATTCACTCACAGACTCAAAAAATGACTTCAAAGTTTAAGGCGTAATGGCGGAATTATGCAGGTACGTACCATGGTATTTCACATTGTTTCTTGAAATTACAAATTTTCTTAACCTATACACACTACATTTTACCTTTTTCTGAGTCTTCTTCATGAGCCAAAAGCCAAAAGAGCCATTTATCTTTCTGGATGTCCCGGACCACGGCCTTCCACCCCCTTCCTAAATAATGCTGCTGTCAAAATAGCACGGCTCATGCCTATAGATTATGAGGAATTTTCAAGGTTAGTTTTGACCAGCCTATGGAAACAGCGTAAACCCCCTCTTTTCCTCGATTTTCCCTCCAAAACTGCGCCATCAGCGGTGTCAGATCGCCCCACCAGCGCAACCAGGATCTCATCCATCACTCTCATTTCCCATGTGAATGTATAAATAGGAAAAGGACAGAAAGAGGGAGTTTTATCCTCTTGTCCATCCTTGTCTAACATACGTTTCTTAATGGACAAAAGAGAGAGATGAAGAAACTCTCGGTACGCTACTGGATGGCCCAACTACCTCCGTTAATATTTCCGATGAACTTTGAAGGGAAATTCGGCTCTTAAAATCTCTGAATGGCACCCTTAAGGTCCTAGATTTGTCAACGGCGGACGAGGCAGACAAAATTGGAAGCAGGCAAGTCGAGATCTCAAGGCATCGGCAATTACGGCAACACTTTAGACGTGAGCAAAAAGTTCAGCGAAAGTTGAACGCGCACAAACACAGAAATGCTCAGAAAACTTGCGAATATTTTCCGAACTTTTCAAACGAAAATTGACCGAGGCGAGGCATGAGGCGCACGGGGCAATCAAAGACAGCTCCCGGAGTAGAAAGAAAGAGAGAGAAAGAGTGAGAGGTGGTAAAGGGAAGGGAGAGGGAGGGAGAGAGATATCAAGTTATGTTGACTTTAAGTTGATACAAGAAAACTCCGCTTCCTTGATTATTCGGACTCGGATCCTAAACAAATTGACTTGTCTTGATTTAAATAATGCAGAAGTTTGTGAGAAACAAGCGCAATAATTAAAGAAAAGTACTCCACTTTTAAATTGAAATAATATACAATGATCATATTCATGCCAGCCTTGCGTACTTTGTACTTGAGACCTATTTTTGGTGTTGCGAACCCGATGCTGCTCAGAGGCGGATCTAGGTAGTTCACTTTCTTTCTCTTTACCCTTCGGAACGTACAATGTAGACAAATACAGATAGAGATAGAAGATAAAGGTACAAGTCAGGTATGTGCCTTCTCTTCTATCCTTTCCTAACACGTGTGTTTAAATGAGTCAATAGAGAGAGAAAGAGGAACGAATTTACGTATACACCAATGCAAGTGTTAGAAAAGGTTGGAAAGAATGGCATTCGCGTGATTTTCACCTACATACACGGCGAAAACTTTCTGGTTGAAATTACGGAACGTATTATTAATAATGAGGTAAAAATAAATGCATTTTAAAATGATAAAGATTCTTATTGATCCAACGATTCTTTCTTGTGATTCTTCTGAATTCATCAAAACGTTCGATTGGACCAATGATAATTCTCGTTGAATCAATAAAAATTCTTATTACTTTAAAAGGAATTTCTTTTTACTCCAATTTCTTAATACGTTCCGTAATTTCAATCAGAAATTCTCCGTGTCAACATATGTACTTTTCTGACAGGAAGGACACTCCTTTTAGACAGGAACAGAAACTAGTCCCATTCGAACTGGCAGGTATTAATAAGCAGCGCGAAAAAAGGGTCTAAAAAGGAAAGAGATGTGAAAAAAATCACGTGATTCCCACTATTTCCATGATTTCCTATAATATATGTATACGCTCATGTTATGGGACTTATTTTTCCTCTGTGTCCTCTCGTTTGAATGCATGTGTTAGACAGAGATATCCGTGAAATTCACGGGATCGCCACTCTATCGAACTTTTTCTTACACAAGCGTTCAAATTGGGATGTTTCCTTTTCTCTATCCGCCTATTGAACGTCATGTGTTAAAAAAAGACAGATACATGGATGAAAGACACTCCCTTTTCCTATCTTTTTTCAAACATAATTTTCAAAGGAATTTTCCCCTCTCTCTCTATCCACTCATTTGAATCCATGCGTTCGATAAAGACAGATATATAGATATGAGTGAAAGACCCACCATTGCCCCTCTTCAGTAGCGCACCGAGAGTTTCTTCGTCTCTCTCTTTTCTCCATTAAGAAACGTATGTTCGACAAGGATGGACAAGGGGATAAAACCCCCTCCTTCTGTCCTTTTCCTACTCATACATTCAAATGGGAAATGAGAGAGATGGAAGATATCCTGGTTGCGCCAGTGCCCCTCTTTCTATCCTTCTCTAACACATCAATTGAAATTGAATTTTTTTTTCTTTTTTCTATCAACTCGCTTGAATGCATGTGTTAGAAAAAGACAGAGATATCCGTGAAGTTCACGCAATTGCCACTCTTTCTATCCTTTTCTAACGAAAGCGTTCAAATTGGAAAGTTTCCTTCTCTCTCCATTTTCTCGTTTGAATTAATGCGTTAGAAAAGGACAGAGATACAGATAAAAGTCACGCGATTGTCACTCTTTCCGCATCCTTTTCTACAACATCTATCGCGTGACTTTCCCCCAAATCTCAATCCTTTTTTACCGCACGCATTCAAACGAGCGGAGAGAGAGGGAGAGATGGAAACAGAAAGAGAAAGAGAAAGAAAGAGAGAGAGAGAGAGAGAGAGAGAGAGAGAGAGAGAGAGAGAGACAAATTTCGTACCCTTCTCTGCTCAGAGCTTCATTGAAATCCAATGTTTCGATAAGTTCGGAAATCAAGTCCCGGGTAGATCCTCGCGTACACACAAAAAAGAGACGAATAGCCCGAATAGAGGTTGATAAAACTGATCACTTGTGCCGCAAACACCGTTGATTGTTGAATATTTGATCATTCGGTCGGCGCGTTCGCGGGTCCGCGAGAGAGCTAAAAAATCTTGTTTCCATGCCGTCTTGGAAACGTTCTCGAACCCCGTACCGTACATAGAGTCAAGCCGCTCGGGAATATAAATTGCTTTTTAGCGTCTCGAAAATCTGCTCAAGTTCCTTATTTGCTTCTGACAAAATATGCGTGACCTAAAACTCATTTCGTCCGGAGGCGAGGGGGGAGGGGGGTGGAGAAGGGGGAGGGGGCGTAAGCAAAACTATAAAAAAAAAGAAAAAGGAGAATAGGATGCCAAAAAAGAAGAAAGAAAGAAAAAAAGATCGGAGACAACGAATGTGAGACGAGGGGTTTCCGGGAAAGATACGTGACGCATATTCAACCGGATTTATTTTTTCGCGGGCTCCGTGCGGGTTTATTATTTAAATAGCTCATTGGTATGCATTCATTCCTCCGCTTATTGTGATATATGTTTGTTCCTTGGTAAGGAAAGCCAATTTTGACATTTTTCCAAACTTTTTCTTCACCTCCATCCGAACCGATCCGTCGGTCTCCGGCGTTGAACGAACAAGAAGCTCATGTTAGTCACAGAGAATGCAGCGATGCGTGATCTTAAATACATAATCTTAGTAAGCTTTTGCAAGGCGTTTTGCACGAAACAGTTCATGCGCAAGGAAGAGCGGTTTTTTTACGATTATGTGAAATAGATTGGTTTAGTGTGATTTCCAACCAGCTATATCAATATAGGGGCTAAGCTAGGTTATAAGGTGAAAGCACCAGTTACAGACACCCCCTAAGAACGGCACCAGTGACCGACACCCAAAATTTCCAAATTCTTTTGCCACAAATACACAATTTTTCGGACTTAAAAGGCATATTGAAGTGCTTATAACATCGAAATTTAGCAGAGCTTGGAAGTAATTTTAAGTCCTAACTAACTTTCTCTTTTCAGATCAAGACATCAGCCTTTTGGGGTGTCTGTCACTGGTACCGTTCTTAGGGGGTGCCTGTAACTGGAGCTTTCGACTTAACCCTTTCAGTCACGAATTATGAAAGAAGTGTCACTGTAATCTGAAACCTACACCAATAAATTGAACAAACTTTTCTCATATGATTTCGTGTGTGAGTCAATTTTTCCGAATTTCCATAAGGACCCATGTAAAATGGTCGTCCATTATAATGGACACTGTGACGGAGAGGGTTAAGTAGTCTACGACATGGACGATCTGATTCTAGTTTGTTTGCCTTTTTTTTGTTTTTTTTGTATTTTCAACATTAAAGCAAAAATTGTAAATAACTCAGTGGAAATTGACTATTTACGAAAGCGCAAGTGTTTTAAAGAGGCTATCTGGACACAGAATTTTAAAACATTTTCTAGAAGAAAGTTGTCTATTATTGGCCACTTCTTGATGGAGTGACAGTACTATTAAATGGAAATCTCCAATTTATTAGTGCCCAACACTCGCATTATGAGCTCGCGCGTAAAATCATTTTATGTATATAGAAGTGGATTTCATAAGTTTTTGGAGTTTTTACATCTGAATCGACCTTTCACCCTTCCACGGGAAGTGATACACGTGTGTATACCATTTTATGTAACATGGGATTCGATGGAATTTAAATGGACACTTTGGAAACAGTTGAGTGACCCATAAAAGTTCTTAGATAATTGTCCACTTTTGATCGGACTAAAAAAGTCTCAAAAAAACTCAAATCCCAAAATACATGCATAAAAGGGTTAAATCGTCCGTAGCAAAAAGTATGCCACATACCTGATGACCATGGAGTATCGAAACCAAACAGAGATGCTAGATGAGAGCCGAAAGAGTAACAGCTATTTTAAGTCGCCTTCAAATAAAGGAGCTGGCAATTTCGACGCAGCAGCACTGACAATAAGAGAATAGCTATCGGCTGTATGGCGTGACTCGCGGAGGTAATGGGCGGGCGCAAGGAAGATAACTATTCCTGCTTAACACTTATGCTTCTTGCGTCACCCAAGAATGAAGGCGGATCTTGGAGTTTCGTGGCAAAACGTTTTTTTGAACGTAGTCACTGCGGACTTCAGGTTCGGATATTTTGAAGTTATTTAGTCACGATAACTGATCGATGGCTGGATTATTATAAACTTCTCCCAGCGCAGACTTTAATCGAATCAATCGATATTTTTACGTCACATTTTTATTTTATTTCATGCTTGGTCTTTAGTGCACATATTTGTGTGGTGTTGTGTGTTTTGTGCAAATAAATGGAAAAATTACACGCTTAAACCTAACCTAAAAACCCCCCATGGTGGTTAAGCAGGTTACCCATTAGACTGCCACTCTAGATAATTGTATAGCTCCTTGCAGTAGCGGCTCGTGAGATGCGATATATCGATGTCCACTCCATTGAAAACTATGGAAAAGTATCGATCGTCAGGGGGTGTAATTGAACCCCCAAGAAATCGATACTTTGTAATAGTTTTAAATGGAGTGGACGTCGATACATCGCACTTCACGAGCCGCCACTACCTCCTTGGTGTCCATCCACTGTGGGCTATCCTTTGGAGGTAAGATCCTATCTATTGTACAGCGTACAAGCAGAGCCATTAGTCATGCCTCGACGATTCGACGCAACCCACACTACACGTTTCCCGAACCTATCTTGTTCTTGAGAGAACAAAAGAAAAGAAAGGTAAGAGAGCGTTCATTTTACGTGTAATGCGGGTTGCGTCGATTCGTCGACGCAGGACTTATGGCTCTACTTGTACATGATCTAAATCGGAAAAGCGAAACTTATCCAATGCCAATGTATTGTAGTACAAACACAATACTTTTTTTTTCTCCTTGTAGCTCATGAGACAGGCACAAAATTCAACTATGGATAATAATTGTTCTTGTCATAATTTTTCATCGATCGAACAATGGGGCTCTTGTAAACTTTTGCTGTGAGTAAATGAGAAGTCCAATCTGATGTAAAAACCAGCGGAAATCACGGAAATCACACTAAGAAAGTCTGAAATTCAGTAATAAACTCACATAACTGCTATAACTGCAAGTTCGGAATGGCGATTCAACGTAGGTATCATTGGAGATTCCTGTCTATTGTGTCACTTTCTCTACGGAAACACAGAGATGTGTATCAATTTAGATGGAAATTTCCCATGATGCCTGCGTCTCTCTGCCACTAACAAGGGGAGGCTCAGAAGTCGCCGCCTCCGATTTTGAAAACGATTGCACGAAAATGTAGCTAAAGTAAAACTATTAGACCCGTGTTTCTCACTTTTTGCCAATGGGCCTTCCTAAAGCGTCAGGAATTTTTTGAAAGTTGCCGAAATTCACGTAAATATTCGGAACGCTCTCCGCTCGGGTTTTTTACGTGAATTTCAGCAACTTTCAAAAAATTCCTGACGCTTTAGGAAGGCCCATTGGCAAAAAGTGAGAAACACGGGTCTAATAGTTTTACTTTAGTTACATTTTCGTGCGATTGTTTTCAAAATCGGAGGCGGCGACTTCTGAGCCTCCCCTTGTAAGTTAGATTCTGAGAGTGATTTTTTAGTGTACTCATCGTCATTTTTACAGGTTTTGGTTTTTGATGAAATAATCAACTCTTCAATCCCCTGTAGCAAAAGTTTGCAAGAGCCCCTCATTACGATGTCGGATCAACATGTTATTCACAGTCAACATGTTATTCACAGTCAACATGTTATTCACAGTCAACATGTTATTCACCGTCAACTTGTTATTCATTTGCACTATCCATAGGGAATACAAAGATCCACTTGTCTCAAACATTTCCTTTCGATGCCTTCGGTTAGGGCAGCTATCGATTCTCTTGTCAGATAAGATTATTCAGAATTCCCCCCCCCCCCCCATTCATTCGCCTTTAACCGTTTAAACACTCGAGACGAATTTTGAAGAGACGTAGGTTTTGAACCGTGAAACGTTTGACGAAATAGGTCATTGAGAGTGTAATGAGCTGAACATTTTGTATATTTTCGTCAGCTTCTTTTTTTTTTCTCTCTTTTTTTTCTCTCTTTTTTCTGTATCCATGAGCGAAACTAAAAGTCATTTCAGAACATGCTCCGAAATCGATGTCTAAACAAACTCTCCTCCTTCTCCCCAGTCTCAGGACAAGTGGCGTAAAATAAGGAGGAGAGAAAGATGTTGCCAGACTTGCATAAAAAAATTGATCACATCGCATCTGGTGAAAAGAATGCTCATAGAAAAAATCAGGACTGCTGTTTTGTGGCGAGTTTAAGTGGAATGGGGCTCCTGCAAAATTTTGCCATAGTCACGGAAAAAAATAATTGGTAAGATTTACCATCATGATGACTGATTTCTGCCTCTGCCAAAAAGACGGCAAACTTTACCATACACCCGGGTTGAATGAACTATTGAAAATGCAGTGAATGGATCTGTTGCAAACTTTTGCTACAGCGCTGTAGAGTGTTCAATCTCATGTAAAATCGCGTGAAAAGTCCATTGGTGGCATCAGAAAGTCATAAAATGCAGTATTAAACTTACGAGAGACGTTTAATGAAATCCAAGATGGCGGTAAAATATCGAGCAACCTGTATGAATGCACCACGAACATCCAAGGATATATAGCCAACCTCACAAAATCGATCACACCCAATCACAACTTAAATGAACACATAACCTCTGAAGTAGTCTGAAGCTGTGAGGTTGTCAACGTTGGCAATCCTTGGATGTTAAAGATGCATGAATACAGGTTGCTCGATATTTACCGCCATCTTGGGTTTCATTAAACGTATCTTGTGAGTTTATTATCGCATTTCATGACTTTCTGATGCCACCAATGGACTTTTCGGGCGATTTTCCATACGATGAAATTCTCTTTATCGTTGTATCAAAAGTTTGCAACAGACCCATTGCAGTGCAATTCAACTTCGGCATGTGAGTGTCTGAAACATTTCGACTGGCTTTCAATACATGAGAAAATCGCACAGTTCCTTCTGAAATTGTCTGAGTTGGTCCGATGACAAACTGGAAATGAGAGCTTTTTTTTCCAACATTGAACCGGGTTTCTGTTACAAAGGTAGACGCCCCCCTCCTCCCACACTGAAAAAAAAAGATTACGTGACGCATGATGATACGTGAACCAATGTAAACGATACTACAATTACCTGCAGAATTCTAATGTTTGTACCTTAATCATAGTTTTTGAAAATTTTGAGGAAATTCTAGTTCTACAGCCATATTCTGGTATCAACACCAGAATTTTCTGGTCGAAGTACTAGACTTTCTGAGGTTCACATATGTACCGTTGTGCTTCTGGTAATATTACTTGAATTCAGGAATTATTTTTTTTTATTTTATTTTTTTTTTTCAGAGCAAATTATAGGAAATAATTTTTAATTTTTTAATTTTTTTCAAGTAAAAGCAAAAATGACGTACAAACCGTGAACTTTTTATGATTTCATGAAATTTGTAAATACATCTACTGCGCCTGACCTTGCAACGCAGGAAAAGAGGATCGAACATCGCAGACGATAGAATGGCTTCCCGCTCGGAGCATTTAATGGGAATGCCATGCTGGCCGCCTTTGGAAGTGTGTCACCGCACAGCGAAGGGGGTTGATTTAAAAATAATCTGTATAACGACTCTGGAACTTTAATTTCGGGGAATATTTTCTAACCCTCGACAGAATTGCACAAAATGATCAATCAAACCACCCCCCTCTCTTCATCTCCCTCTCCCATGCTCCATCCCCTCGTCGAACTTCGATTCTGACTTGATATGAGGCGGTAGTGAGAAGGAAAGGGGGGGGGAGCGGTGACCCAATGGGCCAATGGCGATCGCGGTGAGCGAAGGGGTAGTTAAGATAAAAATGTTACAACCATTCTCTACAACTCCTCGGGAGCTCCATTCGCTGCGAGAGAGAGAGTGAGAGAGAGAGAGAGAGAGAGAAAGAGAGAGAGAGAGAGAGAGAGAGAGAGAGAGAGAGAGAGAGAGAGAGAGAAAGAGAGAGAGTTGGTGTATGAAGAGGTGAGTGAGTGAGTGAGTGAGTGAGTGAGAGAGAGAGAGGGAGAGGGGGAGAGAGAGAGAGAGGGTTGGTGTATGGAGAAAGTGAGTGCGAGAGAGAGAGAGAGAAAGAGAGAAAAATAAAGAAAGAGAGAGAGAGAGAGAGTTGGTGTATGAAGAGGTGAGTGCGAGAGAGAGAGAGAGAAATAAAGAAAGAAAGAGAGAGAGAGAGAGAGAGAGAGAGAGAGAGTTGGTGTATGAAGAGGTGAGTGAGTGAGTGAGTGAGTGAGTGAGTGAGTGAGTGAGTGAGTGAGTGAGAGAGAGAGAGAGGGAGAGGGAGAGAGGGTTGGTTTATGAAGAGAGTGCGAGAGAGAGAGAGAGAGAGAGAGAGAGAGAGAGAGAGAGAAAGTAAGTGGGAGGAGGGGTTGGTGTATGAAGAGTTGAAGAGAGTGAGTGCGTGAGTGAGTGCGTGAGTGAGAGAGAGAGAGAGAGAGGGAGAGAGGGAGAGATAGAGAGGGGGTTGGTTTATAAAGAGAGTGAGTGCGAGAGAGAGGGAGAGAGAGAGAGAGAGAGAGAGAGAGAGAGAGAGTAGCTTCTCGTCCTCACTCAATCACCCCCCGCACTGAAAACTTCCCAAGTTGCGGAACTATTCACTGCTCAAAAGCAAGGGTTCACCCTCTACACGTCGTTCGTTTGACAACCATTACGCTCTACGCTGCGCTGCTGGCAAGAGAGTGGAGGCCACTTTCGGGCTCTGGCGCGGCGGTGGCCGGTGGCGGTCCTCCCAACGATCGATTTTCATCTTCCGATTTCACCGAAAGGACCTCCCCCCCCCCCGGGCCACAACTCTACTCCTAGCGAACCCACCCTCTTTGTGTGTGCGTGGAATTATCGGACACAATTCATCACTTAACATCTAAGATAAACATCAACATTTACTGTTCGACATGTCCAATTCATCGACTTTCAAAGTGCGACTCCCCCCCCCACCCTCTCCCTTCGCCACCCCTTCATCATACTTGTCCCTGCGGCCATTCATTTCTGCACGACTCGATCGAGCAGAGTGACTCCGTTCAAGTATAGCTTTCGACGGAACTGGATTCTGGATCTCTCGCACAGTGTTGCCAGATCTAACGGATTTTCCGCATAAGAACACATAGAAAACAGTGGCGTAGCGTGCAATTTGGCAACGTTGAAGTTCTTCCATTTAAACCCAAGAAAAAGATCGAACGATGGGGTGTCTCAACAATAAGAGGGATCGATTCACGGCGTGAATGGATGCGTACGAAGTATCATGTTTCGCGGAGTCACTGCATTCAGAAAACCAATTTCGTTTTATTTTTTTTTTTTTTTTTTTTTTTGCGACGTACTCTGAGTCATGACTTCAAAAATTTATCGGTGATACATTTATTTGGTGTTTCTTATATTTAAAGTCGTGTGACAGCCAGTGGCAACCTTCGCAATATGGCACATTTGATAGAGAAGGTCGAAATATTGGAGGTGCACACCGCATTTCCTCAAATCGACATTTTATACGAGTTTAACTGGACCAAATTCGACGTTACTAGATTGCACGCGCCGTCACTGGAGACAGATCCCGCGTTTTTAATTCTACCTGCCTTTCATACTTGACGAAGTAGAAGAACACCTCCATCGACAGTGACTTCACAGCACAACTTGGCATCTATGGTTTTAATTTATGATTTATTTCTGTATTTTCACCTTTCGGTTATCAAATCCATTAGGATCATTCTAATTGGCCCTACCAGTCCTCTCTGATATGGCCATAACTTACGAAAAGTCTCGCTAGCTGTAAAGCGGTTGGTGTCGACACGAATTGAAGGCGCATATCACATCACACGAATCAAACCGACACACTATACGCTGTGATACATCATATCAAAGTTCGATTGCTTTCAAAATCAAACTCAAAGCTCCAAAGTTACAGTTTGAGGATTTGGCGCGATTAGCGCGCGCGGGAGGGTTACTTAATTATTACGCGAGTCTCCGTTCCTGTTTATACTCACTTATATATGGGAAAGTTCGGAGCGAGTTTCGAAAGTGACCCCTTCCTCGGAACTTTCGCAAAAGGGACGAACGGGAGTGAAAGTGGGCGGTGGGGTGAGGAGGAGGTAGGAGTTAGGATTGATACTTCATCTTGTGCGGAAATGACTCAGCCGTCACGAGGGAGGTCGATGAATTGGAGCAAGGGGGGCCACGTGCGGATAGGACCGGGGGTGGAGGGGGGGGGGGGTGGTTGGAAGAGACAAGTTGGTGAAAACTTTTCCGAGGAATATGACGGAATATTACGCATGAACGTCACGTCCGGCGTTCATGACGTTGCTGCAACACAAGACGCGAGACGTGGATCAACCGACCAAGCGGTGTTGCCAAATGAAACTCTCACAAATGTTTGCTTGATCTACGCATGAAAGGCGTAATCCTGCAATGCATACGTATTTTATAAGTAAAGAATCTAGGCGCGCTTAGTATACTGGGTCTATCGGTGAATATGCAAAGACATTATATCATAAAGACGGAGTCAAAGACATTATAGAAGAAAACTGGCCCCTAGCGGCGAGATTTGAAGCCTACTGTCACAGGCAGGGCTTCCCCGCTCGGGGGTATGAACCAAATTAACATTGCGGCTTATGGAGCCGAGACATAAAACTGTTTCAAAAGAATGTTAATTACTTTTAGTTTTCGAAAGTACTCAGATATATTATGCAGCTTATCCCAAAGTTGAAATTGACGAACTTAAACGAAAGTTTTGGTCAGTTTATCCGCTAGATATTTACGATAGAAAGTACGGCAGAGAGGTTATGGGTGCTAAAGTAAACAATGACCGACCGATCGTTAACTTCGATATTAAAGAATGGACACCTTAAATTGATCCAAAATTTCGGTTTAAATGTATGTTATATTACACTGTACAACATATGTAAGACTCAATTTTGTTATTCGTAAAAATAATTGACTAAAATAGGTTTGAAGAGCGAGCTGAAGTGAGAAAGCTTCTTGGCTCTTTCTACTTTTTCATAATTTCAGTAAACGGGTTTTCAACAGAATCACGCCTTCTGATTAATGTTTTAAAAACTATACATCTTAAAATTAATTGAAGTTTCGACGAAAGAGGGACATTTCAGAAAGATTTCGATTGGAGCAATGTGCACCACTCTACACAGAAAGATAATTTTTTTTTTTAGATTTAACAATAAATTGCTTTAAATTATATGACAAAGAGACGTATTTTAAAATTGAAAGTAAGTTTTGTTAGATTAAAAAAACTTACCATTAGATCAAAATACCGAATTTTCAATTTAAATACAGATATTTTTAATTTAAAAACATTTATTTTGACTTTAAAAACAAGTAATTTTAGTTTAAAAGTATGTCTTATTGACAGATACTTCAAAAATATATATATATATATTTTTTTAAATCTAAAACATTTATTCTTCCTGTGTACAGTAGGCGACTGTTGGCTGTTGCTTTGTTGAACCTCCGAACAAAAATGAGCTCGGTTATTTGCCTCACTTTCATAACACGGGCAGCAAGGCGTGCGCTGAGTTTCTAGAAAATCGAAGGGTGCCAAATAACAAAAGTGTGACAACACCGCAGATAGGATTGGTTCAGAATGTGACGTCACTAATAAGTGAAGAAAAGTTTACGTTACAGGGGCTGGACTGTGCGGCATGATGCACACTGCACCACACAACCGGTGCGGTGTCGCTGCACAAGACAGATTACCCCCTGATAAATGGCTTACTCCCAATTTCCACTCCCCCTCCCCCTCCCCCTCAACCCTCAGCCTCAGCCGGTAGACGACATTTCCCTCATATTAAAATTGCACTTTTGACGACGACAAAAAAGATTTGGAGGGGGGGGGAAAGACCGAAAGAAAAAAAAAAGTTAAAAGAAAATCTACGTTCCTTCTAACCCTGTCGTCAAACAGAATGAATGGCACTTTGTGAGCTAATTTATTGTAAGATTTTGAGATACTTAAACTCAAAATGGGGCTTTTGCACACTTTTTGTTATAAGCAATTTAATAGTCGATTCAGGCGTAAAAACCTCAAAAAGTAACGATGGCAGCACTAAAAACTTCCGAAATCCACTCTTAAACTCAATAAACGCTTTTATTTGCGAGGAATAATATGGTGGCTGAGGGCAATAACAATAGGAGATTCCTATCTTAATTTCGTCACTCTCTATGCTGATAAATATGATTCACAGAGTAATTAGTCACCAGAGTAGTGATCCACATCGGATGAATGGTACTGTGACACCTTAGTGACACCGGTGTCAAATGATAAAGTATCCTCTCTTATAGACGGTTTTAGTGCAAAGTCAACGGTTAGCCAACGACCACAACAGTGCACTCATCGATCGCAATCGGTTGTGATAAAACTCGCGTAGCGTTCCAAACTATCTCACTCACTCTCCCGTGACTCCTATGTATTGTATATCCATCTCTTTCTAGTATCGAAATTCGTATACAGGGCCTTGTTTTACGACATATTATGATCAAAATCGCATTAAAATGCCCCGAGAAATTAATGTCTGCCATAAAATTTCACAAAATAAGTCTCTATATACGATTTTTGAAATTAGAATGAGATGGCAGTACATAGGGGTCACGTCAGAGCGAGAGAGACAAAATGCCTTTATTCATCACCGGCAGTCGCCATTACTAAAACCCTCTATTGGTCACTTCTTGATGGAGTTACAGTCTTGTTATATGGGAATCTCCAATTATTACTGCCCTCAGCCACCATTACGCTCTCGCAAATAAAATCGTTTATTGAGTTTAGGAGTAGATTTTGGAAGTTTTTAGAGCTGTCATCGTTATTTTTCGAGGTTTTTACACCAGATTCAACTATTAAATAGCTCACAGCAAAAGTGTGTAACAGCCCCATTGGGTTTGTCAAAAGATTTATTTCATGGCGCTCATTATGTCGAGTCAAGGACAAAAAGAATATCAGACGACGCCTGAAAGAAGGCCACCCGAACAACACATTTCAATGAATACGTAAGGCCATGCGGGGAAAAAAATTATCCTTGGAATTATACATAGATAAATTCAGGTGTGTTCTTCAGTTAGAATCCTTTATTTACTAACAAGCACAGTTCTCAGAAAAAGCGCACCCGTTGTTTAACGGGCCACTTCTTCCAGAAATGACCTCCAATACAAAATTTCAAACTTTAAATGAAAACGAATGAAATTGTAATTCTTAAGTGTTGAGGGTTTATTTCTTACATTTGGATCCAAGTCAGAATTTCGAGGATCAGCCTTCTGACGTCTGATGTATGACATCATGCACGCCCAGCTATTGCCGACGTAGTGTTGAAAACTGTCTTTATGAATGAAATGCTTCGCGAATAAAACCGGTCGCGTTGTCTGACGGCCAAAGTATTATTTATCCAGCGACGATTTTAATCATCGCGGATTTTAGCAGACGGGAGGTCAACAAAACGACAGACTGGGAGGGCGACGGATGATGAAGAGATAATCTCTTTCCCATCGAGAGTACACTATACTACTGACAGATACGCAGGAATGTGTCTCTCTCTCTCTCTCCTCAATCTCTCTCTATCCCCATTCTCTCTCTCTCTCTCCTCTCTCTCTCTCTCTCTCTCTCCTCTCTCTCCTCCCCCCTCTCTCTCTCTCTCTCTCTCTCTCTCTCTCTCCTCCTCTCTCTCTCTCCTCTCTCTCTCTCTCTCTCTCTCTCTCTCTCTCTCTCTCTCTCTCCCCCCCTCTCTCTCTCTCTCTCTCTCTCCTCTCTCTCTCTCCGTTCCTCCCCATCTTTTAGAAAAAGATAGAATAGAGAGAAGGACACTTTCCTGTATCCACCGGTGATCATGACGCAGTTTCGACTGCAAGAGGTGAAAACTACAACATCAGGGAGCACCCTCATCCCTCATCCCTCATCTGTAGGGATGCGCGCGAGGTGAGAGCTCGGCGCGCTGAAGTATCGGACCGAACACTCTTCTCGGTCGACAGGGTTGTCAAAATGGGGCTGTCGGGTAAGTCTTAAAGTGTATTTTCCAACGAGCTACTCACCACTGGCGCAACCAGGATCTCTTCCATCTCTCTCATTTCCCATTTGAATGTATAAGTAGGAAAAGGACAGAAAAAGAAGGTTTTATCCCCTTATCCAATCTTGTCTAACATACGTTTCTTAATGGAGAAAAGAGAGAGATGAAGAAACTCTCGTTGCGCTACTGAGCTACACACAGAGGCTATATGTAGAGCCGATCCCGAAAGTGAAACCCTGTGAACGTCGATTGGAGCGATTTTACATTTCGTTAACATTCTTTAAGACTTTTGAGTTTTGCTACTTGCAAAGATTAAAAACTTCGCCGTTTTGGGAACCATGTTAATAGTTCCCTGCTTTTGGGTTACGACATGTATTAACCTTTTAAAAACGACTCTTAAGATTTAAAAGCATTCAGCCATGTTTTAAATTTTAATAGCATTTATCGAGAAATTAACTCTTTTACTTTAAAGAGCCCGTTTTTTTGCCGCAAATTCAAAAGTGCAAAATCGCATCCATGGCGGCGTCCGTAGAGCCTAAAATTCATCGACCAATCAGAAGTTGACTACCCTCTTGTCTTAACTCTCTACATATAGGGACTCTAATCTACACCAATAGAGGAGCTATGCTATATTATACGTCCGATCCCAGAATGTGACGGCTAGAACGTGAACGATCTGATTCTGCTTTGCTTGCCGCAATTTCCTAAGTGGAACTGTCTCTAATTGGTTTTTTTTTCGGGGCTGGACGGAGGTTCATCTTTCAACTTTCACTGTATTTTAAATTCCCCGCTCGTCCCTGAAATCCGGCAACGCTGGTCCTGGATGCTCGAAAGAGAGGAGAGAGTTGTTTGAATTGGATTTATTTGCACTTTGAGGCTGCCCAGCCGCGCTGCGCCGCGCCACGCTTGCTGCCTACTGTCTGTATTGCAGGTGCAATTTCAATACAAGATTCCCACGATCCTCTCTTCCACTCAATTACTCTGGCCACAACTCCCCAGATAACCACGTATACCCCCCTTTACCCCCCCCCCTCCCACCGCACCCATCCAATCACTGGTCAACATTTGACGAGCCGAGATATCCAATCAAGATATGTGTAGATTGATGGCGACAAAGGCATTTATCGATTGGAGGCCACCCGCCAACTGCCCGACACCACCTCTTGAAATAAATTGGAGCCTCCGCAATTTCCAAAGGCATCAGGATGTTGTGCTCTCAACTGGAAATTTTAATGATTAAATTCGCCTTAGGCTGCCCAGCCGCGCTGACAAGCCGCGTCGCACTAACGCCACGCTTGTGGCCTATGTCTGTATAGCAGGCAATTCAATACAGATTAACGACGATCCTCTCTAGTGGAGTCCATTACTATGGAACAAGTCCCCAAAAACGAGTTTCCCCTTTGGCGGACAAACTCGAAAGAAGGCTACAATCCTGATCGCCACTTTTACATCCGGATATCCAATCAACTCTGTGTCGATTAGGCGACAAGGCATTTCGATTTTGGGCTCGCCAATTTGGTAGAAAACCACCTCTTGCAATAAATGGAACTTCCGCATTACTCTTCACTGAATTAAAACATGTGTAGTGAACGGGATGAGGAGGATCCAGGGAAACAAAGGTGGTATACACTTTAAGGTCCGGAAACAATCGAAGTCATGGGGCATGGATAAAGTTTCGGGGAAAGTATGGTTACGTATTCTGAGCACGAATACATGGTGCCTAGCTGGATCCGCCCTTGGCATGACGAGACAAACGATAGTGACAGTTAAATAACTCGAGAGAATTTCTTCATTTAAGAGAAATCTCTGTAAAATTCATCGGCGAAACGAACGATTTTCATCGGCTCGAAGTCTATGACGTCGAGATTAATGCAAACCATGGTGTTGCCAAAAGCTCACACGCTCTCATTTGATTTGCCTGCACTCTGCATGGACCTTGGCATAGTGCAAAAAGTAAATATGGCAGTTTCGTTGAGCCACTGGCGCAATCAGGATCTCTTCCATCTCTCTCATTTCCCATTTGAATGTATAAGTAGGAAAAGGACAGAATGAGGGGGTTTCGTCCCCTTGTCCATCCTTGTCTGACATACGTTTCTTAATGGAGAAAAGAAAGAGATGAAGAAACTCGTTGCGCTACTGCGTTGAGCCGTAGAAGAGCTAAATGGCCAAGTGGCGATGATTGGTAGTTAGAAAGAAAAAAGTGTTACATATATTCACAATTAAACCGAGATAATATCAGTAGACAACTTGATGACGCTTTGGTTGGGGGGGAGGGTTTACTGACCAAAGTGGGTAGAAGGGCGAGTAGGGGTTGAGGCAAATAGACACTGTGGACCGTATACGAGATGGAAGCAGAGTTAAGAGAGATATAGAGAGAGATATAGAGAGAGACGTAATGACACACATTTTCTCTCTCTAGCCAACCAACCCCCTGTCCACCTTCTCTCCGAGAACACGGGACATGAGACGAGGATTAACACAGACTTATCCACATTTCCATAATCCCGGAAAATAACTCTCCCTTACCCTGCTCCCCCTCAATCATCCCCCCACACCCTGAATGCCGCATCGCTTCCCCTTCCACGCTCGACTGTCCCTCACGCGTCAGTGCAGAATCCGGGATGGTTAACGTAGGCTGAGATTGTGGGATTCGCGCCCAGCTGAAAGAGCTATCTGTATTTTCTACAAATCTGAGTTTCTCCCGAATCTGATAAGGAGGGGGGACCCGGAAACCGACTTACTCTTTCTCTACAGTTAAACAAAAAGCCCATTTCCGTCTTTCTGCATCCTAAAGAGACAGGAAGAGACCCAGGGCAAAGCTTGCGACAGGTGTCCATTTTTCCAGCTCAAATTCGGTCGAGGACTTATCGAAATAACAGCCAACAGTCGCATACTGTTGATGAGTGCATTGGCGGATCCAGCCCTCGTGAACGGGGGCGGGGGGGGCGAACTTGGGATTTTTGCCCCCCCCCCGGAGACCCTCTTTTCCTTTTTTCTCTCTTACTTTCCCCTTTCCACCCCCTCTTTTCCCCCTTTTTTTGGCCGAAGTTTATGGGGGGCGATCGCCCCCCTTCGCCCCCCTGTATCCGCCAAAGGATGAGTGAGGGACATGTACGTTAGGTTTTTCTTGCGGTTTAAATTGATTTTTTTTCCACGAGATAATGACTTCTATGTTAAAATTAAAACCTTTACATCCTTCAAGCAATGAAGCTGTTGAAACCTAGGGCTACAGGCTATAAGTGTTATGGTATCCCTGTAAAATTCGTGCGAGGAAAAATCGAAAATACCAGCCAACAGTCGCATACTGTTGATGATGCATTGGCGGATCCAGCCCTCGTGACCGGGTTGCTGGGTTCCCTTGGGATTTTTACCCCCCCCCCAGAGGCCTTTTCCATTTTATCTCTAACTAACTTTCCACATTCCCTCATTACCCGCGTTTTCGGCCGAATTTTGGGGTGAATCGCCCCCCTTCGCCCCCCTGTATCTCCAAGGTTGAGTGAGGGACATGTACGTTATTTTTTCTCGGTTTACAATTGATTTTTTTTCCACGAGATAATGACTTCTATGATTCATCATTACAAACTTACATACCTCAAGCAATTGAAATTTTTACTCTACAGCGAAATTTGAATTATTTTGATATTAGTGGGCGATTGTTGGCTGCTGTATTCTTGAGCCCCCCCCCCCCAAAGTGAACCCTTTGACTTGCCTCGCTCTCATGAGAAGGGCAGCATAGCATGAGTTGGGTCTCTATATAATAATCTTTGATCCAAACTTTGGCAAAATTGTCAAAGGATGTGATCGATGAAATAAAAACCTACAAAGCAAAAATTCAGCAATATGCATTTTTTTTTTTTTTTGGGGGGGTTTTTTTTTTTTTTTTTTTTTTTTTTTTTTTTTTTTTGCTACTCATGCGTTCGATCCCTGAAACTGTGACCATCAAGGTCCTTTTTCACTTACAAGTAGGAAAATTTCGGGCAACACAACATTCCTACACAACATTCTGCTGTGAAATTGAATGGTTATTTCTGAAATCAGACAACTTCTTATTGCTTTTCGAATTTTCCTTAAATGGGGCTCTTGCAAATTTTTGCTATTGGGGATTGAAGAGTTGATTCGTGCATAAAAATAACCTATAAAAATGACGATGAGTACGCTAAAAAATCACAAAATTTACTCTTAAAATCGGGCTTAATGGTGGAGAGACGCAGGTATCATGGGAGATTCCTCTAAATTGAGACAAACCAGTGTGTTTCCGTAGAGAAAGGGATATAATAGACAGGAATCTCCCATGATACCTGCGTTGAGCCGCCATTACAAACTTGCCGTTACAGCAGTTATGTGAGTTTATTACTGAATTTTAGACCTTCTCAGAGTGATTTACGTGATTTTCGCTGGTATCTACAGCAAGTTGGACTATTCATTTGCTCACAGCAAAAGTTTGCAAGAGCCCCATTTCAAGATGTGTCAAATCCCTGGGGTCCCAATAAATGACACCCCTGCTATTCAGTTCACAACTATTATATTTTTTATTCCATATTTTCAAATTAATATTAGTTTTAGTTTTATTTTTCGAACTCAATTACTCTCGACTCGAAACACACTGTGCGCCTCTGCAACAACGCAAATGCCGAGACTTCGCTCTGATCCACCTCCTCCTTTTCTTCCTCGGACGACGCACAGTAGGACAAGTTTATGGGATTGGTCGAACATGGAATTTGTGATTAAAGATGCGAATTTGAATGTTTTTTGAGTTAGAAAATAAACAGTAAAGGGTGATTCTTGTAGGAAATTTTACAACAAAACCAATGGAAACACTTTTAAAATTCTACATTGCGTAGTAACAAAGATACAGACATTTAAATTTGTCAAACTATGTCCGGTGTTGACTTGGTCCACTGTGCGACGATGGGGCGATCCAATGCAACGTTCCAATTGACGAACGAGACAAAAAACAAAAAAAACAAAAAAAAAAAAAAACGCGCTTCCGTTTCCGGTCGATTAACATCCACGACTTCAGCTCGAACTCCAAGTCCCAAGTTCTTAGTTCCTTTGGAGCTAGAATAGATTTCGCCTCGTAAATTCGCCAACAAATCGTTATTTGTGTGCACTCGACTACATTCTGCCGCGTACAGCTCTGCACTGACTGCGCTCGGTAAACCTGGCACCCGGGTCCAGGTCCTGAAAAAGTGTCGCCAAGTTTCGGAGATAAAGTCAGTCTCGCTAATCTATAAAAAAATACTTACAAGAGTAGCATGGATGAAATGTGCTCATATCTGGTTTGAAATGCAACTGAGTTGAATATGTCTGTTGCAAACGGCGTTCGGCACTAAAATCTATCTAATAATACTGTCACGAGACGATTTTTTTTTTTTTATTCCGGTGTCACCAGGTGTCATGATATCATTAATCGGTTGTTAATCACTCCTCTGGTGACTAGTAACTCAGTAAATCTACCATCCCAGCATAATAATAATAACGAAATTAAGAAGGCAATCTCCAATGGGTCTGTTGCAAACTTTTGCTACAACGATTAAGAATGTTTAATCTAATGTAAAATCGCCTGAAAAGTCCATTGGTGGCATTAGAAAGTCATAAAATGCAATAATAAACTCACAAGAGGCGTTTAATGAAATCCAAGATGGCGGAGAAATATTGAGCAATTTGTATGCATGCACCACGAACATCCAAGGATAGCTAACCTCACAATATCGATCACAACAATCACAACGTAAACAAACACAAATCTACCTCCAGTGAGGTTGTCAAAGTTGGTCATCCTTGTATGTTCACGGTGTTTGCATACAGATTGCTCGATATTTCTCCGCCTTGGTTTTCATTAAACGCCTCTTGTGAGTTTATTATTGAATTTTATGACTTTCTGATGCCACCAATGGAATTTTCAGGTGATTTTACTTTAGACTATACACTCTTAATCGTTGTAGCAAAAGTTTGCAACAGACCCATTATTATTGCATGACTTCGCCATTACAGCCGCGCGTTTAAAAGCATTTTATAAGTTTAGGAGTCTATTTTGTAAGCTCCTAGTGCTACCATTCGATATTTTTTTAGGTTTTTACATCTGAATCGACTCATAAACATCACCTGTAGCAAAAGTGTGCAACAACCCCACTCCACGACTAGTACTGAGAATTTTTTTTTTTTTGAATCCATCGAAATATGAACCATTTTGAGAAGCTTCTAGAAAACTCGAAAGCGGTAATCCCAGTGGCGACTCGTAATATCCGGCAACGTATCATTCTGTGACAGACGTGGCAGAGATATTTTCAACAGTGTTGCCGATGAAAGTTCGTTGTGTGGAACCTCGATCCTGATCCTGCCCTAAAAAAATTCCACTAAGCGAAAGCTCTACGTAGGATATTGCGGTCAGAGTAGGGAGGTTTCACGGTGCTGACAAAAAATTCCACTTAGAGAGATATTCCACTTAACGAGATATTCCACTTAGCGAGATATTCCACTTAACGAGATATTCCACTTAGCGAGATATTCCACTTATAGCGAGATATATTCCACTTGGCGAGATATTCCACTTGGAAAACGTTCCACACAACGAACTTACACTGTTCGATTGATTATCCGATTTTTCCCATTTGACTTAATGTGAAAGTTAGTAATTTATAGGGAAATGTGTGGCAACGTTTGCTTTCAAATCGCGTTACCAGCTCACGACAGTCGCCCTAATCAATACGGGGGTTTGTTTTCTCCAATGAATTGGAAAGACTGAAAGAATGGAAAAGGATGAGGAGGATGGGGGTTCGGTGAGGGGGTGAGGAGGGGGAAGGGGGGGGGGGGGAGGGGGAGGGGGAGGGAAGAAGAAGCGGCGGCGGCGAAGATATAACAATTAATCAGGGCGCCACTGCCAACCACCAAAGCCCCCTCCACGACACGCGACAAAGTGACAACTGAGGAGTGAATGAAGTTAAACAAGTAGCGATGAGGCGAGAGAAAGAAATAAAAATAAAAACCTCGCTCGCGGCCGAAAAGATTTCGTTAACACCCTAGAGAAGAGATAGCGTTTTTGTTATGTCATCGATCTAACAGCCGGTTTTAGTGCGAAGTCAACGGTTAGCCAACAACCACAACAATGCACTCATCGGTCGCAATCGGTTGTTATAAAACTCGCGCCGCATTCAAAACTATCTCGCTCGCTCTCGCGTGACCCCCATGTATACCCATCTCTTTCTAGTTTCGAAATTCGTATTCAGGGCCTTGTTTTACGACATAATATAATCAAAATCGCATAAAAATGCCTAGAGGAATTCATATCTGCCAACAAATTTCACAAAGGATGTCTCTGTTCGATTTTTGACATTAGAGTGAGATAGCAGTACATGGGGGTTATGTAAGAGCAAGAGAAACAGTTTGTATTTGTTTGGAACGCTCATCGCCGGATGCCGCCATTACTAAAATCAGCTGCGGCAGAGTTAGGCAACCGGGGTAGTACTCTAGTACCACGAGTACCAGTACTCACAATTCGTAACTTTTTTAATCATATATTTCAACGGTAATTAGAATTTATTTTTAACGAATCGAGTATTATGACCCCATGTCTAAAATAATTAAATTGAACAGCCATGATGGCGTAGCTATAGGCCCCGCTGACCCCGCCGGGCGCCGCGCAACGCATCGGGGGGCGCAAAAGTTTTGAGGAGCGAAAGAGGAAGCGCGAAAAGGAGAAAAGGGAAGGAAAAAGGGGAAAAAAGAGAAGGAAAAGGAGAAATGGAAAGAAAAGAGAACAGATTGAGAAAAATAGAAGCTAAGCATTGTAGGGAGAAAGCAATGTAAAGGTTCTAAGTGCTTCTGCCAAAATTCACGTTCACAAAGTTCGGAGCTTTTGAAAGTAAATTTTCTACATTAATTTACAATAATTTTTAAAGAAAGGAATTTTTCCGACAAAGGCTCCGACTTGTACGGGTGCAAAGGGGGGCCGGGGGGGTTCCGCCGAAGCGGCCAATTTTTCCTTAAAAAAGAGGGGCGCAGCATTCGAATCGGCAGAGGGGGGCGCTTGGTCAGCTAGCTACGCTACTGGCCATGATCTTTGAATCGTTAAAAGCCAACTCTGATTACCGTTGAAATACGATTCATAAATCGTACAAATTAATAATGTACGAGTACAGGTACTCTTGGTTCTCGAATACTACCCCGTCTGTCCAACTGTATGTCTAATGGGTGTTATAGATCAGCGCGCGATGCACTGTGGTGTAAGATCGTGAAAAAGTGGCAAAGAATCAGAGATCTTTCTCATCAATTTATCATTTATTATATAGCTTTTACGACAAACTTTAATTGCCGGAAACACTTTCAATAATTAAATCTAAAAGTGTCACTGGAAAGTTTTAAATTAACCTTAGGAGGTCGAAAACGATTCTTGTTGATGGTTTCTGTTTTCGTTTTTTTTTTTCCCAACGATGTTTCGCCAAACTTTTTTGATCCCTGACTATCGTGCGACGCGACGGATCGCAGTTTGAGATTTATCGACAGCTCTTTCTTAAGAAAAATGCATTGTACTTCGGAGTAAAAGAAACAATTCACACCACAAAACTGCAAAGGACGATTTACGCAGTCCCAATTTTATTGAAGCGTTGTTAAAATTATTGATTTTGTAGCGCAATAATTTAGACCTTAACTCCAACTAATCAACTATGGTGATGAGATCTAGGTTTTGTGTTACATGTCTAATTTATTGGAGTTCCCGTCCAACGTAAATTGGTCTGGAAAGAATCATCCTATGTTTATTGGAATGCTAAAAAAAAATTGCTGCCTCTGGTAACGTATCGAAAACAAGGAAGTAGAAAAAAGGACGGGGGGGGGACAAAAACAAACACAAAGAAAAAACAAAACAAAAAAAAACAAAAAAATAAAAAACAAAAAACACAAAAATCTCCATTCATTTAGATTTAAATTAAAATATCTTAATGGGGTCTCTGTTGCAAACTTTTGCTACAGGGGATTGAAGAGTTGATTCTTGCGTAGAAACCTGAAAAAGTGACGATGAATACACTAAAAAAACACGAAATTCACTCTCAGAATCGGGCTTAGTGGCGGAAAGACACAGGCATCATGGGAGATTCCTATCTAGATTGAGACACATCTCCGTGTTTCCGTAGAGAGAGTGACATTATAGACAGGAATCTCCCATGATACCTGGGTAGAATTGCCATTAAAAACTTGTCGTTAAAGCAGTTAAGTGAGTTGATTACTGAATTTTAGACTTTCGTGTGATTTCCCTGATTTTCGCTGGTTTTAACATCAAATTGGACTATTAATTTGCTCACGGCAAAAGTTTGCAAGAGCCCCATTGCAAAGAAGAAAAAATGAAAGAAATCGAAGGAAAGGTACTTACAACCGACAATGCGTTTATAGGAATTTAGAGTCGAAAACTCAAACGAAACTCACCTGAAACAGATAAAATGGACGGGGAAATTAAAAATTTGTCCGAAACTTTTCACATACAGACAAATAATATGAATACAAAAGCACACACAAATAAAATGTAGAATGTAGCTCACTACATGCGCTAATAAAAACGTTATTGACACAAGACGACCAGCGAGGCGCCTACGCTACGGAGCGACTATAACCAATACACTCTGCAAGATGTAGTTGGATTGCGATGGAAGGAGTCGGGGGGGGGGGGTTGATATCAATGTAGAGACATACATAGTTATAAAAATAAGTAATTATTTTTTTATTTTTTACGAAGGAGAGCACTTACCAGTACTCGGCTTATTGATAAAAACGACAGGGGGGATTTGAACTGAACGGTAGCGCAAAACCTGCGGTTTTCATTTAACAGCATTCACGCCGGGTAATACGGTCGCAATTTCTAAGCGATGCCGGAGTTTTCGAGGGTCGCAGAATCACCTCAGGAGGGGGCGGAGACATTTTTTATTTTTTTTAAAGAAGGCGCGAGCAAGATCAGGAGACCTTAAAGAAGGTGTTCACTGACGCAGTGTTTAACACAAATTAAATCATACCCATATCTTCATGATTGCTTCCCCTCCTCACGATTTCAACCACCCCTAAAACACATAATATTCTCGCGCCTCGTAAATCCGGAGAGGGTGGGCGTGACGAGGGATGGGGAAGGGGGGGGGGGGTGCGAAACGAGCGTATAAATAAATTGAAGAAAACAAGCCCCCGGGCCGTGGAGTATAGAGTGAAGTCTCCGGCACAGAGGGAGGTTCGAATAAAAATGGGATATGAAAGGGACCCTGGGGGTGGCGAGTTGCACCGAGGGGGTGGGGGAGGAGAGAAACTTTTGATGAATTTGACAAATTAGTATTACGGCTTACACACATTTCTTTTGCCCGCTTTTCATATCACTTTTCGCGCTTACGACTGCGTGGATGAGTGAAGAGCTGCGGTGGTGTTGCGTGGGGTGGTGGGTGGGTGGGGGGGGGGAGGGGGAGGGGGGAGGGGGGCTGGATCCAGGAGAGGCATGGTAAGGCACTTCATTTCTTCAAAGAGCTTCATCTCTCCTCTCTCATTTTCTCCCTCCCCACCCCCCCCCCTCTATCAAATCTCCTTCTCTCTCCTCTCTCTCTCTCTCTCTCTCTCTCTCTCTCTCTCTCTCTCTCTCTCTCTCTCTCTCTCTCTCTCTCTCTCTCTCTCTCTCTCTCTCTCTCTATCTCTCTCCTCTCTCTCTCTATCTCTCTCTCCTCTCTCTCTCTCTCTCTCTCTCTCTCTCTCTCTCTCTCTCTCTCTCTCTCTCTCTCAACCAGCTCCCTTCCCTTCACGCTTTCGAACCGCGCGGCAGCTAGCGAGGAGCTTGAAATCTTGCGCATCGCATCGGGCTTAAACTTTCATCCACAATCCGAAATTGATACTCACTGATGACTGACATAGGGTGTCAACAAATAAGTAAGTACCTTTGCACTGTTCAGGAGAATCAACTGTTAATATTGCCTGTAGCAAAAGTTTGCAACAGCGGCAACAGATATAGATCCATACTTTCTTTAATCCAAGGAGTATTTCGTTTGTGTTAAAGAAACTGCACAATATATGAATATTGCATGACTAAGGGGGAATTCCGTTAACCCAAGGAAAATGTCAGCTGCAACAAGTAAAAGATTCCTTGTTAAGACAGTGATACTCCTTCATGCAATAGAACTTCACTTCGCATAAGAAAAACTGTCACAAGTAAAACGTGCGTTTCCTTGTTTTTAAAGAAGTGATTTATCTTAGTGTGTATTCATTTTTACAAATTTATTTTGAATCCCCTATTCCTATTTATATTAATTTTCGAAAGTTCTTATCCTGATTATACATTGTCCTAAGCAACAATGCTTTCTGAACACCCTGTGTTCATTTTTGACACATTATTTCTTTTGAATCCCCTATTCCTATTTATATTAATTTTCGGAAGTTCTTATCCTGATTATACATGCTCCTAAGCAACAATGCTTTCTGAACACCCTGTGTTCATTTTTACATATTATTTCTTTTGAATCCCCTATTCCTATTTATATTAATTTTCGAAAGTTCTTATCCTGATTATACATTGTCCTAAGCAACAATGCTTTCTGAACACCCTGTGTTCATTTTTGACACATTATTTCTTTTGAATCCCCTATTCCTATATTTATATTAATTTTCGGAAGTTCTTATCCTGATTATACATGCTCCTAAGCAACAATGCTTTCTGAACACCCTGTGTTCATTTTTACATATTATTTCTTTTGAATCCCCTATTCCTCTTTATATTTATTTTTCGTAGCCGCGCCCAAGTTTTCGCTCGTTTGCGCTCTCATTTCTTCGGGCACCTTCATTTGAATAACTCATCTACACAAAAAGCTATCCGCCTCCGCGCTCAGCTTAGGGATCTACGAGGGGTAGGGTGGTGGGTGGACAAGAGAAGGAGGGGGAGGGGGCGGAGGGGGGGGTTGTAGGGGGGGCTGGGGGGTAGCGACGAATCAGATGCGGGCCTCTGATGTGCAACAAAATCAGAAACGCCAACAATCGAGGAAAAAGAGGGAGCTAGAAAAAGAAAAAGAAGGTGAGAGCGAGATTAAAAGAATAAAATAAATATGAAGAGTAGCGGAATTTTTCGCTTCCTTTTGATATATACTTTATTTGAATTCATTCCTTTTGCGCAAAAAAGAAACAAAGCCATGTGGGCGGGATGGAGTTAAAAGGTATAAGCTTCAAAAGTCGTGCTCCGGGGGAGTGGGTAGGGAGGGGGAGCGGGTGTGGGGCAGGAGGCAGAGGCAGGGCAAATGAAAAGCAGAACGAACCGGGTCAGTTAGGTATGATACGTTGCGATGCGTGTGCACTGTGCAGTGCTGCTAACCGCAAGCGAAAATAACGAGCGCTCCTCACTGAAATGCATGTGATATTTACGGTTTACTATCACGGAAAAAAAAACTACGGTGAAAATAACCATACGGATACCTGATTTTGGCACCTGCTAGATGTTATGGTAATGTTAACCAGAAGTGTACTATGTTTTGACTAGGTACTAGGTGATGTTACCTGATTGCATGTCGAATTTACTCAAAGTATCGGTAAATGTACCATACTACTGGTCAAGTTTACCATGACATCTAGCAGGTGCCAAAATCAGGTATCCGTATGGTTATTTTCACTAATCTTTTTTTTCGTGTACTCTAAAATTGGCAACGCTGCACAAAGGTCAAAGGTCGCAGAGCTGCCGATTTAATTATATTTTTAAAATCACTGATGATTCCGCCGGTTGAGAAAAGATTACAAAGTTCAATTCAGTGTATGACTGTGATGCACGAAAATACTCTGATCTGTAATATTGTCTCAATTGGTGGAAACGCCGTTAATTAATTAAACTATCCGAAAGTTTTCAAAGTTATCGACGACTCTATCTACCGGTTGAGAAAATATAAAATACGCCAGTATTTTCGTGCATTACAGTCATACACTGAACTCTGTAATCTTTTCTCAACCGGTGGAATCTTTGGTGAATTTCAAAATGCCATTAAATCTACTCAAATCGGCAGCTCTGTGAGGTCGTCAAAAAAAGGCAAACAATCAGAAAGTAAATTCCTCATAAAATTCATAAACTTCTAAGACCGATTTTGATCACAGAGAACACTTTAAACGAGTGATGTTAACTAATAAATGTTACTGGAAAGTTTTAAATTAAGCTTAAAAGGTCGAAAAAGATGACTTTGATTGCTATTTTTCATTGATTTTTGGCAACTTTTTTTCGAATCTCAAACCATAGAGCTCTGATGGACAGAGTTGCCAACACTACCGTGAAAAGATGAAAGATCGGAGACCACAAGATACCATTTCCGAACATTAAGACTGCATTGGTGAGTTTTCGGTCTTACCGTTGGGCTTATGAATATTTTCGGTGAACAACGAAGTACCGGAAGTTTGCTTCATGAAACTTGTTATGAACTCCATCTATATGATACGAGGGTCACCTCAAAAGTAAGTAATCCCCCCCCCAAAAATAACTATTAACCTTAGATCAAATCTAAAAACAGTGTTAGACGCGTCGTATCTTCAGCTTCAAGATCCTTTCTTTGGATTTTCGTTTTCTTTAAAATTGAACTAATGGTGGCGATTTTACCGCGATCATCTCCCGTCACAGTGGGCCCAAAATTTTACGCAATCAAAGGTATCGTTTTTCAGACATGGGGAATCAAAATTGTATAAGAGTACAAAAATGAGGTAAAAAAAACTGTCAAAAACTGAAAAAACGGCATCTAACTTTAGTTTTTAACTCAGTCTCCTACTTAATTTAGACATTTTTGATACATGTTACACCAGTTTCTTTATTCCACCAGAAAAGAACACTTTATCCTGGTTTGAGATCCAAATGTTGATGTTCTTTTCTCATGGAATAAGGAAACTGGTGTATAATGTATCAACAATGTCTAAATAAAGTAGAAGACTGTGTCAAAAATAAAGTTAGATGCCATTTTATCAGTTTTTGGCAAATTTTTCACCTCATCTTTGTTCTCTTATACAATATTGATTCCCCATGTCTGAAAAACGATACCTTTGATTGCGTAAAATTTTGGGCCCACTGTGACGGGAGATGATAACGGTAAAATCGCCACCATTAGTTCAATTTTAAAGAAAACGAAAATCCAAAGGAAGGATCTTGAAGCTGAAGATACGACGCGTCTAACACTGTATTCAGATTTTCTCTAGGGTTAATAGTTTTTTTTTTTTAGAAAAAAAAATAAAGATACTTACTTTTGAGACGACCCTCGTATAAGGTCTTCGATTTACACCCGAACCTGATTTAAAAAAAAATATATATTTATTGATCAGTGGTACAGCACTCTAGTGAGCGAAACCATAACTCCGACCACTAGAGTACTAGAGTCCCTATATGTAGAGAGTTAAGACAAGAGGGTAATCAACTTCTGATTGGTCGATGAATTTTAGGCTCTACGGACGCCGCCATTGGATGCGATTTTGCACTTTTGTTTTGTTTACCAACGGTCTTTTACAGATAAAAGAGTTAATTTGCGACGAATCTGTTAATTTTAATCATAATGCACCACAAGAATGTCCATAAATCTCAAAAGAATCATTAAAAAGCGTTAATACATGCCGATCAACAAAAGCAGGGAAAGATTACATCGTTTCAAACTTAGCGGAACTGTAATCTTTGCTGTGGAGCAAAACACAACAACGGCCTCAGAATGTAAACAAATGTGCAAAATCGCATCTAATGGCGGCGCCCATGATTTCTCTTGTCTCAACTCTCTACATATAGGGACTCTATAGAGTACCTACATAAGGAGAGTATGGCGGTCTGTAATCATGGGAGCTCTTAGGGTCCAATTTCAAGATGGCGACGGTCGTGTTGTTTGAGGTTATGTTACATTGTTGATGTAAACAGTATCGGTGAACGGTGAGTTTGATGACCGTTTCCCGCTAGAAAGTGTTCAACGGTTACAACGGTTACATGATCGACCCGGTCGGCCATCTTGAAATTGGGCCCTAAGAGCTCCTTGAACGCCTAAAATGTCGCAGCCAATCAGCGTAGGATTCACAGACCGCTGTACTCTCTCTTATACACATAGGTACTCTACCGACCACGAAAGACTCAGCTTTCAACGCGACACATCCCAAGCCCTAGGTCAGGAACTAAAGGAGGAAAGGGATGTGTACTGCGTGTAATCACGGAGCAAACGGAGGGGGCAACAATAACAAGGGACTAATCAAAACAAGGGAGCGAGATCAGGCAAGGAAATCAGGGAGCGACGCAGGATACAAGGAGAAGGACATGGTGATGAAATGGACACCGACCAAAAATTAGGAAGACGGGGACGATGCGGATGCGGATCCTTGGCCGCCTCCAGATCAAACGAGCGCCTGATTAGCAATTGTAATGCAACCCCCTTTGTACCATAAGTCGGGGCATATATGAGCATAAGCAGAGGGGGTGAAAAAATGCTGGGAGGCGAGTGTTTACAGTGTAATAGTGTAAGTTTGGGTCCATACAGTATATATATACAGTATATACAGGATACAGGGTATAATAGAATGTCTGGCGCGTGCTACCAGTGATAAGTGGAGCTTGGTGCGATTGAGGAAGGGGGCATGGAAGTCCCCTCAAAAACAAGTCCCCTTTCAAGTTGGCTCCCCTGTGTTTACCCAGAGGATAACCGTGTGATGTGTGAGTGTGTGTGAGTGTGGTGCAGCCCTTGCATCCAGCGCAGGGTGCGTTTTCATCCCTTCATCATGCATACGAGCCTCAAGCCTCAAGGTATGTACAAGTACTCGCTTGCACCCTCAAACCCACTAATTTACATCCGACTTCCAGTTCCTCACAATGGGGCAGATTCTGAAAGGAGGACCTTTGGGATACGAAAGCGCTCTTCCGAAGAAATCGTAACGGAAACATAATACTGGTTTCTTGGAAAGAGCTGACCTTGTGTTTTACTAGACCTCCTTCTCGAGACAGCCATAGTATCTACCCGTAACATATCCCTTTCATTAGCCAGTTGAACTATAAAAAAATTCAATTTTGGATGGTCGATTCTTATGTAAAATGCTGAAAAAATTACAATAAGGTACTCACTAACTTTTGCTAAAAAACAATGGAGAAATTGATTCTTAAGTAGAATCCAGCGAAAGTTACTAAAAGCCCATTAACAAATTACAAAGTTCACTCATAGACTCATAGAATGACTGCAGTTTAAGATGTAAGGATGGAGCTAGTGAGCTACGTTGGTACTAGGATAGATTCCTATATTTAATTTGAAGCTTTCCTCTGTGTATTTCTATAGAGTAAATTAGAAGGGGATCCATTTTCCATGACACCTCCGTAGCTCCGCCATTACGCCTGAAACTTTGTCATTTTGTGAGTTTATGAGAAAATGTCGTATTTTTATTGCGCTGATTGTAATTTTTGCTGGATTTCACTCAATAATTAAATATCTAATTTCTTATAGTAATAGTTATAGCGGGAGCCTTTTATTTTAAATAGTAGCGTGACTCATGGACAGTCTTAGCTATCGGTTTAACTAAAAAATAAATGATCAGCCCGCTGATCATTCACAAACATTACGCCTGAGACTTTGTCATTTTCTGAGTTCAAGAGAAAATGTCGTATTTTTAATGCGCTGGTTGTAATTTTTGCTGGATTTCACTCAATAATTAAATATCTAATAGCTTATAGTAGGTAATAGTTAGCAAGAGCTCCATTTCGAAACAGTAGCGTCACTCATGGACAGTCTTAGCTATCAGTTTAACGTAAAAATAAATGATCACTCACAAACATTAAGCCTGAAACTCTGTCATTTTGTGAGTTTATGAGTAAATTTCGTATTTTTAATGCGCTGATCGTAATTTTTTCTGCAGGTATTCACTCAAGAACTAAATATCTGATCGCTTGCAGAAAAAGATAGCGAGAGCTGCATTCTGGCACAGTAACATCACTTATGGACAGTATTAGCCATCAGTTTAACGAAAAAATAAATGATCAGCCCGCTGATCATTCACAAACATACGCTTTAAAATAACGGAAAGAGTCAAATGCTCCGAAGAGGGAGATAGTAGAAAAGAGAGAGGGCAAAACCAAATTCAAAGGGGCGAGAGGATACTTCCCGCTCAGCACACAAGAAACTAATTAACCTTCGCTCCCTGAAAACAGACAGCCAATAGCAGCGCCAACTTTGGCCGAGCATGGAGCAATGGAAACATGGACAAGCGACCACACCACGACCATCCCGACAGGCAGATTGGAAACTACGAAAAAATACGCAGTATCCATCTCCAATCTCCCATCTCCCATCTAGCAACTCACATCTCCCTCGAATAATGTAATCAATTAAGGCGTGAGGCCAGCCATCGTTGTCAAACCGCCTGAAAAAAAAACCACCATCGATGATACATCCCGTATACTACGTTCGGAAAAGTTCGTACGGTCCGGCTACACTGAGGCCAGCCAACTGCCAACAGAGAAACCCCTTCTCAATTTCACTTTCCTACTCCCCGGGTCTCGGGTCCCAACTCCCCCCTCCCCTTGCTACTAGAACTTTCACCCCTTCCAATTTCAAAGCTTTCCCTTCCTTCATACTCTTCCCTCTTTTCCATTCCGCCGCTGTTCCCTCCCCTATCGCATATCATATTAGAGGACGAAAATAAAATTAATAAATGCTGGCACTTGAGAAAAGCTAATCCGATAAGACTTTTCACGTTCTTGGGTCTTCGGTGATGAGAAGGGACCAGTCGAGTTGGGGAGGACCTCAAAAATGACACTTGTCGACGTTGCCGTACTCAGTGGCGTGGCGTGCAATTTGGCAGCGTTGTATTGTGTCCATTTAAACCCATGAAAAAGGTCGAACTGTTGGGTGTTCGGTGAACACCTTCGCATTCGACCTTTTACATGGGTTTAAATGGAAACTATACAATGTTGCCAAATAGCAAGCTACGCCACTATGGCCGTACTATTCAAACACACTTAAGAGAGGTCATCAGAACAATTATTTATCCACAGACAATAAAGACTGTTTTAAACTGTGCTCAAGATAAGAAGAAATTTTACGATTTAAGTAGAAACGCACTATTTTTGAATGCAAGCATTTGCGCTCATGATGGCTTTGTCCGACTCGAACCTCCACAGAGACGAGGCAGTACCGAAAATAGCGTGACTCTGAATTTTATCCTTGCAAAAGTCAAATTAAAAACGGTTACAGGCACGACGAAATTGATGAAATTTCGGCCGTCGTAAGTTGACAAAATTAGTCAAAATTGACCTCCTCACCACCCTCGGAGATTCATTTGTTAAATAATTTATTTATGGGTGTAATTTAATGGGTCTGTTGCAAACTTTTGATACAACGATTAAGAGAGTTTCATCTAATGCAAAATCGTCTGAAAAGTCCATTGGTGGCATCAGAAAGTCATAAAATGCAATAATAAATTCACAAGAGCCTTTTAATGAAATCCAAGATGGCGGAGAAATATCGAGCAATTTTGTAGGCATGCACCACGAGCATCCAAGGATAGCCAACCTCACAATATCGATCACAACCAATCACAATGTAAACAAACACATAACCTCTACCTCCAGTGAAATTGTCACAGTTGGCCATCCTTGGATGTTCGTGGTGCATGCATACAAATTGCTTGATATTTCTCCGCCACCTTGGATTTCATTAAACGCCTCTTGTGAGTTTAACATTGCATTTTATGACTTTCTGATGCCACCAATGGACTTATCAGGCGATTTTACATTAGATCAAACACTCTCAATCGTTGTAGCAAAAGTTTGCAACAGACCCATTGGATTCTTTAAAAAATGAACCTACGAGGGTGGTGAGGAGTCAATTTCGACTAATTTTGTCGACTAACGACCCATGTGGACCGAAATTTCATCCATTTTGTCGTATATGTAACCATTTCTAATTTGACTTTTGCACGGATAAAATTCAGAGTCAGGCAATTCTCGGTACTGCCTCGTCCCGGTGGAGGTTCGAGTGGGACAAAACCCTCGTGAGCGCAAATGCTTGTATTCAAAGGTTCGGCGTTGCGAAATAGAGCGTTTCTAACTGAATCGTCAAGTTTCTTCTTATCTTGAACAGAGTATAGTATATAGAGTCCCTTCATGGAAGTTTCGTTAGACTGTTAAAGAATACCGACAAGAGCTCAACGAGTTCTGATTGGTAGATTCTGGTGTAAAAACCTTAAAAAATAACGATGACAGCACTAACAACTTCCAAAATCCACTCCTAAACTCAATAAACACTTTTATTTGCGCGGGTGTAGTGGTGGCTGAGGGCAATAATTAGAGATTCTCATCTAACAAGACTGTAACTCCATCAAGAAGTGACCAATAAGAGACGACTTTCATTTGACGCCGGTGTCAGTTGTCACTAAGTGTCAAGGTACCATCCATCGGATGGGGATCATTGTTCTGATGACTAATTACTCTGTGATTCGTCCTTGACAGCACAGAGATAGTGACGAAATTAAAATAAGAATCTCCTATTTTTACTGTCCTATGCCACCATTACGCCCGCGCAAATAAAAGCGTTGATTGAGTTTAGGAGTGGATTTTGGAAGTTTTTAGTGCTGTCATAATTATTTTTTTAAGATTTTCAACTTTTCAAACCAGAATCGACTATTAAATCGCTTATAGCAAAAGTGTGTGACATCCCTATTTCAAAGAAAGGCGAACAGCATGGACCATCAGTGCGGTTATACTATTGAGCGCCGGCACACAAAAAATCAAACTTTTGATAGACGCGTTGATAACAAAGGTCTGAATTTCGTCACTCGTGACCAGACACGATTGTCGCGGGAGGGGGAGGGGGGGGGGGGTTTAGGCAGAAAGTTCATCCTCCAAAAATAGAATGAGGGAGGAGACGCGGAAAACCCCTTGCTCGCGGTCCCCTCCCCCCCCCATCCCTCCTTCATTTGAGGGTGCGTTCACAATTAGACACTCGGGCGACTCTTTAATCTTTCCTCGAGATTCTTCGTTCCCTCTCCTCCCACGTGCGCGACCACGTGACCCGCCTCAAAAACACCCCTCATCCCCCCACCTTTTCACCCCCCTTCCCAGCTCCCCCTTTTGCCACAAGCCTCATTTCAGAAGCTGTCAAAGGCCATCTTCACTTAGCGAATGTATACGAGTATAATTGGAGGCGTCGCATCGCGCCTCGTTGCGAGATGCTAGCCTCCACCACACAGAGGGATGATACGTGAAATTACTCGAGCTTTCCCGAGATACAAGAGTTAAAAGTCAATTTCTTTCGTTTCAAAATCAAAATCGAATTGCAGGAAAAAAGAAAATACAATGAAAGTTTGTTGTGTAGAACCTCGGCTCTGCCCCGAAAAAAAATTCCAATTAGGAAATTGCGGTCCGAGTGTGGAAGGTTTCAAGGTGCTGGCTGACGAAAAATTCCACTTAGTGAGATATTCCACTTAGAGGACGTTCCACACAACGAACTTTTACTGTAGTTTAAAAGCGAATTTTCGCGATCGCATATCATTCACCGTCCTATGATATTCGATGGATTTGCCTTTTATTTTGATGATATTTCGATTGTTTTGTTGGTCTCACCGGAGACCGTTGAATTTCAACAATTGGAAATTTCGAATTCACCTCCGGAAGTAAATTCGATTTCGAATTGTTGCGACCGCTGTCAGAAATCTCATCTTCTATCCTTTTTGACTCCTTTCGCCACGATAATTTCAGAAATGACGAACTTTTCGAAAAGTTCATAGTACAGACCATACGTAGAAGTCATTTTCCTACAAAGAAAAACGTATTTTCAGCTTCGAAACTGCTGTTTGTTTGTTTTTTTGTTGTTGTTAAAACTGGCCATGTCAGAGCTGATTTAGAGGTTATGTAATGGAATATGACTATCGCAGTTTTCATTTTCACGAGAATGTAATTCAGAAGTTCATTCTCGACTCTCATTGGCTAGATTTTTCACCGATCAGCGGCATCAGTTAGCAATCATCAATTCTTTAAGTGAATGATATTCGATCGCTGAAATTTGCTTTAAAACGTCAAGACATTTTCGTTGACCGGTGCAACCTACGGCGGAACTGAAGGCACGGGCTATGATCATCCTAAACTCCAAACCCTGTTTCTGAACTTCTAGTCAACTGCCACACCGTAAGGGTTTTTTGGCCTATCAATGTCACCGCATCATTGACATGCGGAAAGTTTTACACCCAGGAATCTGATTGATTTAGATTCTTTTTTTTTTAACGTGAAACCAAAATGTAACCGGTCAATTTTGAATTTCCCGCTTACTAAAACAGTTTAACAGCGATACATCGTATCGATTGCTGTTCGGGGACTTCTGGTTCAAGGTTTACTTCCCCTTAAACAGAATTTGAATTGAAATTACGGCTGTTAAATCAAGAAACCAATGCAACCTTTAAGCGATTATGAATCCTACGTCCTCAAATAATGCTTAATTATGCCTGGTTCCACACTTAAAAATGCTGAAATCAACGAGATAATACGAATTGAACTATGCAGTCTGAGGTTAGATTTACCCAAACGTTATAGTTTTTGTTGTGATTTTCCCAAAAATTCAAAAATTGCACGACTTTTCTGGAAAAAAGACAATTTATTGACTATTCCAGACTTGTAGCCCAATACCGCCTCTACTCATGTACCCAGCTGCTTGTTTTGAAAAAGTGGGGTTAGGGTTCGTCTTCTTTGTATATGTAAGCTTATGGAATGTTTATGGCGTTATCGTGGATTTGGTTGGTTTTTGAAGTTCAACCAAAATTGGAAAAGTACGTCAGTAATGAAAGTTTAGAGCTTAGTCACTTCCCCCAAAGCAGTAAAAGAGTTGAAAATCGTATTTTGCGAGGATAAATCATGGTTTTGCATTTCACCAATATTTCATTCTCCATAAGCGTACACCCAGCAAAAAAAATGGGCGTCAATTGGCCTCAGGACGTTTGAAAGACATTTGAAGGAAATTTTGAAAAAATCGTAAACTGATCTGAAATGCACTCTTTTGACCTTAAAAGGGTGATCAGCGGGGAAAAAATTATTTCGTCCAAATCAAATTTTTTTGCCGGGTACGTACAATGAGCTATAACTTTAGAGTGGCACATCAAGGAACGTTCCGCTGGTTCATTGTTGTCATCTAGGGCGCCGCCATCTTGCTGTAAAAATCGATTTTGAGGTTAAGTTTTGTAGGATGTTTCCGGTCGTTTCGTAAACAAACTCGGGCATCGCCGGAAACGGCCTACAAAATTTAACCTCAAACCTTGGAATCTGCCGTCCAAATTCCCGCCAAATTCCGAACGACCTACAAAATTTAACCTCAAACCTTGGAATCTGCCGTCCAAATTCCGCTTTTTCCCGGGATTCCTTCTACCCTGTGTGGCACAAGGTGGACCAGCCCGCTGCCACTCTAACGTATACCAAGAAGACCCTAACCTCAAAGAAGCAGCTTGGTATGTTTAGACTTTAGGGACGGTATTGTGTAGCCACTCTGTTGCTTGATATTTTCCAAGATTCGCGTCAAAAAGAATTAAGAACGGCAATCTTGAAGGGGAAATGAAGTTACTGCATCTTGGAAAGGGAGAGGGGGGAAAAAGAGTCGAAAGTAATTTGGGAAGAAGTTTATTTGTTAACTAAACAAATGGGATTAAGAAAAGGTAAGGGAGAAAGGGGAAAAAAAGGAGAGAGAGAAAAAAAGTTACTTTTAGATTAATTAGTTATTTCCCCTTCTCTTTCGTCCCTCCTTCCTTACCTCCAAAGGAAGTTTCTCATTATTTACGGTGGACGGAAAGCCATTGAGATTGAGATCGATTCAATCCATCAATTGAATTTCAATCATTTCTATTCAGAAAATGCGCCCAAGTTACGATGTATTTAAGGCGAGTCCGAGGCGCTTTCACTGACCGATGGTGACAACTGACGGTCAAAGAGTCGTTGCTCGTAAGACCGATAAAAACGCTATTGTGACCGGTCAATTGGCCAAGGAATGAGTGGGGGTGGGGCGAGGAGGGGAGGGGAGGGGAAAGGCGGTTTGAGCTCCCGCGCTTTTTTTAGAGACTCGAAAGTCAACTGAAGTCGACTCATTTGAGCGTGTTCTTATTCTACAATGGGGCTCTCCCTAACTTTTGCTACATGCAATTGAATACTTGATTCTAGCCTAAAAACCAGCAACAATGGGGCTCTTGCAAACTTTCGCTGTGAGTAAATGAACAGCCAAATCTAACGCAAAAACCAGCAAATATCAGGAGAATCACAATAAAAAAGTCTAAAATTCAGAAATAAACTCACAATATTACGGCAAGATCGTAATGGCGGTTCAACGCAGGTATCATGGGAGATTCCTATGTCTATTATGTCACTTTCTCAACGGAAACGTAGAGATACGTCTCAATTTAGATAAGAATCTTCCATGATACCTGAGTTTCTCCGCCATTATAGCCCGATTCTGAGAGTGAATTTCGTGATTTTTTCGTGAACTCATCATAATTTTTACAGGTTTTTGTGCAAGAATCAACTCTTCGATCCCCTGTAACAAAAATTTGCCAGAGCTATTATTATGAGTACACTGGTCCTCTACCTGTTTCACACGAACTTGGTTTGCTTGTCTTCTTCATTTTAACATCAAAATAAAAACTATATTAAATTCCATTTAAAACTCAACCATGCGGAACCTACTTAAAATATCGATACGAATTAGTTCGACCTTTTACAAGAGTTCAAATGAACTAAATGCAGCATTTGCCGGTTTGCACAATACCCGAGAAAAAACAATTAGGAAATACAAAAAAAAATTATTAACGAGCCCCCTAAACGTCACGGTTTGTCCATTTAAACCCATGAAAAACATCTAAATAGTAGGGGTTCGGTGAACACACCTTAACAATCGACCTTTTACATGGATTTAAATGGAAAGAATGCGACGTTGCCAAATCGCACGCTACGCAACTGCGATCTCACTCTCTTGTAGGCAAGGTTATACGGCTATACGTTCTCAATGAACTCCATCAATTCCAAATCAAATATTTCACAATTATTTATTTTCCAAAGACTGACCCAAATCTTTCCGCAGGAGATCCTTATCCTCAATTCTTCTTCCGTACACTTTAAATGGCACTTTTCAAGTCGAGGAACGTGTTGAAATTTGACTTTAACATTCCTTTATCCAGCTTTGGCCCTACTGTGAGGCGTTCTGTTCTTCACAAATCGCAGCATCATCCGAAAGGTTGAAAGCTGTGACAGCTCGACAAAAAGCTCGATAAAAGCTAAAGTGTAGAATGTCAAACGCGAGCTATACGACCAGGCTTCACTCGTCGGAAATGGAATCGTCCAAAATACAGAGAATCAATTTTTTTTCTTCTCCCTCAACACCCCCCCCCTTCTCCAACCTTTCAAAATTTCTTTTCTCAGGCGAAAAATAGTTCCAAGATTGTAGCCATCCTAGGCTCCCTCGTCTGAGGAAAAATATGCTCTGAGTATGATGGCGTTTTCGTATGCTAGCTGACACGTTCTCGTTTGGAAATCTTTGCGGTTTCCGAGGAACGAATTAATTGATTGAAGTTATCGAACGTTTTAAGCTGAGTTATCGATCATTCCAGATATCGAAGCGATGTATCGACTATGACTTCTCGCAATGAGGCTCTTGCAAACTTTTTCTATAAGCAAATGAATAGTCGAATCTGATGTAAAAACCAGCGAAAATAACGGAAATCACACACTATAAGAAAGTCTAAAATTCAGTAATAAACTCATCATAGGCGGACCGTATCAAAGGATAGGGGAGGCGGCTACAGCTCCCCCTCAGCTTTCTTTGGACGGGGGGGGACTAAAAATCGGGAAAAAGTCATCACTTGAGACTTGAGAAGCAAAAAAAAAAAATAATAATAAAAAATAAAAAAAAAAGGTCATCACTTTTTAGCCCCCCCCCCACTTTTTCTGGTCACGGTCCGCCTATGAAACTCACTTAACTGCCATGACGGCAAGTTTGTAATGGCGGTTCAACGCAGGTATCATGGGAGATTCCTGACTATAATTTGTCACTTTCTCTAAGGAAACACAGAACTATGTCTCAATTTAGATAGGAATCTCCTATGATACCTGCGTCTCTATACCATTAAGTCCGATTCTGAGGGTGAATTTCGTGATTTTTTAGTGTACCCATCGTCTTTTTTACAGGTTTTTAGGCAAGAATCAACTCTCCAATCCCTGTAGCAAAAGTTTGCAAGCGCCCCATTTGCGCCTATTCCAGTATCAGTGCAGCGGAAAATCTCATTTTAGGATCACACCGCACGGGCGCACTGAGATAATCGCGCAATGATCCGCGAAAAATTGAATTGAAAGACAGGGGGCATGGAAATCGAACATGGAGGACGGGAACAGGACAAATGCACCTGCTAGTTATTGGAGCAGGACATGTGTTAAGAGTGGGACAAGACAAAAAAAGGAAAGGAGAAAAAAATTAAAAAAGGGGGATTTACCCGATCAACTGGAACAGGGTCATTTATACAGAGCGGAAGGAGACACCAAAAAATAAAAAAATTAAAAAAAAATTAAAAAGAGTTGGAGGGAGGGAGAGAGAGAGAGAGAGAAACAAAGAGAGGTGGACAGGTAGATGGCGGGAGAGAGTGAGAGAATGAGCGAGAGGAAGAAAGAGATAGCGGGAGAGAGAGTGAGAGGAAGAGAGAGAGAGAGAGACAGAAAGAGAGAGGAAGGAGAGAGAGAGAGTGAAACAAAGAGAGAGGGAGAGGTAAATGGCGGGAGAGAGTGAGAGAATGAGCGAGAGGAAGAAAGAGATAGCGGGAGAGAGAGTGAGAGGAAGAGAGAGAGAGAGAGACAGAAAGAGAGAGAGAGAGAAGAGAGAGAGAGAGAGAGAGAGAGAGAGAGAGAGAGAGTAGAGAGAGGTGAGAAGGTAAGAGAGAGAGGGAGTGAGAGAGAGATGGCGGAAGAGAGAGTGAGAGGATGAAAGGGAGAGAGAGAGATGGCGGGAGAGAGAGTGAGAGGAAGAGAGAGAGAGAGAGAGAGAGAGAGAGAGAGAGAGAATGAGAGAGAGATGGTGGAAGAGAGAAAGAGAGATAGAGAGATAGAGACAAAGAGAGATAGAGAAAGAGAGGGAGGGATAGAGAGAGTGTGAGAGAGAGTGAGTGGAGGGAGAGAGGAGGAGGAGACTGTCCGATCAGCTTCGAGAGAACAAGCTGTGTTTAACAGATTGGTCGGAAAACGCAACTAAGCACGTTTTCTTTTTTTCCTTTACTCTGTTCCTCTCTTTTTTTTAACATTTTTCTTCACCCCCCCCCTCCATCCGCCTTTTCCACTTCAGCCGTAGGACGACTCGAGTGCGATACAATCAAATCTGTTCGCCACCTTTACTTCCTTTTTTAACCGTGGCGTGGCAGGCTCGTCCGTTGTTTACGTTCGATTTCTACGTCGCCTCTCTTCTCTCTTCACGGCTAGCTCTCAAGAACCATCCCCTTCCCCTTCACTATCTCATTTTCCCTCACTCTTATCGGCTTTTCCAGGCTCGAAAAACGTTGGCTTTTCTTATCTTTACCGTGGCAGAACACTCGGGCGCGTAAAAAGGAAAGGGGAAAAAAATCCTGAGGAAAAACGAGGCGCGATTGCAAAATCGAGCAAGAAAAATCCATGATCTCCACTGACTCCGAATGAGAATGAACCACGAATGGACAACGTGTGCAGTGTATCGGGAGGTTGAGGGCACCGGGAGGGGGGGGGGCTGCTTCAATTAAGGAACAGCCGATGTCGAGCTTTCATTTAAAATAGGAAAAGAGAAGGGAGGGATAATCTGACCCGTTTTTGGTCTGACGGTATCTGGAACGTCTTTCCGGCGATAAAAGAGGAAATGTCATCGAGCCGAGCTTTTATCGAAACGAGGATCGGGTTCCTGACCCACTGGCGGCTCGTGAAATGTGATGTATCGATGTCTAGTCGCTTCCACTTGAACGCAAGGTAAAGGATCGATCTTCGAGCGGTTCAATTGTGAGTTTGTGTGAGAGAGAGTGAGAGAGACAGAGAGAGAGAGAGAGAGAGAGAGAGAGAGAGAGAGAGAGAGAGAGAAATGGAAGCTATATCTATGGGAGGGGGGAGGGTGAAAAAACAGATGATAACGAATTTTTTTTTTTAATATTTTACTTGGAAACATTTGAAAACAAAAAACCTGGAGAAAGAGATAGAAAGAAAAAATAATAATAACACCTGACAATCGTCAAAATGTAAGGCCTGAAGACTCTCTTACATTCAAACTACTGTGAATCAAACTAATAAGTAAGCTAATATCCTGAAGAAAAAAAAGAGAAAAAAATTAAAACAAGACTAGAAATTAATAAAGCAAAAAAGCCTGCACAGTAAAAAAAGAAAAAAAAATAATACAGACATGCTAGGAAAACATAATTTACGAAATAAAGAGAGAGATAGAGGGGGAGAGAGAGAGAGAGAGAGAGAGAGAGAGAGAGAGAGAGAGGGAGATTCTTAAATACCCTGTCTGTGGTGCGTGATAGTATGTATAGGTTTGTAATAATAAAGAGTGTCGTCGAGACACCGCTTACTCCTCGCGCACCTTAGGTAGCTAACTATTCCTACTTGACAGACTTGGTTTTGCCTATCTCTGAAATTGCAGGCACTTGACCGTACATGGTGTTTCCGACACAGAAAACGCTTTAAGCTAACAATCAAATTCACGAGAGCTGTTTGATAGTTCGGAAGCTACCTTATAGTTGATAATCTTCCGCAGGTGCAAACGTGATCTGTGTATGCCACATCAAAGGGTTATAGGACAGTTTGTCCAAGTTTTCATGTCCAAAGAAACTTCGTCCAAGTTACTTTTTTCCATTTATAAGACCATTAATGAATGTTTCGTCCAAAAATCTTAGGACAGTGGATTGCTGGTCGTATTCCAAACTTAGACCTGTTGAAAAATTAAGTCCAGTATTAAGAAAAGTTCAATCTTAACTAGATTGTTCCAATCAAACGCTCCCTTGAGGCGATTTTCATTTTCATTTTTTCTTTTCAACTTTTTATTCTTCGATCGAATTATCGAAAATAATAATAACTTTTGCGACAAAAACAAAAAGGTCCAATTTTTACTTAGAACTTATCTTTTCTCATGGACGTAATTCATTTTGGGCCTTTCAAAAGATTCGATGCAAGGTATTCAAAAGTATTGAATTAGTGAAAAGTCAATAACATTTTAGACAGTTCAGGTGAGGATCAAAAAAGTTGGACAAACGATCCTGAAACTTATCAAGAAATAAACTTTTGCGATCGAATCGTTCTAATTTTGTTTCATGCTATACAACTGGCAAGCTGGTTGTTACTTTTGATGATTTGCGTTTAAAAAGGGCATACACGATTTAAGTAGTGGATTTTGAGCGTCCCTCAGATTTTGCCAGAACGTACGCTGGATCAAAATAAGGATTTTGAAGAGGTATTCACACATTTGTGCGAGAATGAGGCTCTTACAAACTTTTGCTATAGGGGATTGAAGAGTTGATTCTTGCATAAAAACCTGTAAAAATGCGACGATGAGTACACTTAAAAAATCACAAAATTCGCTCTCAGAATCGGGCTTAATGGCGGAGAGACGAAGGTGTCATGAGAGATTCCTATCTACTTTAAGACGTAACTCTGTTTCCGTAGAGAAAGTGACACAATTGACGGGAATCTTCCATGATACCTGCATTGAGTCGCAATTTAAAAACTTGCCGTTGCAGCAGCTATGTGAGTTGTTTTTCCTCCCACCCCTCTCCTCTTCCCCTCCCACCACCCTCCTCTCCCCACCCCCATCCTCTCCCCACCCCCATCCTCTCCCCCCCTTCCTCACCCCGCCCCCTCCTCTCCCCCTCCTCCTCTCCCCTCCTCCTCTCCCCTCCTCCTCTCCCCGCCTCCACTCCACTCCCCCGCTTTCCAACCCTCGCACTCCTCTCTCACACTTTTCACACGATATGGAACGACGAATCGCGGTACAAACAAAACCCATGCACTCGATAAAAGTTTTTGACTACCTCAACTTTAATCTATCATCGTATATCGCATTGAGCCCGGAGGAGGGAAGGGGGGAAGGAGAAGGGTGGGGAGGGAGAGGGGGGGATGGAAACAGTTAAACACATGGAAAAGCCCGCGTGCCGTGCGAGTAACGTGTTGAGGCGATGAGCGTGGAAAATTAGCGTTCCGAAACAGAGGAAAGAGCCGGAGCCGGAGAGAGAGTGGAAACTATTCCAAGTATGTATGCATTTGAAAGCTTAACAAAATCCAAAACTTTAGCAAGGTTATCGCGGATACGAGGCGGCAGAAGATCCGAAGCACAGTCAGCTAATTTAGTACTCTGTTCGGACCAAGAGATTTTTCCATTGCTGCAACTTCAGCCTCATTTTTTTTTTTTTTTTTTTCCAGCGTTGATGTCCTGATGACTGAAGCGGCATAAAGTTAATCACAGTCCTGAACAACATGAAAGTCAATAGACTTTTATACTTAAATTAATTGATCTAAGAATAGGACAGCAACGTAGCGTGCAATTTGGCAACGTTGCATTTTGCCTATTTAAATCCATGTAAAAGGTCGAATTCGAGGGTGTTCGCCAACACCCAATAGTTCGATTTTTTTGGGGTTTCATGGAGAAAGTACAACGTTACAAAATGGAGCTGTTGCAAACTTTTGCTACAGGCTTATTTAATAGTTGCTAATGGGGTAATACCCTGTAAAAAATAACGATTTGCGTACTAAAAAATCACGAAATCCACTTCTAAACTCACAAAATGCTTTTAAACGCGAGACCGTAATGGCGGCCGGGGCCGCGGTTTTCATTGGGGTTCCCTATCTTCAATCAGCGCCGTCTACACGAGGTGTTCTCGCAACACCACACAAGAAGAAGAAGAAGCATACAATTGCCATAAGAAAACCGCGGCCTCGGCCGCCATTTCGGTCTCGCATTTAAAAGCATTTTGTGAGTTTAGGAGTGGATTTCGTGATTTTTTAGTGCGCTAATCGTGATTTTTACAGGGTATTACCCCATAATCAATTATTAATAAGCCTGTAGAAAAAGTTTGCAACAGCTTCATTGCAAGCTACTTCACTGCAATGAGGCTCTTGCAATTTTATGCTGTAGCGGATTGAAGAGTTGATTCTTGCCTATGAACCTGTAAAAATGACGATGAGGACACTAAAAAAAACGAAATTCACTCTCAGAATCGGGCATAATGGTGGAGAGACGCAGGTATCATGGGAGATTCCTATTCAAGTTAAGATACATCTCTGTGTTTCCGTGGAGAAAGTGACGTTATAGACAGGAATCGCCCATGATACCTGCGTTGAGCCGCCATTAAAAACTTGCTATTATATCAGTTCTTTGAGTTTATGACTGAATTTTAGACTTTCTCATTGTGATTTTTGCGATTTTCGCTGGTTATTACATAATATTGGACTACTCATGGGCGGATTCAGTAATTTGGCAACCATTGATTCATCCCATTTGAAAATATGAGAAACAATCGATCCTTGAGGGGGCCATGGCCCTGTTACTAATCGATTGTTTCTCATGCATTCAAATGAGAATAATACACAGTTGCCAGATTGCTGGATACGCCTTTGGGACTACTCATTTGCTCACAGCAAAAGTTTGCAAGAGCCCCATTGCGGGTAGTCTACCGCCAGGAGTCGTTATACATCATTTTGTCCCAGACTGAACCACAGTGCGGAGAGGCAGTTGGATTGCCACGCGGCGCGCGGGTCGGGTAGAGTGCTGCATACCTGAGCAAATTTTGTTATTTTATCTCGCGCTACGCCAAACGCCACACCGTTAGTCCTACCTTACGCCACGTTATTGAAGTTGAATCCTCACCCCTGCGGAAAGGGATGTAGACGAAAACAATGCAGGAATAATTTCAGTGTGTGCGTCTATGATAGCTAGTGTCTACACGGTTGCATCGTGTGTGCGAGTTCAGTTCAGTTCGTCGACAGTTGGAAATATTCGTTTGCCTGTGTTTCTCTCTTCCGTCTCCGTCTTTCGGCCGGCGCACACAGGATCAAAGCATCGATTTTTCCGGACATAAAGAATCCAGTGGCGTACTTGGCAACGTTGTATTTTGTCCATTTAAACCCATGTAAAAAGTTGAATAGGAATGTTTTCACGAAACACCCAATACTTCGATATTTTTATGGGTTTACACATAGGCAAACTACTACGTTGCCAAATTGCACGCTATACGCTACTGAAAGAGTCGCTGTTGTTATTTGCTTTTAAAACAGTTTTGATATTGCCTTGGAAAAACCATCTTATTTAACTCAATGGGGCTGTTGCACACTTTTGCTATAGGCAATTTCATAGTCGATACTGGTGTAAAACCTTCGAAAAGTAACGATGGCAGCACTAAAAACTTCCGAAACTCCACTCCTAAGCTCAATAAACGCTTTCATTTGCGAGGAATAATATGGTGGCTGAGGGCAGTGATAATGGGAGATTCCTATCTTAATTTCGTCAATCTCTCTATGCTGGCACGGATGATTCAAAGAGTAATTAGTCATCAGAGTAGTGATCCACATCCGATGAATGGTACCGTGACATCTAGTGACACCGGCGTCAAATGGAAGTTATCTCTTATTATGGTCACTTCTTAATGGAGTTACAGTATGGTTAGATGGGAATTTCCCATTATAACTACTCTAAGCCACCATTACGCTCACCCGAATAATAGCGTTTATTGAGTTTAAGAGTTGATTTTGGAAGTTTTGAGAGCTACCTGCCACCATTGTTATTTTTGGAGGTTTTTACACCAGAATCTACCATTAAATCGCTTTTAGCAAAAGTGTGCAACAGCATTCAAGCACTAAAATGTATGATTTTACACGGTTCTAAGTTACCATGCTGTTTATTGTTCACATAATATTGATTTTTATTTCTAAAATTATGGCTGGGAAATTTCACATTTGGATCCACTGAGCGGTGAACGAGTTCTCTCGGTCTCATCAGCCACGTTACCGTTTACGGGGTTATCACCAGTCCCAGTTCGGTTCGCGTTTTGAAATTAGTTTTTGACAGCGGAACGGAACGGAACGGTCCGCGGTTTTTCGCCGCCCGACGGAAGCGGAAATAGGGGTCATGCAAAGTCACGGCATGGCGGTTTGCGGATCTTGGCCCTCTTCCAAAAATAGTAAAGGCAAAAGCCCTTCATTCGCATCCACCAAAATGCTGTTTGTAATTGGCCTTCTTTTTTTAGGGGAAGACGTGCAGATTTTTTTTTCTTTTTTTTTTCTCTTTAAATAAAACAAAAAAAAAACTGCAAATTAAGAGACAAACAATAATCCAAAGTTCCAAACTGTCAAACAAATTAAATTCGAGAGGGATCCATATTTTGAAGAATTGTCTATCATTTTAGACACTATGACTGTTAGAGGTCCCCTTTTTCACCCATCCGAGCCTGAAAGCGAAGAATGATTCAATCAGAATGGAAACTCTCATTAGAAGCCGATGGAAACATTTTGTCGGTCTGTTTCGGTGACTTTTCAAAATGGCGGACGTAGCTCTGTCTCTGTCTGTCGCATGACTTTGAATAAGGATAATTTTGGAACTTCTCAGGATGGTGGACCAGAAAATAATGCTTTAAAACGAACCAAAGTTTCCATTTGATTGCAGTATTCTGTACTAACAGGTTTTATTTAATGAATAAATTATAACTGAGGGTCCTCAAAAAAGAACGAGTCGTTTGATTTTGAGAATCATCGTCCAAAAGGAATATCGATGCACTCCTTTGATCAAGCAAATCAACATACTTGTACTGTTGGCATCAAATATTACCACACAGTAAGAGTGCAGTAATTAAACAAGCGGTGTTGACTGTTGACTGTCGGGGCGGTACTTATCACCAACTGAATGATTAATGGAGCAATATTGTGGCTCGCCGGTCATGAAGGGGTTGCCTGGTAATGTTAGTTCGGGGTGCAATCTTTACGCGGAAATTACTTGAGCCCTAGCGATATTAATTACAAATCATTTGTCTTCGACGTGACATTGACATTTATCACGACACGTCACGGAGGGAGTTGCGAGCGGCATAACCGATAACCGCAAGGCGCAAACGTCACACGGCAAGTGCAATGGAACATAACGTATGCAGACTAATTGCTCTATAACTGGAATTGCGAACGGTGTTTCAAGTTTCACTTCTCTTGATCTACGGCGAGTAAGGGAAAGAACCCATTCGAATATATCAAAAGTGTAGTTCAAAACTAATGGAATATTCAAATATATGACACGCAGGAATTTCGCGGTGCAGACTAGTTCAAAAATAGCAAATAAAAATAAGAGGGGGGGGGGGGTTGTAAAATTTTGCTTCAGCGGTAAAGAGTGATTGTCTTGGAGTGAAACCATATGAAAAAGCTATTTTCGTTTGAGAACGAAGACTAGACAACTTTCGGTACGAAACCTTTTAAAAAGACATGAAACGTTAAAATTAGCTAAAGCAAAGAAAGCTCGAGAAAGTTTTAAGAACTTTCGGATCAACGAAAGTTGAAAATGAGGTATTTTGCAGAAATAAAGATTGAAAGTGCATTAATTAAAGAGGTGATTAGAGAGGGGATGAGCGACTTACCATGATGAAATACAAGCAAAAATTGTCTTTAAGACTAAAAGAAAATGAACTGTGAGGGACCAAAGTGTCTCTTACCTGTAAACAAAAAACAAAAACAAGAACATTAGAGATTACAGAAAAGTTTACCTCAAGATCATTAAAAATAGTTAAGACTGTAGCCAAAATAATTAGAACCTCAAACCTTCGGACCCTATTTTTATCTGATTATAATTAAAGATAAAAATTATAAAAAAGGACGAGTTAAGTTGACATGATTTACAAGTAGTAGTTCAACTTCAAAACGCAGTAGCATAGAGTTTCTGTAGATTAATTCTTTCCTGCACGTATTTTGGGATTGAGTTTTTTTGACATTTTATTAATTTTTTTCAAAAGAGGACAATTTTTTAAGAACTTCAATGGGTCACTCAACTTTTTTAAAAGTGTCCATTTAAATCCCATTTAATCCCATGTTAAATTAAATGGTACAACATGCGTACCACCGCCCCTGAAAGGGTTAAAGAGTCTCACCATATGAGGTGTATACCTTCTGATTGACAGTTGGATTTTAGGGTGTCACGAATCACGAATCTCAAGAAAGGCGTTCTCTGTGCTGTTTCTCCATGCAATGACCATTGGAACGCCGTATTTTGTAGTTACCATTTACGGGCTTTTTAGACTTTAATAGGGTTCAAAATCACAACTGTCGTATTATTTTAAACTTCCTAACATGATGTTTCTCGCAGAGGAATCAAATTTGTCCAAGGAAGTAACGAAATTAACTCATTGACATAAGCACCGTGAATAAGGATTAAGGACGCCTCCTCGCTCGGCGAACCCAAACAATCAGAGCGGACAACTCCTTCGCCACCATGCACTCCTTCTTCTCCTCCATTTTCTTCAAGGCACGGGCGTCATTTCGAGTTCGGCTTGAGGGGGGGGGGGCTAAAATGTGATGCCTTTTTCTTTTGTTTTTGCTCATAAAGATTATATTAAACACTATACAGCCGCATGTCCTACATTTACGGCCCTAAATTCCAACAAAACTCGTTATAATGACCACCAAATTTGAGTTCGAAAATTTTTTCTTTTCCTTAAAAAAAAAAAAAAAAAAAAAAAAAAAAAAAAAAAAAGTCATAACTTTTTTACTTTTGGCCGATCCTTGCCACCCCCCCCCCGCAAATGACGCTACTGCTTCATGGCAAGACTCTTTTATAATAAGGGACTCTACTGTAGAACGAAGACTAATATATGTACCTGTATACTATAAACCTCACATTATATCCTGAACATAAAAGATACAATGACGATGACCATTGAAATAATTGACGTAAAAATAATAATAACTAATGTGAATAGATTTAAGTGATATTGTATAATATTTCAATAGCCAAAAACTGTAATATTTATTAGTTTCGAAAGATCGAATGTAACATGTTAACAATCCATAACGATGTAAAAGTATCACACTCCTTTCAAGAAATCACGTTTCAAAGGAATATCTTAAAATGATTTCGGTATCGTGTTCAGGGAAGCGAGAGCTGGGGGGGGGGGACTTTCGTGGGTAGTTCAACAGCCAATTAAAAAATCTCATAAAGTCAGCTAAACTCGTAATTGATATCCGCTGCATAAATGAATGCAGAATGAAGATAATTAAATCGTTTCTTGGCTGAAAGAGCCAAAGTCTAGATTTGAACAAAAGCCCGGTTATAGATCAGAAAGCATTCGTTTCAGAGCTCAACTTAAAATGGACTTCGGTTCTGTTAGCAGAAAACGGTTAAATTGAGAGAATCGGGGAAGTAAAGACTTCCGAACCAGAAGGGGGGGGGACTGCGAACTCTATCAAGAAAACCACTGCTCCTTTCTTTACACAAATGTTTCGTTTAAAAATAACTAATCAGGTCGCACACCGTTATCATTTAAATCCGACGCGATAAGTTGCAGAGTCGTCGAGAAAGTTAAAAGAAAAATAAAGTTGAAAGAGAGTCACTGAGAAAAAATAGGGTTTGAGGAGGGAGGGAGAGAAGTCAAAACTAGGGGTAGAGAGGGGGGGGGGGTGGGGTGGAAATTAAATTTCTTCAATAACCTTACTTTTAATGCAGTAACAAACAGTTCAGAAACCTCATCACCGCTTACAGTCCGAGTTTCACTTCTCTCCCCCCCCCCCCCCCGAAGAGAAATATACAATATAGGGATGGGGTGAAAAATTATTTTGTTTTTCATGCGGTGGAGTTTGTAGACTACAGAGGGCGCTAATTACCGTGAAATTGGCAGCTCTGCGACGCGGGGGGGGGGGGGGAAACACTCGAAGGTAGCCGAAAGAAATGAAGCGGCGAAGGAAAGAATATAGGGGGATGGGGGGGGGGAGGACGAAGAAAGAAAAAGTATTAAGTCTCTCCTTCAGCGGAAGTCTAGACTTGAACGAGAACTTTGTTCTAGCTCGGTAGAAAAGAGGTTATCAGGGCGGTATTGCTCTCGCCAAGAGGGTGGCTGGCGAGTCTGGAGAGGGGGGGGGGGGGGACAGCAGAACGGGAAATGGAAGAAAACCTTTTACAAAGAATAAATTTAATTAAATTATGAATCACTGCAGTGAGAAAGCCGCGGTATGGGTAGTGGGTGAGGGGAGGGGGAGTAGAGGCGCTGCTGAAACTATCGCTTTGTGGCATCGACGATTGGGCTTAGAGAGTGGAGGAGTCAAGTTTGCGGCTGTGGTGCGGTGGTGGAAACTGTTGCTGCGCTGCGGGCTGCCTACGTCGATAAAACGTAGGCGCACCGATTCTAACCTCGAATCGATACAAGTGTTGCAGACCAGTAGAAAGGCCTCCCCCTCGGCCACGGCTGCCCTCTCCCGACTGGAGAAAAGGGACGGAATTGGAGGGATTTGAACTTAGAAGTATTGAAGAAGAAAAAGAAGAAAAAAAGAAACGGTTTGAGAAAATGAAGGCTGGAAGTTTTGGCGCGGCGTGCCGGTTTTTATTGATCATCCGTTCGTCATGACTTTTTATAGTTACTTTGTAACAGTGACTCATCGAGAGACTCGAAACACGTGAACGACAGTGGCGAAGTGTGCAATCTGGCAATGTTGCAATTTCTTCATTAAAACCAATGAAAAATATCGAACCACTGGATGTTCACCGCATGCCCTCGAATTCGACCTTTTACATGGATTGCAATGGACAAAATGCGATATTGTCAGATTGCACGCTTCGCCACTGGTGAACGACCGATATAGTCAATAATGATCACCTAGAGTCTCCCGTTTGAAACGGTGCAGGTGCATGAATATCGATATTTTTGGATTGTTTATCGATATGAATCGATATTTTATTTGGTGCTGAACCGCCCGGAAAAAAGACACACAAAAGCACTGACCAAATCCTGGCAGAACCCAATGTTCATTGGTAATAGGTTAGTTTGGTAGTTCTGTAATCTCTGTTCCATCATAGCTCAATGTAAAAGCCACACTGAGATAAATCACTTCTTTAAAAACAAGGAAACACGTTTACTTGTGACAGTTTTTCCTTGCGCGAAGTAAAGTTTTGATTGCATGAAGGAGAATCACTGTCACAACAAGGAATCTTTTACTTGTAGCAGCAGACATTTTCCTTGGGTTAAAAGAATTTCCCCCTCATCAATATTTCACTGTGCAGTTACTTTAACACAAACTAAATAAACCGTGGATTAAAAAAATAATTCTCTCAGTGCACACATCGATTACCGATTGGTTCAACCACCATTTGATTTGCATGGGTCTTCTTTCCAGATCGAGAAGTGCTTACATATGACAGCGCCACCGGACTGACCTACACCTAATGGACCTTTGGCAGAGCAAATCAGGAATGGATTCATTCATGCCTTTATTCCACTATACGGCCTAGTATTGCCTAAAAGTAGCCACAAATGATAACATAAATATATCAATCATCTTTTTATTTATAAGCCATTAAGACCAATTATAAACACAGAGAACGCTTTCGACAAGAAATTTAAACCTAGAAATGTCACTGTAAAGTTTTAGTTTAGGATTGAAAGATCGAAAAATATGATTTTTATGGACTTTCTTTTCACTAATGTCCTTCCACTTTTTTCCCCATCTCACAATCAGACCACAGTGACCTCACACAATCAGTATACTTTGTCATAGCCTACACATTACAAAATATCACGCTTTAAGGGGTCTCTCCACCTGCGGATTTAAAAGCGCGAATTGACTGCTTGAGCCGACGGACTTCTTTGTTGTCGATATACATCGGACTGGACAGTGAACCTATCGACTTTAAGGCAAATATCATTGGCTCGATCAGTTAATTCGCGCTTTTAAAATCGCAAGTGGAGAGACCCCTTTAGAGTAATTCAGGTTGCATAAAGCGCCTGGATACGGTTGAAAGGAAAACCTTAACTTTCCAACCCCCACCCCCTCCCCTAGCTCTTTTTTTTTCAGCATTTGCAGAACTGCCGAGCATAATATCCTGGTTGAAAAGCGATGAGTGATGGCGTGGAAAAAAAAAAGAAGAAACCCGCTCTCTCAGGCTCTCACGGGACTAAAAGCAGCTTCAAAGGCGGGGAGGCGCGACTGGAAATGAGAATTTTGATAAACGACAAAATCCACCACCACCATCCACCATCCGCGAACCTCAACCGCTTCCTCGCCCTGCAACGTGCACCCTTTCGTTCGCGCGAACCTCGACTTCGAGAAGTCATTCGTTTCCGCGCATTAATGCACGATTAGACCCAAGCGCACCGGAGGGGGGAGGGGGGGGGGGGGGGGGGGGGGTCGGCTGCGCGAGGTGCGAGGTGCGCGCAGGTGAGCAGCGGGAAAGCGCATAAAATCAACACGCAATATCCCTCTCTTCCTCCTCCCCCCCCCCGTTATACTTTTCACTCCCAGATAAGACCTTTTTTTTCTAATCCCTTTTCCATCAACCACCCTCCGCCCTCCCCCCCCCACCCCCCGGTCCATCGTGGCTGCGCGGGTAATAGAGGATTAGAGTGGTGAGGGATGATTCCAAATATGAGCGTGTCATCTGATTCGCGACTCGAGCGAGGACTAGCTACGGTTCTTTCCGCCCCCCCCCCCCCCTCCCGTGGGCCCTGAGTTGCCGTCCTTTCTGTAAACATTTTTCTATCCTGTGTCTATGAAGCAATGAGCTATAACATTAGAGTGGCACATCAAGGAACGTTCCGCTGCTTCATTGTTGTCACACCTAGGGCGCCGCCTTCTTGCCGTTAAAAATCGATTTTGAGGTTAAATTTTGTAGGTCGTTTCCGGTCGTTCCTTAAACAAACTCGGGCATCGCCGGAAACGACCTACAAAATTTAACCTTAAACCTTGGAATCTGCCGTCCAAAAATTCCGCTTTTTCCCGGGATCCCTTCTACCCTCCGTGGCACAGGGTGGACCAGCCCGCTGCCACTCTAAAGTTATGGCTCATTGGGTCCAACAGTATTTTACGGCTAAAAAAGTTAATGGGTCTGTTGCAAACTTTTGCTATAACTATTAAGAGTGTTTTATCTAATGTAAATTCGCCTAAAAAGTCCATTGGTGGCATCAGAAAGTCATAAAATGCAATAATAAACTCACAAGAGGTGTTTCATTAAATCCAAGATGGCGGAGAAATATCGAGCAATTTGTGTGCATGCACCACGAACATCCAAGGATAGCCAACTTTGACAACCTCACTGGAGGTAGAGGTTATGTGTTTGTTTACGTTGTGATAGGTTGTGATCGATATTGTGAGGTTGGCTATCCTTGGATGTTCGTGGTGCATGCATACAAATTGCTCGATATTTTTCCGCCATCTTGGATTTTATTAAAGGCCTCTTGTAAGTTTATTATTGCATTTTATGACTTTCTGATGCCACCAATGGACTTCTCAGGCGATTTTACATTGGATTAAACTCTCTTAATTGGTGTAGCCAAAATTTGCAACAGACCCATTGTGGACAAAGTTGTTAATTTTAATCTCACGATGCACTTCAAGAATGTCTACAATGGAGCTGTTGCAAACTTTTGCTACAGGCATATTAATAGATGATAATGGGGCAATACCCTGTAAAAATAACGATTAGCGCACTAAAAAATCACGAAATCCACTCCTTAACTCACAAAATGCTTTTAAACGCGAGACCGTAATGGCGGCCGGGGCCGCGGTTTTCATTGGGGTTCCCTATCTTCAATCAGCGCCATCTACACGAGTTGTTCTCGCAACACCACCCATAAGAAGAAGAAGAAGCATACAATTGCCATAAGAAAACCTTGGCCTCGGCCGCCATTACGGTCTCGCATTAAAAAGCATTTTGTGAGTTTAAGACTGGGATTTCGTGATTTTATAGTGCGCTAATTGTTATTTTTACAGGGTATTATCCCATAATCAACTATTAATAAGCCTGTAGCAAAAGTTTGCAACAGCTCCATTCTCAAAAGAACATTTAAAAGCGTAAAATAGTAAGTAGATGGCGATCAACTAAAGCAGTGAAAAATTACACTATTAGAAACTTTGCGGCACTGTAATCTTCGCAGTGGACCAAAACACAACAACGGTCTACAGAATGTAAACAAATGTGCAAAATCACATCGAATGGCGGCGCCCATACTGCCCATGGTTTCACTTGTCTTAACTCTCTACATATTGGGACTTTAGTTGCCCTAAATCGGTCTACATCCGTTTGTTTACATCAAAAAAATTGTAAACACGTTCGAGCCGGCAACGTCGACTCCGCAGCGTTGTTAGACATCAACCCTGCTCAGACATTTAATTAATCATATATCCATCTCCGCGCGCGGCGTTCATCGCCCTCCGTCCCCCTCCCTCCGCCCCCCACTCCTTTCCACCCCCGCTGCGCGCTGTGGCAGCGCTCACGTGTATTTAAATAAATAATTACTCAATTCTGATCCCACCCCTCCGTTCCCCCGCCACCTGAGAGGGGTTGTCGCCTAGAGGCGGGGCTGGGAGGGTCACGGGCATAAGCTGTGGAGGGGAGGGGGTGAGACCGTGTTATTTGCTCTCGCATCAACTTTCGAGTCGTGATACCTTTAATAAGATGTAATACGCTCATTCTTTCGCGCTCCGCAACCTCCTCTTCTATGACGCGTGGTGACTCGACAGCAAAAGCGGAGCGGGAGATGAGGACCGCCGCACTGTGATCCAATATCGTCTAAAAAAGGCCATAAATTAGACAGTTTTCTCATCGATTTATCATGTATACGATTTCGAGACCAGTTTTAAAAACAGAGAGCACATTCAACGAGTAAGTTAAACTTAGAAACACCAGTAGGAAGTTTTAAATGAAGCTTGCGAAAGGTCGGATACGATAATTTTTGATGACTTTTTCAATTCAAACTGATTTTTAGTCACTAAATTTCGACAGTTTTCTCATCGATTTATCATGTATACGATTTCGAGACCAGTTTTAAAAACAGAGAGCACATTCAACGAGTAAGTTAAACTTAGAAACACCAGTGGGAAGTTTTAAATGAAGCTTGAAAGGTCGATTACGATAATTTTTGATGACTTTTTCAATTCAAACTGAATTTTAGCCACTAAATTTTGACAGTTTTCTCATCGATTTATCATGTATACAATATCGAGACCAATTTTAAAAACAGAGAGCACATTCAACAAGTAAGTTAAACTTAGAAACACCAGTGGGAAGTTTTAAATGAAGCTTGAAAGGTCGAATACGATAATTTTTGATGACTTTTTTCAATTCAAACTGATTTTTAGCCACTAAATTTCGATTTCAGACCGCATCGTGCGTCGTCTCGAGTGAACCAATAGTTCGTCCAAGCAAAACAGTGTAGTGATTTCGCGTAGGGGTAGTTCTAAGGTAACAGGACGTTTGGCTGACACCGACAATGATGGTAGAAATTGCATCATAAAACAGTTTAAAGCTGCCAATCGAATGAATATTTCGGTCAAAAATTCAAATTCTTTAAGCAAGTTAAAAAAACAAAAACAAAAAAACAAAAAACAAAAAGCAAACATTAAAAATATTACATTGAAAATCACACACAGCTTTTGAAGAGTCAACTGGTCATTCCGTTATGACGGTGAAATGAACACGGTCACCGGGTCACTCTGCCAGGCCATTCCCAAAGACATTATATCATATAGACGGAGTGGATCACAAGTGCCTTGAGGCAAACTTGCGGTACTTCGCATGTTCACCAAAAATGCTCAACAGTCATCAGCCTGCTCAACGGTTGCACCAAAACTTAAATTAGTAATTTTTTTTAGGTATGATATTTGATAAAACTGGTGACAAACAAACTGACGCAATTTTGATAGTGAATGAATGTTGCAACACAATTTCCAATTTTGTAAGTTATTTGAAGCTTTTTTTGGTTTTATATCATACGGTTGTCTAAATGATGGTCATTAAACAGTGTTTCATCCATCTTCGATCTTGATTTTTATAAAGTAGTAAGTTTGGATTAAGAGGTTATGTTCGTTTGTTAGTCACCAGTTGAAGGTCCCCCCCTCCCCAATTTTGAACAGTGGACTCGCCTGTCTGCATAGTGTGTAGTGTACGCGAAGTTTGCCTCACCCAGCTCAATGTTACGGTATAGGATGTACTCCGTCTATATGATATAATGTCTCTGGCCATTCCTCCTGAAATTGGCCAAAATGACCGTAGGACGAGTTAGACAGGATGAGTTTGTTCTATAACCTTCTTCTCCCAAGCCGACCTAACCTCAGAAAAGCATCATGAAACCATTATAGACGGTATGGCATCAAGTCTTTCAGTGGATCAAATCAAACGAGTTAAATCCTATAAATGAGCTAGATTCAACGTCACTTTAAAGTCCGCCCCTTCCAGTCTAGCCCATTTTAAAGTTACCTCACCCGCGCCCTTTTTCCTGCGCGGGTCGCGTTTTTCTAATCAATTTTCATCACGAGCACTGCCGAGGCAAACACGCGTGGACGAGCGGGGGCGGGGATAGGGGAGGTGTGAGGGAGGAGGCGGGGGAGGGGCGGGGCTGGGGCGGTGTTTGAAGTCGAGTTTTAATAACTCGCGCCGCTTAAGTATTCGATTAAAAACCGTTCGAGAGGAAAATGCGCCTAAATTGTTGAGCACCCAAATCGCCCCTAACCCAACGCTAACGGTTGGTTCCCGTTCCCCTTTGCGTGAAAATGCCTTCGTTAAAATTCTATCGGTCCCTATGTTAACCTCAAATGATAAAAGGTAAAGCCACGCGTGTTTTGTCGTTGGTTTAGCGGTTCCCCTTTCTTCGGCTGTTGAGCCGTTTATTAGGGGACGGATTTGACGCTTTCCAATTAACGAGCGTTGAAATTTGACTGGTTTGAAGTTTGAAATTCAGTTACGGGATACGAGGTGGATATTCATAATACGTACTTGAAAAACCGAGCCGGGTGATTTGCCTCATATGCGTTAGCTGAGAAATTTGAAAACGAAAACAAAAACGAAACAAAAACAAAAAAATGACTCATGTGATGCATCTTTCCTTTAAATTTTAAGAATTTAATTATTAAGACGGCTTAAAATTTAAGTGCAGATTTTTTTTTTTTTTTTTTATTCTCCTTGTTAACGAGCAAGCAATAATTAAAATTAGCATTCATTTATTTACAAACGGCGAGGTCCCACGGTCGGTGTTTTACGGATAGAAGAGTTTAATTGTCGAAGAACATATTAATTTTAATCATGGTATACATATCAAAAATGTCTATAATACCGAATCGAATTTTTAAAAACGTAATAAGTTTCGATCAGCAAAGGCAATGAAAGATTAAGGTGAAAGCACCAGTTACAAACATTCCCTAAGAACGGTACCAGTGACAGACACCCCAAAAGGCTGATGCCCTGATTTGAAAAGAGAAAAATAGTTATAGGACTTAAAATTACTTCCAAGTTCTGCTATTTCAATGTTTTAAGCATTTCAATATGCCTTCGGAGTCCGAAAAATTGTGCATTTGTGGCAAAAGAATTTAGACATTTTAGGTGTCTGTCAATAGTGCCGTTCTTAGGGGGTGTCCGTAATCAGTGATTTCACCTTACACCATTAGAAATTCCGCGGCACTGTAATCTTGACATTGGAATAAAACACAACAACGGTCTTCAGAATGAAAACAAAATGTGCGAAAACGCATCTAATGACGGCGCCCATGGTTTCATCAATACCATCTAAACATACTGTAGCCCGAGGGTTTGAGGTTATGTGATAAGGTTGCCAACTTTTACACAGGCTCTTAGGAGGGAAACAGGAATTTTTGCGGTTTTTTTTTCTGGTTTTTACTAATTTTTCGGCTGTTAAAACCAGATTTACTTGATCAGGGCACTTCCCTGGATGTTCCAGAGCGTTTCCGCGAAAAAAAAAACTGTTTTCACAAAATCAAGCGAAACACCAAAGGGCCCCCCCTTTCACATCGACCCAAAGTAAGCAAGGGTCCCCCCTTTCACATCGACCCAAAGTAAGCACGGGTCCCCCCTTTCACATCGACCCAAAGTACGGAAGGGTCCCCCCTTTGGTGTTACATATTTTGGTGTGTAATTTTGTGGAAAAAGTGGTTTTTCACAGAAACGTTCTGGAACATCCAAGGAAGTGCCCTGACCAAGTAAATCTGGTTATGACAGCCGAAAAATTAGTAGAAACTAGAAAAAACGGCAAAAATTCCTCTTTCCCGCAAAGGAGCAAGTGTAAAAGTTGGCAACCTAATCACATAACCTCAAACCCCCGGGCTCCGGTATGTTTAGATGGTATTGGTTTCATACTCGTCTCAACTCTCTGCATACAGGGACTCTAGCAGCTATTACAAATGAGCACGATCCTGTAAACATAACACTGACGTCAGGACGTCACTAACTGCTCTCTGTTCGGGCGTTCAAAACTGAACTTCGCCGGAATACGCGATGCATTCATGAGGTCGAAGGCGGAAACAATAATTTACTCAACGCGCGCTTATAACTGTGCCTCGATTGAAATACACCTCATGGCAGCGGGAGCGCGACAGACTGACATGTAATGTAACCTTCTATTCTCTCACACAATATATTTACTGTTACGCTACGCTTTTACACGATTTAAAGTTTCTCACACACGAGCATTTGAATTTCGTCGACCCCGAATTCCGCGTGCGACTGAACTTGAAGTTATTGCAGCAGAAGCGACGACAACCAACTTTTCTCTCTCTCTCTCTCTCTCTCTCTCTCTCTCTCTCTCTCTCTCTCTCTCTCTCTCTCTCTCTCTCTCTCTCTCTCTGCCCCCTCTCCCCTCACGACTGGTTTCCTCCTCCTCACTAAACTGTCTGTCTAATGAATAATTAAAAGCATCCGATTCGTTGCGAAAGTCCCGCACAATGAGCTCAGAATGAGTATGTTAAACATGAACAATTAAAAATTATGGAAAGTTCATCACCACCTTTATTTCAAACGGCTCATTCAAGTCCTACTTTAAGTTACGCATGATATAAACGAATACCCTTACTTTCCGCCAGAAGAGTTGGGCAAATATAGCAGTAGATTACTCGTTTTCCCATTACTTTTCAAAAGTAATCGAGTTGGAAGCTAGCGTTAGAGTTTGCTTCAGAATTGTATAGGCGCACCTATTAGACCCACTTAAGAGCAAAATATGGCGGAGATATGCAGATACTATCGACGAATTAAAGATTGTCGCGAGATTTTTACTTATTTTCAGGTATGGGTGTGAGTGTGACACTGATCTGCAACGGTTTTGCCGCCTCACCTGCACTGGCTTCTCGTCTGCAAAGTGTGAGTAGAATGAAAAGTGGCTGAACCGGAATCTTGAAGGCGAAGATTAATATCTCGTGAAAATCTCGCGAAAATCTTTAATTCGTCGATAGTACACTGAGAGAAGTCTTTTTGTAATCCAAGGTGATCGTGTCGCTTCGCTTACATGTTATTGCCTTTCCTAGTCACAGCGCGAGGGACGATAAGTATTTCTGTCTTCTTTTCTCTATATCCATGCGTTAATTTCTATGTATGTTGACATATTATTCTGTAAAAGCTCATCATAAATAAAAAAAAAAAGCTGATTTCTACTTGATTAAACAAAAAGTGATTAATATCGTCTATTAAAACCATTCATTTGTCAAATTGTTTTGTTTATGTAATTGTTTGACCATTGTGATTTTTGAACTTTCGTGATTTTTAATTTTTTTTCACTCTAATTACGTTGGATGTCAAAATTATTGAAAACCGACCTCAGATTCGGATTCAGCGACCCAAAAAACCCCCTGATACCACAAACGAAGAAATATATTGGTCGAGAAGACTTTTTTCTGGCTAGATCGGTCAAATCTCACAGTGTACGGGGCGCGGGTCTGGAAACGATATTTCTCTCTCTCTCTCTCTCTCTCTCTCTCTCTCTCTCTCTCTCTCTCTCTCTCTCTCTCTCTCTCTCTCTCCCGGCATCTCTCTCCCCTCTCTCCTTAGTAGGCTCGTTTGAACGAATGGGTTAGAAAAGGATATATGATGGGGTGTCTTTGGTCCCTATCTCTATCCCTTTCGAATACATGCGATTAAACGAGTGGAGAGAGAGAGAGGAAGACGAAAATCCTTAGTCCAACTCAGCTCCAGATTTACATTACGTCTGAGAAAACTTTGGCGGGTATCCTGTATTGCATATACGCATTCATTAGCCTCGCATTCGGATTCATTCAAATTCGCCTCTTGATGACACCAATACCAATACAAAGTTGAAATTGCCCCCCCCCCATCTCTCCCCGGAGTAGTTATTCTATGAATGCATGGCACCGAATCGTCGTGCATCTTTCGCCAGCCACTTTTATCGTGCGCAAATTGATCGCCAGGATCGCTATGACGTTTTGATATCCGTATCGAAAGTTTTGATCGTCGGATAAAACCTCGCAGGACTTGATACAAGTCTTTTGATGAAATTTGTGTTCGATAGTACTAACACAATCTCAAAGAGTGATTGGCTGTTGATTCGACACGGGCAGCTCCATATGAGACGATGTGACGCCGCATCTAGCGGGACCATCATGGGAGACCAAATGAGCCGTTTTGCAATCTTGCCAACGTTAATTTTTCTTCATTGAAGACATTAATGATAACAACGATATTCTGATGAAACTGGCTGTATTTAATAGGTACTGAAGACATTAATGATAACAACAATATTCCATTGAAACTGGCTGTTTTTTTAGGTAAACAAGACATTAATGATAACAACGATATTCTAATGAAACTGGCTGATTTTTAGGCAAACAAGACATTAATGATAACAACGATATTCTAATGAAACTGGCTGTATTTAATAGGTACTGAAGACATTAATGATAACAACAATATTCCATTGAAACGAACTGTGTCTATAGGTATTGAAGACAATAATGATAACTACGATATTCTTATGAAACTGGCTGTAGGTACTGAAGACATTAATGATAACAACGACATTCCAATGAAACTGGCTGTGTTTTTAGGAAAAGAAGACATTAATGATAACAACGATATTCTAATGAAACTGGCTGTATTTAATAGGTACTGAAGACATTAATGATAACAACAATATTCCATTGAAACAAACTGTGTCTATAGGTATTGAAGACAGTAATGATAACTACGATATTCTTATGAAACTGGCTGTAGGTACTGAGGACATTAATGATAACAACGACATTCCAATGAAACTGGCTGTGTTTTTAGGAAAAGAAGACATCATAAGCGTCGGTAGACGCAGACGGCAAGTCAGGTAACCCCACCCTACTACCACCCTCTCTACGACCTGACAAGTCTGCGCTGCGTAAACGCTTATAATTACACAAATTATTTCATTCCCCCAAACCGTGCCTTGATATGATCCTGTAGCGAAAAAACTACGCAACCAAACTCATCAAACTTGGTCTTATTTTAACCAGCGTGTTCTGTGCTCGTGCCTTTTTTTTGTTTGAACGCAATCCGTCTAATATTTATTGAGAAATGATAAAAAAACTGAATTTCTTATTATAACGGCTATTTCAAACTACGCGGTAACTCTACTCTCATTGGCTACTGCCTTTTAGTATTTGAGATCGCCGCGAGAATCGACGCTTCATCGTCAGTCAACAACAACTGCACATCATTTCAAAACAAAAACATTTCTCCCTGCTTTGACACTTTTGAAATAAACTCGTTACAAATACATGAGTGATACAAGTGATTATTGTTTCAATTGCAACGGAGGCCGTGAATTACGAAATTTGTCCTCCTCAGTTCTTCGTTTTAAATAAATGTACCAAACATCTTTTCTAGTTATTTCTTTTGTGTGCTTCTAATTTGCTGTATGCACGCGTATAGTAAAGGTTGGTTTGCTCTCACAGTTAGGTACTTTTGCATATTCATTTACTTAATAACTATTCTAGCTCTGAAGCTGAAAGTATTCGAATTTGGGCATAACCGCGGAGCTTCATTTTCCACTTCATTGCTTGCAAATGCAACAGCTGAGTACCGTAATACTGTTGATCACTGGAGGGAGAGTAGTTTCTGATGTGTTTACAGTACCTTTGTGATTTTAGCACAGAATTATACAATGTATCATTCTGTGATTTTAGTATAATTATTCATAAGCAAGTAGTGACAAAAGTTCTTTGCTGTGTACTTGTAGAGTTTACAACTGATATGTTTATTTCATGAGAACTGGTAGTGACAGTACCTTGTTTCCCTGAAGTTACAGAATTGAGCTATAGCAGATCTGCCAGCGGCAGAGTAGCCAGTGGCGGATCGGCCAGCGGCGGATTGCCCAGTGGCGGATCGGCCAGTAGCGAATCGCCCAGTGGCGGATCGGCCAGCGGCGGACCGGCCAGTGGCGGATTACCCATTGGCGGATCGGCCAGTGGCGAATCGCCCAGAGGCGGACCGGCCAGTGGCGGATCGGCCAGCGGCGGATTACCCAGTGGCGGATCGGCCAGCGGCGGACCGGCCAGTGGCGGATCGGCCAGCGGCGGCCTAGCCAGTGGCGGATCGGCCAGCGGCGGATTACCCAGTGGCGGATCGGCCAGTGGCGAATCGCCCAGTGGCGGATCGGCCACCGGCGGACTACCCAGTAGCGGATCGGCCAGCGGCGGCCTAGCCAGTGGCGGATCGGCCAGCGGCGAACCAGCCAGTGGCGAATTGGCCAACGGCGGACTAGCCAGTGGCGGATCGGCCAGAGGCGAACCAGCCAGTGGCGGATTGGCCAGCGGCGGACCGGCCAGCGGAGGACCGGCCAATGGCGGATCGGCCAGAGACGGACCGGCCACCGGCGGATCGGCCAGCGGCGGACCGGCCAGTGGCGGATCGGCCAGCGGCGGTCTAGCCAGTGGCGGATCGGCCAGCGGCGGTCTAGCCAGTGGCGGATCGGCCAGCGGCGGATTACCCAGTGGCGGATCGGACAGTGGCGAATCGCCCAGAGGCGGACCGGCCAGTGGCAGATCGGCCAGCGGCGGATTACCCAGTGGCGGATCGGCCAGCGGCGGACCGGCCAGTGGCGGATCGGCCAGCAGAGGCCTAGCCAGTGGCGGATCGGCCAGCGGCGGATTACCCAGTGGCGGATCGGACAGTGGCGGACCGGCCTAGCCAGTGGCGGATCGGACAGTGGCGGACCGGCCTAGCCAGTGGCGGATCGGCCGGAGGCGGACCGGCCAGCGGCGGATTACCCATTGGCGGACCGGCCAGCGGCGGACCGGCCAGTGGCGGATCGGCCAGCGGCGGCCTAGCCAGTGGCGGATCGGCCACCGGCGGACTACCCAGAGGCGGATCAGCCAGCGGTGGACCGGCCAGTGGCGGATCGGCCAGCGGCGGCCTAGCCAGTGGTGGATCGGCCAGCGGCGGATTACCCAGTGGCGGATCGGCCAGTTGCGAATCGCCCAGTGGCGGATCGGCCAGCGGCGGACCGGCCAGTGGCGGATTACCCAGTGGCGAATCGCCCAGAGGCGGATCGGCCAGCGGCGGATCGGCCAGTGGCGGATCGCCCAGTGGCGAATCGCCCAGAGGCGGACCGGCCAGCGGCGGACCGGCCAGTGGCGGATTACCCAGTGGCGGATCGGCCAGTGGCGAATCGCCCAGTGGCGGATCGGCCACCGGCGGACTACCCAGTAGCGGATCGGCCAGCGGCGGCCTAGCCAGTGGCGGATCGGCCAGCGGCGAACCAGCCAGTGGCGAATTGGCCAGCGGCGGACCGGCCAGCGGAGGACCGGCCAGTGGCGGACCGGCCAGCGGCGGATTACCCATTGGCGGATCGGCCAGTGGCGAATCGCCCAGAGGAGGACCGGCCAGTGGCGGCCTAGCCAGTGGCGGATCGGCCAGCGGCGGATTACCCAGTTGCGGGTCGGCCAGTGGCGAATCGCCCAGTGGCGGATCGGCCACCGGCGGACTACCCAGTGGCGGATCGGCCAGCGGCGGACCGGCCAGTGGCGGATTAACCATTGGCGGATCGGCCAGTGGCGAATCGCTCAGAGGCGGACCGGCCAGTGGCGGATCGGCCAGCGGCGGATTACCCAGTGGCGGATCGGCGAGTGGCGAATCGCCCAGTGGCGGATCGGCCACCGGCGGACTACCCAGTAGCGGATCGGCCAGCGGCGGCCTAGCCAGTGGCGGATCGGCCAGCGGCGAACCAGCCAGTGGCGAATTGGCCAGCGGCGGACTAGCCAGTGGCGGATCGGCCAGCGGCGAACCAGCCAGTGGCGGATTGGCCAGCGGCGGACCGGCCAGTGGCGGACCGGCCAGCGGCGGACCGGCCAGTGGCGGATCGGCCAGTGACGGATCGGCCAGTGGCGGATCGGCCACCGGCGGACTACCCAGTGGCGGAGCGGCCAGTGGCGGATCGGCCAGTGGCGGACCGGCTAGCGGCGGACCGGCCAGTGGCGGATCGGCCAGTGACGGATCGGCCAGTGGCGGATCGGCCACCGGCGGACTACCCAGTGGCGGAGCGGCCAGTGGCGGATCGGCCAGCGGCGGACCGGCCAGTGGCGGATCGGCCAGTGGCGAACCAGCCAGTGGCGAATTGGCCAGCGGCGGACTAGCCAGTGGCGGATCGGCCAGTGGCGGACCGGCCAGTGGCGGACCGGCCAGTGGCGGATCGGCCACCGGCGGACTACCCAGTGGCGGATCGGCCAGTGGCGGATCGGCCAGCGGCGGACCGGCCAGTGGCGGATCGGCCAGTGGCGAACCAGCCAGTGGCGAATTGGCCAGCGGCGGACTAGCCAGTGGCGGATCGGCCAGCGGCGAACCAGCCAGTGGCGGATTGGCCAGCGGTGGACCGGCCATCGGCGGGACGGCCTGCGGCGAGACGGCCAGTGGAAACGGAACTGTAGGTTAGCATATGGATCAGGGAAAAGAAAGGGAAATGAGACTGTTGTCCCTATCGTAAAATGAGCACTCGAGAGTCTATGTGAGTGTTGTCCGGAAACTATTCATAACTGCTGGCTAGTCAGCTGATGGATAACAACTGTAGCTTTTATTTGTGGAATGAGAAACTGGAATTTTACAAGCTAAAACCAGAGTATATCCCATCAAAAACCTTTTCAGGTGCAAGCAGACGGCATCAGGTAATTATGTCTGTCACAAAAAGCCGTTCCAATGCATCCACTCAAAGATATGATATGATGGGAACGGCAAGTCTCCTCCAAAAGGGCATCCAGCAGGGCAAATGTTAATCATTTTTCAAAATCAACACTATCCATCTGCGGCGAATTTAGTGAAGGAAAAACTTTGAGGGATGTATTTCTTTATTTTTTATTTTCAAACGCAAAAACTTGCCGCCGTTCATCGCCTTAAAAAAAAAAATAATAATAATTAATATTTTTCTTTTTTAAGGCGATGAACGGCGGCAAGTTTTTGCGTTTGAAAATAAAAAATAAAGAAATACATCCCTCAAAGTTTTTCCTTCACTAAATTCGCCGCAGATGGATAGTGTTGATTTTGAAAAATGATTAACATTTGCCCTGCTGGATGTCCTTTTGGAGGAGACTTGCCGTTCCCATCATATCATATCTTTGAGTGGATGCATTGGAACGGCTTTTTGTGACAGACATAATTACCTGATGCCGTCTGCTTGCACCTGAAAAGGTTTTTGATGGGATTAATGATAACAACAATATTCCAATGAAACGGACTGTGTTATAGGTATTGAAGACGTTAATGATAACAACGATATCCTAATAAAACTGGCTGTGTTTTTAGGAAAAGAAGACATTAATGATAACAACAATATTCCAATGAAACGGACTGTGTTATACGTATTGCAGACGTTAATGATAACAACGATATTCCCATGAAAATGGCTGTGTTTTTTCTGTATTACTTTTATCTTCTTCTATAGGAAATGTAAGTGTAAATAAAGCAAACATGTAAACCGAAACTCCTCCGAGTAGGCGGCCAATCTATTATGTCGTAGGCAATAAGCCTTAATCGATGGCTCCCGAGGAGAAAAAAAAAGATCCTGCACCGTCCAAAAAAGAATCCGAACAAACGATGTAATAAATAAAAAAAATCGTATCCCTGGCCTATCAAGGTGAAACTAAAGCTCAGGGCTAAATCGAGACAGCATCTTTAGAGAAGGGTGTAGCTCGGGACTTGGCCAGGCTCTCCCTTATTGATCATGTGTTAGTTTACAGGGTGTTTTCGGAACCCTTCACAGCGTACTTTCTTTTTCATCGAATGATTCATAAAAAAAGGATATCGTGTGTAGTGTAATGTAGAATATTGTTTTGTAAAGTCAAGGTTAAAACAATCCATTTGTGAAATATTTTTGAGCACTTTTGGGACACCCTATGTGCTATTTTGATCATAAATTTAAGTTCCCGACAACTCGCTCTGATAAATTTTTTTTTGTCCCATTCACGGTTCATCCCTTCGTCCCTTGAGCCTGTGCTGTCGTGTCCCTTTCTTACAGTGCTCTCTGTTTTCTTTGAAGATGAGCAGATCCACGCCTTGAGAGCTCCGCGCTGTTGCCAACTTGTGGCTGAAATAGTTGTTTCTAGCGAAGTTCTAAAGGTTACGACCAGACTGGATAACCGCAGTTCTAAATAATATAGAGCTGAAATATTTAATCTTGATGTGAGTGTGGTGCGACAGTAATATTCAGGATGTTCTTATTTCGACCAAAAATGTAAACGGATTTCAAACATCAATAATTGCAATGAGAATAATGAGAATTGACCAAAACATCGAATGAGATTAAAATTAACCTTTTTCTAATCATAATGTCATGTAGCTGTGACTTGTGGCAAGACCCGGTGTTTTAATGGTGTGAATTAAGAAATCAGTTGTGACTCGTGAGTTGCGGTGCGATGTATCGATTGATTAATCCCTCGTTTAAACCTGTGGAAAATATTGATCCTCGGGGAGGATTAATAGAACTCATAAAGCATCGATACTTTAGCATGCGCTCAAATGGGAGAAAATCGATAGTAGATTGGTCACCAGCTGCCACTTCTGTAGATCTTTACGTGTACTATCAAACGTAAAAGTTTTGACCGTCAAGAATTCGAGATAAGTGACGAATCCTCATTCCTCGTGTAATCATATCAACCATCTACGCTACGCGTACATTCTTGACTGTAAAAACTTTAGTGTTTGCTATTATCGGAGTATTACGCACGTAGAACAGGGCTTGGCTTCTGTGGAACCTTCATTGTAGGAGAAGATACCTTACCGATACAATGAGGCCCAAAGTGTGGTCCAAATACAGTTGGGTATAAAAAGAATGTCAGACGACCAGTGGCGGCTCGTGAAATGCGATACATCGATGTCGACTCCATTTAAAACTGTAGAAAAGTATCGATTTCTTGGAGGTTCAATTGCACCCCCTGACGATCGATACTTTTCTATAGTTTTAAATGGAGTAGACATCGCAAATAAAAAGCATTGTAGGTATACCTAGTCTTCAAACCGGAATAAACGCTTTAGAATAGTGCTGAAAAAATCTTTGGTAGAAAAATGACCTTGTTTAAAGACTTCTACCAAAGGTTTTGTCAGTGCTACCAAAGTATTTTTTTTTTCCAGTTTTTTCTTTGTACCCAAGCAAAAATCTAGGAATCATCTGAAATTCTTATTGTCCCCGACTGTACTTATCTCCGGATCTCGAGGCTGTCTGAAGTTACGCTTCTAGCACTTTTATTATCAATGATTTGCTTTTTAGGAACGCATGCTTAAAAAATTTGAGAGACTTGAAAACTCGCAACCGCGGGAAAATTAGGTACGAGGGTCCAGGGACTCATGGCACTTCTGAAAATATAAGCTCGAGGGTAAATCAACTTGACAACGATGTGATTTCAGCTCCAAAAAATAATAAGGAGGGACGACAATATGTGTCCGCCATAAAGTATCAAAAGTATGGGAAGAGCCGCCCCCACTCCCTTCCCTCGCCCCATAAGCCTCAGTACCTCCTCCCATTCATTAGTTTTTCGCCGACGTCGTTTGTCCCTCTGTCCTCTTAATCCCCCGCCGCCCCCAACTACCATTCATTCCCCTCCTCGAGTGCGATAGTAAGTATCTTGTTTAACTTTTCTCTCCAACAACCATCAAGGACACGCCACTTGAGTTCCGTCCTCATAGTTTCAGGGATTTTCGGGAGTCACCAGCCAGAAAATTGTGAGTTTGGGCGAGTGTGTGTGAGTGTGTGCGAGTGAGTAAGTCAGGGGTCGAGTTGACTCGTATTGTTTTATTGCGCCCTCGCCTTCAAAAGACTCTCTCTCTCTCTCTCTCTCTCTCTCTCTCTCTCTCTCTCTCTCTCTCTCTCTCTCTCTCTCTCTCTCTCTCTCTCCCTCTCCCCCTCTCACTCTCCCCTCTTCTCTCTCTCTCCTCTCCTCTCTCTCTCTCTCTCTCTCTCTCTCTCTCTCTTCTCTCTCTTCTCTCTCCCCTCTCTCTCTCTCTCTCTCTCTCTCTCTCCCTCTCTCTCTCTCTCTCTCTCTCTCTCTCTCTCTCTCTCTCTCTCTCTCTCTCTCTCTCTCTCTCTCTCTCCTCTCTCTCTCTCTCTCTCTCTCTCTCTCTCTCTCTCTCTCTCTCTCTCTCTCTCTCTCTCTCTCTCTCTCTCTCTCTCTCTCTCACTCACACAAACACACACTCACTATCTTTCTCTAATAGTAAGTACACCGCTATTCTAAAGACTACACTTTACTACCCTCTCGCTCTGCTGTTTCCGGCTCTTCCTCGCCTGGCTAGTGGCTTATGGGATTAAGGGTCTCCGGTTCGAATTCCTGCACCCTCGCTCAGTTTTAACGGCGCGGCATGCGCACGCAGTGGAAACAAAGCGCGGGTTTTTTTGAAAGCTCGACGTTCCAATAGACTGTTTTTAGTACATCGATATATCGTATCCAGTAGCGCACCGAGAGTTTCTTCATCTCTCTCTTTTCTCCATTAAGAAACGTATGTTAGACAAGGATGGACAAGGGGATAAAACCCCCTCCTTCTGTCCTTTTCCTGCTCATACATTCAAATGGGAAATGAGAGAGATGGAAGATACCCTGGTTGCGCCAGTGATCGTATCGATTGCCGTTTGGAGACAAACAAACTCGTTCCAAACAAACTCCGATTCAGTGTAATTTCCCAATAAGCGGGTTTTTGAACGGAACACTTTTGACTGTTTAACGAAGAAATTAATGCAACCTTTTAGCGATTATGAATTCCACGTCCTCAAAAATGGTTAATTATGCCTGGTTTCATGACTAAAATTACCGAAATCAACGAAAGGTTCAACGATGCATTTGGAGGTTGGAATTGCCCAATATTTACTATTGTTGGATTTTTACGCTTTAACGACATAGGTGTCCGCCCCCCCCCCAATGAATACAAAACAAGGGTCCATAGACACAAAAATGGGTTTTTTTCTTATAATTAGACCTCTAATTGCGTAGAAAATGGTTGATCCGATGTTAATTGACCTGCCGAGTTCGAATTTAACCTTAGTTTTAATCGAAATATTCTAGATTTTCCACAATTTAAACTTTATCACGAACATTTTTTAAAAGTAGATTATGCGTAAAATCGGAACGAGTTAAGTAGAAAATGATATCATTTATGAAATCAGCGTCCCAAATACTATTGATTCGCACACTATTAATGTATGTAACAAGAAAATTCATTGAAATACATTGAAATTTAGTTTAAAATAACACTGATGTTTGGTGCTTTCGCGGACAGTTATGTCGTTAAAGAGGCCTGCTTCTATTGTTGTTAAGAATGAGCGGATATTCGGGCGATTCTAACCTACAAATGCATCCGTATAATCTATTGTTGATTTCGGCAGTTTTAGCCATAGATTCAGGCTTAATAAAGCATTTTCGAGGACGCAGAATTCATACGGACTGCTATACGTGAACAGGTTTCCCACTGTGACGCTGATTCGTACCTCTGTAAAATAAACGACTTTAGGGGAGGAACTCTGTCCCTCGGAGAAGCGACTTTTCACTCGCGTATAATGACAAACAAGCATGGTTGCCACTTGCCAGACTACACGATCCGCCACTTTTTTTAAGGAAACAATATAATTAAGGCCCTGAGCAATGGCGTAGCGTGCAATTTGTCAACGTTGTACTTTCTCAATTTAAATCCATTAAAAATATCGAACTGTCAAGTAGTGTCAGGTGTTCGGTGAACAACCTCGAATTCGACCTATTACAAGGCTTTAAATAGACATATCACAACGTTGCCACATTGCACGCTACGCCACTAGCCCTGCGGGCATGGAGACTAGACACCCATTTCCCCCCGAGGTATCACAATTAACTTGGCTCTTTTTTTTTGTTTTTTTCTTTGGTGGCGCGAAAAATCAGCGTTTAAAATATCAACCTAATGGTGCGGCAAGTTTTTTGCTCTACAAGCGTGCTTAAGCGTGTAAAATGTTGAATGCGTTTTAATGCATTTTATCTCTCTTCGGGAAAATTTTCGTCGGATTTATATCTCTCCTCGACAGAGCGCGAGATAACATCCGTGGGAGGGCCAACGCGATAAAATTTCGCCTTTTATTCTCGGTCATTATAAAGTTAGCTCATCAAGAGTTTCGTGCGCCGCTGTCTGATTCTCTTAACGCAAGAGCATTATATACACCATCGCCGGGATGAAAATCGCGTCGGTTGAGAGAAAATAGGTCAAACGGAATAGTCTCCGGGAATTCGTGTATTGCTATGGATAGGGGGGCGAGGGGAGGAATTGCAGGGAGGGGGAGTAGAAAAAGTCGGATAACGAGGGGCTCTTGGAAGGATTGGGGGGGGGGAGGAGTTTTATGAAAATCCCAGCTGGCGTCGCGATTAAATATCTGTAGTTAAATTCAAAGATGTTCGCGACTCCTCCAACGGGATTGAGAGATGGTTAGGTTCGTGGGAGGGGGTGGCGGAGGGGATAAGGGAGGAAGGAGCGCAAGGGTTGCTAGTAGCAGTGTCTGTCTCTCTTTAATTTTGACTTTTGAGCGGGACATCCCCCCACCGGTTCGCGAGTCTCCCTGGTGCGCATTTTGATGTACACCCCCCCCCCCCCCCGAAGATGTCAAAAAATCTCCGTTCGGTCGGTCGTGTTACGGCGGCGGAAAGCTTTACAACTCTCTTGAGAACGCCTAACCCCTTCGCCCCCTCCATCGACGAAATGTGCGTCATATCCCATTTCCATCCCTAGCCCCCCCCCCCCCCCCCCCCCCCCCCAACCACCGCCCCCTACAAACGGATCACCCTCGTCCCTCCAGCTCTGACATTTTCGGTCGTGTTATTATTAGGTTACGTTTGTTGCTCGCTTCTATTCAGAGTCTGGTGTCTCCTTTAATGCAGCGCGTACAACGTACAGGGTGTTCGTGAATTAAGTTTTTTTTATTTTATTCATTTGATTTGAAAGCTTTTTCTTGAGCAATTCCTCCTCTATTCCAACCTACTATGTTTGTAGATTGAAGTAACTAACGAAAGTTTGCCTCTTACAATGTTTTTATGCACTCAGTTTGAATGAAATAATGTCTCTGGTCCTAACCCGTAGAATGACTGACACGTGTGCTCATTATACCACTTACCAGAAAGACCAATGATATCTTTCATTTATGACTCATACGGAATAACATGACTCATTTTCCATGGGCCAGGCGGGCTCTCTTCTCTAGAGACCGTCTTCATTGTATTTACTCTATAGTAATGCTCCTTGACTAAATCTAACTACTAACAGATAGATTTCCGGTTGACTTGAAAATCTTTTTCTTCCCCTCTTTGTGTATGCCGGGCAAGGGTTCCGGACTTGGTGGACACCCTGTGCCGTCTCGCGAGGGGTTTGAGATGCGAGTATTATCAGTTATCTTTTTTATTAGACCCGTAAACGCTTTAATTTCGTGGGAAGTACATCATCCGACTGTGCATCCCCTTGCACGTTATTAAATTTCGCTACAGCACTCTGGGGACCCTTCATTTATTTTTTTTTATTCGCGTATTCATTTGGGTACTTTGTTTCGCTCATCAATTCCCCGCCCATTATTTTTTAATCAAAAACCAACCACTAAGATGGGGGAGTCTAATAAAACCGCACTGTGCACATATATGTCGCACGCGATTTGCCAGACATTGTAAGTACCAAGGTTTATTTTTTTATCGCACGATGAACTAACCTCTCCTTGTCGTTGACAATGGGTCTGCTGCATTGGCGCAACCAGGATCTATTCCATCTCTCTCATTTCCCATTTGAAAGTATAAGTAGGAAAATGACAGAAGGAGGTGGTTTTATCCCCTTGTCCATCCTTGTCTAACATACGTTTTTTAATGGAGAAAAGAGAGAGATGAAGAAACTCTCGGTGCGCTACTGGTCTGCTGCAAACTTTTGCTACAACGATAAACAGTGTTACATCGTATGTAAAATTGCCTGAAAAATACATTGGTGGTACCAGAAAGTCATGAAATGCAATAATAAACTCACGAGAGACGTTTAAAAAAATCCAAGATGGCGGTAAAATATCGAGCAATCGGTATGCATGCACCTTTAATATCCAAGGATTGCCAACGTTGACAACCTCACAGCTTCAGAGGTTATGTGTTTATTTACGTTGTGATTGGGTGTGATCGATATTGTGAGGTTGGCTTTCCTTAGATGTTTGTGGTGCATGCATACAGGTTGCTCGATATTTTACCACCATTTTGGATTTTACTAAACGTCTCTCGTGAGTTTCATACTGCATTTCATGACTTTCTGATGCAACCAATGGACTTTTCACGAGATTTTACATGAGATTGAACACTCTATAGCGCTGTAGCAAAAGTTTGCAACAGACCCATTTGATGATACGAAAAAATCGGTCACATTCTTGTTCGTTATACCAGTGGCAGCACGTATGGGTTCAAAAGTGAGGACGCTCTAAGTGGAGGGCTGAAAGTGTTACAACCTTCGTTTTTACATTTTCTGTAGCCCTTCTTGTTACATGCTAAAGGAAGGGATGTTATGCGATTTGTTTGTTACTTAATAATGAACCACTTTTCCTAGCGTAGAGAAAGCTACCTTTGTAGATGGGACTCTCCCACTCAGGGCCGGACTGGGAAAATTTGGCCCGGGGTTCTGATACCTCAAATGGCCCGAGTGCTCGAGAGGGCGGTGTAAGGGGGGACTTTTCCTCCTTTCTTTTTGAGCTGCAATTTGGCCCGTGAGGATGTTGGCCCGGGGTGCGATCGCACCCCCAGCACCCCGGCCGGTCCGGCCCTGCTCCCACTCCCATTGAGACGCTGCACTATGGTCTGAGATCGTCAAAAAGTGGCCAAAAATCAGAAAGTGAATTTCCCATAAATTCATCATTTAAAAACTTTTAATACCAAATTCAATTACAGAGAACACTTTTAACAAGTAATTTAAACTTGAAAGTGTCACCATAAAGTCTTAAATTAACCATAAAAGGTTGAAAACGATGATTTTTGATGACAATTTTTCACTGGATTTTTGGCCACTTTTTTTCGATCTCAGACCATAGTGCGCTGTATGTGACAGTAACCTCGGAATTTTGTTTAAATAATTTTGACCATTTTGACCATTTGGCCATTACTGTGCCAAATAATAGTAATAATTTGACGTGTTTGATATTATGAATACAGGGACAACAGATGATAATAATAGTAAAAAAACTATAATTCTACTATTCCTTGCAAAAAGTAAGTTAAAATTACAAAATAAACTAATAATAAAGTGTTCGTCAACTATTACTCCTTTGATTCACATTTCATTTTCTTTTGGTCTTTTCGTTTTTCTTCGTGAAATTTTGACTGTTTTGAATTCTGCGGGCGTCCAAGCAATGTATTGACGAATTTATAAGTGAATTTTGAAGGTTCTCCGTACGTCCATCGTTGTTGTTGTTGTTGTTGTTGTTGTGGTGTTTTTTGTTTGTTTTTTTTTTTTTAATTAAAATCTAAGGGGAGTCATGCTCCATATTGCTGCAGTAAAAAGTTTGCAAAAGATCCTTCGCAGATATCTGACCGTGAATACGCCGTACATGACCCCCGAAACTTAAATTTAATGCGCCTAGCCTAGCGTATAATAAAGAAAGCAACAAAAACAAGTTGCCATTTTGACTAAAAAGGCTCTGAATACGTAGGAAGAGAGTTAATTTTCTCTTTCCTTTTCTTTTGCGTTTCCCGGGTCTGGCTTGAATCTAATCCGGTTCGGCGTAATTTATTCTGAGCTTTAATCTACCGTTTCCTGACGTAATTTGGCCCATCTGACGGAAAAGTAGGAATAAAAGTGGGAGGGGGGATGGTGAAAAGGGGGGTGGAGGGGTGGAGGGGCGGAGGTGGGGGCAAAGGAACAAACAAGCATAATACACAAAGTCATGCGAGCATATTTCATAAAGTCACTTTATTACTTGTTTAAAATACCGTAGCTACGGGCTTGGCGGAGGACCGGGATATGATGTCAGATTTCTCTCTGCAACGTAGATTTACAAGTTTCAAGGCGACAAATCTCAGAATGGGGCTATTGCACACTTTTTCTATAAGCGATTTAATAGTCGATTATGGCGTAAAAACCTCAAAAAATAACGATGGCGGTACTAAAAACTTCCAAAATCCACTCCTAACCTCAATAAACGCAGTTATTTGCGCGAGCGTAATGGTGGCCGAAGGCACTAACAATGGGAGATTCCCATCTAACAATTCTGAAACTCCATCAAGAAGTGACCAATAGGAGACTACTTTCATTTGACACCGGTGTCACTAGGTGTTGCGGCACCATTCATCGGATGTGGATCATCACTCTGATGACTAATTACTCTGTGAATCATCCTTGTCAACATAGAAGGAGTGACGAAATTAAGATAGGAATCTCCCATTGTTAGTGCCTTCGGCCACCATTACGCTCGCGCAAATAACTGCGTTTATTGAGGTTAGGAGTGGATTTTGGAAGTTTTTAGTACCGCCATCGTTATTTTTTAAGGTTTTTACGCCATAATCGACTATTAAATCGCTTATAGCAAAAGTGTGCAATAGCCCCATTAAGGAGGCGGCCCCGGCTTACTGAAAGGGTATAATCCCAAGACAATAGGACTTTTCGCAGACACCGAAAGATGTCGTAAAAATTGGAACATACAAACGTCTATAGCTACCAAATTAATGAATATTTCTGTTAAAGGTATTTCTTTCCTTGAGTTTTACACAAGAACGGACCGCAAATTCAATAAATGGGGCTCTTGCAAACTTTTGCAGTGGGCAAATAAATAGTTCAATCTGCTGTAAAGACCAGCGGAAATCACAAAAATCACTGCACAAAGAAAGTCTAAAATTCAGTAATTTATTCACATAACTGCTATGACGGCAAGATCGTAATGGCGGGTTAACGCAAGTATCATGGGAGATTCCTGTCTATTATGTCACTTCCTCGGGACGTAATTTTCAAGACACCAGGAAGGTTGCCAAAATGGAGATCTCTTATTGACTTTTTATACAACCTCGGTTTTCCCCTCTTAATTTTTAACCTCAAAGTAAAATCTGTCGCTAATGCATTTAAAATTTGTTTGAAACAAAGGGTGCAAAAATACTTTGGTGCGGCTATCATTACACACGAGTTCAAATTAACACATAAAGGGACAGACAAAATGAGCCCGCCTCTGCTTCTTATATCAATGAGTTCGTCTTTCTCTCTCCTTGCTCGTTTGAACGCATGTGTTAAAAAAGGATATCGATAGCACCAAAATGTGTGTGGTGCCCCCTACTTCTGTCGTTTTCTAATTCACGTACTCAAATGAGCGGAAAATGAGACGGACAACCCCCAGGGTAGGGCCTGCTTCTGTAAGGCATCGCATCGCACATTGGTCAGACATCGGCTATAAGTGGCCAAAAATCAGAAAGAAAATTTAAAATTTGTTATCAATTTATCAACTATAAACTCCAAAGGCCGATTTTTATTACAAAGAACACTTTTAACAAAGTAATTTAAATTAAGACAGGTCACTGATAAGTTTAAAGTTAAGTTTAATTGGTCGAAAACGATGATTTTTTAATACTTTTTCTCGCTGATTTTTAGCCACTTTTTTTTAACAACTCGAACCATTGTGCATCGGTACAATGATGATGGTGCGGGAATTTAGTAATTTTCTTTCGACATCAATTTTCGGAATCTTCACGAAAAAGCTACGATTCTAAGTGTCGCGCGGGGGGGGGGGAGCCTATATAATAAGAAATTATTACGTGAGCCTCGAATATAGGCGACCATTAACAAAGTTCCTCTAAGAGTTAATTTATAAAAGAGAGGGTGAAAACAGAGAAAGTCTAAACTTTTATCGACTGCCGTGCCATGACGCCGCACTATGGTCTGAGATCGAAAAAAAAGTGGTCAAAAATTAGTTGAAAAAAAAAAGCCATAAAAGATCATCGTTATCGACCTATAAGGCTTACTTCTAAACTTTACAGAGACATTTCTATAGGATTTAATTACACGTTAAAAGTGTTCTATTAGATTAAAAAATGGTCTTGAAAGTTTATACAAATCATAAATCGATGATGAATTTGCTTCCTGATTTTTGGCCACTTTATGACGATTTCAGACCGCAGAGCGGCGCCGCGCCGCTGAATTCGAGGAGACGCCACTCTCCAAACTTACGTGATTCCAAAATCACTACCCCCTCCCCCCTCCCCCCTCCCCCCTCCCCCCTCCCTTTTAGTCACCTCTTTCTCACCCCTTCTCCTGAATTGTCCACCGCTATCAAAATACTGTAGCGCGCTGAGCGTAAGACATTATTACCGTCTTATACAACTAAAACCTCCACCAATTTCAACGACAAAAACACACCATTTCGGCAAAATCAAAATAGCGGAGAGAGGACTTGCTCAAAAGCCCGCTTCTACGTTACACTCGAATGCTGGTGGGGGGAAGGGGGGAGGGGGTTATAATATTCGCAGTCGACAATAAAAATAAAAATAAAGGGCGGCGGGAACAAATTGTGAAGGGTAGATTGGAGGGGGGGGGGTGAGAAATTAAGCTCTGCGGATCATTTACGCGCTGAGGGTATCCAATTCATGGGGGGGGGGGATATGGGGCAAGGGGGAGGGTGGCTTAAAAACAAGTTCCTTCAGATAATTAAACATAAGTTCAATTAGGAATCGTGAAATTACGAATTACGAATAATAAACACGAACGATGTTGGAGGGAATCACGGAAGAACGGCCGGGCGATGAGGGGGGGTGGGGGGGGGGGTCAGGAGATGACTCGGCCAACACCCGCACCCCTCCACCCCAAAAATTGGCCTCCGTTCAAGTTGCCGCCCGTTTCTTCGTCGCCGTAACTAATTCGCGAGCATCCCTTATATATATATCGTGGGGGTGGGTAGATTTCCAGCACGGAGTCTATACGCTCGCCGTAGTGCCAGTGTGCGGGCTGAGTTGGTGGGCGAAGGAGGGGGTGTGGGGGGGGGGGAGGGGGTGGGGGAGGGAGTAAGGATAGAAAATCAGAGATAAAAACGATTTAATGACATTTTAAACGGCGATGTCATTGCAGCATGGAGGAGCAATTACCGGTATGGCGCAAAAGAGGGTGTGCTCAGTGCTCAGTTCTTACATATAGCTCACTTTGTTAAGGGGGGGGGAGGGAGGGAATAGGGAGGAGGGGAGGAGTTGTTACCTCCCGACGGAGGAAGAACAATTTAAAAAAACACCGTTTTTTACGTGGTCCCCATCGGGAAAGACATTGAAATAACAGGAAGACATTTTCTCACCTTTTCAAAGACTTGAATGGGGGCACCTTAATTAAACCAAAAATAGGGCTCTTGCTATGCTACAAGTGATTAACGCAGTGATCGCCTAACTGGCAACACTGTATTCTATCATTGGAAAAATGTAAAAGGTGAAATTTAGGGGCACAGGGGACACTAATTCGATAAATTGAATGCTTTTAAATGAAGGAGGCACATTGTTGGCAGATGGCACGCGACGCCACTGGATTAACTAGTAAATTCTTCTCTAAAAACCAGCGGAAACGACCAAGAGTATACTAAGAAATTACAAAACATTTTAGAGTTCAAAATTAAAACCATGTTATTTTCATTTTTAGTGTTTCGAATCATAAGAAATTACTGTGGATTCAATAATTGTAAAGAAAAACATGGAGTAAGATTAATTTTAAATGGGAATCTTGCAAACTTTGCGTGAGCAAATAATAATCGAAAGAGCAAAACCGGCAAAAAATCACACTACAATGAGGGGGAAAACTTTCGGCAGGGGAAACCCAAATCTGGGTGAATTATGTGCGGGCGTCTTTGGGCAGGGACTAAAATCTTTGGACAGAGGGGGAAACCCAAAATCTTTGGCGAAGAAACCAACGTCCAGAGACTTGGTTGGCGTTGGTAAAATCCCTTTCCCAAAGCTTCTCAGTTTTAGGAAACCAAATCCAGAAAACTCTCAAAACTGCTTTAACGGCAAGTCGTTATGGCGATTTTTTTGTGTAAAGAGTCTAAAATACAGGACAATGGACATGTATTTGCTTGGGGTAAATGGGGAAATGATCGGTAAATTATAAAAAGTCATATTAAAACTACACAAATACCTATATTTTGGTTAAAAGAGTGCAAAAGACCGATCGAAAATTGAATCTTATAGCACGTCCCAGAAAAGGGCCAACCTTAGGTTAGACGCACTTTAGCGCAGTATATCCACGAAGATTAAAATTACAGCATCCGAAGCATAAACCCTTTGGGTTTGCCGCGTAGCGCAGTCGTTCGAAGATCCATCGGAATTAAATTGAGGACATTCCCGGTAAAGGCGCATGAAACAACAGGCAAGCTCTTCTGAAGAGAATCGATTTTAAATAGGATCTTTTTCGGGGGACGAGAACTCAATGCTTTAAAGAAATCGTCCTTTTAGAACAATGATCTTTTTCGGGGGACGAGCGGACTCAATGTTTTAAAGAGCCCTTCGCCAACCCCGGCAATGTCTTCAATTTATGCTTGAACTCTGAATTTTACGATAACACGGAATCGGATCTCGCCTGCCCTGCACCCGCGCCATTTTCTCATCGACCGGAAGCCATGAACGTCACAAAATTGTGATAAATTAACTCGTGGCCACCATTTAAGCTCCATTGCTCCCCCCCCCACCCATCCCTCCTCTTTCCCGACTCTATTTCCCCTTCCAATTTCTTTTCTTTTCCATGCTTGTACTTTCCCATCGAAAGAGTTCAAGCATATGATAAAATGAAGGAAAGTAACAGCAATGTTGTCGCTTTGTTTGCCTCATTTTCTTTAACCCAGATATGAAGCAAGATTTTGGCAAGATTTTAAAAATCTTTGTATTCTTGCCAAAATCTTTCCATTCTTGCTAAAATCTTTCTAAAATATTTCCAAAAAAAGTTTCTTGAGAAACTTTTCTAAAATGTTTTAAAATGGTTTTTGTTTTTTTTTAAAGGTTTAGAAAATATTTTTGTTAAAATATTTCGCAAACATTTTAAAAAAGTTTGGAAAAAAAGATTTTATAAATAAAGTTTTTAAAACATTTCGAAAAACTTAAGAGACGTGACAATGGGTGCACAACCGCACCACTAGATGGCGCGCGCACCCTCGCATACAAATATATTCATTTATTCTTTTTATTTATTATTGTTAGTTACCTTTTTCTTTATTCTTTCTTTTCAAGTGTCTTAAATGAATTTAGTTCCATCCATACATCTAATCATATTAATAAAAATCTGCATACATCTACTCTAAAATGCCTCTCTAAAACTCAACTTCTTGCAAATTCAAACCATTTTCTTTCTAGTGGCATCCCATCTGGAGCCCCAATTAGGTTACTCACTTTCCCATGTGTTAAAGATGAACGTGAGGAATCAACTAGTCGTATGGTTGTGTCGAGGCAACTCACAAACCGTCTTATCTTTAGGATGTGAACATGTATTTCTTAAGACTCGTCTCAACTTTAACCCTATAGTGGGCTTAAGTTGAAAAGTGCAGAAGCGCCTTCCCTGCACCTTTTCTCTTGCCCTCTTCTTCTTTTACTTAAATAAATCCTTTCTCCTTTTCATATTAATTAATCATTTTATTTGATTGATTTTGACAATGATTCTAAAAACCTTTTTGAATGATTTTTTTAATACAATCGTTAAAAGATTTTACAGCAAGAGTTTGCAAATGTTATCAGAAACATTTTCAAAATATTTCAGAAAGATTTTAATAAGAATTTAAAAATCTTTTTATAGAATTATCAGCAATATTTTAAAAAGATTTTCGCGGCAAACAAATGGATGGAACATAGCAATATTTTTGAAAGATTTTTGAAAGATTATCTGCAAGAACTTGGCAAGATTTTAAAAATATTTTTAAAATCTTTCTTTCATATCTGGGAACCTTAGAAAATTTAATAATAAAAAAATAAATAAAAAAAAAAAAAAATGTGACGGATCAATTTGAAATCGGTTTTAAACAAGAGTGCTAGTGATTCAGAGTGGCTATACCTGGACATTAGAAATCGATATACCTGTTTTTTTGTTTTGTTTTTTTTTTTAAGGATTTGCACGATACAAAAACTGACATGTATGGTTTTTGCTCTTTCTCTAATAATAGAGCAAGTGTACCAAATTTCATGGAAATCTGAGAGGTCAAGTGTGAATTTTGGTTTTTTCTGGTCTGATTTGACATGGAATGACCCATATGACAAGTTTGACTAGAAACATGTAAAGTTTTTCTCACGTAGATAATGGCGTTTAATTTATGTGTCCAGACAGCCACTCTAGAACATTTGCACTTGTCGGTTTAAATTGTTTGCCTCATTTTCTTTAACCTTAGAACAAGAACATTTAAAACAAAAAATGTGACAGACCTATGTGAAATTGGTTTTACATAAAAGTACTGGTGATTCAGAGTGGCTATGCCCGGACATAGAAATCGATATACCTGTTTCTTTTGGAAGGATTCGCACGATAAAAAAACCGACATATGACAGAAGTATGCAAAGTTTACTAACCTCGATAATGGCATTCAAGTTCTATGTGCAGACAGCCACTCTAGAACACTTCCACTTTTGCTTAAAACCAGTTTCTACGCTAATTTATTTAAAATATTTGATTGAAGGTTAAAAAAATATGATGCAAACGAACCAGTACCGAATCGTCCATGCTGACACACTTTCGGATTGGACTTATAACATGTAATAGCCTCTACAGGTATACATCGTTGCGTCGGGTTGAACTCAATGGGGTTCTTGCAAACTTTTGTTATAGGGGATTGAAGAGTCGATTCTTGCACAAAAACCCGTAGAAACGACGATGAGAACACTAAAAAATCACGAAATTCACTCTCAGAATTGGGCTTAATGGCGGAGAGACGCAGGTGTCATGGGAGATTCCTATCTAAATTGAGAAAGAGAAAGTGACATAATAGACAGGAATCTCCCATGATACCTGCGTCTCTCCGCCATTAAGCCCAATTCTGAGAGTGAATTTCGCGAACCGCCATTACGAACTTGACGTTATAGCAGTTATGTGAGTTTACTACGGAATTTCAGACTTTCTTAGCGTGATTTTTGTGATTTTCGCTGGTTCTTACATCAGATTGTACTATTTATTTGCTTAGAAAAAGTTTGCAAGAGCCCCATTCCAATTCAGCCTAAGTCTGATCGGCCCTGGGCTGGAGTTTTCTCCTAATATCTTGCAACAACGGGGCAAATCGACGAGGAAAGGGGGGAGGGGAGGGGTGGAGAGCAATAACCATTACTCTAGTATTTACATGGAGCACGGCATTGGTATAAGCGGAGCGAGCGAGGGGGTGGAAAAGGGACTTACAGGGAGGGTAGCCGGGGGGTGGGGGGAGTGGGGAAGAAACAGGGTATGAGGCTCCGACTCCCAAACTTGCAGAGCCCCACAAAGCCTCGCTTCCACGACCAGGCAGGCCACGGTACTTATCAGCTGGTAAACGTCATGAGACGAGAGGTATACGAGGGCGTATTTACGACAACGTCATTTCTCTTTCACCGTACTATACCAAACTACCGCCATAATCTTTGAACGTTGAGCCGCGAAACGGATGGAAAAGAGTCTGTTCTTTTTACAATTACCAAATTGTATAGCATCCGCCCCCTCCCTCAGTCCCCCCCGCGCCATTCCTGCCCTGTTGTCGCGTATACCCCAACATAAACCGTCTCTTTCTTACTCCCTAAAAGGGAAAAGAAAGAAATTGGGGTCTATCATTTCCCGACTTTCCTCGAATATGGGTCTGTGTTGCACACTTCGGCTAGAGCGTTCACAGAAAAAACGGAAAAAACACTTTGGTAGCGCTGACAAAACCTTTGGTAGAAAAATGACCCAGCAAAAGACTTTAGTTGAGCCAACCAAATTTTTTTTTTCACTCAGCAAAATCTCTTTAGTTGAGCGTGAAGAACCTTTGGTTGGCTCAACTTAAGTCTTTTGCTGGGTCATTTTTCTACCAAAGGTTTTGTCAGCGCTACCAAAGTGTTTTTTTCTGTTTTTTCTGTGTTTTTAAAGTATCAGTTCATAAGTAAAAATCCGTAATAATGAAAATGGCAGCATCAGAAAACACCAAAATGTATTCATTGATGAACTCCAAAAACGGAGCAGTTGCAAGGGTCTGACATTTGGTGTTTTTTTTTATAAATAAAAATATAGTACTTGATGAGCTGAGAACAATGGTGCCTTTGGTTTTTTCATAAGTGTCCCAGTTTTGGAGATACACACGTGTGAAGTTGTAAAAAATCGTGTGCGTATAGTGACGTCACTGCAAGGAATTCCCATTAAAACAATGTATTTTAGGCCAAAATCTCATCTCTGGAACAATGGGACTTAATTAGAAACCAAATGCATCTTTGTGCTCAGCTCATCAAGTACTTTCATTTTCTTTAAAAAAAATGTATCATTTCAGACCCTTGCAACTGCCCCATTGCGAAAAAAAAAAAAAACTAGACACTATTCACCCCTGTTTCTTTCCACCAGATGCACGATATTTCCCGGGGTTAGAATCATGGCCGATACCGTCATCACAGCTGACTTCATAAACAAATAAACAGTAAACACTGACGGCGTCTGTTTCGAATTCTTACGTCTCAATGTCCTCAATTCCTCACAGTAGGTTGTGGAAGGTTCTTTTTCGACATTTTTGGAACTCGAATGGTCAATCTATGCAAAAAGTTTCAGTTAAGAGCCCTTAACACGAATGGTCAGTCTGTACGCAAAGTTTCATTTAAGGACCCTTCAGAGTTGACACTTTTTCCATTTGGGCGTAAATATTCGTCCATTGGCCAAATACTACCATTTTTATCTCAATACACGAGTTGTTTTGTTTTTATTATTGTTTAAAAGGGAATAATAAGAAAAAAAATGAATATTTGAACTGGCGACTTTCAAAAGGCATATACGACTTTGTGAGCGAATGTCGAAGGTTCTTGGTGTGTTAGTCGGTGGTTTTAAGTTAATCCATGGAAATACATAATCAAAAGTGAGCAAAAAACCCAATATACCAGAAACTTTACCCGGTAGCCAATAAGCCACGCGCTATTGAAAGCTAAGGCTCGAAATGTTTAATAAATCTTGCGCTATACGGTACCACTTTGTTGGTAAAACTTTGAAAAAGAGACGTACATTTGACAACGTCGCCAAAGAAACCCTAGATCGGAGGAATCGCCGATAAAGAACAATATGTTGCCCATAAAAAACACCGTACTGCAAACACACCCTCACGAATTTTACTTACATCCACGCTAAGTGCCCTGGAAATGGCTCGATAGGAAATAAAAGGAAAAGTATATGGTAGGAGAGAAAACGCCGGGGGGGGGGGGCGGTTGCGGCTTTTATTTGATATAGTCGATGAAATTGGAAATCGACGCTTGCATTGTTCGTCAAAGTTGCGTTGTTAACGAATAATGCGCATATGCAGTGCGCCTCTGCTTGCAATAGATCAATGTATCCTACGGGAAAAAAACCACGGTAAAGAGTCGATTCTTGGGTGATCTTATGGACGGTATCGATACTCTGGAAGATCGATTCTCTTCCACTGATTCAAATGGGAGCGTTACTGGATTCGAGATTCTCAAGGAAGAATTTCCAGAAAACATTCATTAACTAAAAATGACACTGGACCGGGTACCGAGTACTTTTCACTCCCGTGTCTCAAATCTCTTTTCCAATCTTTAACATTCCTTAAAAAAGAACCCAACTCTTAATTTAGCCTTTTATAGATATCAACCCCAACTTACTTTTGAACTTTGAAATTTTTTTTCTCTCGCTCCCGTTAAAACAAAACAAAAAAAAAGTTTCGCACCCCAGCATTTTTGCGACGCAAACAGAGCTGCTCTCAAGTGGTAAAGCCCTGCGAATTTAATGTACTGTAAATAAACTTCGACCCTTCTCCCCCCACTCACCCCCCGACAAGCCCGGCTGTGCTTGCCATTCGAGCTCTCAAATATTTAAATATATGTGTACGTATATATATATTTTAAAAAATAAATAACTTTTGAAAAATAAAACAGTGAGCGAGGATGGAGGGGGCGTTTACGGGGGGGAGGGGGTGGTTGCATTATACGCTCGCGTGGTTGCACGATACTTCGTTGGTACTTACTGTATATAGTACTATCTCGACAAGATAACAGGAGAGGGGCGTTAGAATGAAATGCAACCCCCCCCCCCCCCCGGCAAATGAATGAGGGGGGTTAGGAGTTTGGCGGCGAAACGTTTTTCAAGCGTTCGTTGCTTCGTTCCCCAGAACCGTGATCTGTGTACATGATTTAAAATGTCATTAAAAATAAATCGTCTACAAATTAAAATAAGGAAAAAAAAAGGGGCGAAAGGGGGAAAATGCGGGGGAGAATTGCGAGAGGGGGGGACACCGGGGCTGAAAGGGTTGAAATTACATCCGAACGAACAACGGAGCACGCAACGAGATAATGTCTAGAATAAACAAGCGTGCAAATATAAAGTGGGGGCGGCGTATGGGGCGGGGAATGCTGGTGAAAAGGGGGGGGGGGTAAGGGCTGAAAAGAAGCAAAAACAAAAACCCGGGAGAAAGGTCGCCGGGATGAAAAGTGAGAAGTACAGCGTTTGATGCGTGTTTCTGCGGACGCACGATTAAAAAAAAAAGTTTCAAGGAGGGAGAAGGAAGGAGAAAGTAGAAATGAGAAATGAGAAAAGTACTTACAAGGGGGTATACGTGTCTGTGTGAACGAAGCGTGCGTTGTTGCATTAAAAATTTAGACGAACACCTCACCCTTTTTAATGCATTCAAAATTAAGTTGCAATCAATAAAGAGCATTTAAAAGGAAGGAGAGAATGGGAAAAAAAATATTTGAAACATTGTCACCTTCGAAATTCTGATGGACCTCAAAACCTCCGTCTATTAGTTACCCAACCTTTACGTAAACATTTCATCTCAGCTTGTTAAAGGGGCTGTTGCACACTTTTGCTACCAGCGATTTATAGGTCGATTTAGATGTATACACCTCCAAAAATAACGATGGTGCGTAAACACTACCAATACATGTGTTGAATGAACAGCCGTCATCGACGATGGTGAAATGGTTGGCGACCTCACCGTTGCCACAAACTGAAATTAAATTAATAATTCAATTTGGCTCCGCCCACTTCCGATGACCATTGGGGAAGCAAAATACGAGCGATGGCCATCGCAGGTCGTTGATGGCCATCAAACTTTCTCCGATGACAAAGCAAAATGCGACTATTATCTGGGACCCTAGTGTTGAACGGAATATTGTGCGTTGCATATTGCACACTTTAGCCAGGCGTTTTTGCTGCAGGGCTGCCGTTTTGCGTATAATCAATGCTATTTTTCTATTCACCGATGATTCCACCGGTTGAGAAAAGATTACACAGTTCAGTTCACTGTATGGCTGAAATGCACGAAAATACTCTGATCTGTAATCTTTCCTTAATCGGTGGAAACTCCGTTGATTAATTAAAATATCCGCAAGTTTTTTAAAGTCATCGACGACTCTACCGGTTGAGCAAAGATTACAGATGCGAGCATTTTAGTTTATTACAGTCATGCACTGAACTGAACTGTGTAATCTTTTCTCAATCGGTGGAATCATCGGTGAATTGAAAAATAGCATTGATTATACGCAAAACGGCAGCCCTGTTTTGCTGCGCTATAACTAGTTTTTTTTACTCGAGTCGAGTCATTGGTGATGATTCTTTTGATTTTTTTTTCTCGCATCAACCGACTCAATCCTCTCCGACAACTATTATTGTTGTTCAGGGGGTGTCATGTTCGTTCACTGAAGGCGCGTGCGAAACAACTGATGGTGGATGGGATGGAGAGGGGGTGGGGAGGGGGGGAGACCGAGTAAATCGAAGGGAGAAAAAAACAAAAGAACGGACTCATATATTTACTGTGGAGGCGTCTTATCAGCTTCAGCTTTGTTTGTTCACTCCCTTCCCCCCTACCCCTTCCTATCACTCCCTCTCACACCCCGGTATCGCACCACTACTTGCTTTTCGCTCGCTCTATTCGCGTGTTCGCAAGAAGAGCGGTATGAAAAAAATAAAAAGTGCACGCGAATCCGCGGCTGCATTCCTTTCACAGTGATCCGGAAATTGAGTTTCGTGCGGATAACTTTCACTCAACGAGCTATACACATTTTTAAGCGCAGAGTCACATGCAATGTGGCAACAACGAATTCTCTCCCTTTAAATCTGGGTTAAATAATCGATATTTTCGAGGTTAACAGAATCCCCGAAAGTTGATACATTTGCATAGGTTTAAAAGGTAAAATAGGCCGAACGATGCAACGGTTCTCCGGAATTTGGTTTTCTTTTCACAAAAATAATTCAAGATAAGAGGTACTTTTAAACTAAAATTAATTGTTTTTAAAGTAGAAATAATTGTTTTTAAATTAAAAATAACTGTATTTAAATTGAAAATTTGGTATTTTGGTCTATTGAAAAGTTTGTTTTTGTTTTTGTTTTTTTTTTGTTTTTTTTTGTTTTTTTTTTTTTTTTTGTTTTTTTTTTTTAATGTAACACAACTTTGTTTCAATTTTAAAATATATCTTTTTGTCATAAAATTCAAAAATACTTCTTTTTAAATCCAAAACAGTTTTCTTTCTGTGCATCGTTGCTGAGCAAGCAGTTGGGATAAGATGATAAAATTTACAGCCATTGTTTCGGGTGAAAATCTTCAGAATAATCAGAGAAGCATCAAACAATCGGTACGTTTCAAAGGTTTATAGGTGAGGAAAACAGTTTAATGGAAGCTACATCTAATCGATACTTTTGCATAGGTTCAAATGGAAAGAAAACGATAATCCATGTTCCGCCCACTGTGCGCGCTACGATCTAGACGCGACGCACTGTGTGGGATTTGACCGATCTAGCGAGAAAAAAGTCCGACCAATGACTTTCTTCCGCGATAAGTGTTACAAGGGGGTTTAAAGGGTCGCTGATCACGAATCTGAAGTCAGATTTTATGAATTTTAATGTCAAGTGCTCTAAAAGCCCAAAAACTGTCAAAATAGGTTTATAAAAAAGAATAATAATGAAAAAAAAAATTATTCCTCTAAAAAACAGGGGATCAGTTTTCAACAACGCTAATTAATGAAACGTTCACATTAAATGAATTGGTCCTTTAAAAAAATGCCCGGAATAATAAAAAAAAGGAAGAAAAAAATTGCTGACTGCCCGGGATTCGAACTGCAAAACTTTCGAACCTTCGGTGGCACCGCAACCGACTGAGCCAGCGTGCCAGTACGGCTCTAGGTGAGTTTCCATTTATACAAGTAAGCGAGTACAGAAAATGCGCAGTACGTGGCGCGACGAGCTCTCACAAGCACTTCAAAGTGTGGTCTGAACTGGCGATTCTCACTTTTCAAATTGATATTATTTTCGTGGGGGCACCTTGTGGCAGCTACTGTTTTCATGGATTTGTTCTCTGAAATATGGGCTTTCACGTGGTGTAAACCAAAGTTCCGCCAAACGCCGCCAAATTTAGTTATTGTCCAATAAAGATCACGATTTACGTAAACTTGAGGAGTTGGAGAACGTTTCATTCGAGGCTTTGAAAAAACCATTAGAAAGGACATTGAGCAAATAAAATAGGGTGCAAAATGATCAGCAGACCATCCTCTACAACATGCAACCAATACTTTTTCCGAAACTGTAACACGTATACTTAAAATAGCATCAAATCTAAGGCTAAGAAAATGATCGTAGGAAATGTCCGTAACCAAACTATGGCGGAAGCCAATGTTCAAGCTGTTTTACACTAATCGGATTGAAGAAAATGTATAAACAATACATATATTCGTGATCAGCATATCCTCACCTTTCATTTTCATCCATTTTCAAACAATTTTAAGCAACTTGATTTTTCGAATTTTTTCTAGCTAGATCGGGCATATCCCACACTGTGCGACGCGCCGATGAGGCTTGGCATGTCTACTCGCGAGTACCGCAGCAGGCAGGGCAGGGCGCAAAAGAAGAAGAATTATACAGACACAGACCAACACGAATGTACGCAGCGCAGTTAAGAATCCTTCCTGGTATAGTAACAATATTGATTCCTCTATTGCTCCATGCAACCTTATATACCTTCTTCCCTCACACAGCCCGTGAATGTTTTTACCTCCGAAAAACACGGCTGCCGTTTTGAAGTGACTAGACAAATACACGGAAAAAAAACTACGGTGAAAATAACCATACGGATACCTGATTTTGGAACCTGCTAGATGTTATGGTAATGTTAACCAGAAGTATACTATGTTTTGACTAGGTACTAGTTGATGTTACCTGATTGCATGTCGAATGTACTCAAAGTATCGGTAAATGTATCATACTTCTGGTCAAGTTTACCATAACATCTAGCAGGTGCCAAAATCAGGTATCCGTATGGTTACTTTCACCCATCTTTTTTTTTCCGTGTAGATGTCTTGCAAGGTTTTGCTGTAGGCAAAGGGACTATCGATGTAGCTGTTGCAAACTTTTGCTACAGGCTTATTAATAGTTGATCATGGGGTATAACCCAGTAAAAATATCGATTAGCGCACTAAAAAATCACGAAATCCACTCCTAAACTCACATAAAATGCTTTTAAACGCGAGACCGTAATGGCGGCCGGGGCAGCGGTTTTCATTGGGGTTCCCTATCTTCAATCACCGCCATCTACACGAGGTGTTCTCGCAACACCACGCAAGAAGAAGAAGAAGCATACAATTTTCATAAGAAAACCGCGGCCTCGGCCGCCATTACGGTCTCGCATTTAAAAGCATTTTGTGAGTTTAGTAGTGGATTTCGTGATTTTTTAGTGCGCTAATCGTTATTTTTACAGGGTATTATCCCAGAATCAACTATTAATAAGCCTGTAGCAAAAGTTTGCAACAGCTCCATTCTAGTGTAAAATGCTGCGAACATAACGACGAGAGTCGAGACCATTAAAAAATTATAAAACTCACTCCTCGCAAAGAAAACTTAACTTGGAGTTTCGGGTGGCCACCCTTGCATGTATGCATCAACCTCGGATTCGCACCCCAAACAAATATCCGCCACCTTGCTTGCTGACAATCGCGAATCTGCAGATGATAATAAACTTTCACAAAATGCTCACACAACTCCTAGATAAATAAATTATACGATAGCAACGCAATGTTCATTTCAGTCGCGATAGCGGCGATACACGTGAATTACGGCGATTGACAATAAGCAATATGGCGGCTGTTAGTTTGGAATGCGAATCCGAGTTTGGTGCGTACATGCAAGGGTGGCCACCCGAAACTTCACGTTAAGTTTTCTTTGTGTTTTTCACTTTGTAAGTGAGTTTTATAATTTTTTTAATGGTCTCATCGTTATATTTGCAGCATTTTACACTAGAATCGATGGTCCGGTTGCGTACAGCAAAACCTTGACAAGAGCTCCATTAAAACTGTTCGAGGTTTTGAAATTTCCGTCAATTATTATATCAAGCATATTTCTGCGGAGAGATAAAAAAATTACAACAATACAACATTACCACAAGTAGACCCGACAGTCATGGCCAGGCCACCGCTTGAGAAGAGATTACAAACTTGAGTATTTTTGTGCATTGAAATCACACACTGAACTAAACTGTCTAATCTTTTCTCAACCAACAGAATCATCATCGGTGAATTTTCGAAGTGCCATTAAATATCCACGGAATGGAAGCTCTGCTACAGAAAGGAGCACTGGCGCAAACAGGATCTCTTCCATCTCTCTCATTTCCCATTTGAATGTATACGTAAGAAAAGGACAGAAAGAGGGGGTTTTATCCCCTTCTCCATCCTTGTCTAACATACCTTTTTTAATGGAGAAAAGAGAGAGGTGAAGAAACTCTTGGTGCGCTACTGGATATGAGTATTTTCATACATTTTAAGCTCGTGCTAAACGGGTTCTTATTCGTGAACGCTCCGGTGCGGTGGTGTGGCACGGCCGCTTTACACAGTATCATATACGCAGAGCTGCCGTTTTGCGTATAATCAATGCTATTTTTCTATTCACCGATGATTCCACCGGCTGAGAAAAGATTACACAGCTCAGTTCAGTGTATGACTGTAATGCACGAAAATACTCTGATCTGTAATCTTTCCTTAATCGGTGGAAACTCCGTTGATTAATTAAAATATCCGCAAGTTTTTTAAAGTCATCGACGACTCCACCGGTTGAGAAAATATTACATATGCGAGTATTTTAGTTCGTTATAGTATCACACTGAACTGAACTGTGTAATATTTTGTCAACCGGTGAAATCATCGGTGAATTGAAAAATAGCATTGATTATACGCAAAACGGCAGCCCTGCATATACGCTGAACTAATCGCAGTGTAATATTTTGGTTAACCGGTGGAATCATCGGTGATTTGAATAATTCCATTAAAAATATACAAAAAAAAAACGGCAGCTCTGCAATTTCGACACATTCTTCGCGCATTTTGCGAGAGTTTGGTTGAGTATAAGCCGGGATTCCAGGGAAATCTCAGAAAAACATTTTCCCCTCGCTTCCCGGATTTTCCGATTGAGGTTCTCGGAAAAAGCGCCCGTAAAATAAGAGTCGCACTCTTCAGACAAAAGTCTATTTTCAATCGTAAATCTGATTTCTCAGAAGGAACACACCCAGGGTAGGGTGATTCTTATTTTTCAAAAATGAGTATTTTTTGTGCGAACGGTGAATTTTTTGTTCTTTGTGGTCTAAAAAATTGACCCATAACAAGCATTTTGAAAAAAATTGACTCTAAGTGGCCCCTCATCGGCAAAAAGGGCGTAAGTACCAAATATGAATTTTTGTTTTAATAGTCAATTATGGTGTAAAATAGCCACTTTTGGCCCTAATAGGGCTGAAATTTTCATCATTTTTGGCTTATCTGCAGTCCTAATGCCACAAAAGTCCATTTTAAGATATGCGTAAAATGCTCTCGCCGCGCTTTAATCCAGGCAATGGGTGATTATTGGAAGAACAAATTCCCATCAAAGGTTTTTTGGGCTTAATCGCTTCGTCTTGGTGTCAGTAATGATCACCTAAAAGTCCCCATGCCTAGGTGCTGTGCTAAATTCAGGGGAGGGGAGGAAAGGGCCCCAAAATCGATTATTTCGATATATATCGAAAACGATGCAAGGTCAAAAAAAAAACTGATACTGAACATGTATCAAAGAAATTGATACATGTTTTTTGTTTCTGGGGTAATTTCCAACAAGAAAGGTCCTTTGTGTTTTTATGCTCTGACGACGTCTAAGCTCTCAAAAACACGATTTAAGTTTTCGGCGATTTTCAGGAAAATTGATACCCCGTGGCAACGCTCATTTAACGCAATGTTATTATTTTTAATGATTTCGATCGCCTTACCGTAGCATTTAGAGTGCTCCGATTTTTATGAAATTTGGTATCCGGGGGTTTTTTAGGTCGCTGATTTCATTTTTTGAGTTCAAATGTCCTTAAAACGTGATACAGACAAGCTTTTTGAGCTTTCATCTAAAAATCTGTATTTTGTGATTACTTTCTTGTTGGAAATTACCTCAGAAACAAAAAACATGTATCAATTTCTTTGATACATGTTCAGTATCAGTTTTTTTGACCTTGCATCGTTTTCGATATATATCGAAACAATCGATTTTGGGGCCCTTTCCTCCCCTCCCCTGAATTTAGCACAGCACCTAGGCATGGGGACTTTTAGGTGATCATTACTGACACCAAGACGAAGCGATTAAGCCCAAAAAACCTTTGATGGGAATTTGTTCTTCCAATAATCACCCATTGCCTGGATTAAAGCGCGGCGAGAGCATTTTACGCATATCTTAAAATGGACTTTTGTGGCATTAGGACTGCAGATAAGCCAAAAATGATGAAAATTTCAGCCCTATTAGGTCCAAAAGTGGCTATTTTACACCATAATTGACTATTAAAACAAAAATTCATATTTGGTACTTACGCCCTTTTTGCCGATGAGGGGCCACTTAGTCAATTTTTTTCAAAATGCTTGTTATGGGTCAATTTTTTAGACCACAAAGAACAAAAAATTCACCGTTCGCACAAAAAATACTCATTTTTGAAAAATAAGAATCACCCTAACCCAGGGTTTTATAGGTCCCTTTTTCGGAAACGGTCTGAATCGAAAATTGCACCAACCATTCAGAGCTTTTGCTGTGGAGATTTGTAACTGAACTTTTAAAAATTACACTTACGATGAGCACTCCGACGAGGGGGAAAACAGGATTTTACTGAAAACTCACCTGAAACAGAAAGAAAAAAGGAAAAATTAAAATAAATTTAAATTAAAATAATTAAAATTAATTAAAAACTTTAATGTCATTTTTTGAGTTTGTGAAAGAATTTAGTAATTTTTTCAGTTCATGTACCTACTCATCGTAATTTTTGCTGGTTTTTACTCAAGAGTGTACTTAAAATACGTCGGCTTAAAAGTTAGCAAGAGCCCCAAAAATATTACAAACTGTCTGAATTTCGATTGCTGTCACTAAAAACCAAAGAGTAAACAAGAGTCGCAATTGAATGGAAGGCCTGCGTGGTCAACGTAGATAAGGGATCCGAACGCGGGCTGGCCTGGGCTGGCCTCTGATTGGCTGCAACGGGTGGAGCAAAAATGACTCGGGGTATAGGGAAAACAACACGAGATTTTCGTTCCGGGGCGTTTATCTCGAAACCTAAGCAAAATCGCATCTAAACAATTTACACGAGTCGATTTAGCAGATTTTTCCGCACAATTTGATAGGTCATAAGTGCCACTTTATTGCAAATTCGAAAAGACTGTTTCAGTTTAAAAGTACGCACAATAGTGAGTTACTCCAACACTGCTCGAACACACGCCAAGCACGTAATCACACTATTGTGCGTACTTTTAAACTGAAACAGTCTTTTCGAATTTGCAATAAAGTGGCACTTATGACCTATCAAATTGTTCGGAAAAATCTGCTGAATCGACTCGTATAAATTGTTTAGGTACGATTTTGCTTAGGTTTCGAGATAAACGCCCCGGAACGAAAATCCCGTGTTATTTTCCCTATACCCCGAGTCATTTTTGCTCCACCCGTTGCAGCCAATCAGAGGCCAGCCCAGGCCAGCCCGCGTTCGGATCCCTTATCTACGTTGACCACGCAGGCCTTCCATTCAATTGCGACTCTTGTTTACTCTTTGCTAAAAACTCTAAGGTTAACCTCACAATATTAATTTAGATAAAATAAGAACTAGTCCACATATATTTACGGTAGCAGCATTTGAAATGTTTATTTTTCTCTTTCAAGCGATATCGCACGGAATTCCCCAATGAGGCAATTACAAACTTTTGCTATAAGCTATTTAATATTTGATTCTCGTGTAAATACCTCCAAAAATTACGATGACAGCACCAAAAAGTTCCGAAATCCACTCCTAAACTCATTGAACGCTTATATTTGCGCGAGTGTAAAAGTGGCACAAGGCAGTAATAATGGGAGATTCCTATCTCCATTTTGCCACTCTCTCTATGCTGACAAGGACGCTTCACAGAGTGATCCAAATCCGATGAATGGTACCGTGACATCTAGTGACACCGGTGCCAAATGAAAGTCGTCTCTTATTGGTCACTTCTTGATGAAGTTATAGTATTGTTAGATGGGAATCTCACATTATTACAACCCTAAGCCACCATTACGCTCGCGCAAATAAAAGCGTTTATCGAGCTTAGGAGTGGATTTCGGAAGTTTTAAGTGCTGCCATCGTTACACGGAGAAAAATACTTCGGTTGTTTGAACTGAAGATTCGGTTTATTTTGATCACCAAAGTTTTCGATTGAAGAAACCAAAATGTTCAGTCGTAAGTACCGAATAATTCATTAGAAGTACTGTAGACTCCGATAAGTATAACCCAAATTCCGCCCTACCGAAGTCTTCGGTACTCAGGTCCAAACATTTTGGATCCTGTGACTGAAAGCTTCGGTGATCAAATGTTACCGAAGTATTTTTCTCTGTGTATTATTGGAGATTTTTACACCAGAATCGATTATTAAATCGCTTATCGCTAAAATGTGCAAAAATCCCAATGCTAAATGCATTTGTCAACCAGTGGCGGCTCGTGACTGGAAAATTAGGTGTAGTTGTGGGGGTCCAACTAAATTTTCGAAAATTTGACCTGCCTCAGATTTAATTTTAAGCTAGTTTTAACTATTTCGTGACACGAAAGTTCTCCTGCGACATAGTAATATCAACCCCCCCCCCCCCTTAATAACTTAAAAAAAGGAAAAAAATTAAAAACGTAAGTAAATTTCCGAGCAAACCTGGAATAAAAACATCTTTTTTTAAGCCTTAAAGACCAACATTTATTTAAATATCAAAATAAAAAAATTGAAAAACGTGAAAACGTTAAGAAACTTTGTTTTTACAAGAGTTTTAATAAGTTCAATCAGTTCTCCGAAATCCCAATCATTTTTAATCAAGAGCGACCATTATCTTTAAAAATTTGAGAAGAAAAAGGGAAAAAAAAACCTTGAAAAAGTAGGTATAGTGCCACTACACTAACTACACCTGACGAGCCGCCACTGTTGTCAACTTCGGAAATTATTTTCCGGAATTTTCTTTTTCGGTGCATTTTTGGTTTCCCAGGACATTTCCCTGCGGTCGGCAAAGCTGCAGACCTAGAACTTCCTCCTTTCGCTGCACCGCTCATCAAGAAGGGGAGGGAATAAGGGATGAATACCCCAACCATCATTAATTGTACTCCAGCGTGTGTTTTTAATAACAAAAACACACTCTTCGGAACCGACATGAAAAACGGGGCGGCGAGGAGGCAGAAGCGCAGCCAGCAGCGGTGTTGCCAGATTGGGGTGAAAAAGCCGTATACGCTTTACATTGATTTAAATGGGAAATTGGGAACAATTCGGTTTTTTACCCTCGATCTGGCAACACTGACCTGCAGCGTGCCGGCGACTTAAAACTTCAGACAATACTGGAGAGGAGGATGTTTGAAGAGAGCGGAGGGGGGGGGGGAGAGAGGGAGGGATGAAGGAACTGAGAGAAGGAAAAGGGGGTGGGGGGCACTTGAATACTTAATACTTGGGGAGAAGGATTTTGACGAGAATGTAATATATTTTAAGTGATTTATCTTTCTGGCTACACGATGCGGTGGCGGTTGAAAACTCATGGGGGTGGTGGGGAGTTGAAGGAGAGGAGGTAAGGGGGGGGGGTGAAAAACCCCTTTTTCGCCGCTAGAGTTCCTTGGCTTCCGCCTTCCGACCGTCTTGCTGACTAGACCAACAACCCGAGTCCAACCACGTGATGGTCAAAAGCTACAGTGACTGGATAAACCACAGTGTGGCCATTTCGGTCGTCTTTCTGATTGGTCGGATTCCTTAAATCGCAAATTTGAGCATTTAGAAGTAGTTTCACGGTTTCATAGGGTTCTCGTACGCAAGTTAGACACGACTGAAGGCCTTTTGTCAAATTTGAAACATATTGGTTCGCAAAATTGAGAGAAATCAACGATTCCCCGTAACTGACCCCCCCGCGGTTGCGCACCCAACTTAACACGGGCGCCATAGGGAGGAAGTGTGTTCCGAAGTTACTCGCAAAAAATATCGGAACCCCCCGCCCTAAAAATGGTTTATACATGGCATTAATGACTTTTTTCAGACAGGGGGTAGAGAAATCTTCATTCCGAAACCCAAGAACAATCATACTCCCCATGCAGCCCATGCTGCCAATGCTAAAGTGGGTGCACTCTTGAGGGGTGGAGGGCAAATGGCCGCACTGTGGTTCATCTAGTCACTGTATCAAAAGCATGACATAACTGCCCTCTATCGCACTATGGTCTAATTATAAGATCGTCCGTTAAGGTGATTCTTCAGCGTTTAGTGCCGATTTCTGCCCCCAGAGCGCTACCGTTCGATTAAAGTCGAATTACAGGCCGAAAGTAATTTATTTTTAAGAAACCGGAGTGTCAGTTACTACATAATAATGTGAAGAAGGTCTCCGCAAAAAAATTCGTCAATAACTTCAGAAATAAGGTTGGAAGTACCAAAAAATGAAATATCGTAAATCGATTCTTGTATCGAAATAAGGTAATAAGGTAAGGAGTACAAGTCAGTAGTAAGTCGGTGAAGTAATCGAATGATCCTGCTTTATGCTACCGCATTTAATGATATAAGCTGCGCGAAAAGGAACGCAATATAACAACAGAAGGGGGAGTAATTTGGGGCATTAAACGTGTACCAGGTCTTGTAAACTTATTTACTTAATTATCACAGGTATTGCTCGGGCCTGACTTCCTGAGTACCCTCTCAGTAACATACAGTGCAATTTCGGCTCAGTCTTGTAAACACGTAAGACTTTGCCGATCTTTCGAAGAAATGTCTGTTTTCACAGGATTACGAAAATAAGATTTATTGGAATCTTGTCGAGAGTAAGTTTCAACGAAAGTTGACGATTCCTAACCCCACTACCACAACCGTTTAAAGCAATTTCAATATACAGGGTACGTGTTCAAAAAAAGTTTCCATTGCGATTTTTTTAGCACCGGCTGCTGCTATCGAAAAACAGCTTGACAAGTGTCTCATATTGTTGAAGGAGACAAATTTTTTAGGGGTCACTTTAGAGTCAGCCTCCTCGGGGGGGGGGGGGGTGCCGGCACACGCCTCCTAAAATTGAACTCTTCTTACGGGAGCCCTACGTTTCTATTCTTGCATCTTAAAGTACTTCAAAAAGAAATTTCCAGAAACTGAAAGTCAAAATCGCTTTTCGTCCTCGATAGATTAAAACTCAAAGATCAATATCGAGCAATTCTCTAACATTCGTAGCTCCCCTTTAAACGGTCAAAATTCAGAACACTGTGGGTCGAAATTTTTTTGCTAAACAAGCACTTTTTGAAAAGGATACGACGGTCCCCAAAAATTTGCCAACAAATCAATTTGGGGTTCTCAAAATGTTTCGATCTTTTGAAACTTTTGGCAACATCGGTTCTCAAGAGAAACTATGAAACTATATAAAAATGGGCAGCAAATCGTCATATCAGTCACTGACACCAATGAGAAACTTCTCTTCGATTTTCACTCCGAATTTTTGGTCGATTTTTAACCGCCTATGCCACTGGTCGGAAGCGGCCATTGGCGGATCCAGCACTTGGGAACGGGGGGGGGGGGGCTGAAATTGCGATTTTTGCCCCCCGGAGACCCCCTTCTCCTTTTATCTCCCTTCCTTTCCCATTTTCTCTCCCTCTTTTCCCTCTTTTTTGGCCGAAGGGGGGGGCGATCGCCCCCTCCGCCCCCCGTATCCGCCAATGGGAGGCGCGGCTATAAATGGAACATATATAGGTACTCAAGTAGGATACCTCTTTAGTCGATGGTTTTCAAACATTTCACCGACGCGATGAAAGTGATGTTAGTGAAGAAACCTAAAAGGAAAGGGAACTTTCGGGATAAGCAAAAATTGCCCACAAAGAAAAATGCCTCGTTCCGTGACAATAGAAGAGTGTTTTCTTATTTTCCGAGTGCTTACCCGAACATTAGCTTTGTCCTAGTTCCACATTCTGCTCCGGAAAATTCGCTCGACTCTTCTCGAGAGATAGAAATTAAGATCTTCATAATTACGCGGCGGGTTTTTAGTTCAGAGGGAGAGAGTGAAGGGGAAAGAGAGAAGAGAGAGAGAGAGAGAGAGAGAGAGAGAGAGAGAGAGAGAGAGAGAGAGAGAGAGAGAGAGAAAGCTTGGTCCCGAAATCCTGGCACCGCCATAAAAACGCGCGGGCGGGCTGTGCTGGATGAATCTCGAAAAACCGGGAGCGACTCTGAAAACACTTTCGTGTGTCTTCCCCATGTCGCGCTAACGGGGGACAGTAATGTGTCGCCATTTACCCAGACCCATTTTGCGGTGCTTACGAAGCTTCTGGTTCACTTTCCATCGTTCCCTATCTCCCATTCCTTGCCCACAATACTGGCGTCCTTTCCCCTTATCTCCAACTCGTCCCGTTTCGCTAATTCCCATCACCGCCTCGAATCCTCTTGTATCCTAACATCTACAGCAAGTCCCAGAAGTCCTTTCCTCGCCAAAGTCGAAAAGCACACGTCTCAAGTCAATATAAACAATAAGTCTGTTTGTTAGCTTGCGGTCCACAGAATCTTTTAGGTTAATCAATAGAAATTCTGCTGACATAAAACTAACGAGCAGAAATCTATTCATCGATGCGATGTGACGTAAGTATTATGACTTTCAAAAGAAAGTATCCTAATCGAAATTGTCATTGTTTCCTTTCTCACCCAATTTTAAAGAATGTTGAGGTTTAAACCATCTAAAGGTCAGGGGGGTGATCACGGAGGATTGTTTCGTTTCGGTATCGTTATCGTTATCGTTTGCATTAAATCAAATGGGCTTGCTTCTGCGCAACTTGATCGCGCAGGTGATCCCCTCCTCGCCTCTTCCTACTTCAAACGATCGAGTAAACGACAGCCTCAACTCATCGCTTCCTTTCGACCGTTTCAAATCGTTACGAGAGGCTCAAAACGATTCGATCAGTTGAGCCACCCATAAGGTTACACGTAAACGATAACGATAACGAAAACGAAACGAAACGATCCTCCGTGATCACCCCCCAGGTTATTTCAAAAGGACGTCACTCTTCAGTGTATAAAGGGAAGGTAGTTAACTGTTCGTACTCGCAGGAGTTGAAATTGCATATACGATACATTGAAGGCGCACGAAGACATCTTATCTTGTAAGAAAGCATATGTTTTCATCAATAGTTGCGTTCATCCGGAATGCAGACTGAAACAATGCGAAGTAGACTAGAGGAAAAAAACGAGTGTGCTCGGGCTTGGGCCTTAAAGGGTTAATGTGTTTCAGAGGTAAACAGAATTACCACGTGAAAGTATGCTCTGAAAAATCTGTAACTCTTTGTAAAATAGATAATATAGAAACATTTATCAAGAACAATTTGACAACAGGAGTTTCTGTTGAAGGTCATAGTACTATCGACGAATTAAAGATTGTCGCGAGATTTTCACGAGCTAAGTTTCGCCTTCAAGGTTCTGGTTCGGCCACTCTTCATACTCCACACACATTATAGGTGAGAGGCCACTGCGGGTGGGGCGGAAATGCCGTTGCAGATTAGTCCCACACTCACACCCATAATTGAAAATGTGTGAAAATCTCGCGACAATCTTTAATTCGTCGATAGTACATGCTATTGTACTATCAAACACCAAAGTTTTGGCAGTCAAGAATTTGCGATAAGCGGCGAATCCTCGTGCAAGTAATCGAACCAACCTCCTGCGCTTTGTGTGCATTCTTGACCAGAGCTGCCGATTTGCGTAGATTTAATGGCATATTAAAATTCACCGAAGATTCCACCGGTTGTGAAAAGATTACAGAGTTTAGATCAGTGTATGACTGTAATGCACGAAAATACTAGCGTCTTTTATATTTTCTAAACCGGTATATTTTAATTAATTAACGGCGTTTCCACCGATTGAGAAAAGATTACAGATCAGAGTATTTTTGTGCATTACAGTCATACACTGAGCTAAACTCTGTAATCTTTTCTCAATCGGTGGAATCATCGGTGGATTTGAAAATGTCAGTAAATCTACGCAAATCGGCAGCTCTGTTCTTGACTGACAAAACTTCGGCGTTTGCTAATACTTCGGCCTGGTAAGAAATTCTGGGACACACTGTATATAACCGGAACGGAAAACGCGATACTCTCGCGCGGATAATCAAAGTATGAGTAGTAGCCGAACGGACAACAAACTCAGTGACTTGAAATTTGACTACATGAAAGGGTCCTTTCAGTCACGAATGAAATCTCTTTCAAACTTTTTCAACAGCGATACACGGAGGTCGATTCGTGAGTAAAACCGCGTGAAAATCACATCAATTGCTACATAACGTCTCAAAATCTACCCATAATCACACGAAAAAGGCGATTTGAGAGAAATCCAACGCGGCGGTTAAAATAAATGATCGGGGATGGTCCTATATCAGTGCCGTTTTCTCTACATACAGATAAAATCCAGTGGCGCAGCGTGAAATTTGGCAACGCTGCAGCTCGTCCATTGAAACCCATGAAAAAGATCCAAATATTGGATGCTAAGTGAACACCTTCGCATTCGACCTTTCACGTGGGTCTAAATGAACACTATACAACGTTGCAAAATTGAACGCTACGCCACTCATAAAATCACTCTTTTCTGAGCATAGGAAGTTATACGATTACTTTTGCTGTGGGCAAATGAATAGTCCAATCTGACGTAACAACCAGCGAAAATCACGAAAATCACAATAAAAGAAAGTTTAAAATTTAGTAATAAACTCACATAACTGCTATATCGGCAAGTTCGTAATGGTGATTCAACGCAGCTATCATGGGAGATTCCAGACTATTATGCCACTTTCTCTACGGAAACACGAAGAGATATGTCTCAATTTAAATAGGAATCTCCCATGATTCCTGCGTCTCTCCGCCATTAAGCCCGATTCTGAGAGTGAATTTCGTGATATTTTAGTGTACTCATCGTCATTTTTACAGGTTTTTACGCAAGAATCAACTTCACCAATCCCCTATAGCAAAAGTTTGCCAGAGCCCCACTGTTGGTGAAAAAGGACATTAGGATCATCGATGGTCTGAGTTTTCATGGATCAAACGCGTGAGAGGACAACAAAAAATCAAACAAAAAAAAACAACAAAAAGATCATCAGTATCCCCCCCAATAAAAGTTGAAATGACGCCCCTGAATATTGACCCCTTCACTGAAGGAAAACTTTGCAAGAGACCTTTTGTGAAAGAATAATAAGAGGCTTTGAAGCATGCGGCCTCGACAAAAAAATTCCGAATGTTTCCTCATTTGCTAGAACTTCCTTTACAACTAAGAAATACACATACTAATCTGTTCAGCAAGAAGAAGCTTTGTAAGGTATTAAGGTTTTCCCTTTTTCCCTCAAATGCGTCTGACTCTAAATACCTTCGAAATGAACACGCGTGAACCGAGTTCAAAAAAACAAAACTGAAAACAGAGAGGATGTAAAATTTCACTCGAGGAAAACCGTGCGACATGACGCAACGAAAAGAGAGAGGATGAAAAGGTCGACAAAGAAAAAGAAGAATAAAAAAAAAACACGGGAAACGACTCAAAGCTTTAAACCTCGTGGACTTTGAAAAGTATTTCAAGGTAAAACGCAAGGTAAAGCGCTACGGTAAATGAAAAAAAAAGGCACACGACTTACGGGCATCAACGTCACGAGGTCATTAGTACCCGTTTTAATTAAAACGGTAAACAAATTACCTTAAATTTTCATAAAAATGAAATTACGTTGGACCCCGAGCACAGAGAGTTCTCCGAGCTTTTCATCCGACGCTGAAAACTACGCAATTTTTTATATGCACTGAAAAAAAGAGAGAGAAAAAATTCGCTGATTTAAATATTTGACTGTTGCAAACTTTTGTTACGGCGTTATGGATGATCGATTCCTACGAAAATAATGTTGAGAGCAATAGAAATTTTCAAAATCCACTCACAAACTCAATAAATGCGTTTCACGAAATTCCAAGATGGGGGTCGACTGAGTGGATCAAAATGGGGGAGTCTCATTTAATCGCAACTTTCTACGCTAAAAAAAGCGTCCATCAAAGATCATCATTTATTTTTAAGTAAACTGGAAGTCAGGTACCAGATGATGGGGCTCTTGTAAACGTTTGCTATAGGGGATTGAAGAATTGAATACTGCATAAAAACCCGAACAAATGACGATGAGTACACTAAAAAATCAAGAAATTCACTCTCAGAATCGGGTTTAATGGCGTAGAGACGCAGGTATCATGAGAGATGCCTATCTAAATTGAGACATATCTCTGTGTTTCTATAGAGAAAGTGACATACTGGACAGGAATCTCCCATGATACCTGCGTTGAACCGCCTTTGCGAGCTTGACGTTTTAGCAGTTATGTGAGTTTATTACTGAAATACAGACTTTCTTATTGTGATTTTCGCTGGTTATTGCATCAGATTGTAATATTTATGTGATAAAAAAAACAAAATTTGCAAGAGCACCATTATCTGAAGAACGCCTCTGCAAAATATCTCCTTACTAACTCTCTGCAAAATATCTCCTTACTAACTTCAAAAATAAGGCTGAGTGAACGCGAAAATGTGATATCGTACACAGCGCTATGGTGGAAGAAATCGGCACGAATGCCTCAATGATTCAACTGAAATACACGCAAAGCGGCAGCACAGCAGTTATGAGAGGCAGTGCTGCCAGATTTGTAAAAAAAATATGTTTTTATTTTACATTAAATTATGCGATTTTTTTTTTTTTTTTTTTTTTTTTTTTTTTTTTTTTTTTTTTTACCAAATCTGGCAGTACTGATGAGAGAGGGCTCAAAAAGCCGTGCCCATGTGTGGCGTAGCGTGTAGGGAAGCTGTGTGTGTGTGACGGGAGGTATTTGGCCCGCGCGCACGGCGCAACCAAGATATGGAGAAAAGGTGGAAGGCGTGCACGGTGCAATATCTCTGAGACATGAGAGAGGGAGATGGGGAGGGGGCTCTGCGGCCAATTTAAGCGTCACGCGAGAGTAATTTCAGATGCGGTAACGCGCGCGAGTACACACACACAAACACACTCACTCACTCCCACAGGGAAACGAACAAACACATTCTTACGCACAAGTCCTTTCTTTACACCTTGCGCGTCTCGCTCATGCTTCCCGTGTATATTTGTAATTGGAGTTGACGCTTGGTCCCCAAAAGAAGATCCCGATAAACAAAAACAGCAGGTGTGCTCTCCACTGAAAATGAGCACTACCATCAGATTGAGAATTCCTCGGAAGAGCAGACGGGGTGTTCTCCTCCGGAGACTGCCTCATTGGAATTATTGCGTATTTATGGTTATTTGTGCTCCGCTGAACTGTGCCTGCGTGATGGCGCACTGTGGTTCGAAACCAAAGACATTTTATCATACAGATGGAGTGCATAACAAGATCCTTGAGACAAACTTGCGGTACTTCGCATGTTCACCAAAAATGCTCACCAGTCATCAGTCTGCTCAACGATTGCATCAAAACTTAAATTGGTAATCTTTTTTAGGCATAATCGTCGGTAAAACTGGTGACAAAAAAACCGACGCCATTTTGAAAGTGAATGAAAGTTGCACAGTATTTCCAATTTTGAAAGTTATTTGAAGCTTTTTTTTAATCTTATATCATACAGTTGTCAAAATAATGGTAATTAAATCCGTCTTTGATCTCGATTTTTATAAAGTTGTAAGTTTGGGTTCAGAGGTTATGTTCGTTTGTTTATCACCAGTTGGACGTTACTCCCCCAATTTTGAAAATTGGACTTGCCCGTCCGCCAAGTTTGCCTCACCCGGTATTTTACGAATAAAAATCAAGATTATGGACATTAAATACTTAAACATGTTGTGAAATCGTTCATTTCAGAGCTTACAAATGAGTTAAACAACATGATTTTTTCAAGAAAGTGTCACATCAAAAATGTTTTTAAAGCAAAATACCAAAATTTTTCTTGTCCGGCAAAATTAATGTTTTGATTTACAGTGCGGCGGAGGAGTCGCGCTCGGGAGAAGGAATAGCTTACCTGTGTGCTGAGTCAGAGTGTGAGTGTGAGTGTGAAGGTGTGAGGACTGAGCAGGTAGATGGGGGAAAGGGGGGTGTTTTTTGTCACCCCACTCCAGTTGTGGTCCCTGTGACCCACTTTCAGGGATTCCCCTTTTTCGTACATCGCGTTGCAAACGCACCAAGCCCAGAACGCGCGTCCTCTCGGATTTTTCCGAAGAAGATGCTGTTCCTTGGTTTGCAGAGTTGCCACGCCTCGAAATATATACATAGACTGTTATGGTGACATCACCTTTTTGCCCATGTTGCATAGCCATGAGTTGCCAGTAAGCGGCCCCAGTTTCAAAAGATATGAAAACCCTTGAGGGCGATCGACTTCATTTGCCGAGCTGAATCGATAAAGGGGTCACTTGGGGGGTTTCTGTGACATCACTTTTTCGCCCATGGTAATGAGTGTTTGGAAAGTTTGATGAGCTCTGAGTATATTTAATGTTTTTAATCATAACACTCTTCCAGTGTTCTATAGTCCAGACGCTCTTTAATCATTCCATCGGCCACTAAATGACAAAAATAACCTCATTTCCAACAACATCAGCAATAACAGTGTTTACGGCCACCAGCGTACTGCACGTTGCATCACGGACATCACGGCCGGCGTTTTTTACGTAGTAGCCCGGCCAACAGTTTTTCAACATGGCGGAGATAGGTATGCCATACCTCTTAGGCTCTTAGGCGTTGTAATCTCTGATCTCGTTGGACCCATCCATTACACATTCAGGGTAAGACAGAACGTCATATCTTCAGAAAGACCGTATTTTGAACCTGATTAAAGTAATATGAGAAATTCTGATGAAGAGCAACACATAAATCACCAAAATCAAGGAATAAAATATTGTTATGACTTCCATGCCCCCGAAGGGCAGAAAGCGAGAGGAAAACGGGGAGCGTACACCCATGCATGAGGGCTATTGCAAAAAAGTCCCTTCAAAAAGTTTTATGCCGATGAATATGATATTTATTCAGTCGTATTCTCTTGTTGTTTTTCATCCTTTCCTCTTTCGTGAAGTAGGCTGTGGCCCCCTGGAGAGCATATATAAAGGTGGAGAAAATCCCTCCGAAAATAAATGAAAAATAAAAAATAAGACGATCAACGCCGTATCCACGAATTTCTCTTTTTCTCTCTTTCCTTCTCTTTCTCACTTCGCCCATTTGCACGCATACATTAGAAAAAGACAGAGAAAGGCTAAAGTTACACGATAGCCCCTTCTTCCATCCTTTTCTAACACATCTGTTTAAATGGGCATACAGAGAGAGGGGGAGAGAGAGAGAGAGAGAGAGAGAGAGAGAGAGAGAGAGAGAGAGAGAGAGAGAAGTTCGTGGATACGCCTCTGATAACGATACTTCTCAAGTCAAATGCAAAGAGTGGAGAGGAGAGGAAGCAGAATACAATTCTCATGAATAATAAATTCAATTGTCTGAGGATGGCTCATAAAAAATTTAGGATACTTCTCTCAAAATTGTGTAATTCAACCCCCGATTTGACTCCTTGCGGATACAATTTCCACATAGTTCTGGAAAAATTGATTTTTATTCGAGGAGAGCATAGACACGGGAGTTGAGAGTTGGAAGTTTGCATGATTATTTGAAATCGAGGGATGAAAAAAAAGGAAGAAAAGCGGCCTGAACACAGAGCGGCTATTTTGTGTTTGTGAGAATATTGAACACGGCGCACTATGGCCTCAGATTGAAAAAAGTGGCCAAAAATCAATGGAAAAAAGTGGCCAAAAATCAATGAAAAAAGTTATAAAAAATCTTCGTTTTCGACCTTTCAAGCATAATTTATAACTTTCCAGTAAAATTTCTTGGTTTAAATTACTTGTTATGAATGTTTTCTTTGATTAAAGTTGGTTTTACGACTTAATAAAAGATGGATTGATGAGAAATTTAATTTAATATTTTTGGCCACTTTTTGGTGATTCTAGACCATAGTTCGGCGTACCATGGAAAAGCGTTAGGCAAATGGATCTGCTGTAAACATTAACTACAGCAGAAAATAGGGTAAGTCTAGTGCAGAATATCACTTGAAAATGACGTTTTCGGGAGCATAAAAAAATTCCAAAATTAACTTCCAAACTAAATGAGGCGTCAAGGCGTGAAAATTCAAACTGTTGTAAGCAGACATTACAACGATTGTGCAGCTTCTTAATCTTTTATAGAGTAACTTCTGAAAAAACTCAGCTGGAATTTCCCCCCCAATAAAATTCGTCAAATTCAAGAAAATTATTTGCCAATACATTTTCGTTCTTTTCAGAGCCTTCAATTATTCTATACAGAGAGAAAAAGTTGCACAATCTTTGCAACGTCGGATGGCACTTTCCAACATTTTAAATTTTCACGCCTCAAATATCACAGTCAGAAATGATTTACTTGTGTAATAAAATTACTGTTTCAAGTTTTTTTTTCCTTCTTTTTTTTTCTGATAATCTCATTTCAATTTCATTGTATGTCCAAAGAGCTCGTTACTTTTCATTATTTATATTCATATCAGTTTTCATTATTTATACTCAACGAGAAATCTTAGAGATGTGAAACGAAACAATCATGGAATGAGTTCCTTCATGTTTTGATAAATGCAATGTAACGTTATTCCTTAAAAAGAAAAGAGAGAGAAAAAAAAAAGGACGGACGAAGAATAATAGTGTGTATTACCGTCCTAGGACAAAATTATAGCACTTTTTAAGGATTCCACTTTGAAAAAAAATTTTAACGAGCCGGACCTTTTTTTCGCGAGGTGTAGAACGTCGAACAAGCCGGCGCAGGCAGAGCTCTTAGCATTCCTCCGCGAGGATGATCGAAACTTTAAACAGCAAAAACAATTTTTTTTATTTTTATTTTTTATTTTTTTTTTTATGTATAATTTAAAATTCACACCCACGCATGTGCGGACCGTGGAGTCTCCGCTACGCTCAACACTCCACCCTCTTCAGGGACCCCAACATTCCCAACAAGTAAACCGGGAAGGGAGCTGTGATCTAAGGGATCATGATTATGTCCTGTCACGATTCGAGCACAGTGCTGCCAAACTGCCTCAAAATGAAAGCGATTACTATTCATAAAGATGTATATCCATCGACTGACTTTGGCCCCTCCATCTTTGGTGAGCTTCAGAGTGAGTTTCGTAAGTTTTTAGTCCTATCATCGTTATTTTTAGAGGTTTTTACATCTGAATCAACTCAATCAACCCTCAATTCACCTGCAGAAAAAGTGCGCAACAGCCTTATTCTACGAGAAAAGCCCATAATGGGGCTCTTGCAAACTTTTGCTATAGGAGATTGCAAACTTGATTCTCGGATAAAAAGCTGAAAAAATGAGGATGATTTTACTAAAAATCACAAAATTCACTCTCAGAATCGGGCTTAATGGCGGAGAGACACCGGTGTCGCCGTCATCATGGGAGAATCCTACCTAAATTGAGACATAGCTCTGTGTTTCCGGGGAGAAAGTAACATTATAGGCAGGAATCTCCCATGATACCTGCGTTGAACCGCCATTACGATCTTGCCGTTATAGCAGTTATGTGAGTTTACTACTAAATTTTAGACTTCCTCAGTGTGATTTTCGTGATTTTCGCCGATTTTTGGATCAGATTTACCTATTCATTTGCTCACAGTAAAAGTTTGCGAGAGCCCCATTCTCCTAACAACTACCAGAACTTTCTTACAGGAGCTGTTTTGTTGGAATTCTCGACATTTTTGGTAGAAGCGATTTTCTTCGTGAAGGTTTCCCTATACCGTCAAAGCTCATTGCATGGAATGGTAGATAAGGCAACACATCAATGGATTCGAGCTGAAGTCTTTCATTCATCTCTTGACATTTGACGTCACAGACAGGGGCGGGGTGGGGAGCTCCCGACAGTTCAGGGGAGAAGAGAGGAATCATCTTTTACTCATCACCCACAGGCGACGCGGCGACAAGCAATGCCCCCCTCCCCCCTCACAAGACCCTTCCGCTCGAAACCCCCGCCCCAACCCCTGCGACCGAACGCGAACAACCGCCGCCTTACATGCGACGTTCGACATCTCAATAATAAACATTCTGGGCGCTTACGGGCACGGCTGAAACGAATGTTATTCGCAGGATATGCGGCAAAAAATCAATTTTCGTGCGTTTTTCAGATGACATCGTTGTGCATCCATCCATCTCCGGTGGACAAAAGCCTGGCGCCATGGTTGCCAAATGTGGTTCTTGCAAACTTTTGCTATATGGGATTGAAGAGTTGATTCTTGCGTAAAAACCTGTAAAAATGACGACGAGTACACTAAAAAATCACGAAATTCACTCTCAGAATCGGGCTTAATGGCGGAGAGACGCAGGTATCACGGGAGATTCCTATCTGAATTGAGACATATCTCTGTGTTTCCATAGAGAAAGTGAAATATTAGACAGGAATCTCCCATAATACCTGCGTTGAATTAAGGGTGCAAAATGTGCCCGATCTAGCGATCCGCTGATCGCGTGAAAGTGAGGAAATTTCTGGGAAATTGAGAAAATTTGTCCATTTTTTTTTTTTTTTTTTTTTAAATAATGGCAATAAGGAATTCCCTAGGAAAATAGTGTAAAAAATGGGAAAATATCGGCCATTTTGCGAACATACGGTGTTGAAATGTTAAAATAACAAAAAAAAAGTCATCACTTTCAAATTTTTGTGGGGAAATTTTTTAAAATCAGTCATGGATCGCGTGAAACTTCCGAAGTTTTGGAACATTTTGCACCCCTTCAAACCACCATTACGATTTTGTCGTTATAGCAGTTATGCGAGTTTCTTACTGAATTTTAGACTTTCTTAGTGTGATTCGTGATTTTCGCTGGTCTTTACATCAGATTGGACTATTTATCTGCTTTTAGCAAAAGTTTGCAAGAGCCCCATTGCAGAACTGTCCACATAAATGATTAGAAGATTCACTGGAAAGGGGTCTACGTTGGCGAGTTGGACTCGATTACATTTCACTCGCGAAAAAATATAAAAGGGAGCTGAGATTTGAAATAAATAATCATTTTTTTATTTTTATTTTTTTTAAATATTTCTGACTTTAGTATTTACTTACGCGATTATTATTTTTTCAACCTGAATATTTGAACATAGAATAATGAACAAGCTCATACAACATTGTCACAGTAAATATTTCAAAAACTTGATGTCTTATTTTAACATTAAAACAATATGATTGACTCCATATTCTCAAAAGTTGACATATTCTAAGCACTGTTGGAACACTTAAGATTGCTGGACAGCCAGCCCCGCAGGCCGATCCTTGAAATTCACGACTTTTGGGTAGACTGGATAAGAATGGAAAACGGTGATTGGTAGAGACGAGTCACGTGCGGTTGCCAAGTCTAATCAAAAAACGGAATTCATCTAATTGTTTATCAGGTACTCCAAGACTGTCCGATAACCAATTAGATAATTTCTGTTGTTTGATTAGATTTGGCAATCACGTGACTTGTTTCTACCAATCACCGTTTTCATTCTTATCTAGTCTACCCAAAAGTCGTGAATTTCAAGGATCGGCCTGCTGGACCTGATGAGAAAAGCTTTAGCTCAACAATCGATCAACGGCATACTCCTATTTGATCCTTTGAATAAGTATCGATTAATTAAATAGAGGTTCAAATGAACCGTCTATAGGTAGACCCTTTTTGACACGTTTATATGAAGAAGATATCAATTCATCAAATCATCGGTTGATCGGGTTGATGTTCAGGTACCGCATGATTATCAAAAGTGGTAAAATGTTCAATGCTATAAAAGATGATTTTATTTATTTTTATTCTCATTTCCCGTCATTCAGGATAAAGAGGCAGACGCTGTACCTATTAATCTCCCAAAGGCTTACGCAAAGGCTTGGATGGAGCCGGTGATTATTTCTCAGAAAACTCGCGAAAGAAACAAAATAATCTCATTCCATTCAGGAAAAGAGGGACGGAAAAGGAAAAGGAGAATGCAGGAACAGGGGAGGAAGACTAATTTTTTATTCAAGATTTTAAACCTCTTTTCCTTTTTTTCTTCTTTTTTCAGCAGGATAGAATAAAAATAACTTTATAAGTAACTGACAATCGATACTTCATTGTGAGTAATTACTTAACTGGAATTGAGTTAACACCGGTGGAGGAGAGGAGGGGGCCGAGACCGACTGGTATTGAAATTAAGACGAGTGAGAAAATTACGAGTCAGGGGAATAGGATGAGGAAGATGGGAGGGTGCATAGGTGGGGTAGGGTGGGGACAGGTAAATGTTAAGGGATGGATTTTAAGAGCGGCGCGGCTAAGCCCTTTCCTCCCCCTATAACGCCATCCCTTCCACCCCCCCCCCTTCCAGCGAGACGGGCCGGGAGCGGGCGGGCGGACTGGTGACAAGACGACAAGATCCTGAATGCGATGACACTGAGCGGGATTTACATGGATCGGGAGAAAGAGAGAGAGTGGGGGGAGGAGGAGGGAGGATGAGAGAATCTGGAATAATTAATTAGCAACGTCAATCACGCTTTCCATGTTTTCACACTGACGATGGTATGGACGAGGGAGGGAAGGGGAGGGTGTGCTAAAGAGGAGGAAAATACAGAACTTCGTTGCCAAACCAGATTTTAAAGGAGCCTGATGCAGCCCTGCACACTCTTAATATGAAGACCCTGCACAAGTCTTGTGGCGGTTGGACCACGGTCAAGTTGCGCTTTTATTAGCAGAAATCAAAACTAAGGTAAACACCCCTGAATTTTGCACCGGTACCCGACACCTATTTTTCACAATGTGAAAAAATATTAGTTCAGTGGCAATATCTGTGTTTCGCGTATTTTTTCCGAATGTTTCACATTTTGAGGTCTCAGAAAAAAACCGCACAAAACACTAGTATTGCCACCAAACTAGTACTTTTTACAGTGTAAAAATGGGTGTCGGGTACTGGTGCACATTTTATGGGTGTCGGCTACTGGGGTGTCCACCTTACATAAATGTAGTTCCTCTCCTAAAGGTATATGGGGTGTCCCAGAGGTACCGAGACTGCTGCTGTAACTTAAACAGTTAAGAAGCTTATGATCTGACCTTGCTTACTTCTGAAAGACAGGGGCGCCATTTCGAGTTCGGCTTGGAGGGGGGGGGGCAAAACTCTGATGACTTTCTTTTCTTTTTTTTGTCTTATCAATATAATTTTAGAGCCTTACGGCTTACAGCCCTGCATTTCACGTTTCCAACGTAACGATGGCAGCGCGTGATCCAAACATCTATGCACGATCTTCGCAGTGGCGGCTAGCGCAATTTGGCAACAATGTTTTCTCTCCATTCGAATCTATTAAAATTAATCGACTGTCAAATCGATTGTTTTGAATTGAATCAAATGGAGGGAAAATCTTGTTGCCAAATGGCACGAACCGCCGATGGATCTTCGGCGATCTTCCTACGTTTTCTTTCCTCACGCCGACGTCCGTTTTCGTTCCCGTTTTTGAGCCTGACTTCAAATCCTTAGGGGGGGGGGGGGGGTTGCCCACCCTACCCCCTGCAAATGACGCTCCTGATGAAAGATCAACTCATTTGCTTTCGGTTGAGCTAACGATAAGCGCTCTGAGTAAAAAAATCCGACGAATCTACGACAGTTTGAAATTTAAAAAAAAAAAAAAATTGACAACCTACCAAAGATGACCTGTATACTCCAGATATGGTTGTACTTGCTATGTCGCCGATGTTAAATTTTGTTGAGCGCCTTCATTACTAAAAGCAAGCTAAAACTCATACACTAGCCCATGGCTTGTTTACATTCCGGAGCACGAAAAACTCATACACTAGCCCACGGCTTGTTTACATTCCGGAGCATACGAAAAACTCATACACTAGCCCACGGCTTGTTTACATTCCGGAGCACGAAAAACTCATACACTAGCCCATGGCTTGTTTACATTCCGGAGCACGAAAAACTCATACACTAGCCCACGGCTTGTTTACATTCCGGAGCATACGAAAAACTCATACACTAGCCCACGGCTTGTTTACATTCCGGAGCACGAAAAACTCATACACTAGCCCATGGCTTGTTTACATTCCGGAGCACGAAAAACTCATACACTAGCCCACGGCTTGTTTACATTCCGGAGCACGAAATCGCGTGTGCCAGTCGTGATGGTTGTGGGCCAGCCGACTCGACAACTGGTCCAAACGGATTTCTCGCTCGCCGAAACGTAAACAAACCGTGGACCAGTGTATGACTTTTAGCCTGCTTTTAGTAATGAATGCGCTCAACAAAATTGAACAATGGCCAGATAGCTGGTGCCATATCTGGAGTTCAGGGAATCTTTGCCCCCTACGGATCTGCAAGTTAGTAAATTCGTAATATTCAAGTTAGTTGACTGTTATCATTGCGTATTTATCCAAATTGGCGGATCCAGCAATCTGGCAACTGCTCATTCTTCCCATTTGAATGTATGATAAACAATCGATTCTTGAAGGAGCTATAGCCCGTGACTAATCGATTATTCCTCATGCAATCAAACAGGAAGAATACATACTGTTACCAAATTGCTGGATACGCCTATGTTCATCCACCCCAATGTTAAGCCTCTACTTGTATTAATCTGCCTTGTGTATACGCGAGGACGAATTTTCTGAGAGCGAACTTAACCTAACATAACTTAACTGTCCGCAAAGCTAAGCAGAATCGAATCATTACGGTCGAAGACCCAGAACCCTCGCCCCTGCATCGACTACTGGCCACTGTCACCCCAAACGCGAACCTAAGCCGAAACAGGTGATATAGGGAGACTCCAAGAATATTTCTTATCGGACACGACTTTAACTTCACCCTGAACCCTACGGTGCGCTGTTGCCACAAAATGCATATTGTAGAACTGACGATGCTTGTGATTTTCTTGAGATGAACCCCTCCGCGGAATACAATTTTGACCATTAACCCTTTCAGTATTGCATCAATATATGTAAATCCAATCAAACACATTATTAACACCCAGACAAGTGAAACAGACTAAGTCTTCAAGTATTATTTCAGATGCATGCCTCATTTTTTTCCTTTCTTTCTTTTCATTCCATAAGACTCCAAGTTAAAAATTGTAATGTTACTATAAACGCATTTATTGAGTCAGTGAATTAATTTTGGAACTGCTAAATCCCACGTTATATTTTCAATTGATTTTACTCCAGAAACAACCCTCCCTCAATGGGTCTGTTGCAAACTTTTGCTAGAACAATTAAGAGTGTATAAATCTAATGTAAAATTGCCTGAAAAGTCCATTGGTGGCATCAAAAAGTCATAAAATGCAATAATTAACTCACAAGAGGCGTTTAATGAAGTCCAAAATGGCGGATAATTATCGAGCAATCTGTATGCATGCAGCGTGAACATCCAAGGATGGCCGCAACTTTGACAACCTCACTGGAAGTAGGTTATGTGTTTGTTTACGTTGTGATTAGTTGTGATCGATATTGTGAGGTTGGCTATCCTTGGATGTTCGTGGTGGTTGCATACAAATTGCTCGATATTCATCCGCCATCTTGGATTCCATTAAATACCTCTTGTGAGTTTATTATTGCATTTTATGACTTTCTGAGGCCACCAATGGGCTTTTCAGGCGATTTTACATTAGTTTAAACACTCTTAATCGTTGTAACAAAAGTTTGCAACAGACACATTGTGGTAAAAGTTAACAACAGACCCATTCAGGACGAACAATTCTTTGTCGGTAGTTCGAAATACTTAACGGTTTCATCCGACAATATCGTGGCTGGACCAATCCCCCCCCCCCCCACTGTTCACCCTCACACAAACCAAACAAATGTAATGTTAAGCGATACCGTAAAGGTGTGGGCATGGCATTCGGGGGGGGGGGTGGATGGGGGACGCAATTTGGCGGAAAATTGAGATCTAACTTGGGGATAATCAATTACAAGTAGTGCAAGCTAACGGATAAGCGGTGGAAAGCGGATGGGTGCTTCCTCGACCGGAAATGGAAATCGGGCTGGTAGAGGATGTGATAGCAACGCGACGCGCGCGGCGGCGGGACGGTCGCGGCCGACGAGCGCGCGCTCAGCTTAAAAGCTGGCAGATGGTTGGTTGGCTGGTCGGTGGCCATGGCCGTGTGGCCGCAGTGTTGCCATTTTTGAGGATAGTTATCCGACTTTATCCCCATTTGACCTGATGTAAAAGTTATAGTCATTTTCAGTTAAGTCTGACAACACTGCGCGGATAGCATGGTGGTGCGGGTGCGAGCAGCTCGCTCGACCGATTCCGCTTCTGCAAATGTTGCCAAGTTTACACCAGCAGGCTGATTCTGCTCGTTTGGACGAGACGAGACGAGATAGCGAGAACAGAGCAATCCCGTTGGTTTAAATAGAGTCACGTGACCCATTTGAAGTCATTCGAGGAGAGGATAACCGGGATCAGAGTCATTCTTTTCAAATTCATGACTCCGATCCCGGTTATCCACTCCTCGAATGACTTCAAATCGGTCACGTGACTCTATTTAAACCAATGGGATTGCTCTATTCTCGCTATCTCGTCTCGTCTCGTCCAAACGAGCAGATTCAGCCAGCTGTCTCCTTCAGCATCTGTCTCACCAGATTTCAGGTACACTGTTAAAAATTGGCCAAAAAATCCGGAGTGAAGATCGGAGCAAAAGTAAAAATGAGGGTAAATTTTACTCTCGTGCGTAGCAAAAATGAGGTGCATTCTGGGAGTAAAGAGCAAAAAATACTATCGTGGAGGGTGGGTGCGCCTCCTCTGTGGAGTAACATCATTTTTTAACGCTGGAAAAATGCAAGTGGGGTTCTTGCAAACTTTTGCTACACGGGATTGAAGAGTTGATTCTTGCATAAAAACCTGTAAAAATGACGATGAGTACACTAAAAAATCACTCATAATCGGGCTTAATGGTGGAGAGACGCAGGTATCATGGGAGATTCCTATCTAAACTGAGACATAACTCTGTGTTTCCGTAGAGAAAGTGACTAGACAGGAATCTCCCATGATACCCTGCGTCGAACCGTCATTGCCATCTTGCCGTTATAGCAGTTATGTGAGTTTATTACTAAATTTTAAACTTTCTTAGCGTGATTTTCGTGACTTTCGCTGGTACGTTTGTACATCAGATTGGACTTTTCATTTCCTTACAGCAAAAGTTTGCAAGAGCCCCATTCTTAATTTTTTTTTTGCTGGTCTTTAGATCAGATTGGACTATTTATTTGCTTCTAACAAAAGCTTGCGAGAGCCCCATTGGCAACACTTGCAATACAAACGTATGTCGCGGGCAGATCGCAACCCAAGGCAAATAATTCGCCGATTCAGGGTCAAATTTTAAAAAGTTATTCCTTTTATTGCCTTCAAAATCTCCTTGATTTGAAAAGTGTCATTTGAAATCAATGATGGATGATGAAAAGAGAATTAGGATAAACTATAAAGGAAATATTTTGGAAGAATGAGGCGAATGGCGAACAGTGGCGGCTCGTGCAATTTGGCAACCATGTGTTTTTCCATTTAAACCTATGTGAAAGTATCGATTCATTGGGGGTGCAATGCACCTATTAAATATAGATTATTTTACATAGGTTTAAATGGAAAGGATCCCCTACTGCCAAATTTCACGAGTCGCCACTGTTCTGTTGCGCACCGCTTTTTTACTTATTTCATTTCCTTTAAGTGCTATATAGAATCTAGAACTTTGTGCGTAAATCTACAGGGTAAATCTAATCAAAATACGAGTAAATGTAACCAGACACCCAGTTGCGTTAACCGTAACTCCAAGAAGGAAAATAATAAACAGAGCTTTCGTTAGGATAACCGGACATTTTCTCAGTGTGTTATTGCCACATTTCACGAGCCGCCACTGATAAAAAGAAAATGAATGAAAATAAAATACCATTATAATACACAACGATAAGATAAATATGCGTATACTTTGGATAAATTAGAAAGATCGCTATGGTAGACATTAACTTTCCATAATATTTGCTTACCGTCGTAATGTACGAAGCCTGAAAAGAATACGATTAGACGGATGAGAAACTGCTAAGCACTAGCGCGACGAGAAACACTCTATCTCTCTCTTTCCTCCACTGAAACACGCATGTTAGACAAGGATAAACACGAGGGTTAAAACCCGCTTTTTTATCATTTTTCTGTGTATACATTCAAACGGAAAATGAGGGAGATAGAAGATATCCTGGCTGCGCCACTGTGCTAAGACACTGAGTTAACATTTTTCATCCGAGTAAGAAGGGGCATGTAATTTATGAAGAAAACCAGGAAATATACCGACCGACTCGTAACCGCGATTAATGCATACTCCAGTCGAAAAAAAAAAAATAGAATGGGGGGAGGGGAAGACCGTTTCAGAGACGTTATTATTTAAAAAAACGATGCTGGTGAATTCTGGAGGGAGGGGAAAGTCGGTTTCAAGAAGGATAGCTTAGGAATAAGATTGATTGCTCGTCTGAGTGGCAGTTACCATCTTCGCGGGCCCGTCAACATCATTTAAAAACTGACGATTCCACAAGGGACCTGAGGGCTACGACGAATAAAGGGACACAATTGGAAAAAAAGAAAAGGGGAAAAACCGTTCATTTTTTTCCCAAATTATTTGTATTGCTCTTTTGCGGATTGAAATGAAAAATCGATGATTAAAGTATCGATCAGCGCTGACGTTTGCAAACTGGCAGCGGTACATTTCATCAATTCAAACCAAGATGAAAGATAGAATCGTTGGTGTTCACTGCACATAGTGCACGCCCGATAGTTTCGATCTTTTTAATGGGTTCAGATAGAAAACAATGGCAAGTTCAGATAGAAAACAATGGCAAGTCGTGCAAAAATTTCAATGGCTTTAAAGACTTTAAACGGGGTTAAAAGCATCTATTGTTCTGTTTTCAACTTCTTCACTTAAATTGTTTTGCAGCAATATTTGATTTTCCCAGGGGAATGACAAACGCTTCATTGACATAAGCGCCATGTGGAAGGACGCCTCCTCGGTCAACCAAACCAATCAGAAAGGACACCTCCTTTGCTTCCGTGGACCGCTTCTTCTTCTTCATTTCCCTCATGGAGAAACTCATTTTAAGTAGATTCCAAGCATCTACTTATTGCAGAGGGACTCGTGGGTATCGTTTTTTCTGCATCCTCAATCCTCATACACCGAGAAAAAAGTACTATAGGCCCAGAAAATGTTTGGGATGAACAGCGGACAGTCCCCGAAAGAGGTTAGATGGTGAACTCCGCATGGGGTTTTAAATGGCCGTATGTGCTCACCAATCATCAGCGAGCGGGACCGTCCGTCCCGCGCATGCGCAAATGGGACAGATAGGCTAAATTTTACAGAGACAAATAGAGACGGAGCACTATAATAACTGGCTGCAGCAGAGGCACTCTGACTCTGAATTCTCGCCAACAAAACAACAGTCAACGTCGCATGGTGTTGAATGGTGAGCACCCTCTTTTTCACTTCCCGACCATCTCCCCCGACCCCCCCCCCCCCTCACCGTGTTTTCCGAATGTCTCCGTTCAACACCATGCGAAATCAAAAGGTGTTGACTGTTGTTATACATGTTATTTTGTTGAATCCCTGAAAATTCAGTGTGCCTCAAATCTTCCCCATGTATTTTAGCGTAGTGCTCCGTCTGTATTTGTCTCTGAAATTTTATGACGGATCTAACCTCACTTATTTCCTGCAACGGAACAAGGATATATCGATTGCGATTCAATAACGGCTAGTGCAATGTGGCAACGACGGATTAAGTCCACTTAAACCTACATTAAATGAGCGATCTTCAGGGGATTTACTGAATCCCTGAGAAATCGATACTTTTGCTAGGTTTGAATGGCACAAAACAGAGTTGCCAAATAGCACAAGACGCCACTAATGGATAAATAAAATTGTAAGAGACGTATTTTCTAGCTTACATGAAGACTTTACTCAGGGGTTTACATTGAGCAGTTAATTGGACGCATTCGTATCTACTAATGAGACCTATACTTGGCAGTCCCTCTCCCCATATCACGAACTGTCCCTGAAACTATTAGCCAAGTGGGTACATTACACTCATATTTCAAACAAAGAGAGGTCATCGGTAATCTTGATGCCTCATCAGTGTTGCCAGATAGAGGGTATAAAAAGCCGTATCGTCCCCATTTAAATCAAATGTAAAACGTACGGCTTTTTCACTTCAATCTGGCAACACTGTGCCTCATCAAGAGCAAGCGTTTACTTGATGAGGCATCGACGGAATTCCATTTCGTTCGAAATTTGATCGTGTGTGTAAACACCCGATAGAGTTTCTGAGTTTGTCCGCGATCAAAGTGAGGGCTCACAAAATGGCATAACGATGAGGTTGATGACCAGCAACCCGACAGTATTCTGGGGTTCGGAAACCTGTAAATGTGTATAAGAGTCATCGATGAATCGATGATGTCTGAACCTCACCAATTTCTACCATTTTTGGTAGCGGACAGACGAGCATCCTGAAGCGTACTTTTCGCGAATTATCTGGTACGCGATGGTATCATGATAACCCGATCCACCTATTTTGTATTTTATTTTGACCTGATTTGACGTATTTCGAGGTTCATTTGAGTGATGACTCGTACAAAAAAAAAAAAAAACAAAAAACAAAAAACAACAACAACAAAAAGGCGCTTCGGTGGCGCTGACAAAACCTTTGGTAGAAAAATGACCCAGCAAAAGACTAGAGTCAAGTGGCGGCTCGAGCGATTTGGCAACAATGTTTTTCCTCTATTTGAGTCTATGTAAAACAATCGATTCAAATTGAAGCAGCGCTTCACCAGCATTCGATTATTTTACATTGAGTCAAATGGAGGACAAGCGTTGTTGCCAAATTGCACGAGCCGCCACTGCTAGAGTTCCTTGATGGAAATATTGTACTCACATAGGGAGGACCAGCACGAGCTCAACAAGTTGTGATTGGTCGTCGATTTTAGGCTTTCACAGAGGCGAGCAGAAGTCTACGACATCGAAGGCTCAACTAGAGTCCTAGTTGAGCTACTACATATTTTCAACCAATTATGCTCGTTTTGAGCTTAAAAAATCCATAAAATAATTTTGCAGGTGCTGACAGCTGACGTTATTGGATTTTGCGTTTTATCTAGGATTTCAGTTTAAAACATCAAAAACACTACTTTTCTGAAAAGCGACTAGTGGCGCTATCCATCGGATTGAAATCTGGAAAAGTTTCGCCATAAATGACCTTAGAAGGATTATATGGATTGATCAGGGCTTCTTGGACACACTGTATTAGTATTCGTGCGTCATCTGTGCTCTCGTTTAGAGCATCCTTGCATCGATACTATATAAACGCACCAACTGATGTAATATTTTGTCTCGCTCCGGTCGTATTTTGTAATTAACGTCAATTCTTTTTTATTATGTGTCCGAGCGAGCCGATTGCCTCGACCCGGGGACATTGAAATACACTCACACCCCTTCTGATGTACGCACTACCACTTGTCACGTGCAGTTCGCCGCTCTAAAATTCGATTTCGGGGGTGATAATTCGAAATACGTCCGAGTCATATCAACGTGCTCGCTCCGTGTTGCCACGTCATTCGACTCGGTGATGACGTCAGTCACGAGCGACGTTGAAAAGAAGAAGATTTTAGAAGTCAAGAAGCAACTCTTATTTGGTAACCAGGTCACAAAACCAGTTTTCGAAAATCAGTAGGTGACCTAAATAGTAAATACTCCGGTCACTTAAAAGTGGGAGGAGCTAAGCAACGTACGGACTGTATGGTGAGTCGGTGCCGTGACAAAAAAAAGCCTGAATCGAAAATTGCACCAACCATTCAGAGCTTTTGCTGTGGAGATTTGTAACTGAACTTTTAAAAATTACACTTACGATGAGCACTCCGACACTGGGGAAAACAAGCAATTTTACTGAAAACTCACCTGAAACAGAAAGAAAAAATGAAAAATTAAATTAAATTTAAATTAAAATAAATTAAATAACAACTTTAAAGTCATTTTTTGAGTATGTCAAAGAATTTAGTAATTTCTTAAATTAATGTACCTTCTTATCGTAATTTTCGCTGGTTTTTACTCAAGAATAAACTTATAAATACTTTGACTCAAAAGTTAGCAAGATCCCCATTAAAAATATTACAAACTGTCTGAATTTCCAGTACTATCACTAAAAACTCTAGGGTTAACCTCACAATATCAATTTAGATTAAATAATAACAAGTCCACATATATTTAAGGTAGCAGCATTTGAAATGTTTGAAGCTTGCTTTCTCAAAACGCCATTTTTCTCTTTCAAGCGATATCGCAAGGGAATTCCCCAATGAGGCAGTTGCAAACTTTTGCTATAAGCGATGATGAAATAGTTGATTCTCGTGTAAAAACCTCCAAAAATAAAGATGGCAGCACTAAAAACTTCCGAAAACCACTCCTAAACTCAATAAACGCTTTTATTTTGCCCGATTGTAACGGTAGCATAGGGCAGTAATAATGGGAGATACCTATCTTAATTTCGCCACTCTCTCTGTGCTGCGACAAGGATGATTCACAGAGTCATTAGTCGTCAGAGTAGTGATACACATCCGATAAATGATACCGTGACACATAGTGACGCCGGTGTCAAATGAAAGTCGTCTCTTATTGGTCACTTTTTGATGGAGCTACAGTACGGTTCGATGGAAATCTTCCATTTACTACTGACCTAAGCTACCATTATGCTCACGCAAATAAAAGCGTTTATTGAGTGTAGGAGAGGAATTCGGGAGTTCTTAGTGCTGCCATCGTTATTTTTGGAGGTTTTTACACCAGAATCGACAGTTACAAACGCCATTTTGCTAAATAACGATGACAGCACTAAGAACTTCCGAATTCCTTTCCTAAACTCAATAAACGCATTTATTGGCGTGAGCGTAATGGTGGCTTAGAGCAGTATTAATGGAAGATTCCCATCTATAACCATACTGTAGCTCCATCAAAAAGTGACCAATGAGAGACGACTTTCATTTGACACCGGTGTCACTATATGTGTCACTGTACCATTCATCGGATGCGGATTACTACTCTGACGACTAATTACTCTATGGATCATCCTGCAACAGCCCCAATACTATACGAGGTGTGATCAAAAAGAAACCGAACTTTTTCCACTGTGTACAGGGAAATGATCCAATCAACGTTTTCTTGGTCTTATCTGATTGCTAATAATCTGACAAACACGCTGGTTTTCACGAATTTGAATTATCTTTATTTGTTAGGCCGCAATATTGCTTTGAATATAGGGTGTTTCGGTACAATCTGCGATGAGCGTTATCATGCTGGAGAAATCACGAATTTTCGGCCCACAGTTCTGGCCTTTTTCGGCGCTCATTTTCTCGAAGTCTACGCAAAACATCATGATATAATGGCGATTCACAGTCTGATTGGGGGTAAAAACTCCCGTAAGTGGGTGGCTCCCGTGTAAGTGGGTTTCCCGGTTACTGACTCAAGATCAAAAAGCGAACAGAGTTTTAATCAGTCAAGAGCTTTTGGAGCGCTCAAATGCCGATGCAAGTTTTTTAAATAAAATTGTTACAGGCGACGAATCATGGGTTTATGGGTATGATGCAGAGACAAAAGCTCAGTCGTCGCAGTGGGTTGAAAGGTTGGCCCCTAGGCCAAAAAAAATTCGCCAAATCAGAACAAAAACGAAGGTTCTGTTGACAGTTTTTTTTTTTATGCGCGAGGTGTCATCCATCACGAGTTTTACCCCCCAATCAGACTGTGAATCGTCATTATTACAATGATGTTTGCGTAGACTTCGAGAAAATGTGCGCCGAAAAAGGCCAGAACTGTGGGCCGAAAATTCGTGATTTCTCCAGCATGATAACGCTCATCGCAGATTGTACCGAAACACCCTGTATTAAAATCAATATTGCGGCCTAACAAATAAAGATAATTCAAATCCGTGAAAACCAGCGTGTTTGTCAGATTATTAGCTATCAGATAAGACCAAGAATACGTTGATTGGATCATTTCTCTGCACACAGTGGAAAAAGTTCGGTTTCTTTTTGATCACACCTCGTATACTTACATTCGAGAAACGAAACAAGAGTATGCCGCGGCAACATCGGAGAAAGGAAGAAAAACAAGGGAGTGAATTAGAGCGGTGAATGGTGAACCTCATAGTGGCGTTTATTAATTCAAATTTCTGCACCCCTTCCCCTCCCCTCCCTCAATATTCCCTTCCACCTCTTTTCAGTGTTTTTTTTTGTTTTATTTTGTTTTTTGTTTTTTTGTTTTTTTAATACCCCATCCGTTTTTAAAAGCGAGCTCATTGGCGGGGGTGCGAGCACGGGAGTCGTCGGGCAGGGGCAGGGGGGCACGGGCACGAGCGGAGAGGCAACGCGAGAATAGAGCAAGGAGCGAGCAGAGGCAACACCAACTCACCAGCAGCAGCTCGGTTCGCGGTACAGTACCGACCGTCGACGACGACCGACACGGGCAAGGCGGGCAAAGAATTATGACTGTAATTGCACAAAACTTGGCTCCTCGACTCTCAACATAATATCTCAATGCCTTTTTGTGCTCCCTTCCTTGTCCCTCTTACCACTCTCTTGATCCTGAGTTTTGAACCTCGCGCGGGCAAAGTTGTCACATTTAAGTACGCAGAAAGAAAAAAGTTTTAAATTTAAAAATAAATCATTTTGAATTATACATATGACGAAAAGACGTATTTTAAAATTGAACTAAGTTTTATTAAATTAAAAAAAAACCTTTCATAGGATCAAAATACCGAATTATCAACATAATAAAAACAATTATTTCCAATTTAAATACAGTTATTCTTAATTTGAAAACAATTAATTTTTGTTTAAAAGTACGTCTTATTGTCATATGATGGGGCAGTTGCAAGGGTATAAACTTTTGTGTTTTTTATAAAGAAAATGATAGTACTTGATGAGCTGAGAACAATGGTGCCTTTGGTATTTTTCCAAGTGTCCCGGTTTTGGAGAAACACAGGTGTAAAGTTGTACAAAATCGTGTGCGTAGTGACGTCACTACGCGGCATTCCCATTTAAAACAATGTATTTTGGGCCAAAATCTCATCTCCGGAACAATGGGACTTGATTAGAAACCAAGGGCTTCTTTGTTCTCAGCTCACTAAATACTTTCATTTTCTTTATAAAAAACACAACATTTCAGACCCTTGCAACTGCACCATTCAAAAATATTCCTTTTAAATTTAAAACATTTTTTTTCTTTCTGTGTAGAGTGATGCCATCTAATTTTACACCAGAATGCTGAGGGGTTTGAGGTTATGTAGTTCGGTTGTCCACTATTACACGAGCTCTTGAGGACGGTAGTGGATTTTTTTAATTTTTTTTTAAAAAAGATGGTGCAAACACTAGGATTCTGGTAACAGTACCATCCCTTACCTTGGTTCACACATCTCTGTGCTCCTGGTAATCTTTTTTCTTTTTTCAGGGATACAGGGACTTAAGATTTAGGGCGTCCGGTATTCATGCGGTAAGTACCTTTCACAGAACACTACAATCAGAGGGGGACATTTCGGTTCATTTTGAAGCATTCAGTTTTAGGTCACCATTTTGAGAAGTTCCAAACTATCCGCATGCAAATCTATGCGAAAAATAGAGACAGATAAGGCAAAATTCAAAAATAAACACGAGTCGTTTTCGGACTGTTGATGATGGAACTGAAGTCCGATGAAGCTATTCCAACGATTATAGCTTCCGACGATCCGTCAAACAATAGCTTTCGTTAGACAAACACTGTTGGAATATTTTCGCGGCTTCATCGCGCAACAGTTTGACACCTGTTATTCGTATGGTGAATTTCGGCTCGTCGATTCCTCTGTTTGATTAAACTATTTGAGCGTTCGTATGTACTGAGGCCTTCATCCCTCGACTGGACTTGAGGTCGTTTCAGAAATGCAAGCGCACTTAGACCGATAATCTTTGGAATTTTTCAACATTATTTCTCATGATACGAAGAGAAAATGAATGAAAATGAATTTAAGCGTTGGCTTTTCATTGAAAAACGCTTTAAAATCCAAACCTATAAGTCGAAGGCAAGTTTTGGTTTTAGTTGAAAGAGTGAAAATTGAAAATTCACCAAAAATTACGGTCTAGGTGCGCCTACTCTTCTGAAACGAGCTCTAGAGGTCGTTTCAGAAGTGTAAGCGCACTTGGACCGGTAATATTTGGAATTTGTCAACATTATTTCTCATGATACGAAGTGAAAATTAATGAAAATGAAAATGTAAGCGTTGGCTTTTTATTGAGGAACGCTTTAAAATTCAAAGTTATGAGTCGAAGGCAAGTTTTTTTTTTTTTTTTTTTTTTTTTTTTTTTTTTTTTTAGGAATGAAAATTCGAAATTCGCCAAAGATTATGATCCACGTACACCTACACTCCTGAACGAGCTCAAGTGAGGACGCAGAAATAGCTGATCAGCAAAACGCAACACACCTAATGCACGCGGTGAATAGTAAATAGTACCGTACTGATTACTGAGTTGCGATTACATTTTGTAATCGGGAAAAGTATAGTAAATGTTGCTATTATGATACTCTTCTGGGAAGATGTAGAAGTAAGGTTTCGAATATTAACCCTCTAAAGACCGGGTTAGTTCACATGAACGTCACTTCTCCGTTTGTTTAGGGAAGGTAGTTAACTGTTCGTGCTCGGGGGAGTTGGAATTGCATAAACGACGGATTGAAGGCGCCAGGAGAAATCCAATATTTTTCTACTACATTGAGAATCGTGTTTATTCGGAGTCCTGACACTGGAACAATATGAAATAGACTAGAAGAGAAAACCGAGGCGAGTATATTCGGGCTTGGTCCATAAGGGGTTAAATCCGGCGACACTGCATAAGAGCGGATAGCGCTCACTGTTGCCACGCACTTACTGGAAAAGTTTAATTACATTTCTCGTTGATTTAAACAGGCAACGCAACCTACGTTGTTTTCCTACCCAACTCGACAACATTGGCGGTACTCCGCAAGAGTCGTGGGGAGAAAACTTTTAATGTAAGATTAATAAGACGAAACGAGCATTCAAAACTTTTTCCACCTCAATAATTAATCTGGTTACTACGCACCGTAGATCATGCTCCTGGTAGACGGGGCAGACAGGGGGAGGGGGGCAAAGCCAGGCCGCGAGTTGAGTCGAGTGGAGCACCTTAAATACAAACTTCAGCTACCCCCCCTTCGAGTGCCCTGTTGAGTGTCCAATTTTTTCACATTTACTTTCAATAACGCAATCACAGCTCGCCTTCTACCTTTCCTACTTCTGATGAAGAAAGCGAATTAGGTAAATCAACTTTCCCAAAATCCGCGAGACGCACTGCTTCGAAAAGACGCACTTGAAACTTTGAGAAATTCCAATTTTGTAGTTTAATATTACGAACCTTTTACATGCTTTCGAAAGGGATTCTTATCAGTACAGTACACTAATTTATTGAAACATTGCAAACATCAAGATATGCATTAGAATAACATATAAAGGGGGGGGACAAAATAACAAAACAAGAACAAAAACAAAACAAAAAATAAAAAATAAAGAAAATTAAAACAAGTTGAGAGCCGATTTTGTATTTAAATAACAAGAACTTACTTCATAAGCAATGGGCCTTCGATCAGAAAATCATCTAATTTTATTAAACATACATAAAACAGCTAGCAGCTCTGTGTGACGGTGATTTCAGATAAACTGAAAAGACCAAATAGGACCCTAGAGCTTTAAAACTGCTTGAGAACGGCAACAGACTTGAAAAAAAAGGGTTTGCCTCCGAATTTTGTCCGGCTGGAATAGAAACAAATATAATGACCTATTCGACCGACCGCTATATAGGTTGGCATTTTCCCACGATTCTTAAACAGCTTTTTCAACGACCCATTTCAAGTATCAACGTTCCTATGAGAAACCTAATAAAAAAACCGGACTTTCGCGGCAAGGAATCGTAGCAAAAGTTTATCGACAGCGAGTGGCCGATAGCACCCGCAGTCCGCACATTGGATTGAAGCTTGGATTTTTCCGATGAGCTATACGTTTGTCTACGGCGGCATTCTAATGGGTCACCTGCGTAACCACCATTGAGGATTTTTAGGTTAGGTTTAAGGTGTAATGTTGTCCATTATTCTCATGTATTTTGGTGCGGCGCACAGTGCATCAAACATGTTTCGATCAATGAGCTATACATTTATCCAGAGTGGCGGTTTAATAGGTAACCTGCGTAACCACCTTGGGGGATTTTTAGGTTAGGTTTAAGCGAGTAATTTCTCCATTTTTCCCGTGTATTTTGGTGCGGCGCAACGCAAAATGGATCGGAACAAGCTTTGATCCACTGTGCATCGCGCCGTACCAAAATACATGGGAATAATTAGACAAATCACTCGCTTAAACTTAACCTAAAAATCCCCCACGGTGGTTACGCAGGTTAAACATTAGACTATACCAAGGTTATAGATTAAAGAGGTATATGCTCATCTGACTTCGCGTCTTAAATTCAATACAGCGAAGTTCAAAATCCAGATCCAAGATGGCCGACAAAAGCAGAAAACATTGTACACTCTTTCCAGAAAACATCGGACTATTTTCTGCTTTGCTGGAGAGGGAGCTCAATGTTTTCTGGTAAGAGTATAAAATTTTCTTTCTTTTTGTCGGCCATCTTGGATCTGGATTTTGAACTTCGCGCTACTGACTTTGAGGCGCGAAGTCAGATGAGCATACCTCTTTAATCTATAACCTTGAGACTATACCACTCTAGATAAATGATTAGTTCTTCAGATTTTTCCGAACATGAAAAATTGTCTAATTTTTGCTTTGAAAACATTTTTCTGTTGATGTTTTCTTGCAAAAACCATGTGATTTGAATCATATTTAAAGCTCTATTAAATGAATGATTTCACATATTTTAAGTTATCTTGCTGTTTATTGTTCATAATCTTGATTTTTAATCGTCAAATGATGTCCAGAAAATTCCATGTTTCAATCTACTGAGAGCCGCAGCCCCGCAAATCCCCGCAAGGCCGTCTTATTTTTTAGGGATATGTATAAATTTCATTTTTTCCCCCTGCTCCATCCGAGCTTTCCAACATCATATTTTCCACCGTATTAGTTTTTATGTGATTCCGATATGGTCGGAACCAACTCGCGGGCCCGAGTTGTATACCACCGGGAATGGCCCTGATGTCCCCGTCTGCGTCCCTATCGCGGGTTGGATATGGCGCGGCGGGCGGGAGCAGCCGAAGGGCAATCGCGGCGAGGCGCGAGATTCGAATCGGTGGAAACGGATAGTATAGGAAAATGCCAGAAATAATGCTTGCCTGGTATACGTATAAAACGATGACACTCTTTCCCACTTCTCCCCTTATTCCCTCCCTTTTCCCCTTCTTCCCCTCCTCACACCGTTTTTCGTCTAATTTATTAGTTTTGTACACTCGGTTTTGTCCTCATTCCGCACACTCTCTTCCCCTTTTACTCTCCCCTCCATCTCCCCTTGCCCCTCCAACGCCTGACGTCGAGTCCTCGTTTTGCTGATCCGGCTCAACTCAACGCTCGATTGAGCTCAAAGCCTTTTAGATTGCACACCCACGGCCCCTTACGACGACGTCCCTTCATCGGGAAGAAAAAAAAGAAAAAAAAAGAAAAAAAACCACACAGGGTGTTTGATAAATAAAATATGTTTAACTAAATAAGGCTAGAACGAAGCTGCGGGCAAGTGAGGCTAGGGGACGATGCATTTAACGAAATTACAAGATGGCGGACAAATGATCGGGTGACAATGAACTAATAAAGAAGGTCCCATCTAAGTGCTGCTTTCTCCATAACGAATCACTTTTCTTCGCATAGAAATCTGCAGTTAGATGCAGCGTTGCCAGATTTTAGGGAAATATCAGTAGATTTCCCGTAAGGATCAATGTAAAATCTAATGATATTTCCCTAAAATCTGGCAACGCTGGTTAGATGGGACTTCTATTAGATGGGATCATCCGCCCATTCGACTATGTGACATAGCTATGAGTTAAGGGTTTTCAAAGATATGAAAACCCTTGAGAGCGATCGACTCCATGTGCCAAGCTGAATCGATGGAGGGGTCACAAGCTGGGGTTTCGCGACATCACCTTTTTGCTCATGTTAAATAGCCATGAGTTGCTTGAGCAGCGGCCCCCGTTTCAAAGATACGAAAACCCTTGAGAGCGATCGACTCCATTTGTCAAGCTGAATCGATAGAGGGGTTACAAACTGGGTTTTGGTGATATCACCTTTTTGCTTATGTTAAATAGCCATGAGTTGCCAGAGCAGCGGCCCCCGTTTCAAAGATATGAAAACCCCTTTAGAGCGATCGACTCCATTTGCCAAGCTGAATCGATGGAGGGGTCACAAACTGGGTTTTGGTGATATCACCTTTTTGCTTATGTTAAATAGCCATGAGTTGCCAGAGCAGCGGCCCCCGTTTCAAAGATATGAAAACCCTTGAGAGCGATCGACTCCATTTGCCAAGCTGAATCGATGGAGGGGTCACAAGCTGGGTTTTCGCGACATCACCTTTTTGCTTATGTTAAATAGCCATGAGTTGCCAGAGCAGCGGCCCCCGTTTCAAAGATATGAAAACCCTTGAGAGCGATCGACTCCATTTGCCAAGCTGAATCGATGGAGGGGTCACAAACTGGGTTTTGGTGATATCACCTTTTTGCTTATGTTAAATAGCCATGAGTTGCCAGAGCAGCGGCCCCCGTTTCAAAGATATGAAAACCCTTGAGAGCGATCGACTCCATTTGCCAAGCTGAATCGATGGAGGGGTCACAAACTGGGTTTGGTGATATCACCTTTTTGCTTATGTTAAATAGCCATGAGTTGCCAGAGCAGCGGCCCCCGTTTCAAAGATATGAAAACCCTTGAGAGCGATCGACTCCATTTGCCAAGCTGAATCGATGGAGGGGTCACAAACTGGGTTTTGGTGATATCACCTTTTTGCTTATGTTAAATAGCCATGAGTTGCCAGAGCAGCGGCCCCCGTTTCAAAGATATGAAAACCCTTGAGGGCGATCGACTTCATTTGCCAAGCTGAATCGATAGAGGGGTCACAAGCTGGGGTTTCGCGACATCACCTTTTTGCTTATGTTAAATAGCCATGAGTTGCTTGAGCAGCGGCCCCCGTTTCAAAGATACGAAAACCCTTGAGAGCGATCGACTCCATTTGCCAAGCTGAATCGATGGAGGGGTCACAAACTGGGTTTTGGTGATATCACCTTTTTGCTTATGTTAAATAGCCATGAGTTGCCAGAGCAGCGGCCCCCGTTTCAAAGATATGAAAACCCTTGAGAGCGATCGACTCCATTTGTCAAGCTGAATCGATAGAGGGGTCACAAACTGGGTTTTGGTGATATCACCTTTTTGCTTATGTTAAATAGCCATGAGTTGCCAGAGCAGCGGCCCCCGTTTCAAAGATATGAAAACCCTTGAGAGCGATCGACTCCATTTGCCAAGCTGAATCGATGGAGGGGTCACAAACTGGGTTTTGGTGATATCACCTTTTTGCTTATGTTAAATAGCCATGAGTTGCCAGAGCAGCGGCCCCCGTTTCAAAGATATGAAAACCCTTGAGAGCGATCGACTCCATTTGCCAAGCTGAATCGATAGAGGGGTCACAAGCTGGGGTTTCGCGACATCACCTTTTTGCTTATGTTAAATAGCCATGAGTTGCTTGAGCAGCGGCCCCCGTTTCAAAGATACGAAAACCCTTGAGAGCGATCGACTCCATTTGCCAAGCTGAATCGATGGAGGGGTCACAAACTGGGTTTTGGTGATATCACCTTTTTGCTTATGTTAAATAGCCATGAGTTGCCAGAGCAGCGGCCCCCGTTTCAAAGATATGAAAACCCTTGAGAGCGATCGACTCCATTTGCCAAGCTGAATCGATGGAGGGGTCACAAGCTGGGGTTTCGCGACATCACCTTTTTGCTTATGTTAAATAGCCATGAGTTGCCAGAGCAGCGGCCCCCGTTTCAAAGATATGAAAACCCTTGAGAGCGATCGACTCCATTTGCCAAGCTGAATCGATGGAGGGGTCACAAGCTGGGGTTTCGCGACATCACCTTTTTGCTTATGTTAAATAGCCATGAGTTGCCGAGCAGCGGCCCCCGTTTCAAAGATATGAAAACCCTTGAGAGCGATCGACTCCATTTGCCAAGCTGAATCGATGGAGGGGTCACAAGCTGGGGTTTCGCGACATCACCTTTTTGCTTATGTTAAATAGCCATGAGTTGCCAGAGCAGCGGCCCCCGTTTCAAAGATATGAAAACCCTTGAGAGCGATCGACTCCATTTGCCAAGCTGAATCGATGGAGGGGTCACAAGCTGGGGTTTCGCGACATCACCTTTTTGCTTATGTTAAATAGCCATGAGTTGCCAGAGCAGCGGCCCCCGTTTCAAAGATATGAAAACCCTTGAGAGCGATCGACTCCATTTGCCAAGCTGAATCGATGGAGGGGTCACAAACTGGGTTTGGTGATATCACCTTTTTGCTTATGTTAAATAGCCATGAGTTGCCAGAGCAGCGGCCCCCGTTTCAAAGATATGAAAACCCTTGAGAGCGATCGACTCCATTTGCCAAGCTGAATCGATGGAGGGGTCACAAGCTGGGGTTTCGCGACATCACCTTTTTGCTTATGTTAAATAGCCATGAGTTGCCAGAGCAGCGGCCCCCGTTTCAAAGATAGAAACCCTTGAGAGCGATCGACTCCATTTGCCAAGCTGAATCGATGGAGGGGTCACAAACTGGGTTTTGGTGATATCACCTTTTTGCTTATGTTAAATAGCCATGAGTTGCCAGAGCAGCGGCCCCCGTTTCAAAGATATGAAAACCCTTGAGAGCGATCGACTCCATTTGCCAAGCTGAATCGATGGAGGGGTCACAAGCTGGGGTTTCGCGACATCACCTTTTTGCTTATGTTAAAGCCATGAGTTGCCAGAGCAGCGGCCCCCGTTTCAAAGATATGAAAACCCTTGAGAGCGATCGACTCCATTTGCCAAGCTGAATCGATGGAGGGGTCACAAGCTGGGGTTTCGCGACATCACCTTTTTGCTTATGTTAAATAGCCATGAGTTGCCAGAGCAGCGGCCCCCGTTTCAAAGATATGAAAACCCTTGAGAGCGATCGACTCCATTTGCCAAGCTGAATCGATGGAGGGGTCACAAGCTGGGGTTTCGCGACATCACCTTTTTGCTTATGTTAAATAGCCATGAGTTGCCAGAGCAGCGGCCCCCGTTTCAAAGATATGAAAACCCTTGAGAGCGATCGACTCCATTTGTCAAGCTGAATCGATAGAGGGGTCACAAACTGGGTTTTGGTGATATCACCTTTTTGCTTATGTTAAATAGCCATGAGTTGCCAGAGCAGCGGCCCCCGTTTCAAAGATATGAAAACCCTTGAGAGCGATCGACTCCATTTGCCAAGCTGAATCGATGGAGGGGTCACAAACTGGGTTTTGGTGATATCACCTTTTTGCTTATGTTAAATAGCCATGAGTTGCCAGAGCAGCGGCCCCCGTTTCAAAGATATGAAAACCCTTGAGGGCGATCGACTTCATTTGCCAAGCTGAATCGATAGAGGGGTCACAAGCTGGGGTTTCGCGACATCACCTTTTTGCTTATGTTAAATAGCCATGAGTTGCTTGAGCAGCGGCCCCCGTTTCAAAGATACGAAAACCCTTGAGAGCGATCGACTCCATTTGCCAAGCTGAATCGATGGAGGGGTCACAAACTGGGTTTTGGTGATATCACCTTTTTGCTTATGTTAAATAGCCATGAGTTGCCAGAGCAGCGGCCCCCGTTTCAAAGATATGAAAACCCTTGAGGCGATCGACTCATTTGCCAAGCTGAATCGATGAGGGGTCACAAGCTGGGTTTCGCGACATCACCTTTTTGCTTATGTTAAATAGCCATGAGTTCCCAGCAGCGGCCCCCGTTTCAAAGATACGAAAACCCTTGAGAGCGATCGACTCCATTTGCAAGCTGAATCGATGAGGGGTCACAAACTGGGTTTTGGTGATATCACCTTTTTGCTTATGTTAAATAGCCATGAGTTGCCAGAGCAGCGGCCCCCGTTTCAAAGATATGAAAACCCTTGAGAGCGATCGACTCCATTTGTCAAGCTGAATCGATGGAGGGGTCACAAGCTGGGGTTTCGCGACATCACCTTTTTGCTTATGTTAAATAGCCATGAGTTGCTTGAGCAGCGGCCCCCGTTTCAAAGATATGAAAACCCTTGAGAGCGATCGACTCCATTTGTCAAGCTGAATCGATAGAGGGGTCACAACTGGGTTTTGGTGATATCACCTTTTTGCTTATGTTAAATCGCCATGAGTTGCCAGAGCAGCGGCCCCCGTTTCAAAGATATGAAAACCCTTGAGAGCGATCGACTCCATTTTCCAAGCTGAATCGATGGAGGGGTCACAAGCTGGGGTTTCGCGACATCACCTTTTTGCTCATGTTAAAAAGCCATTAGTTGCTTGAGCAGCGGCCCCCGTTTCAAAGATATGAAAACCCTTGAGAGCGATCGACTCCATTTGTCAAGCTGAATCGATAGAGGGTCACAAACTGGGTTTTGGTGATATCACCTTTTTGCTTATGTTAAATAGCCATGAGTTGCCAGAGCAGCGGCCCCCGTTTCAAAGATATGAAAACCCTTGAGAGCGATCGACTCCATTTGCCAAGCTGAATCGATGGAGGGGTCACAAACTGGGTTTTGGTGATATCACCTTTTTGCTTATGTTAAATAGCCATGAGTTGCCAGAGCAGCGGCCCCCGTTTCAAAGATATGAAAACCCTTGAGAGCGATCGACTCCATTTGCCAAGCTGAATCGATGGAGGGGTCACAACTGGGTTTTGGTGATATCACCTTTTTGCTTATGTTAAATAGCCATGAGTTGCCAGAGCAGCGGCCCCCGTTTCAAAGATATGAAAACCCTTGAGAGCGATCGACTCCATTTGCCAAGCTGAATCGATGGAGGGGTCACAAGCTGGGGTTTCGCGACATCACCTTTTTGCTTATGTTAAATAGCCATGAGTTGCCAGAGCAGCGGCCCCCGTTTCAAAGATATGAAAACCCTTGAGAGCGATCGACTCCATTTGCCAAGCTGAATCGATGGAGGGGTCACAAGCTGGGGTTTCGCGACATCACCTTTTTGCTTATGTTAAATAGCCATGAGTTGCCAGAGCAGCGGCCCCCGTTTCAAAGATATGAAAACCCTTGAGAGCGATCGACTCCATTTGCCAAGCTGAATCGATGGAGGGGTCACAAGCTGGGGTTTCGCGACATCACCTTTTTGCTTATGTTAAATAGCCATGAGTTGCCAGAGCAGCGGCCCCCGTTTCAAAGATATGAAAACCCTTGAGAGCGATCGACTCCATTTGCCAAGCTGAATCGATGGAGGGGTCACAAACTGGGTTTTGGTGATATCACCTTTTTGCTTATGTTAAATAGCCATGAGTTGCCAGAGCAGCGGCCCCCGTTTCAAAGATATGAAAACCCTTGAGGCGATCGATTTCCATTTGCCAAGCTGAATCGATGGGGGGGTCCAAGCTGGGGTTTCGCGACATCACCTTTTTGCTTATGTTAAATAGCCATGAGTTGCGAGCAGCGGCCCCCGTTTCAAAATAGAAAACCCTTGAGAGCGATCGACTCCATTTGCCAAGCTGAATCGATGGAGGGGTCAAAAACGGGGGTTTTGGGAATCACCTTTTTGCTTATGTTAAATAGCCATGAGTTGCCAGAGCAGCGGCCCCCGTTTCAAAGATATGAAACCCTTAAAGCGATCGATTTCCATTTGCCAAGCTGAATCGATGGAGGGGTCACAAGCTGGGGTTTCGCGACATCACCTTTTTGCTTATGTTAAATAGCCATGAGTTGCTTGAGCAGCGGCCCCCGTTTCAAAGATACGAAAACCCTTGAGAGCGATCGACTCCATTTGTCAAGCTGAATCGATAGAGGGGTCACAAACTGGGTTTTGGTGATAATCGACACAAATGTTTTGCTATATTTTGCTTAAATAGCCATGAGTTGCCAGAGCAGCGGCCCCCGTTTCAAAGATATGAAAACCCTTGAGAGCGATCGACTCCATTTGTCAAGCTGAATCGATGGAGGGGTCACAAGCTGGGGTTTCGCGACATCACCTTTTTGCTTATGTTAAATAGCCATGAGTTGCTTGAGCAGCGGCCCCCGTTTCAAAGATATGAAAACCCTTGAGAGCGATCGACTCCATTTGTCAAGCTGAATCGATAGAGGGGTCACAAACTGGGTTTTGGTGATATCACCTTTTTGCTTATGTTAAATCGCCATGAGTTGCCAGAGCAGCGGCCCCCGTTTCAAAGATATGAAAACCCTTGAGAGCGATCGACTCCATTTGCCAAGCTGAATCGATGGAGGGGTCACAAGCTGGGGTTTCGCGACATCACCTTTTTGCTCATGTTAAAAAGCCATTAGTTGCTTGAGCAGCGGCCCCCGTTTCAAAGATATGAAAACCCTTGAGAGCGATCGACTCCATTTGTCAAGCTGAATCGATAGAGGGGTCACAAACTGGGTTTTGGTGATATCACCTTTTTGCTTATGTTAAATAGCCATGAGTTGCCAGAGCAGCGGCCCCCGTTTCAAAGATATGAAAACCCTTGAGAGCGATCGACTCCATTTGCCAAGCTGAATCGATGGAGGGGTCACAAACTGGGTTTTGGTGATATCACCTTTTTGCTTATGTTAAATAGCCATGAGTTGCCAGAGCAGCGGCCCCCGTTTCAAAGATATGAAAACCCTTGAGAGCGATCGACTCCATTTGCCAAGCTGAATCGATGGAGGGGTCACAAACTGGGTTTTGGTGATATCACCTTTTTGCTTATGTTAAATAGCCATGAGTTGCCAGAGCAGCGGCCCCCGTTTCAAAGATATGAAAACCCTTGAGAGCGATCGACTCCATGTGCCAAGCTGAATCGATGGAGGGGTCACAAGCTGGGGTTTCGCGACATCACCTTTTTGCTTATGTTAAATAGCCATGAGTTGCCAGAGCAGCGGCCCCCGTTTCAAAGATATGAAAACCCTTGAGAGCGATCGACTCCATTTGCCAAGCTGAATCGATGGAGGGGTCACAAGCTGGGTTTCGCGACATCACCTTTTTGCTTATGTTAAATAGCCATGAGTTGCCAGAGCAGCGGCCCCCGTTTCAAAGATATGAAAACCCTTGAGAGCGATCGACTCCATTTGCCAAGCTGAATCGATGGAGGGGTCACAAGCGGGGGTTTCGCGACATCACCTTTTTGCTTATGTTAAATAGCCATGAGTTGCCAGAGCAGCGGCCCCCGTTTCAAAGATAGAAAACCCTTGAGGGGGGGGGGGGGGGGGGGGGGGGGGGGGGGGGGGGGGGGGGGGGGGGGGGGGGGGGGGGGGGGGGGGGGGGGGGGGGGGGGGGGGGGGGGGGGGGGGGGGGGGGGGGGGGGGGGGGGGGGGGGGGGGGGGGGGGGGGGGGGGGGGGGGGGGGGGGGGGGGGGGGGGGGGGGGGGGGGGGGGGGGGGGGGGGGGGGGGGGGGGGGGGGGGGGGGGGGGGGGGGGGGGGGGGGGGGGGGGGGGGGGGGGGGGGGGGGGGGGGGGGGGGGGGGGGGGGGGGGGGGGGGGGGGGGGGGGGGGGGGGGGGGGGGGGGGGGGGGGGGGGGGGGGGGGGGGGGGGGGGGGGGGGGGGGGGGGGGGGGGGGGGGGGGGGGGGGGGGGGGGGGGGGGGGGGGGGGGGGGGGGGGGGGGGGGGGGGGGGGGGGGGGGGGGGGGGGGGGGGGGGGGGGGGGGGGGGGGGGGGGGGGGGGGGGGGGGGGGGGGGGGGGGGGGGGGGGGGGGGGGGGGGGGGGGGGGGGGGGGGGGGGGGGGGGGGGGGGGGGGGGGGGGGGGGGGGGGGGGGGGGGGGGGGGGGGGGGGGGGGGGGGGGGGGGGGGGGGGGGGGGGGGGGGGGGGGGGGGGGGGGGGGGGGGGGGGGGGGGGGGGGGGGGGGGGGGGGGGGGGGGGGGGGGGGGGGGGGGGGGGGGGGGGGGGGGGGGGGGGGGGGGGGGGGGGGGGGGGGGGGGGGGGGGGGGGGGGGGGGGGGGGGGGGGGGGGGGGGGGGGGGGGGGGGGGGGGGGGGGGGGGGGGGGCCCCCCCCCCCCCCCCCCCCCCCCCCCCCCCCCCCCCCCCCCCCCCCCCCCCCCCCCCCCCCCCCCCCCCCCCCCCCCCCCCCCCCCCCCCCCCCCCCCCCCCCCCCCCCCCCCCCCCCCCCCCCCCCCCCCCCCCCCCCCCCCCCCCCCCCCCCCCCCCCCCCCCCCCCCCCCCCCCCCCCCCCCCCCCCCCCCCCCCCCCCCCCCCCCCCCCCCCCCCCCCCCCCCCCCCCCCCCCCCCCCCCCCCCCCCCCCCCCCCCCCCCCCCCCCCCCCCCCCCCCCCCCCCCCCCCCCCCCCCCCCCCCCCCCCCCCCCCCCCCCCCCCCCCCCCCCCCCCCCCCCCCCCCCCCCCCCCCCCCCCCCCCCCCCCCCCCCCCCCCCCCCCCCCCCCCCCCCCCCCCCCCCCCCCCCCCCCCCCCCCCCCCCCCCCCCCCCCCCCCCCCCCCCCCCCCCCCCCCCCCCCCCCCCCCCCCCCCCCCCCCCCCCCCCCCCCCCCCCCCCCCCCCCCCCCCCCCCCCCCCCCCCCCCCCCCCCCCCCCCCCCCCCCCCCCCCCCCCCCCCCCCCCCCCCCCCCCCCCCCCCCCCCCCCCCCCCCCCCCCCCCCCCCCCCCCCCCCCCCCCCCCCCCCCCCCCCCCCCCCCCCCCCCCCCCCCCCCCCCCCCCCCCCCCCCCCCCCCCCCCCCCCCCCCCCCCCCCCCCCCCCCCCCCCCCCCCCCCCCCCCTTTCGCGAATCATTTGCTTTTTAAATAGCCATGATTGTAAGCAGGGGTTTCAAAGATATGAAACCTGGGAGCGATCGATCCATGTGCCAAGCTGAATCGATGGAGGGGTCACAAGCTGGGGTTTCGCGACATCACCTTTTTGCTTATGTTAAATAGCCATGAGTTGCCAGAGCAGCGGCCCCCGTTTCAAAGATATGAAAACCCTTGAGAGCGATCGACTCCATTGCCAAGCTGAATCGATGGAGGGGTCACAAGCTGGGGTTTCGCGACATCACCTTTTTGCTTATGTTAAATAGCCATGAGTTGCGAGCAGCGGCCCCCGTTTCAAAGATAGAAAACCCTTGAGAGCGATCGACTCCATTGCCAAGCTGAATCGATGGAGGGGTCACAAGCTGGGGTTTCGCGACATCACCTTTTTGCTATGTTAAATAGCCATGAGTTGCAAGCAGCGGCCCCGTTTCAAAGATATGAAAACCCTTGGAGCGATCGACTCCATTGCAAGCTGAATCGATGAGGGGTCACAACTGGGTTTGGAATCACCTTTTTGCTTATGTTAAATAGCCATGAGTTGCCAGAGCAGCGGCCCCCGTTTCAAAGATATGAAAACCCTTGAGAGCGATCGACTCCATTGCCAAGCTGAATCGATGGAGGGGTCACAAGCTGGGGTTTCGCGACATCACCTTTTTGCTTATGTTAAATAGCCATGAGTTGCTGAGCAGCGGCCCCCGTTTCAAAGATATGAAAACCCTTGAGAGCGATCGACTCCATTTGCCAAGCTGAATCGATGGAGGGGTCACAAGCTGGGGTTTCGCGACATCACCTTTTTGCTATGTTAAATAGCCATGAGTTGCGAGCAGCGGCCCCCGTTTCAAAGATAGAAAACCCTTGAGAGCGATCGACTCCATTTGTCAAGCTGAATCGATAGAGGGGTCACAAACTGGGTTTGGTGATATCACCTTTTGCTTATGTTAAATAGCCATGAGTTGCCAGAGCAGCGGCCCCCGTTTCAAAGATATGAAAACCCTTGAGAGCGATCGACTCCATTGCCAAGCTGAATCGATGGAGGGGTCACAAGCTGGGGTTTCGCGACATCACCTTTTTGCTTATGTAAATAGCCATGAGTTGCCAGAGCAGCGGCCCCCGTTTCAAAGATACGAAAACCCTTGAGAGCGATCGACTCCATTTGCCAAGCTGAATCGATGAGGGGTCACAACTGGGTTTGGATATCACCTTTTGCTTATGTTAAATAGCCATGAGTTGCCAGAGCAGCGGCCCCCGTTTCAAAGATATGAAAACCCTTGAGAGCGATCGACTCCATTCCAAGCTGAATCGATGGAGGGGTCACAAGCTGGGGTTTCGCGACATCACCTTTTTGCTATGTTAAAAGCCATAGTTGCGAGCAGCGGCCCCCGTTTCAAAGATATGAAAACCCTTGAGGCGATCGACTCCATTTGCAAGCTGAATCGATAGAGGGGTCACAACTGGGTTTGGAATCACCTTTTGCTTATGTTAAATAGCCAGAGTGCCAGAGAGCGGCCCCGTTTCAAAGATATGAAAACCCTTAGAGCGATCGACTCCATTGCCAAGCTGAATCGATGGAGGGGTCACAAGCTGGGGTTTCGCGACATCACCTTTTTGCTTATGTTAAATAGCCATGAGTTGCCAGAGCAGCGGCCCCCGTTTCAAAGATATGAAAACCCTTGAGAGCGATCGACTCCATTTGCAAGCTGAATCGATGAGGGGTCACAACTGGGTTTGGAATCACCTTTTTGCTTATGTTAAATAGCCATGAGTTGCCAGAGCAGCGGCCCCCGTTTCAAAGATATGAAAACCCTTGAGAGCGATCGACTCCATTGCCAAGCTGAATCGATGGAGGGGTCACAAGCTGGGGTTTCGCGACATCACCTTTTTGCTTATGTTAAATAGCCATGAGTTGCCAGAGCAGCGGCCCCCGTTTCAAAGATATGAAAACCCTTGGAGCGATCGACTCCATTGCAAGCTGAATCGATGAGGGGTCACAACTGGGTTTGGAATCACCTTTTTGCTTATGTTAAATAGCCATGAGTTGCCAGAGCAGCGGCCCCCGTTTCAAAGATATGAAAACCCTTGAGAGCGATCGACTCCATGTGCCAAGCTGAATCGATGGAGGGGTCACAAGCTGGGGTTTCGCGACATACCTTTTTGCTTATGTTAAATAGCCATGAGTTGCCAGAGCAGCGGCCCCGTTTCAAAGATATGAAAACCCTTGAGAGCGATCGACTCCATTGCAAGCTGAATCGATGAGGGGTCACAACTGGGTTTGGAATCACCTTTTGCTTATGTTAAATAGCCATGAGTGCCAGCAGCGGCCCCCTTTCAAAGATATGAAAACCCTTGAGAGCGATCGACCCATTGCCAAGCTGAATCGATGGAGGGGTCACAAGCTGGGGTTCGCGACATCCCCTTTTTGCTTATGTTAAATAGCCATGAGTTGCCAGAGCAGCGGCCCCCGTTTCAAAGATATGAAACCCTTGGAGCGATCGACTCCATTGCAAGCTGAATCGATGAGGGGTCACAACTGGGTTTGGAATCACCTTTTTGCTTATGTTAAATAGCCATGAGTTGCGAGCAGCGGCCCCGTTTCAAAGATATGAAAACCCTTGAGAGCGATCGACTCCATTGCCAAGCTGAATCGATGGAGGGGTCACAAGCTGGGGTTTCGCGACATCACCTTTTTGCTTATGTTAAATAGCATGAGTTGCGAGCAGCGGCCCCCGTTTCAAAGATAGAAAACCCTTGAGAGCGATCGACTCCATTGCCAAGCTGAATCGATGGAGGGGTCACAAGCGGGTTTCGCGACATCACCTTTTTGCTATGTTAAATAGCCATGAGTTGCAAGCAGCGGCCCCGTTTCAAAGATATGAAACCCTTGGAGCGATCGACTCCATTGCAAGCTGAATCGATGAGGGGTCACAACTGGGTTTGGAATCACCTTTTTGCTTATGTTAATAGCCATGAGTTGCCAGAGCAGCGGCCCCCGTTTCAAAGATATGAAAACCCTTGAGAGCGATCGACTCCATTTGCCAAGCTGAATCGAGGAGGGGTCACAAGCTGGGTTTCGCGACATCACCTTTTTGCTTATGTTAAATAGCCATGAGTTGCTTGAGCAGCGGCCCCGTTTCAAAGATAGAAACCCTTGAGAGCGATCGACTCCATTTGCCAAGCTGAATCGATGGAGGGGTCACAAGCTGGGTTTCGCGACATCACCTTTTTGCTATGTTAAATACCCATGAGTTGCAGCAGCGGCCCCCGTTTCAAAGATATGAAAACCCTTGGAGCGATCGACTCCATTGCCAAGCTGAATCGATGGAGGGGTCACAACTGGGTTTGGAATCACCTTTTTGCTTATGTTAAATAGCCATGAGCCAGAGCAGCGGCCCCCGTTTCAAAGATATGAAAACCCTTGAGAGCGATCGACTCCATTGCCAAGCTGAATCGATGGAGGGGTCACAAGCTGGGGTTCGCGACATCACCTTTTTGCTTATGTTAAATAGCCTGAGTTGCTTGAGCAGCGGCCCCGTTTCAAAGATACGAAAACCCTTGAGCGATCGACTCCATTTGCCAAGCTGAATCGATGGAGGGGTCACAACTGGGTTTGGAATCACCTTTTTGCTATGTTAAATAGCCATGAGTTGCAAGCAGCGGCCCCCGTTTCAAAGATATGAAACCCTTGGAGCGATCGACTCCATTGCCAAGCTGAATCGATGGAGGGGTCACAAGCTGGGGTTGCGACATCACCTTTTTGCTTATGTTAAATAGCCATGAGTTGCCAGAGCAGCGGCCCCGTTTCAAAGATATGAAAACCCTTGAGAGCGATCGACTCCATTTGCCAGCTGAATCGATGGAGGGGTCAAAGCTGGGGTTTCGCGACATCCTTTTTGCTTATGTTAAATAGCCATGAGTTCCCAGCAGCGGCCCCGTTTCAAAGATATGAAAACCCTTGAGAGCGATCGACTCCATTTGCCAAGCTGAATCGATGGAGGGGTCACAAGCTGGGGTTTCGCGACATCACCTTTTGCTTATGTTAAATAGCCATGAGTTGCTTGAGCAGCGCCCCCGTTTCAAAGATAGAAACCCTTGAGAGCGATCGACTCCATTTGAAGCTGAATCGATGAGGGGTCACAACTGGGTTTGGTGAATCACCTTTTTGCTTATGTTAAATAGCCATGAGTTGCCAGAGCAGCGGCCCCGTTTCAAAGATATGAAAACCCTTGAGAGCGATCGACTCCATTGCCAAGCTGAATCGATGGAGGGGTCACAAGCTGGGGTTCGCGACATCACCTTTTGCTTATGTAAATAGCCATGAGTTGCCAGAGCAGCGGCCCCCGTTTCAAAGATAGAAACCTTGAGAGATCGACTCCATTGCCAAGCTGAATCGATGAGGGGTCACAACTGGGTTTGGAATCACCTTTTTGCTTATGTTAAATAGCATGAGTTGCAGAGCAGCGGCCCCGTTTCAAAGATATGAAAACCCTTGGAGCGATCGACTCATTCCAAGCTGAATCGATGGAGGGGTCACAAGCTGGGGTTTCGCGACATCACTTTTTGCTATGTTAAAAGCCATAGTTGCGAGCAGCGGCCCCGTTTCAAAGATATGAAAACCCTTGAGAGCGATCGACTCATTTGCCAAGCTGAATCGATGAGGGGTCACAGCTGGGGTTTCGCGACATCACCTTTTGCTTATGTTAAATAGCCAGAGTGCCAGGAGCGGCCCCGTTTCAAAGATATGAAAACCTTGAGAGCGATCGACTCCATTTGCCAAGCTGAATCGATGGAGGGGTCACAAGCTGGGGTTTCGCGACATACCTTTTTGCTTATGTTAAATAGCCATGAGTTGCTTGAGCAGCGGCCCCCGTTTCAAAGATACGAAAACCCTTGAGAGCGATCGACTCCATTTGTCAAGCTGAATCGATAGAGGGGTCACAAACTGGGTTTTGGTGATATCACCTTTTTGCTTATGTTAAATAGCCATGAGTTGCCAGAGCAGCGGCCCCCGTTTCAAAGATATGAAAACCCTTGAGAGCGATCGACTCCATTTGTCAAGCTGAATCGATGGAGGGGTCACAAGCTGGGGTTTCGCGACATCACCTTTTTGCTTATGTTAAATAGCCATGAGTTGCCCGAGCAGCGGCCCCCGTTTCAAAGATATGAAAACCCTTGAGAGCGATCGACTCCATTTGCCAAGCTGAATCGATGGAGGGGTCACAAGCTGGGGTTTCGCGACATCACCTTTTTGCTTATGTTAAATCGCCATGAGTTGCCAGAGCAGCGGCCCCCGTTTCAAAGATATGAAAACCCTTGAGAGCGATCGACTCCATTTGCCAAGCTGAATCGATGGAGGGGTCACAAGCTGGGGTTTCGCGACATCACCTTTTTGCTCATGTTAAAAAGCCATTAGTTGCTTGAGCAGCGGCCCCCGTTTCAAAGATATGAAAACCCTTGAGGGCGATCGACTTCATTTGCCAAGCTGAATCGATAGAGGGGTCACAAGCTGGGGTTTCGCGACATCACCTTTTTGCTTATGTTAAATAGCCACGAGATGCCAGTGAAGCGGCCCCAGTTTCAAAAGATATGAAAACCCTTAAGAGCGATCGACTCCATTTGCCAAGCTGAATCGATAGAAGGGTCACAAGCTTAGGTTTCGCGACACTATCTAGGGGCGTGCCATGCGGTTTCCAAAGAGGGCGCAAGAATGCAATCTTGCCGCCCTCCACAAATTTGTGCCCCTCAAAATTAGAAATTTTATTACTTTTTTGTTTTATTTTGTTGCTTGTTCACCCCGATTTTGCCGCCCTCGGGGTGTGCCATCCAGAGCAAGGGTGCTCACATTCCCCCTTCCTCCCACGGAACGCCCCCCTGAGAATACTTTGATCTACAGTCTTTTGTCAACCGGTGGAGTCATCACTGTTTTCAAAAAACTTCCGGATAATTGAATCATTTAACCGTGATTCCATCGATAAAGAAATGGTTATTCAGATCAAAGTATTTTCGAGCATTATAGTCATAAATGGAACAGAAACGGTGTAATCTTTTCTCAACCGGTGGAATCATCGATGAATTGAAAAATGGCATTAAATATACGGTCGCGAAACGGCAGCTCTGTGAAGCTCTTCAACGCTTGTACAAATATAATTGAATACATTTATTTTCTACAGAAGAAGAGTTCATCGTGACATAACTCGTGTGCTCGTTCATAAGAAGTTAGCTTCACAATAACATTGAGGGTCGTAAGAAAGAGCTTACGGCAAGTTTTGCGTGCCTTTACCAAGCAATGTCCTCAATTGCACTTACAAAGAGAGGATAAATCAAGGCCCGTGTTGAAATCTGGCGGGCGTCGGAGACGACCGAAGCCCGACTTCATTTTTTTTTTTTTTTTTTTTTAATAAGTGAATCCAAATAAAAACCGGGAGTTGCCTAGTGGTCCCCCCTTGTTCCTTAATTTACTTTCTTCTAACCCCCTCTCATGTCTCGAGTATTCCGATGGAAAAATAATTAAGAATGAAGCGAAATGAAACCTGGATAATGGACAGGGGGAAGGGAATAAAATATCGCGACAAGAGATTGCTCTGTTGTCAGATTTACGAAGCAAAAAAAATAATTAATGGGGCCTGTTAGCTGTTACATACTTTTTCTACAAGTGATTTGAGGGTAGTTCCAGATGTAAAAACCTCCGAAAAATAAGAAAGGTATAGCACTAAAAACTTATGAAAGCCACTTCCTAAACTCTTAAAATGCGTTGAAATTAACAATAAGAATAGGAGATTCCCATCTGCTGATAATACTAAGTCTCTCTGTCAAGAAGTGACCAATACGAGATTTTCTTTCGGCACCGGTGTCATGAGGTGTCGCGGTGCTATTAATCTGCTGCCAAGTACTCCTCTGGTAACTAGTTACTCTGTGAATCTTCCATCACAGCATAGAAAGAGAGACAAAATTAAGATGAGGATATATCCCATGATTAGTGTAGTGCCCAACGCCGCGCCGCGCTGCTATAACGGTCGTGCGTTCAAGAGTATTTTAAGAGCTAAGGAGTGGCTTTTGTAAATTTCAAGAGCTACCATCCTTATTTTTGCAAGTTTTAACAGCTTGATTAACCCTTCAATCGCCTGAAGCAGAAGGGTGCAACAGCCCCACCAATCTTCAATTAATCAACTTTCAGGCAACAAATTCAGAAACGCCCTCGTCAATCGTCGACCTAACTATTCATGAGCCGTCTTTTTTTTTTATCCGTTCGTTGTTTGCAGTACTTTTCGTGAAGTCTTATGGAAAACTGGATGAACGTAGGCGGTTGGGGACGAAAACATTAATTTCTCTTTTTTTTTTTTTTTGCGGTTTTTTGGGCAATAATCGAGGAGAAAATTGATTTTGGGCTCAAGTATGTGACAAAAAAAAGTTTTCGGTAAAAATGCGCCACAAATAAAAGGGCCACAACCCTCCGTGAACGAGGGCGACAATTGCGGTTAATGGCTCGAAGTGGGTAATGTAATCCTTTAAAGGGTTAAAATTCGAGCAGTTTTAAATGATCAATACCAATCAGGTATTCTCTACTCTAATCAAGTGCTTGAAAATTAGCGAATGATTGACGCTAATTACGTGTTTAAAGCTAATTGAGATTGTGTATAATTGAACCATATTACGAGTGTTACTATAGTTATCGGTATTCGATTCGCACCAAAGACAAATAGAGACGGAGCAAAAACGGCTGCATCAGCAGAGGCACGCTAAATTCTCGCGGATTCTACGAAACAACAGTCAACGTCGCAGGGTGTTGAATGTTGAGCACCCTCCTCTACACTTCCTAGCCTATCCCCCCATTATCAAACGAATGCCACCATTCAACACCATGCGACATCAATAGGTGTTGACTGTTGTTTTACATGTTATTTTGTTGAATCCCCGAAAATTCAGTGTGCCTCAAATCTTCTCTATGTATTTCAGCGTAGTGCTCCGTCTCTATTTGTCTCTGGTTCGCAGCGATCGCAATATTCCACAAGATTCTGTGTGAAACTGTGAATATAAAAAAAGACAGTTATGTGATGCTTCAAATTTCGAAGGGCTCAAGAAAAGTTTCGGCATCAAATGTCTCGGAGGAGGGGGTGGGGGCCTCAATGAAGAGCATATTTGCCTCTGCAGGCCTGCATCGTTTCTACATTGTAAATAAGTTTCCTTTGTAAACATTTTTCACTTGATTATTTCATTCCCCAATTTTCTATTCCAACACCGTGCAACGTTCGGCATCATCGGTGTGGCAGGGCCAGAAATAAAAGGCGTGAAAGAAATGAACAAGAGAAATGTGGAAATAAAAGAGGGGGGGCTCAGGGAGAGAGAGAGGGAGAGAGAGAGAGAGAGAGAGAGAGAGAGAGAGAGAGAGAGAGAGAGAGAACGAAAACTAGAAAGAAAAAAAATTGCGCTCGAAAATAAGAATCGTTAAATGAAATGTTAACATGTCGTCCATTTTAATGAGCTAAATTAATTAATTAGAGTTCGGGAGCTGCTGGCGACAGCAGGCACGGGGACCGAGAGAGAAAGTGAGGGACAATTGAAGAGAGAGAAAAAGAGAGAGAAAGAAAGAGAGAGAATGTAAAATAGGAATCGAGAGGAAAAAAAGAATTATGAAATCGTCGATCATTATGCTCGTCGCGTCCGTTCGCGACACCCCGCGGCCTCCGCCTATCACAATCCTGTTTGAGGACTAAAAGACATTCGCCCCCTCTCGCCCCCCCCTTTACTTTCTTTTACTCTCTCTCTTTATTATTTCTTCTTTCTCCTTTCTCTCGTTCCCGCATCATCACTCCGGACTGCCCTCCGTTCCTTCTACACACGCATTTCTATGAGCCTTTGACAAATTTCGGAATGACGGAATTTCAAGACCACGTTCTCGTCCCCCTTGCGTTCCTTCGTCGCGTTAACGGATTGGACGTGCACAAATGCGTCTGTGAATGAAATTCAATCACCCTACAGTACCTGTATAGTGTATAATTGCCAGTGTTCTGCTTTGCCCGAACCTTCATAGATGGTTGCACTGGTTGTCCGCTAGATCGCGCCAGGAGATGGGTGGATCATTTTTACTCGAGTCCCTACAATCCTACATGCTATAAGAGTTGCGCCATGCCATTTAAAATGAAGAAGAAGTAGCGGTTCAATGAAGCCCCCAAGAGGCAAATGGGGCTCTTGCGAACTTTTGCTACACGGGATTGAAGAGTGGATTCTTGCATAAAAACCTGTAAAAACGACGATGAGTACACTAAAAAATCACGAAATTCACTCTCAGAATCGAGCTTAATGGCGGTTCGACGCAGGCATCATGGGAGATTCCTATCTGAATTGAGACACACCTCTGTGTTTCCAAAGAGAAAGTGGCATATTAGATATAGGAATCTCCCATGATACCTGCGTCGAACCGCCATTACGATCTGGATCTGGCCATTTATGTAGTTAAGTGAGTCTATTACTGAATTTTAAACTTTCTTAGTGTGATTTTCGTGAGTTTTGCTGGTTTATACATCAGAATGGACTATTCAGTTGCTCACAGCAAAAGTTTGCAAGAGCCCCACTGCAAATGGCGGAATGCCATTTGCCTCTGCGCTGTTGCCGCTATTTCACTATCTCTTATATAGGTTAGATTCAGATTCTCGACAATAACGGTCGTTATTGAAAGAGATAATGCTCTCCAGAATAACATTCAAGCAGAGGAAAAATTAAAAATAATTACTGCGGTCACTGTTACTTCAATAATGTGTGATGAAAGCTATTACGTGAAAAGTAAACAAACCCTCCGCCATTTGCATTTGCCTCTTGGAGCTTTCTTGACGGCCTATAAATCTACGAGTCAGAAATGGAGTCTGACACAGCGCAACTCTGAAAGTATTACAGGGACTCTAATTTTTATCACACAAACTATTTTCAAAAAGGCAAGCAGAAGTTACTATTTTGGTAAAAGTACCAGGGCCCAACACGGGACAGCCATTTCTCGTCCTAAAACGTGGGTTGAATCTTAACCAATCAATTCTTTCTGACAAATTGGTGTTTTTTACAACTTAGAAAATGAAAAAATAAAACAGATTTTCTGAAAGTTCTCCAAGCTGAAAGCTCACTTCGGTGAATTCAGTATCACAAAAGCGCTTGAAAGGCAGGAAGGAAATCCAACAATAAAATCGATATATTTTTTACAATTGATTGGCGGCTGCCTGCGCTCGACCCGTTGGCCATCCTATCTTCAGTCATAACTTTTCGATTGTAAGATAAGAAAAAATATAAATTGAGGAGGTTTCCAACAGAAGTGCTCTTTAAAAATCAAGTGCGCTTTTCCGACAAATCCAGCCGTGCGATAATACTATGATTTCATCGGAGGAGAACACCCGATGTTTCAAGAGCCTTCCTTCCGGGAAAACCATCTCAATGTTTAATTTGATTCCTCTTGCCTCGATTTTTACCCTCCCGCGGCTGCTTTCTCCTGTTCTTTCGGTCTGAGCAATACAGGGTGTAACAAAACGCATGTGTTAAACTTCTGGAGCATATATTGGAGACCAAAATAAGACTTTTTCCCCCCCTATAAACAAGGGCCCGAACTTGGAGCACTATAGGCGAATTTTAGCGATCGAATATCATTCACCGTCGTATGATATTCGATGGATTTGCATTTTATTTTGATGATATTCGATTGTTTCGTTGGTCTCACCGGAGACCGTTGAATTCCAACAATTGGAAATTTCGAATTCACCTCCGGAGGTAGATTCGATTTTGAATTGTTGCAACCGGTGTCAGAAATCTCATCTTCTATCCTGTTCGACTCCTTTCGCCACGATAATTTCGGAAACAACGAACTTTTCGAATAAAGTTTATTGTACAGACCATGCGTAGAAGTCATTTTTCTATGAGACAAACATAAATTCAGCTTCGAAAACGCTAGTTTTATTGTTAAAAATGGTCATGTTATTCAGAGCTGATTTAGAGGTTATGTTATGGAATAATATTATCGCATTTTTCATTTTCACGAGATATCATTCGGAAGTTCATTCTCGACTCTCATTGGCTAGATTTTTCACCGATCAGCGGCATCAGTTAGGAATCATCGATTCTTTAAGTGAATGATATTCGATCGCTAAAATTTGCTTTATGTAACGCGGAAGGGCTGCAATTTCGGACCTATATTTACGAAAAAAAAAAAAAAAGGCTTATTTTGGCCTTGAATATATACTCCAGAAGTTTAACACATGAGTTTTGTTACACCCTGTATAGACATAGTATAAAAGAGGGGAAATTCGACTGACTCATGCCTGGTGTAGATACTAGTATTAGCTGCTTGAAAGGCGCGATTCGCCGTCTTTGAATTGACTGATAAATAATTAACATCTTCCTTGAGGTGCATAAAAAATGTACGAGGCTCTCACTTTTAGCTTCCAGATTTGAGCTCTATTTTTGTACGGCGCGGCGTCTCGACTCTTCTCCATTCCACGGTTGCCAAATGCCGCGATTTACGATACAATCGATACCGCATCGCCATAAAACCAACCAAAAATAATCGATCTTTGAAAATCGATACGTTCTATAGTAGTTTCAAAAAGATCGAGGAAATCAATCATCGATTATTCGAAAAGGAATGAATGAGGTATGCAAATTTTATTTTTAAATGTGGCAACTCTGCAGTTCCTCACCGCAAACATGCATCAGCAACACTCTTGTTTTGAGTACTTCCACACAGACATACCCCCTTACCAAGATACCCAAACCTAACTCCACCCCCGCCCTTCCAGTTCGAACGCGTATATCAATGGGCTAAAGTCGCGTGTCAGTCGTGCCACGCAAGTGGCTGGCTATACTCCTTCACTGAAAAAACAAAGTTCGCAGGTACAACCGAGGCAGCCTTTCAAAAAAGCTTCACTGAACCAAAGTTCTAGCTCTACCGGAGCAAATTGCAGTTATACCGAAGCACTACTTCGATAGAGTGACACTAGTGACAGCCTCTCTTCTTGCTCCTGCTCTACCGAAGTAACCGAAGTAGTGCTTCAGTAGAGCCGCAGATCGCTCAGGTAAAGCTAGAGCTTTTGCTTTGAGAAGCTATTTTAAAGGCTACAACGATTAAACCTAAACTTTGTTTTTTCCGTGTTTAGGAAAATTCCAGGAGGGACGGCGGATCTAGTTCCAAAAATGGGGCTCTTTGCAAATTTTTGCTATAAGCAAATAAATAGTCCAAAATGATGTAAAGACCAGCGAAAATCACGAAAATCACACTTAAAAAGTCTAAAATTCAGTAATGAACTGACAAAACTGCTATCACGGCAAGTTCGTCCTGGCGCGGACGGTTCAACGCGCAGGTATCATAAATGGGAGATTCCTGTCTAATTTGTCACTTCCTCTTCGGAAACACGGAGGTATGTCTCAATTTAGATAGGACTCATGATACCTGCGTCTCTCCGCCACTAACCCATACGTGCCCGGAATTATTTGAATTTTTTAGGGTTTTTCCAAGAAATACAATCTTAGACCTGAAAACACGAATAAGTGAAAAAAAAAAAAAAAAACCAAAATATTTTGGTGCAGCTAAATTTTTCGAGCTAATAACGATCGAAATTGGTATTTGAGTAATATTGGTCCAAATTGACTGAAGATGGTCCTAAAATAACACAACAAGTGGGTCGTTCACGAGGCACTCGGCATATATGGGTTAAGCTCGATTATGAAATTGAATTTTGTGAACCTTTAGTGTACTCATCGTCATTTTTACTGGTTTATATGCAAAAATCAACTCTTCGATCCCCTGTCGCAAAAGTTAGAAAGAGCTCCATGGTACCGCATCGCACTGTTCAAAACGTCAATGGTTTTTGGCCAAAATGGCAGGGTATACTCAAAACGTACAAGTTTGTGGATCGTTGAAATAGATAGAAAGGGGGGAGAGGGGGGGGAGACAAAAGTGCTGGATCCACCCACTCCGAGCAACCACACCAAACTGGAAGAAAACAGAAAAAAACAAGAAAATAATTCACCGGAATTTCGTCTCTGCGAAAGGTATTAATTTCTCGTTGAGCCTCGAACAGTGTTGCTAGATCTTGCGGCCAGTGGCGTAGCGAGCAATTTGGCAACGTTGCAGTTCGTCCATTTAAACCCATGAAAAAGATTGAAATATTGGGTGTTCGGTGAACACCTTCGCATTCGACCTTTTACATGGGTTTAAATGGACACATCACAATGTTTCCAAATTGCACGCTTCGCCCCTGTCTTGCGGCTTTTCCCATAAGAACACATAGAAAAACCGCAAAATCTGACAACACTGGCCTCGAGAGAACTCATTTAAAAGGAAATCTTGTTGGAAGGCGCGCAGAGACGCGAGAAAAACAAAAAAAAAAAAAAAAAAAAAAAAAAAAAAAAACAAGAATAAAGAAAAATAATGAAGGGAAGAGGTCTATGAATGGAAAGCATCCAAATGGAAGTGAAGTATGAATACTGATGAGTGGCGGGGTGGGGAGGGGGAGTGGGACGGTGAGGGGTGAGTGGAGAGGGGGTGTAAGAGAGATCACGAGACAGGCTCAGGAACGCCGCCATAGTCTCTCCTCAGGATGACGTTAACGGGAACGGGCAGAATTAAAATTCATGAAAACTGAAGGAAAAGTCTAATAAGAAATTGGAGCTTTCGGTATAATAACCGTGTGCCAAAAGTCCTACCCCCCCTTTCCTCCCCCTCCACCCTTTTACTCCTCACTCCGTATCGGCGGCGGATCTGTCTTAATCTCTTTCAGACGAAGGAAAGCGTGGGGGATGGGGAGGGGGGTGTTGGAATCAAAAGTTAGAGAAGCTAATTTCGGTTTGCCTCAGACCAGTGATGCCTGATGCCGCCACGCCCGGGCCAATTCACTAGCGGATCCAAGAAATTGTCCTTCTCTCTCTTGTCTCATTAAAATGCACGTGTTAGAAAAGGATGGAAGAGGGGGCGAAAATCACGTGACTGCCCTTGATCTGTCCTTCTCTAACACATGCATTCTAATGGGAAAAGAGTGAGAAGGGTAGATTCCTGGATCCGCCAGTGGGACGATTTGCGTTTACATATCAACGAGCTAAGGCGATATAGAGAGGCTGATATACTTGTTATGAGTCCTATCTGAAAGTGTGACAGCGCATGGGCGATCTGGATTTGGTTTGTTCGCCTCACTTTTTTTTTTTAATCTTAAATCAAAAATTGTAATTAATCTAGTGGAAAATGGTTTTAAACGAAAGTGCAAATGTTTATAAGAAGTGGCTCTCTGGACACGGAATTTTAATACAACTATCTAGGTAAGAAAATTTTGCACATTATTGTGATGTGCCAGTTTCTTTATCGTGCATATCCTTCTAGAAGAAACAGTTATATCGATGTCTGTGTCCAGGTAACCACTCTAAAACTCGTGCACTTTCGTTTAAAACCAATTTCAAATGTATTTGTCCCATTATTATTATTATTATTTTTTTTTTTTAACCCATCCCGACACAGTGTACTGTTTCGATTGTATCGAAATTGAGTGTAAATAGTGTACAAAAAAAGTTGAGTAGTTTGGCGCGATCCGAAGCGAGGTCGCGCGTTTCTGAGGTTTCCAACAAAACCCCCCCACATGTACACATATGTGTACAAGGTTTAACATGGAGTCTCATGGGATTTTGAAAAAATAGGGATGCACGTCAATTTAGATGAGAAAAGTTCAACTAGTTCAATAACGTGGATCCAAGATTAATGTGACTACTCTTTCATAATGCGTGTCTCAAAGGGTTAAATTAAAAAAAGTGAGGCACACAAACCGAGACTGCGTGAAAAACGTCCATAAGAGGTCTCGATCCTGGCTGCCTCCGTGAAGTTTCAATATCACGTCCCATACAAATCCTCTCTATCGCTATACAGCTCGTTGGTTTACATTCAATGGTATTCTAAACATCCATCGATGATTTCACCGGTTGCAGCAAAGATTGTAAATCAGTCGACATCAAGAAGTATATGATGTAACAATGGTGTTGGTACGAATACTCCGAATACTCCATTCGGTACTCTTTGCTGTCATTATAGATAAACGCAAAGCGGCAACGCTGCGCTGGACACCACCAACTAACGCCGCGCGGTCTTGCTCGACAAAATAATTTTCCTTTTGGTTTTTCCTGCTTTTCTTTGTTCAAAACTCGTCAATGGAATAACTTCCTTTTCCGATTAACAGAATCATCCTGAGCCTTGCTGCGAGTCACCCCCCCCCCCCCCCAAGAAAAACGTTAAAAAAAATGAATGTAGATGTGACAGAGCTTTTGTTATATACAGATGAAACTCAGGACCAAAGACACTATATCATACAGACGGAGCGCATATGCTATACCGTAACATTGAGCTCGGTGTTCGGTGAGGCAAACTTAGCGCACACTACAGTAGGCAGACGGGCGAGTCCATTGTTCAAAATCGGGTGGTGGAACGTTCAACTGCGGTGACAAACAAACGAACATAACCTCTTAATTCAAACTTACTACATTTTAAAAATCGAGATCGAAGATGGACGAAACACTATTTAATGACCATCATTTTGACAACAGTATGATATAAGATCAAAAAAAGCTTCAATTAAAAAAATTGGAAATAGTGTGCAACTTTCATTCACTCTCAAAATGACGTCGGTTTGTTTGTCACCAGTTTTACCAAAGCTTATACCTAAAAAAGATTACCAATTTAGGTTTTGATGCAACCGTTGAGCAGGCTGATGACTATAGTGAGCGGTTTTGGTGAACATGCGAAGTACCGCAAGTTTGCCTTAAGGATCTTGTTATGCACTCCGTCTACACGATATAAAATATTTGCGCAGGACCGAATTTTAACGTGTTCCTCGACTTTTCCTCGACGTGAACAGCGCCCTTCGGAATACCATGGAGGATGAAAAGAGGACGAAGATCAACTGAAGGAAGATTTCAAGAGGATGAGATAAATCGTAAATCGTGAAATATGGAACCATTGGCGGATACAGGAATATGTCTGTCTCATTCGTGTCCGTCTGTGAGTGAATTTCGTAATGGTACTACTTACCGACGAATTAAAGATTGTCGCGAGATTTTCACACAATTCGGTTATGGGTGTGAGTGCGGGACTGATCTGCAACGGATTTGGTGCCTCAACCGCACTAGCCTCTCGCCTGCAAAGTGTGAGGAGTATGAAAAGTGACCGAACCGAAACCTTGAAGGCGAAACTTACTATCTCGTGAAAATCTCGCGACGATCTTTGATTCGTTGATAGTGCAGTGTGCTATCGTCGTGATTTCCGCTGGTTTTTACGCTAGAATGAACTATTCGATCGCACATAGCAAACGCAATGAGCTATACATTTATCTAGAGTTACGGTTTAATGGGTAATCTGCGTAACCACCATGAAGGATTTTTAGGTTAGGTTTAAGCAAGTTATGTGTCCATTTCTTTCCGTTTCCATGTATTTTGGTGGAAAGTGCACAGTTGATCAAAGACGCCACTGTAGATAAATGTATACACGAAAAAAAAAAAAAACTACGGTAAAAATAACCATACGGATACCTGATTTTGGCACCTGCTAGATGTTATGATAATGTTAACCAGAAGTATACTATGACTAGGTACTAGGTGATGTTACCTGATTGCATGTCGAATTTACTCAAAGTATCGGTAAATGTACCATACTTCTGGTCAAGTTTACCATAACATCTAGCAGGTGCCAAAATCAGGTATCCGTATGGTTATTTTCACAACTCTTTTTTCCCGTGTACGTAGCTCGTTGAGCAAAAGTTATCAAGAGCCCTATTAGTTTCCGTTCTTGAAACAACAAGGAGAAAAATTTCTGATTGAAATTACGGAACGTCAGAAGATATTGGGGTAAAAAGAAATTAATTTAAAATAATAAGAATTCTTCTTCATTCAACCAGAATTCTTATTGAACGATGCTTTCTTGCGATTCTTCTGAATCATCAGAACGTTCAATTGGACCAATGATAATTCTGGTTGAATCAATAAGAATTCTTAGTATTTTAAAGGGAATTTCTTTTTATCCCAGTTTCTTCCTATACGTTCCGTAATTTCAATCAGAAATTTTTCTCCGTGAATGTCCAAGAAATTCCATTTTCCGATCCACTGTGCGACGAAGGGAAAGAAAACTCAATATCTCACATCTGGCAGACCTTCTTTAGCCTTTCGTCTCCATGGCGACGGGAAATGTTTGCGATAAAATGAAAATGGGTGATTACTCAACTCGGTTTGGGTATAAGACAACGCGTGTGACGTTAAAACAATATTAACCGACCCTCTTTCGGTTCTTTATACTTCGGTTCGGCGAAAAATGAGAGGATAAGCGTCATCTACTTCGGTGGTATATTCGTGGGAGCTGCTAACCGACATAAGGAGAGCCTCTTTAATGAATACCCTCATTAGATAACAATTAAACGACTCCAGCTTCTGGGGCTGAATCTTCTTTTTTCTTGCAAATAATAAGGGCGGGTTTTACCGATGATTTTTTTTCACTCTATCCTTCGGGCCTACGATCTCATTAGGCTGCTGTTCTGGGTTCCGGATACTAGGGTTAAAACACAGCCAGTTTCATTAGAACATCGTTGTTACCATTAATGTAGTTTGTACCTATAGACACAGTCATTTTCAGTGGAATGTCGTTGTTATTAATAATGTCTTCAATACCTATAAAAACAGTCAATTTCATTGGCATATCGTTGTTATCATTAATGTATTCAATACCTATAAAACACAGACAGTTTCATTGGAATATCGTTGTTATCATTAATGTCGTTTGTACCTATACACACAGTCATTTTCATTGGAATATCGTTGTTATCAATAATGTCTTCAATACCTATAAAAACCAATCAGTTTCATTGAAACATCGTTGTTATCATTAACGTCGTTATTTGTTGTATTGTGTTGTTGTTGTGTGTATGTACACACAGTCAGTTTCCAATAACATCGTTGTTATCATTAATGTCGTTTGAACGTATAACAACAGTCCGTTTCATTGGAACATCGTTGTTATCATTAATGTCGTTATTTGTACCTATACAGACACACAGTCAGTTTAATGTCATTTGAACGAATAAACACAGTCCGTTTCATTGGAACATCGTTGTTATCATTATGTCGTTTGTACCTATACATACACACAGTCAGTTTAATGTCGTTTGAACGAATAAACACAGTCCGTTTCATTGGAACATCGTTGTTATCATTAATGTCGTTTGTACCTATACATACACACAGTCAGTTTAATGTCGTTTGAACGAATAAACACAGTCCGTTTCATTGGAACATCGTTGTTATCATTATGTCGTGTTTGTACCTATACATACACACAGTCAGTTTAATGTCGTTTGAACGAATAAACACAGTCCGTTTCATTGGAACATCGTTGTTATCATTAATGTCGTTTGTACCTATACAATACACACAGTCAGTTTTATTGGAATATCGCAACTATAATTAATGTTTTCAATACCTATATAAATTACAGTCAGCTTCATTGGAATGTCGTTGTTATCATTAATGTCTTCACTACCTTTTAGGGTTCTAGGTTCTGTTATTCATTCTTTCACTATCTCTGAATCATCATCATTAATTTTGGTTTTGTTTTTGTTCTTGTTTTTATTAATCTTTCAGCTATGAAAAATAATCGATTTTTAAGGAAGACATCTGCTCCTATTAATTCGATGCATTACACGGGATTAAATGGCAAAACGGTAGTCAGATTGCATGAGAAGCCATTGGTCCACCTTGCAGAGGCGGTTCGTGCGATTTGGCAACCTTGCAGTTTTTCTATTGAAACGCAGGCAAAGCAATCGATTCTTGAGAATTTGAAGAATCGATTGTTTCACATTCGTGTCAGTGGAGAAACTGCATGATTGCCAAACGGCAACAATGAGCCGTCACCGCATATTTGACGTAGTCGCGAAACAGCAAAACGGTGGATGTTGAAAATCCAAAATTGCTCCGTACTTAAAACACTTTGATGCACACTCACAAAATCTGGATGGCGAAAACCAAGTATAATTCTTGACTACTCCTGCGGCACTTACCTGTGAACACAAGAAAAAAAAGGAAACAGTTAAATGGCAAGTAAATAATCATTAACTCATTTCATATGTTTAATCGAACCGTGTATAGGCATCAGAGGCGGAAAGAGAAATCACTTCATCTCTCTCTTAGTCGATTAAAATGTGTAGGTCAGAAAAGGATAGCCAGTGGGGATCAATACCATCCTCCTATCCTTTTTCCAACAGTACTATCGACGAAATCAAGATTGTCGCGAGATTTTCACATATTTTCAGTTATGGGTGTGAGTGTGCGGGACAGATGTGCAACGGTTTTGCAGCCTCACCCGCACTGGCCTCTCGCCTGCAAAGTGTGAGGAGTATGAAAAGTGGCCGAACCGGAACCTTGAAGGCGAAACTTAATATCTCGTGAAAATCTCGCGGCAATCTTTAATTCGTCGATAGTACAGTCACAGCCGAGGACAAACAGAATGTCTAACGACCCCTAAAAGTAGGCTATCCGCAATACATGTCTTAATAAATTTAAGCAATGCAGGTGGCTTACCTAAACCTAAAATTTACTTAGTCCTCTGTCATTGAAACAACATGGCTAGCGTATGCAATATGCAACGCACAAATTCCCATTTAACGTGTGTACTATGGATGCGTTGCGAATTGCATTTCCTATAGATACCTGACCAGCAATGCTCCGAGCGTAATATTCCAGCGCTTTTACACTGGATTTGAACCTCTTTGCTGCTGCTGAAAAGGTATGAAACGGACTCATTGAGAATTCAGCGGCGGCTCGTGCAATGTGGCAACAATGGATTTCCTCCATTTAAAACTGTGAAAAATAATCGATTACTTGGTGAGGCGTAGCGCCTCACCTAGTATCGATCTTTTTGCATACGTTTAAATGGCAAAAGTACACGGTTGCCAGATTGCACGAGCCGCCACTGTGAGAATTAGAGAATGTTTGATCCTAACTCTAAGCTCTCGAGAGCCTCTATCACAATCGAGTAGAAAAAGGGTGGAAAAAGCATGGAATAAAACGGAAATATTTGGGTCATGTGCAGTGTTACCATTTTTATAGCCGAAATTATCTGACTTTTATATTGAGTTAAACGGGAAATTCGGATAGTTTCTACCATAAATGGCAACACTGGCTCATATGCGCAGATAAATGCCCCTGCTGACTCAGTTTTTGCCAGTATTCAAGACTTTTCAGAATCCAGCATTGCCAAAACTGAGGTAAAAAGCATTCAGATTTTCAATTTATTCAAGTAGAATGTGCTTCAAAATGATTTGACTCCGTAAGGTTGGCAACACTTGGATGGATACAGTTGTGTGGCGGAGCTTCGAAAATATCCCTTTAAAAGTTTCCGTTTCGACAGAGTAAACCTTTCGTGGAAATTCTTTATCTCGTAAAAGGACGTCCTGCCGTTGGTTGGGGCGAACTAAAAAGCAGCACCTTTGGATTCCAAAAACCGGATAAAAAGCTCGAGGCATGAATATTGAAAGTAAAGACTTCGGGAAAATGAATCTCACCAGCCGCGAATCGTATACTTGTAGGCAACGTTGCATTTTGTTGCTTTAAACTCATGCGAAAGGTCGAACTCGAGAGTGCTCACGAAACACCCAATAGTTCGATATTTTTGGCAGGATTGCATAGACTGAGTAGTACAAGGTTAACGAATTGCATGCTACACCACTGACTGCTATATTATGAAAAAGCTAGTGCATGCGTAAAATGTCGCGGGATTGGCAAATTTTATAAGCATCAGAGCTGCCGTTTTGCGTATAATTAATCACATTTTTCAATTCACCGATGGCTCCACCGGTTGAGAAAAGATTACCTAGTTCAGTTCAGTGTATGACTGTAATGCACGAAAATACTCTGATCTGAAATCTTTCCTTAATCGGTGGAAACTCCGTAAATTAATTAAAATATCCGCACGTTTTTTTTTTTTTTTTTTTTTTTTTTTCCAAATCATCGACGACTCCACGGGTTGAGAAAAGATTACAGATGCGAGCATTTTCGTGCATTACAGTCATACACTGAACTGAACTATGTAATCTTTTCTCAACCGGTGGAATCATCGGTGAATTGAAAAAATGCGATTAATTATACGCAAAACGTCAGCTCTGATAAGTAGTTTACTTCCTTTTTGTCGCGGTTTATTTTGCCATGCATTATGAAATTGAATGATATTTTGCGAGATGGAATTATAAGCACGTATGACGAGCGTTATTGGCTACCTGTACTTTGTTTCAGCATTAGTCGGTTTCTTTATCTCATATTTTGCTTCGTGTACCTATACGTCACTACTGGCGCAACCAGGATCTCTGCCATCTCTCTCATTTCCCATTTGAATGTATAAGTAGGAAAAGGACAGAAAGAGGGGGTTTTATCCCCTTGTCCATCCTTGTCTAACAAACGTTTCTTAATGGAGAAAAGATAGAGATGAAGAAACTTTCGGTGCGCTACTGCTATACGTAGCTCCAAAAAAAAAAAAAAAAAAAAAAAAAAAAAAAAAATTAAATAAAAATAAATTAAATAAAATTAATTAAAATTAAATTAATTAAATTTTAAAGGCATTATGTGAGATCTGTGAGTGAGTTTCGCAATTATTTCTCAATGTATGCTCATCGCAATCTTCACTGCATTTCACTCAAGAATCAACAATTCAATCGCTTACAGCGAAAGTTAGCCAAAGTCCCATTGTTTAAAAGAGTAAAAAATTTCGACCGAAGTACTTTCTTTTGGAGGTCATAGTACGTGCGGAACATCGCACTCATCACTCGAGAGGACATAAATATGTATTCTGCGGTGAGAGAATTTCCATTAGTGGAGTGATTGAGAACACACTTTCCACTTTTTCCACTTCCTAGCCCATCCTCCGCTCGTACGTATCATAATTAGTCTTGCGAGGGGCACTTGAAAGAATATCAAGTGGATGTGGATATTAAGAGCCCTCGAAAGATACTTACATTGTTTTCAGCAAATTTATAACGACGAGTGTATCGAGCTAGTATGGGCAGGTATTGGGCAGGTACTATCGACGAATTAAAGATTGTCGCGAGATTTTCTCTCATTTTTAGGTATGGGTGTAAGTGTGAGACTGGTCTGCAACGGCTTTCTTACCCCACCCGCTGTGGCCTCTCATCAGCAAGGTGTGAAGAGTATGAAGAGTGGCCAAACCAGAACCTCGAAGGCGAAACTTAGCTCGTGAAAATCTCGCGACAATCTTTAATTCGTCGATAGAACACCGTGTGATCAACTTAAGGTTTTTCGCCAATCTTTTTTTTTATTTTATTTTTGCATCTATCCCACTTTTCTTTTCTTCTCCCAGTGCTGTCAGATATTTTACGGCTTCAGACAGCATTTCTCATTTAAATAATAAAAAAAGGAGTTCTTGCAAGACTTTTTTGTAGATAAATAAATTGTCTGTTGCCTCATCGTATGTAAAATTACGAGAAAAACGATAAATCCATTAAAAAAGTCTTAAATTCAATCCTCAGATATATCTGTCACAGTGCGCCAGAGTAGAAATTTTAGGATGTGCCAAATCACGTAACCAAATGGCAAAACGTTTTTGTTTCTAAAATAATCTGCCCCCCCCCCAGATTGGTGGAGCTTAACGCCGCTATAAACCCCCCCCCCCCCACGCACCACACACTTCCGTCTATGCTCACAGAGGCAGCTTTCTCTTTTTGCTGGGGTAGTTTTGCCTTTTGACCAATCCGTTATCTAGCAACTTAAAATTAGGCAATGGTTTCACTAACTTTCAATTTTTTTTTTTTAGATAATCCCTCCCTTTTTACTTCCGTACAATTAACAAGGTTGAAAATTGAAAAAGTATTGAAATTGCACTTGCGCTGAGATTTCCAAGGTATTTAATTTCGATCGTTTTTATTTTATTCTTTTTATTGACTTAATTATTCATTTTGTGTAATGGGAGGCAGCTATGAGCATTTGACAGATAAATTTTACAAATTAATAAACGCAGTTCCAAGTCACTACCCCACTTCAAAGCCGATTTAAAAAAAAAAAAAAAAAAAAAAAAAAAAAAAAAAAAAAAAAAAAAAAAAAAAAAAATGGGGATTTGAACTTCCTGACTCCTGAGGACGTTCGGAGGACTTTTAACTTTTTTGCAGGATGTATTCACTGAAATGCCTTCATCGGATATTTTGAAAAAAATAGTGGGAAAAAATTCCGGAACTATCCGGTACATGCCGGTATATTTACGAACCCACCTGCCATAAAAAGGTGCCTGAAGTTGAAATACAGAAAAAAAAAAACGAAACATCTTAACAAAACGAGACTTCTACTGATGCCTTTTAAGAAACGTTTCGTAAACATAATATGTAAATCACATTTTCTCTGACTTCGTGCATCTACTTCTCACATCCTCGAGTGCACATTCGCCTAACTTTTTCTCATTATATGAACTCCACTCGCTTCACCAACACCAGTCCCTCATTTACAGAACTCTCTTCTTCCCATTCCAAGTTCCAGAGTTGCTATATTTCGAGAATGAAACCCCAGATTCCAGTGGCGTCATTTCAGCTTTTGCCGGGGGGGGGGGCAAAAATCTAAAATCTAATGACCTTTTTTTTTTTTTTTTTTTTTTTTTTTTTTTTTTTTTTGCTTCTCAGATTTAAAAAATTCAAAAAACTGGGGACTCACATACTCACATACATGTCTGATGTAAGAGTGGATAGCGCCGCTCTTTCATTGCTCCAAAGTTTTCGAATAATTTGTCCAACGGTATTTTAGCCAATTCCTCCCGTTCTGTTGCCATGAACATCAATGATGCAAACCTAGAGTCTGTCATTGACGTTCGCAAATGATTTTTCACGCGTCCGTGATGATTTCACGAGAATTTTGTAGTTCCAAAGATTTAACCGCGAATAATTTGCAAAATCAATTTTTTGCCCTATGTTTTGAATACTGTTTACATGACAACCACAAGCTACACATTCTTTCGTAAAATTAAAAACTTCCTTAACCTATAATCGCTCAATTTAACATTTTTTTTTTTTTTTTTTTTTTTTTTTTTTTTTTTTTGGTAGAAATTTCGAGGTTTGCTTAAATCATGGGGGGGGGGGGCAATTGCGCCCTCCCTGCCCCCCCCCAATGACGCTACTGTTAGATTCCGTGTCAAATAATATGAACTCGACAAAAAGTTTGCTTTCCCTCATACAACGCTGCCATGCATGATACTTTTTCTCATATTTTTAAAAAAAATATTCACTTCTACCAACCACCAACCAACTACCAACCAACCATCAAGCCAACGTTTCTTTTGTCTCCTCCCCTCTAACATTCCGACAGCATTCCAGCACTCCTTCGAAATATATTCATTAGCCGTGTGAAACGAAAAGGGAGGTTTCCACGCTGTTAATTTTTGAACTTAAATATTAGATTACGGTTGACATGTTTCCTTAAAACGGAGTTGCCAAGTTGCTGCATGTTAGTATCAGAGTTGGACAAATCGATTACAATCGATTACACGATTACCGAGTAATCGGAATCATCGTTTTTTCGGAGGGTGATTTTATGGTAATCAGGGCTGAATTTTTACAAGCCACCCATCATAATAGTTGCAGGAAAATTAGATCTAATCGAAAAGGCCCTAAAGTTTACTATTTATCTGTGAAGCATTAATTTAACTACCATCCAAAGGTTTGACGATTACCGATTACCCAGTAATCCTGTAATCGATTACACTCCTATTTGCCCGACTTTGGATAGTATAAGTGGAGCGTTTTTCACCTTTTAATTTGCGTCATTTTACGTTAGAATCAATGCTCAAAATTACCACAGCCATCAGAAACTGCCGTTTTGAATAGGTACGTATACTTATTTCTGAACGACATTTTTCAATTCACCGACGATTCCCCCGGTTGACCAAAATATTATAAATAATTTCGTTTAGTGCATAACTTTAATCCACTGAACTGCTCTGATCCTTCATCTTTTTTAACCGGTGGAATCTATCGCTGACTTTAAAGCAAATTTGCGGATATTTTGATAATTTAACGGTGATTTCCACCAGTTAAGAAAATATTACAGATGCGAGTATTTTCGTGCATTACATTCATAAAAAAACTGGCCAGCAGAACTATACGAGTATGTAATGTTTTGGTCAACCAGTAAAATCATTGCTGGATTGGAAAATCCATCAAATACACATACGTAAATAAGGCAGCTCTAAAATTGAAACCTGGCAACTAAGACCCCACTAACCCCCCCCCCCTCCCCGTCCTCCATTCTACGCCTAAATAAGTCATCAACCTCGGGAACACGTCTTCAGACAAGTACGGGCGACTTGTCTCAAGCAGTTTTTTTTTCTTTTTTTTCCGAGTGCTAACTTAATTTTCAGTTTTTCAGTCATGAGAGTTCTAAGACCCCAGATTTTCTCTCTCTCTCTCTCTCTCTCTCTCTCTCTCTCTTCTTTATTTTCGCTGGAAAGTATGAACACAATGCCGAGCTAATTCCGAGCAGTTTTGAATGCGGCTCAAGTTAGAGCCCAGAGCAGACTGCAAAATAGGCGAAGTTGGAAAAAGGGTGTGGGGGTAAAAAAAAAAAGGAAGAAAAGGAATCGAGACGCTGAAAGGCTGAAACTATGCGTCGACACGCAAGAGAGAGAGCGCTTTCGCCATTTCAACCCTTTATGCGACATTTGCGAGGGAAGGCTGCAGGCACCTCGGAGTAAAGTAAATTAGGGCTCTTTTCGATTATTTCATTAACATTAAAATGTGCGGATTCAGAGGATAAAACATAAGAAATACTCGGTTCTAAACCAAATAGACTGTTTATAGAGCGATAAATCGAATCGAGCGATAAATCGAATCGATTGCCGTCCGAAGACCTCTGCACTATGGTTTGAGATCGTCAAAAAGTGGCCGAAAATCAGAAAGTAAATTTCTCATTAATTTCTCATTTACAACCTTTCCAGACCAATTTTAATCACATAGAACACTTTTGGCAAGTAATTTAATCCCAGCAAAGTTTTAAATGGGGCTCTAGCAAAATTTTGCTTTAAGAAAATAAATAGTCCAATCTGCTGTAAAAACCAGCGAAAATTACGAAAATCGCACTGAGAAAGTCTAAAATTCAGTAATAAACTCACATAACTGCTATAACGGCAAGATCGTAAAGGCAGTTCAACGCAGGTATCATCGGAGATTCCTGTCTAATGTCACTTTCTCTACGGAAACACAGAAATATGTCTCAATATAGATATAGGAATCTCCCATGATCCTTGCGTCTTTCCGCCATTAAGCCCGATTCTGAAAGTGAATTTTGCGATTTTTTAGTGTACTCATCAGTGGCGGCTCGTGCAATTTGGCAACCATGCTTATTGACCATTTAAACCTATGCAAATGTATCGATATCGGGGGGTGCAATTGCACCTCCTTCAGATCGATTGTTTTTCATAAGTTTAAATGGAGAAAAAACGTTGATGCCACATTGCACGCTCCGCCACTGGTGCTCATCTTCATTTTTACAGGTTTTCATGCAAGAATCAACTCTTCAATCCCACATCGCAAAAGTTTGCAAGAGCCCCATTAAGCTTCAAAGGTCGAAAACGCTGAATTCTGATGACTTTTATTCTGTGATTTTTGGCCACCTTCTTACGATTCTAGACCATAGTGATCTGGTTCCAAATAAACTCTATTCAACGTATTTTCCCCATAAGCCCATTTTTGAACGGAAATTTAGGCTGTTATAAAAAAGTTCAATCTCGAATCATCGACCTTCTTCCCCACACATATTTTTCTCGCAGGCTTTGCAAATTATTGGTTCGTGCAAAAGATAGTATCATTAAGAATTCTCATCATATCATCGGGAGGAAAGGGGTCGTAATTTTGCGAAATTGGTTTTTTACAATATCATGCAAAAACATAATTCAAGCGCGTTCTCGAAGAGAACGACTCATAAAACATCGAGTCTGCTCTTCCGAAGAAATCCTCATTTGACAGCCGCGGGTTAATTTCCAGGGACTAGCACACCTGATGTTTTTACGAGCCGAGGGAGGGATGTGCATGTTGACTATCGATCGACACGCAATGTACTTAATGCGATACAGAGCGATGCAAAATAGCAATCGATAAACAGACAATGGACATAAACTGCAGCAAATCGACGATTTCGTTTATGAGGAGAGAGCACAACCCCCCCCCCCCCCCAATTCACCCTCAAAGGACCCTTCCGCCCCGATCAGCATTCACTAATTCATTCTGCGCGAGCAACATCGTCGGGTGCGAATTGGGATGGCGAGGGGAGGCAGGGAGAGGTTCTCTCGTCATGACGTCGCGTCGCCCTAGAATCCTGGAAGAGACGTCTGTAGCGAGCCCATTTAGGGCGTCATCGCGGGTTTTGGCGAACGTGAACGACATCAAATGAGAAACGGTCCTTCGTTTTGAAATAGGACATGATAACTGTGGACTACGGAATTATGGATCCACCATCCATGGGGGCTCATCAAAATTCGATAATTGTTCCCCTCCCGCGTGGAACCTACGCGAAAGTATCGGTTATTTGGGGTAGTAGCGGATCTATGGAGGGACATACGGAGAGCAACCCCCCCCCTCCCCCCTGGTAAAAATGTTCCATGAACTCTGTTCCAATTTTCCATGTGGACATGGAAATCGCCTTGATTTCCATGTAAATTAGGTTGATTTCCGTGTGAACTTACACGGAAATCACAGTTATTTCCATGTCCGCATGGAAAATTGGAACAGAGTTCATGGAACATTTTTACTAGGGCCGAAGCTTCGCCACTTTTCAAAATGAAACAACCCAAAAATGCTTCGCCCGACAACTCAACTTTCGAATTTTATAACTGTGCTCCCCCCCCCCAAATCTGGATCCGCCACTGATTCGGGGCTTTGGTTGAACTCCCCGAAGTATCGATTCTGAAACAAAAGTTTGTATGGAGAAGATATAAAAATACATTACGATCGAAATCTCATTTCTCTTCTTATGTTAACTTCTATGGGGCTTGAGAGCGATTGACTCCATTTTCCAAGCTGAATCGATTGAGGGGTCACAAGCAGGGTTTCGGCGACATCACCTTTTTGCCCTAATAGAGATTAGCTTTCTTAACTAATTTTTCTCGTTTTGGGCTCAAAAATTCCGTACAAAAGTTAGGAGGGCGCCGAAGTTCTTTCCTTGCTTTTGGGTCATTCCATTTTAAATCAACCAGAGCCTGTGCTGCCTAGTCATGGATTTTGGAAATATTTTGTGGGGTGATTGTAACTACTTTTAGTAGCTTAAAACGTATTTTTTCATATTTTTTTAGCTTACGACCCCTGAGATATAGGCAACCGGAAATTCAAAAATTGCGATTTTAGGCTTATCTTTGAACGCGTGCCACAGCCTTAATTCTCAACGGAAAGATACGGTTGAGGTCTTATTTTGCTGCGTTTTGTGTCTTCTTTTCATTGCTATAGGTCGTTTTTCATTAATTGAAGGTTTAGCAGGTTGCATACCTATTTGAACTGTGGTGACCCTATTGCAATTTTTCCGATCTTTGATGATTTTTTTTAATAGGATAGCGTTGGTAGAAAAAATTCATACTTTCCGAGCTTTAAGTACACTACTAAGAGTACCTGCTCAAAAAAAATTGGATCTCCTGAGCAATTTTTTCTAGTTGAAAAAATTGCATAAAGTCGGCTGAAATTAAGAAAGACCCAACTTTGAGGTTAAAAAAGTCGATGTGGGGATTCATGAAAAAATCTTAAAAAATAACTAAAATCACCGCTTTTATGTCTATTTTCAATATCTGAAGTCGAAAGTTTGTGTATTTGATCGCTACAGTCGAATTTTTTTTTTTTCAAAATTGGTAAAAATACAATTTGCTCGAACACACGCGATTGAAGCGAATAGAAGAGCCAACTCTTTGAGGTTTAAAAATCTCAAAAAATCTCTAAAATGATCGCTTTTAAGTCCTTTTTCAACGCCTGAAGTCGAACATTTGATTACTGAAGCGCTTCAGTTGAAATACAAGCTTGTAAAATTGGTAAAATTTCACGCGACGCCCCTATGCCCTGAACTGAGCTCAGATTGTGGCCGTGCTAATTGTGTTTTTACCGATTTTACGAACTTGTTTTTCAACTGAAGCGCTTCAGTAATCAAATGTTCGACTTCAGGCGTTGAAAAAAGACTTAAAAGCGATCATTTTAGAGATTTTTCGAGATTTTTAAACCTCAAAGAATTGGCTCTTCTATTCGCTTCAATCGCGTGTGTTCGAGCAAATTGTATTTTTACCAATTTTGAAAAAAAAAAAATCGACTGTAGCAATCAAATACACAAACTTTCGACTTCAGATATTGAAAGTAGACATAAAAGCGGTGATTTTAGTTATTTTTTAAGATTTTTTCATTAATCCCCACATCGACTTTTTTTAACCTCAAAGTAGGGTCTTTCTTAATTTCAGCCGACTTTAAGCAATTTTTTCAACTAGAAAAAATTGCTCAGGAGATCCAATTTTTTTTGAGCAGGTACTCTTAGTAGTGTACTTAAAGCTTGGAAAGTATGAATTTTTTCTACCAACGCTATCCTATTAAAAAAAATTATCAAAGATCGGAAAAATTGCAACAGGGTCACCACAGTTCAAATAGGTATGCAACCTGCTAAACCTTCAATTAATGAAAAACGACCTATAGCAATGAAAAGAAGACACAAAACGCAGCAAAATGAAACCTCAACCGTATCTTTCCGTTGAGAATTAAGGCTGTGGCACGCGTTCAAAGATAAGCCTAAAATCGCAATTTTTGAATTTCCGGTTGCCTATATCTCAGGGGTCGTAAGCTAAAAAAATATGAAAAAATACGTTTTAAGCTACTAAAAGTAGTTACAATCACCCCACAAAATATTACCAAAATCCATGACTAGGCAGCAACATATTTCATTTATTTTGGTTGATTTAAAATGGAATGACCCTTTAATAAGGCTCTTCCAAACTTTTGCTGCACGGGATTAAATAGTCGACTCTTGCATTTTTATGCAAGAGGTCTTACCTGAAAAAATGACGATGAATACACTGAAATATCACGAAATTCACTCTTAGAATCAAGCTTAATGGAGAAGAGACGCAGGTATCATGGGAGATTCCCATCTAAATTGAGACAAATCTCTGTGTTTCCGTAGAGAAAGTGACATAATTGACAGGAAACTCCCATGATATCTGCGTTAAACCACCATTACAAACTTGCCGTTATTGCAGTTATGTGAGTTTATTACTAAATTTTATACTTTCAAAGTGTGATTTTCGTGATTTTGCTGGTCTTTACATCAGATTGGACTATTCATTTGCTAGTAGCAAAAGTTTGCAAGAGCTCCATTTAAAATGCCAAATAGTGACAAGTGGCACTATCCATCGAATTGAAATCTGGAAAAGTAAAAAAATGTCACTCTGAATTTTGATATATTTTAATCACTGATTTTCGGCCACTTTTTTCGATCTCAGACCATAGTGTGGCGGGCCGCGGGGAGGGTGGTAAAGTATAAAGGGCGGGCGTTTCGCGACCCGCGCGCGTTAACCGTATTTCTGCGCCTGCAAATTAAGTTCCGGCTCATTCAAGTCGTTCAAGGAGCGAACGAAATGAGATGAGATAACTCGATTCTCAAAACGGGACATCATCGACATTCGACATCATCGACATTCGACATCATCGAGAGCATCCCAGGGACCGAGGGATTCGACTGATTCGAGGGACCGGAGCCTGACATTGCGGCCAAATAGCCGCGCTGCTTGAACTGGGAGTCCCGGAGTTTGATTTCCGCAAAGATTAACTTTAATTTCGGAGGATTCCTCCATCTCTTCGCTCCGTTCCATTCGGTTCCAATTCTGGATCGCAGTCGGAAATATAGGAAAAAGAGGAAGAGGCAAGCGTTGCCGGTTCTGAGGAATTGGGCTCTTGCAAACTTTTGCTCCAGGGGATTGAAGAAGTGATTCTTACATAAAAACCTATAAAAATGACGATGAAGTACACTTAAAAATCACGAAATTCACTCTCAAAATTGGGCTTAATGGCGGAAAACGCAGCTAGGTGTCATGGGAGATTCCTATCTAAATTGAGACATATCTCTGTGTTTCCTTAGAGAAAGTGACATAATAGACAGGAATCTCCCATGATACCTGCGTTGAAGCTCATTACGATACTGTCGTTATGGCAAGTGAGTTTATTCTGAATTTTAAGACTTTTGTGTGACGGTTTTTTGTTTTACATAGTTGGGATTCTATAACCCAAAGGTTTTAAGGACCCTTTTTTAAAAATAACGATCAATAACGTTCACTAATAACTTCCATCGAAAAACTTGACTCCTTTGGGCAACAGTTCGAACTAATGATGGAATCTTTTAAATGATATCGGATGAGTAAAAAAGTGGAAATGCCGAGAATAAGCTACACACAGTAGATTTTTACTGTGAATAATTGTTTGAAATGGTCTTCAGCAGAAAATTTGAGGGTTTGGTCCGATGTGCCGAGAAAGTGGCGTGCAGAAGGGGCTTTGCTGTTGAAAAAGGAAATTTAGCTTTCTAACAATTTAAAATTAGTATCTTGGCCCCTTGACATTTTTGGCCGTTAGAAAAATTCCGGCTCCATGCCTTGGTTTCCTTCAAACCACGAACATTTTCCGCCTGACGTTTATGCCATAATAACATTTCTATCAATTTAACGGTTCCTCATATATCATGTTTATTCCGTGATTTCAAAAGCATAACTCCAAATCAAAACCCTATTAAATTTAAAGGGGGCCACATGGAGACAAGTTCAAAAGCATAACATTGTTTTTGAAATTTAAGGGTACCTGTCTGAGGGGTGATTTTCGGGGAATTTTTTGTATTGACCCTTTTCACATAAGTTTTGGAACCCCTAATTCATTTCCCACCAAATGTTTTCCCCGGAGAGCCCCATTTTACAGAACGATCATCCCCTTTGTATTGCACGTGGTTTTTCCAATGAGCTACTCAACTTTGACACCCTTCTTCCCCTCCTCCCGAAAGAAAACCTGGCAACGTCGAATGGCGAATATTTATCTTTGACGAAACGGAGCTTTTAATTTGATACTCGAGTGAATTATACTAGAACTAACTTGACAGGATGTGAATAACTTTATATTCTCGCGAGACGAATATAAATGCAACTCATTCTGGAACCAGTGTTGCCAAATCCTTCGGCTTTCTTGCGTGACATTTGACAACAATGTATTTTCTTCATTTGAATTCACTAAAAAAGTCGAACGCTTCGGTCATCGGCGATGACCAGGCATTTCGACCTTTCCAATGTGTTTAAATGGGGGAAAAGGAACGTTGTCAAATCGCACGCCTCGCCACTGCATGTGTTAATATGGGAAAAGCCACAAGATCTGGCAACACTGTCTGGAACTCCCAAGACTGCGCCCACTGCACAGCAGATCTGGATCCAAAGTTCTTGTGAACCATGACTATCGCTACAAAAAGTCAAGCAAAACGCATATTTGCGCACCAGTGTTGCCGCAGCTTTGCCTAGAAATTACCAAATTTTTACACTAGATCAAATGGGAAAAATCGGATACTTAACTGTCCGAAAAATGGCAGCACTTCTTCGCGCTCTTCACCGACGCGACTCGATTTCTGCAACAGCGCTCCCGGATTGCTGCTTAAAATCCGTGCATCCTACTTTTGTTTGAAGGAAAAACCTAAATAAAACAACGGCCCGAATTGGAGCCTCCCCTCCACGTACGTACTTACGTACTAGCGGGGACAAAGATATACGGCCAGGGTATGCAATACGCAACACACACCCAGTACATGTGTTCAATGTGCATTGCGTGTTGCATACTCTGGCTGGATATGCAATACACAACACACCCTTCAAACGTGTGTTGAATGATATACCGTGAATTGCGTATTGCATACCGTGGCTGGATATGCAAGACGCAACACACACTTGATACATGTGTCGAATGGGATACTGTGCATTGCGTATTGCATAGTCTGGCTGGATATGCAACACGCAACACACACCTAAAACATGTTTTGAATGGTATACGTGCATTGCGTATTGCATACCCTGGCCATAGATCTTTGTCCCCGCTAGTACATCTGGCAACGATACTTCTGCTGCCACGGTCTAATACGTCTACACGAGATGCAATGTGGCGAATAGCGGGCGTTGGGCGACAGGCGATACTAAGAAAATATGGGTGCATCATCTTCCTTCACTTCCACTTCCTTCCGTACACAGTTGCCGAGTCGCATCATTCTATTAGATTGATTTAATGGGCTTGTGGGACTGCCAACGGATAAGGGCCGACTTAATATATGTTTCCTTGACTTTTCCTCGAAGCCTTCTCGACTTAAAAAAGTCCATTTGAAATACAAGGACGATGAAAAGAGGATGAGGCAGTGGCGGCTCGTGCAATTTGGCAACAATGTTTTGCCTCCATTTGAATCTATGTATAACTATCGATTGTTGATGAAGCAGCGCTTCACTACCAAATCGATTGTTTTGCGTAAAATCAAATGAAGGGAAAACAGCGTTGCCACAATGCACGAGCCGCCACTGGGATGAGGACCAACTGGAGGAAAAATTAGGACAAATCTGATAAATGGGGAATCGTGAAATAATGACCTGGAGAACTGATCGATGTCCCTGGCACCTAAAGGACGAAACAGTCCCTAGTTTGTTTTTGTTTTTTGGTTTTTTTTTTTTTTTTATTCGTCCTAATGCCGAAAAGACGTCATGCGTCCGGAGTGAGGATTTTCTGTGATTTTTCATTTTTAAATTTAAATTTTTCTCAATTGTTAATTAAATAAATTTCATAATTTACAGCTTTAATTCTAAACCAATGTTGCTTGTTTTGAGCTCACATTATCCATAAAAAGTTTCGCAGGGGCTGACATTCATAGATTTTAAGCTTTTTCTTTATGCGTAAAGTGAGGATTTCGTCTTTTCCAAAATGTATGACTAAATTTTTCCATTGGATTAATTTGGAAAAGTTTCACAGGATTCGCCTTTAACAACAATGTTGCAGGTGGTTCTGGTTCTCATTATGCATCTTTGCAGGGGCGCAAATCAAGATTTTAAGCTTTTCAGCGGCTGAATTTTACAATTTCAAAACACGTTTAATGGGAGTTGTAAAGACAGGCGTTGCTCCCGAATAATATGCACAGGATCCCATTGATAAGGATGACTGCTTGGAAAATTAGTAGGATAACTTCAGACTGGGAGGGTCCCGATAAAGGGGGTAGGGTCACTCCTCACCAGACCGCTAATCTCCTGTACTTTTATATTATTCTGCACTCGGATCACATCTCCTCCAGACAAATTAAAAGTATACATTTAATTGAACCTTGAAAGAAAATCAGATGAAAGTTGCTCTGACAAGTTCTGATAAGTAACTTTGAATTTGCGTTATTCCCGGCTGCCTTCGGGAAACAAGCTATTCAATTCACGGATGATTCCACCGGTTGAAAAAATTCGCCTGTATCAAGTTTACTACTTTAATGATTAAAGACAGGCGTTGTTCCTTCTCAACGATTGTGTCGTCATCCGTTTGAGGAACTTGCGCTTGGAATTAAGAACAGAGGTTTTCCGATGAAGGGTTAAGATCAGGATTTCACGTGCATTACAGTCATGCGTCGCTGTACTGTTAATTCTGTCACTGCACTGCGGAATCATCTCCTCACGAAAAAAAAAGTATTACAATAGAATCGGACCTTAGTTATTTCGCTGCTCTCTCAATTCTGATAAGTAACTTTGATTCTTTCGGCGTTATTGATTCGATCAAACTCCCCCCCCCTTCAAAATCGAACGTGAAAGCATAATACTGTACGCCAAAAAATGAACTCGTATGAGGCGCTCCCTTCTGCACTAATTGCAATGGCCTGCAGAGGGCCCCTTCCAACGTGGTCTCAAATGAAATCAAATTAATAATAAAAAGCCGAAATCTTGTGAATAAATGAAAGCTTATACTTAAAGACCCATAGATCTTTCGATCCTCTATAGATCAGTAGCGCAACGATAGAGTTTCTTCATCTCTCTTTTCTCCATTAAGAAACGTATGTTGGACATGGGCAAGGGGATAAAACCCCCTCTTTCTGTCCTTTTCCTACTTATACATTCAAATAGGAAATGAGAATGATGGAAGAGATCCTGGTTGCACCAGTGCTCTAGGATCAACATCAGTGGCATTTAATGATAATCAAAAGTTAGCGAAACAATAAAATCAATAAAAACAGTGTGAACTATAATAAGAACAACATGATACCAAATAATACATGTTGGACAAATAAAAAGCAAAAGCAAAAATGGGTAAAAAATCCAAGAAATTTCTCATTTTTGCTTTTGCTTTTTTGTTTGGCTTTGCTTTAGCGTTATATTTGTTTAACATAAATTATTTGCATCATGCTGTTCTTATTAGTTTACATTGTTTTTATTGCTTTGCCAAAAGGCACGCTGTGCCTCTGATAAATAGTATGCACATCATATCTTGTCAAACCAAAGAAATAATTGGTCTGATAAAAAAACTGAGAGAAATCACTTCTTTAAACACAAGGAAACACGTTTACTAGTGACAGTTTTCCTCGCGCGGAGTAAAGTTTGATTGTATGAAAGAGAATCACTGTCACAACAAGGAATCTTTTTACTTGTGGCAGCAGACATTTTCCAAGGGTTAAAGGAATTCCCCCTTAGTCAACATTTCACTGCGCAGTTTTTTTTAAACACAATAAACGAAATACACCTTGGATTAAAAAAAAAATTCTCTCAGTGAAGTGGTCGTCACCCAGAGTTCATGGATGTCCACTTTCAAAGCTAAAACGAGCGAAAAAAAAGTTTACTTATAACCTTTGATTCTTCTTTTTTTATATAAAATAAATAGGTAGGTATGAAACCTACCTCAATTACTGACCTTACTGTCCTCCGATTTCAATTAACTTTTTTTGTTCTTACTTGTCCTTTATTAAAACTTTTTCATTTTTTAAAAAAATATCTTTATTTCTGTATGGAACATTTTATTTCTCCATAAGGTAAACGCACCAGTGAATGGCACTGTACCAGTGATTGGCAGTCTCTAATAATTTAGTGATTATATTGACCTCTGTTGGTGATTTCTTGAATTAAAAAAATGTAGGTTCAACAGCTGAATCATAGGTACAGCCACTGACATTCATAATATGGTGAAGATATTTTAAGAAGAAGGAAAAAATAGTGACACAAGCACCTCAGATAATGTGCCAAAAAGGAGGATTTCTTATCAAAATCGTAAGGGCAAGCACCTCGTGTCTTAAGCTTTTTTTGCGTTAAATTCAAAATAATGATGAAAATTTAAGTTTCATCAGGTTCTAGACATAATTCTGCATCTTTCTATGAAATTTTAGTCAAAAATTGTAGTCAATAATTCAAAGAAAATGTAAGGGTTGTTATTAATTAACTGGTGTGCCAATCACTGGAACATGAATTGCCAATTACTTGCACATCAAAATTTTGAGTGCCAATCACTGGTGCAGTTTGCCCTTTCCTCTTAAAAGCCATAGAAAATAAAACTCAAGCTCAAAAATGTTTATTTTGACCTTTTTTAACTAGAAAATGTATACATCTTCAATAGAAACCAACATTTAAAGAATACCTTCAATATTTTGGGAGAAATAAAAATTCAAAGGGGCAAAAAATCCTTAAGGTGCCAATCACTGGTGCATTTACCTTACAGTTATTTATCAGGGGCAAAAAAAAAAAATAACAAAAAAAAATAAAAAAACAAAGCTCGATACCTCGTATAAAAACCGTGCGTATAAAACAGGTCGCGGGAACGATGCGTGTAACAGATCTGGTCGGTTACTCTAATTGCTAACATTGAGGGGTTACCTCACCCGTCATACCCGTATGAAGTTATCTCTATAGCTCCTATTTGAACCTCTTTTGCTCTTAACGAACTGACAGGAAAGGATTCGTCCAAGAGATTGTGCTCTCATGATAATCGAGATCAAAGGGATCCATAAACATCAGGTCAATTCTAAAAGCGCTGTAATATGATACTCCCATTCCATCTTTCCAACGTTAAAAGCACGAAAATCGAGGACATCCAGAGAGCAACTTGCACCCCTATTGGATATTTACACTGATTCTGATGTGCGGAGCGCAAAGATTACAACACTACCAGAACTGAATGGATGTAAATAGAGTCCCTATATACTGTGAGAGTTGCGCCAAGTCTCTCAAAATGAAGAAGAAGAAGCGGATCAATGGAGCCCTCAAGAGCCCCGAAATTGAAAACGGCGGATGGCCATTTACCTCGTGCGCTGTTGCCGCTATAGGTTAGGTTCAGATCTCGACAAATAATGTCTAAAGAAAAGATATGGCTACTTAAAACATTAGCAGAGGAAAATAACCATAGATTACTCGTCATTATTTCCATTAATGAAAGCTAGTGATAGCGGCGAAAGCTAAATACCTCCACGAATTTGCGATTGCCTCTCTGAGGCTTTCCGATAGCTAATATGAGAGAATCAGAAAGCGTCGGACAATATCCTAGGAAATACATGGACAAATGGAATAACTTTTACGAAATGTCGTAATGAAAACATAAGCTTCTTAGCAGATGCGCTTGAAGCCTAAACAATTAACAATAATTACTGCGGTCACTGTTACTTCAAATGTGTAATGAAAGCTAGTATACGCGAAAAGTAAAAATACCCTCCGCCATTTGCATTTGCCTCTCTTGAGGCTTTCTTGACAGCCTAAATCTGAGAGCCAATCAGAAATGGATTCAACATTGGCGCAACTATCCTAGTATACAGGGACGCAAGATGTAAATGAACCTTTTAGACGAAAATGTTAATGAAAACAACAGCTTCAACTTAGCAGCTGCGCTCTGAGAAGCCCCTTCAATACACAGCTTATGCAATGATACAGCAAATGATTGAGACTGACTCCGTTCCCCAAACCCTTTCTAAATGGTTAATTAATTATTGACGTGGATTAATGTATAGTTTTCGGTCAGGTTAGATATATGACAACTAAGAGTATATAGGATTTAGAGGCACGGCTCAGATTACGGGTGCGTCTCGAGGGAGACTCGAGTACTCACTATATGTATACTCCGAGGTTCTTAAAGCCTTGCTTCTCAAGGGCATTCTGTATAAATTATGAGCCGCCACTAAGCGATGAAAATTGAGAAGCCGTTGATTCGAATCGCAATCGAGTAGGAATGATTGTGAAAGAATCACGGCGACTCGTGAACAGTCGATCTATCGTTGCTCTCCCATTTGAACCAATGGAAAAGTATCGATTACTCCACCAGGGTTCAATTTAACATCCAGACTGACTCATTTTCATAGGTTTAAATGGAAGGGGTGCCGATAAGTCGCAATTAGTTCATTGCAAAAGTGCGCTTCTTCTCATCCGCCATTTGTTGTTCTCCCATTTAAAACAATGGAAAAGTATCGATTATTCCACCAGGGCTCAATTTAACCTCCAGATTGACTCATTTTCATGGGTTTAAATGGAAGGGGTGCCGATCATTCGCAATGGGTTCGTTGCAAAAGTGCGCTGCTTCTTGTCATCCACCATTTTCAGGTACAACCGAAATCCCGCCCGTCTCGGAACATTTTTGGGGCCCTTATCACATATTGTTAGGGAAAGTCGCAGTCGGGTAGACTCTAGACAGGCTCTAAGTAACGTAGCATTGGGAGCGCTCCCAACATTCCGAAGCTCCGTTAGCAAAACGTGAGGTTATAGATCCGCCATAATTAGGTACAACCTAAAGCCTGTCCTGCCTGACCGTCCCGAGAACACTTTTTTGACCCAGAAAAAAAAGATGGGGGGAAGTTCATGCCTAAATTCAACCGCAGCCAACGAAAAGTCACTTTTTGATGGGACTTTTGGATGATGGATCAACATTGCGACCAGTGGCGAAGCGTGCAATCTGGCAACGTTGCAGTTCCTCCATTTAAAACCATTAAAAATATCGAACTATCGGGTGTTCGGTGAACACCTCCGTATTCGACCTTTTACACGGGTTTAAAAGGACACAATGCAACGTTGTCAAAGTTTACCCAACGCCACTGATTGCGACCTAAGTTTCGATTCCTTCGCTTTGGAAAAGCAAACCTTAGGCTTCTTCAAAAGCCCCTATTTCTATACGCTGACCGCCTCGCCTCAATTGCGGAGCCACCGATCTAATAAAAATCACAAGTTCACATAAAATACCACTCCTAAAACACCACAACACGCACCTTCGAATAGATAAATACAAAAAGCATGGGGTGAAAATAATCCAACATAAATGCGAAGAGAATAGTTATCATCTCCCCAAGAAACGGTCGCCGTCAAAAACGGGCCCAAAAACGGACCAGTGTGCTTTTCCAAACGTATCCTGATTCGGTCAAACTGCTGATCTCTGGGGAAAAAGCACACCCCATGTTTAGGTGACCTGTCTTCCAAATACCAATCATCACCAACCATATCTCCCTTGAAATTTCTTTATTTCCCCACCTACGATCAATGTTGCCAGATTTTCCTATAAATTAACAACTTATACCCAGTGGCGTAGCGTGCAATTTGGCAACGATGTTATGTGTCCATTTAAATCCATTAAAAATATCTAACTATTGGGTGTTCGGTGAACACCTTCGCATTCGACCTTTTACGTGGGTTTACACGGGCACAATACAACGTTGCCAAATTGCACGCTACGCTATACTGCTTATACCCCCAAGTCAAATGGGAAAATCGGCGATAGAATATCCGAAAAATTGCATCACTGCCTACGCATGCGTGGCTCCAGAATTGCTGAATTGTCAGATTGCTCGACAAAATTCGTAGAATTAAATATGAGAAAAATTGCGATATTTAGCAACCGTGTGGCAACTATGCGGGGCTCAAACCCCATGATGAAAACGACCCACATTTTCTTTAACGTCCGAAACGTGACTCTGTTATCAAAATAAGACGAAGGTGAAGGAGGGTGGGGAGGGAGGGGAGGGGTCGAAATCTCACCGCGATAAAGATTTCGAATTCCGATATTGATATTCAAATTGCGATGTACTTTTCCACAGCGTTGAGCAATACACCTGATGGAAAACGGGAGTTGCGGATCGGGGCCGCTTCCGGCGCGGCATGTGACTTTGCGAGCACTTTGGCACTCCCATCGCAGCGTTCTAAAATGGGGCTACCCAAGGAGCTATAACTATTATAGCGGGGTTTTCTGGGACGTGGTTTTGAAACACCACGGAGGTAGATACATAGATAGATAGATGACAATTTCTTATGCGCATTTTCACACGGGCTCGGTTTGTTTGTCGCATTTTCTTCACCCATATTTTTTTTTTTTTAAAAAAGAAAATAATTTTTTTTTTAAACTTGCCGTTACAGCAGTTATGTTACTTTCTTACTGAATTTTAGACATTTTAGGTGATTTCCCGATTTTCGCTGGTTTCTACATCATAATGGACTACATTCATTTGATCTCAGCAAAAAGATGCCAGAGCCCTATTGGATGGCCTTTAGCAGTGGCGGCTCGTGCCATCTAGCAACGATGTCTTCACTGAGAAAAAAGTGGCTGTTAAATATAATAGAACTATATTGTTTTTCCCCTTACTTCAATCATAAGACAATCTTTGCAAAGAGACTTTAATCTATCGCCGAGTTATATGGAACGATTGTTTGGGGAAATACACGGGGAAATACTATAGAACATTCAGGGGTGAAAATTTCCAAATTCGGAGTTTCACGCGATCCATGACTTATTTCCTCACAGGATTTTAAAAATTTCCTCACAAAAAGTTGAAGTGATGACTTTTTTTTGTGGTTATTTTAACATTTCAACATGTATGTTCGCAAAATGACCGATATTTTTCCATTTTTACACTATTTTTAAGGAAAATCGCTTTTGCCATTATTACATCAAAAAAAAATGGACTAATATTCCTCACTTCTCCAGAAATTCCTCACTTCAGCGATCCGCGGATCGCTAGATCGGGCCATTTGCACCCGAGCTTCTTTGAACAATCGAGAATTTTTCTCAGTGTTCGCTCCATTTGAATCTATGTTTAACAAACGATTGCTGGTGAAGTGCTGCTTCACTTTCGAATCGATTGTTTTACATACAATCAAATGGAGGGATGACATTGTTGCCAGATTGCACGAGCCGCCACTGGTCTTTTGCGCTAAAAAGAAACTGTAAATCGCAATCAGACATATCGTCTATACTAAGGCAGTCTATTCAAATTTTACGCCGCGGGAGTTCGACGACAAACTCTTAAAGAAAAAAAAAAATGTCCAAAACCAGAAAGTCAGTGTCAAAAGACAAGAGACAAATGCGGAGAGAGACTCCAAGTATATAAAATGTCCTTTTTTTCTCCTTTTATTACATTAGTCTGTCCTTTTTACCGGTAAACGCATCGACCGGCCGCGGCGCGCAAAAGGTCGGGTCGGTCAAATCGAAGCAAATCTAATCCAATATTTCTGCATAAATATTCTAAATTTAACCCTCTTTCGTTAGTACGTTTCCAATTGTGAGCGTGTATACTATATCTATACCGAGTCACACAAACTCGCACAGAGAGTACGCGTTCATGCGCGAGTAAACGGACGCTCAGGACTCAGGACCTCCGAGCTTCGAATAGATTTGATCCTGTGTTTCTCCTCCATCTATTCCGTTGTTGCCAGATTGTGTATAGTCGGCGAATTAAATATAAATAATGTCAGTCGGTTCCTTATAGAGCTTGGCTCAAGTAGAGTCTCTATACATATACTATGAGAGTTGCGCCAAGTCTCTCAAAATAAAGAAGAAGAAGCGGATCAATGGAGCATCCAAGAGGCAAATTACAAATGGCGGATGGCCATTTGCCTCTGCACTGTTGCCGCTATTTCGCTATCTCTTGTAGGTTAGGTTCAGATTCTCGACAATAACGGTCGTTTTTAAAAAGGGTAATGTTCTCCAGAATAACATTCAAGCAGAGGAAAAATTAACAATAATTACTGCGGTCACAGTTACCATAAATGTGTAATGAAAGCTATAGTACGCGAAAAGTAAACAAACCCTCCGCCATTTGCATTTGTCTCTCTTGGGGCTTTCTTGACAGCCTAAATCTGAGAGCCAATCAGAAACACATGGCGCAACTCTCATAGTATATAGGGACTCTACCTTGAAGAGCTTGGCTCAAGGGGGTGATTACGAACCGAGTTGCCATCGAATGCATGTCATTTTTATGGGTGGTTTTTATCTATTGACTCGATGCCTCCACAGGTTCTTATTTTTTATTTATTTTTTTTTTTTTAGAAAATATATATTTCAATGAAATATATAATCATAGTAATATTCTAAACATTTTTAAACATTTTTTCTTAAAAGTATATTCAAACCTTTTATATTTTTCTTTTAACTTCCAATTTTTTAAAAGCAAAACAAAACAAAAATATTTTAATAAAATATATTTAATAATAGTAACATTCTCAACGTTCGTTTTTAAACATTTTTTCTTAAAAGTATAAATTAAAACCTTTTATATTTTTTCTTCTAACTTCCAATTTTTTAAAAGCAAAACAAAACAAAAATATTTTAATAAAATATACTTAATCATAGTAACATTCTCAACGTTCGTTTTTAAACATTTTTTCTTAAAAGTATAATCACACCTTTTATATTTTTGATTTTTGTTCGTTTGTAATTTACGGGAAAAATCATTAAGAAATCACAGTCCATATTGCTGAAGCAAAAAAGTATGCTGAAGACCCATTTACAGGCTGAAAAAAATGGAAAACTTGGCAACGGTGTTTCGCTATCTGCAACGACAACCCTACAATCAGACCCTCTTCCGCACTAGACTAGCTGAGTAGCCGCTCGCTCCCCCCTCCACTCGTCCTTTAAAACTCATTCAAAATGTAAACCCATTCGAGGGTAGTAACAAGAGAATCGTTTATTTTCAATCCCCCATTCAAGAAAATTGAGATAAAAAAAGGGGTGGGGTAAAAAGGAAGGGGGGGGGGCGGCGGCGCTGAAGCGCGGGGGTCAAACAATTGAAGATTGAGCGTTATTGTATACATTTTTGATACGATTTCAATGCGAAATGTGCTTTTTTCGCATTCATGCGCCGGCTCTGAAAATAAAGCCATATTACACTTCGTATGTTGTGCGTACGTGCAGTGGTGGCTGTGCAGAACCAGAGGTAAATGATGTGGGAGTGAGTATATGGCGGCGGGAAAAACTTTTCAAAAGCTGCGATTCTTTGCTTTATACACTGCATATAGGAGAATCACTCCATTCACCGGTTGAGGAGGTTGCTGGAACAAGGTTCCGAGGGTGCAAACTGCGTGTGTACGGATACTTTAAACAATATACATACATATAGATACCTACATATCAAAAACTCCACATCAAAAATTATCACCTCAAAAAATTTCACGGAAAAACGTTGAATTTTTAAGGCAAAGGAACCATGTGATGGATCGAGAGTTACAATAGACCCAAACTAAAACGCATCGGTGAGCGATATATAAATTAGCAACGAGTCGAAACTCAGCACTAACTAACCACTCACCGATGCGTTTTGATGAAAGTCGGAAGCAGGCACCACTGTACTTGTTAGGATCCGATACTCAAAATGCTTATACTCTAGTGTAATTCAGCATCGAATAATTTAAATCTGTTCAAAACTCCACTTTAGCCCACGTGGGTCATGGGTCCTCCTATGGCAGCGATGACGAGAAACCGAGAACTCCGAGAACACAACTGAAACCTACGCTGCATCCTTACACAAACTCTTTTGATTCGACTCATAATTGGGAAAATATAGCATTTCAGCTTTTTCAGTATATTTATTTTGAGAATGGGTCTGTTGCAAACTTTTGCTACAATAATTAAGAGTGTGTAATCTAATGTAAAATTGCCTGAAAAGTCCATTGGTGGCATCAAAAAGCCATAATATGCAATAATAAACTCTCATGAGGCGTTTAATGAAATCCAAGATGGCGGATAAATATCGAGCAACTTGTATGCATGCACCACAATCACGAACATCCAAGGATAGCCAACCTCACAATATCGATCACAACCAATCACTACGTAAACAAACACATACCCAGCGAGGTTGTCAAAGTTGGTTATCCTTGTATGTTCGTGGTTCATGCATAGAAATTGCTCGATATTTCTCCGCCATCTTGGATTTCATTTAACGTCTCTTGTGACTGTATTATTGCATTTTATGACTTTCTGATGCCACCTATGGACTTTTCAGGCGATTTTACATTAGATTAAACACTCTCAATAATTGTTGTGGCAAAAGTTTGCAACAGACCCATTACTGCTATCGAGCTTTTGGCGAGGGAAAAAGGAGGAGAGATGGTGTAAGAGTGAGAGAGATGGGAGGAGCGAGAGGAGAGAGAGAGAGAGAGAGAGAGAGAGAGAGAGAGAGAGAGAGAGAGAGAGAGAGAGAGAGAGGAGAGAGAGAGAGAGAGAGAGAGAGAGAGAGGAGACAGAGAGAGAGAGAGAGAGAGAGAGAGAGAGAGAGAGAGAGAGAGAGGGAGAGAGAGAGAGAGAGAGAGAGAGAGAGAGAGAGAGGGGAGAGAGAGAGATCTTGCAATGCAACTGAGCAGTGAGCATAGAGAGGGAGGAAGGGGGAGGGGGGGGGATTTGAAGTCGTTGAATTCAAGTGGACAAATTAAATTCATCACTGGGTCGGTCGTTCCGTCGCTCGTCGCTTGTCGCCCTCAGCTCGTCAGACACAGACTCTCGTCACCCATCCGCGTGGACTCGCGCGGATCGAAGTCTACACAGATGTCATGATGATTTTGACGGGTGCAATGCGGCGTTGCCGAACGTCAGTTTGAAATTCATTTTAAAATGACATTGATCGACGGGGTGACAATTACGGTCGCAGGAGCCGCGCACCATACGTGTTCGACCGACAACAGGGGCCTCTCTCATCATAGACACTGACACTGAACTCGGGGACTCACCAGTACAGTCGGCACAGTCATCAGAGTCCCGGATGCTCCATACCCGCTCTCTTGTTCCGAATATGGATTTATCATCCGGAATCCGGCTTGGTTGCCGGTTCACCCTTTTTATCCATTGAATGGCGCTCTTGCTAACTTTTGCTACATGCGATTGAATACCTAGTTATAATGGGACTTTTGCAAATTTTTGCTACAGGGGATTGATGTGTTGATTCTTGCATAAATACCTGAAAAAATGACGATGAGTACACTAAAAAAATCACGAAATTCACTCTTAGAAATGAGATCAATGGCGGAGAGACGCAGGTATCATGGGAGATTCCTATCTAAATTGAGACATAACTCTGTTTCCGTAGAGAAAGTGACATAATAGACAGGAATCTCCCATGATACCTGCGTTGAGCCGCTACTACGATCTTGCCGTTGGAGCAGTTTTGTGAGTTTATTACAGAATTTTAGACTTTCTTAATGTGATTTTCGTGACTTTTGCTGGTACGTTTTTACCACAGATTGACAATTCATTTCCTTACAGCAAATGTTTGCAAGAGCCCCATCCTTGAATAAAATCCATCGAAAATTACGATGAGCACATTTAAGAAATTACGAAAATTTACTCGGATGCACTGACTCACAAAATTACTTCAAAGTTTAAGACGTAATAACAGAGCTACGCGGGTACCAGTGCTATGGGAGATTCCTATCTGATACAAGGCTTCCCTCTGTGTATCTCTGTTGAGAGAGTGACAAATTAGACAGGAGTACCCGAGTCCCCCATGACACCTGCGCAGCTCCGCCATATTTGCTCTTATAAATGGCTAAGCTTCGCAGGCGTCATGGAGGATTCCTGTCTAATTTTGCCCTTTCTTTACTTTGTAGAAACACACAGGGGAAAGACTTAATTTAGATAGGAATCTCCCACCTGCGCAGCTACTCCACTCTACGCCTTAAACTCTTAAAGTCATTTTGTGAGTCTATGCGAGTGAATTTCGTAATTTTTCAAAGGGCTCATCGTAACTTTTGCTGAATTTTAATCGATAAAGGACTATTCAATCGCTTAGAGCCGTGGGCGGAGCTAGCAATTTGGCAACTGTGGATTCTATCCATTTGAATGTGTGAGAAACAATCGATTCTTGAGGGGGCCATGACCCAATTTATAATCGATTGTTTCTCATTCATTCAAATGGGAATAATCCTCAGTTGCCAAATTGCTAGCTCCGCCCATGCTTAGAGCAAAAGTTAGCAAGAGCCCCTAGGCAGATTAGACAAATTGACAAATAGTTCGGCAAATGCACTTACGGCTAATATCCGCATTCCTTATAGATGAAAGCAAAAAGTTCAAAAACAACTCACCTGAAACAAAAAAAATAGAAAAAGTTCAAAATGTGGAGAAAATAAGTACATTGTAGATAGACAAGGGAATAGAACGCCTCAAAAAGACTAAAGAACGCATAAAAAATGATAGAAAAAAATAAGAGAGAAGATAATAGAAATTGTAGGAATCAAAAAGTCTTCAATCATCAATGTACTTACAGAATGTTTGCTGCGACACTTTAAAGCATTGCTTTGAAAAAAGACGCAAAAGGAAGAATGCGTGAACCATACTTCAAAACTCAGTAAATGCTGTTGTTGCATGATTTTCAACTTTTACGTCAAGAGATAGAGGAAAAAAAGACTATGTAATGATTCCCCAAATGGGCAAAATTATATTTCCTCCACTATTACCGGTGCAATAGGTCGCTAACTTTACGTAAATAGTGCGTACATATATTACCTCAGATCATTTATGTTTACGGGGGGGGGGGGGGGGCAATTCAAACTGATCGAACTATCTTATTGAATAAACAAAGATACATGCAAGTCAGTGGCGGATCCAGACAATTTTTCTGGGGGGGGGGCACGCCTGTGAAATTTTGAAATTTGAAGCATCGATGGAAGCAATTTCGGGTCATTTTCTATTGAAAAAAGGCAACATTTGAGGCTTTGGGGGGGGGGGGGGTCCGTGCCCCCGTGCCCCCCCCCCCCCCCCCCCCCCGTGGATCCGCCACTGATGCAAGTACATGCAGTTTACAGTTTTATTGATAATCAAAATAGTTTGAAACAACTCCATAGTACAGCACCAAGGCACAGGAGAAGGAAAGGACAAAGCATAGCCGCGCTGCCCTCAAACCTACCTGACCCAATTTTAACCTCGCATGTTTTAGAGAGTGGACAAAGACAACTGGCCAGGGTATGCAACATGCAGCGCACAAAGATACCATGCAACCAATGTATTAAGTATACGTTGCGCTTAGTGCCAGTTCTCTTTGTCCACACATGAGATACTTGCACTTGCACTGTTAAAGCTGAACTATGGAGTGGTCAATAAATTACCCCGATGCTGTCCTTATTTCCACGGGGCCAAGAGCGGAATTTAAGCAGACTAACATTATCCACCCCCTTCTTTTTTGGCGGTCAACTTGGTGCAAATGTCCACCAGAGGAAGATATGTCTCTGCACACACCAGTGAGGGTAGACGTGTGGGGGAAGGGACAGAGTGGGGAGGACGGAGGGAAGGGAATGGGGAGGGGGGAGGGGAACGCAGACTAAGGCGAATGCCAAAGCTTCCGCGCGCCGGTTTTGGTATGGAGGCGCGACGGCGACGAGGTGACCCCCGACCTTGCGACCCCCTGCCAACGACCCTAAGTGACCCGTGACCCCACCTCAGACAAGTCGGCGCGGCGGCAGCGGCACGAGATTCGTCGCGAGCCAAGTCGCCAAGTCCCAACGCAGTGAGTTAAATCAATCTACGGATCGCAATCACAATCAATTTTATTAGAGCCATTTATGCGAAAGCATAAACGTAAGTTTTGAAACATCGGGTGCACATCTTCCCTGAAAACCAGCATACATGGAGAACGTAGATTTCAAATGAAGGGCAGCCCTGATAATTGAGAAGTTATCTGGAAAAACCACGTAAATAACAGAAGTCATGCTCGTCCTCAATCATGCATATTTCAAAACGATATTGAGAGCGTTTCTGATGAGTTAAACGGGTAGTCTTTTGCACTGACGAATGGAGTGAGCTCCAACTATCACGCATGCAAAAAAGAACAGTCCGTTCAACTTATCTATCAGTCGAGACACACACAATAAAGCTTTGAAATGTGCATGATTGAGGACGAGCATACCTTCTGTTTTATACATGGTTTTTCCAGAGAACTCCTCAATTGAACTTCCCTTTTAGCTAAAATAATTTCAATTGTAGCCGAAAATCAGAAAACACCGAAGATTAAGATCACAATTGTGACATTTTTAATCTGGTATTCGGGACTCAGGTTTTAAAATACTCGGGATAAGATTCCAGGAAGGGGTGTTCAGCAGAAACACTACCAGGGTGTCTCGCAGTTTTAAACTTTCACATTCCCTGATTTTTATCAACTGATTTTTTCATCAATGTAATGAAATCATTTCGCTGTATAAATGTAAACTTATTTCAGGACTCAATATTCACTAACAATAAGTTGGACATTTCGGAGAAAATTTATACGCTGATTCAGTTCCCAAGTTTTGCATTCAAAATTCCTGATGAAGCTGCAGGTTTGTAAGAACGATCTTACCATTCGTAGTGTATCCCAACTTTAAAGATTTTATATCGTACAAGACACCATATAAAAGCGTCAATCTGGTGTTTACAAGAAACAACCATTTCGAGAAGAGAAGCTGAGCGAGATAGGTTTCCTTACATCATCTAACGCAAATCGCGTCGTAAAGAAGGATTTACGTATCAAGGTCATAGATTTCGCAGAGGCAAAGGGGTTCCGGAAACCACTCTAACTGGCGGTCTACTCTCACGAGAACGAGAATCTCTCATTCCGAATCACGTGGCTTCCGAATATTCCACTCTCCCTCGCCCTCCCCCTCCCCTCTGCCCCCACTCTCAACCTCATCCAAAGGGTCATATCAACCACCAACCAAGCCGGCACCCCCTACCACCCCCACCACCCCTCCACTCTATCTATCTGGCTCGCTCAGCTGTGGTATTGATCTGTGCTCCCCCACCCCCAGCCCCACCCGATCTTCCCCCTCCCACCTCTTTCCGCCCACCCGCGAAAGACGATCGCGGATTATCTCGCGTGCCCGAAGCGAGCCTCAAGCCCCCAAGATCCGCCGGCTCGCTTTTTTTTCGGATTTGTTATTTCTCAATTCGCCCTTACTGATAATAATTTTACCCTTCCCCTCCCTGAACCCAAACCATTCCCGATTCCTTACCAACAGCTCTCCCCTCCTCCCCCTCTCCCTTCTCGAGTATCTATCTCGTTCTTCCTGTCAATTTCTCTCCCCCGAATCGAATCGGGTAACGAAGTAATTGCTTGCTGATATTTATTTGTTTGTCACGATGTACTATATACGGACGGGACTCCGCGGAGTTGCTTTCCACTTTCCAAGGGTGGAATTATTGAACATTCCCATGGAACTTCCCTTTGAATCCTATCGTTTCGAGGCACACAATAGCGCATGGAAAGAGAAGTGAATTTTTCAAAGTCCCGGACTGCATTCGGAAATAGTTATCCGACTATCGCTTTAATATTAGTTACCTCTGCGCGATAGAGCTATGCGCAATGTACAGACTGGTGCATGAGTTGTTTGGGTTATCCTATTTTACTGCGAGAGAAATGCCGGCGAATTTGGGATGGGCTGGAAGAATCTCACGATCCAAACATACCAGGAAATATTTCAGGTTCGGTTCTGGTTGGATACAACTGGCTACTAAATAAAATTTCCTGGTATGGTTGGATCGTGAGATTCTTCCAGCCCATCCCAAATTCGCCGGCATTTCGTCCGCAATATAATAGGATAACCGAAACAACTCATGTACCAGCCTGTACATTGCGCAAAGCTCTATCGCGCAGAAGTAACTAATGTTAAAGCGATGGTCGGATAACTTTTTCCGAATCCAGTCCGGGACTTTGAAAAATTCACTTCTCTTCCATGCGCTATTGTGTGCCTCGTATTACTTGGATACTGCATAATATGCTCGACTATCTAAAATAGTTGTAGTCATATTTAACAGGTAATTTTAACACCATTTAACATCATTCCATACCATGTTAGTAGAAGATAAATATCATATAATACAAATTACAAATTAAACATTTTCCAATCACAGATTTGCTTGATCTAGTCACGATCGTCACGAATTCGTAACATACCTCGCTAGGTATACCATGGTTTCATGAAATTCGAAATTAAAACTGGCGGAAACCAATTTGACTTTATAGTATTATAATAAAGTGACCTAACCGGTCACTAAATAAAATACGCCTTGTAAGTTCCATAATAAATTGCAGCTCTTTTACAATAAAACAATGGGTACTTCGGCTAATTGATAAGCGAACAGACGAAATATCTCAAGATGATTCAAGTATCAACAAGAGCTTATTCGTATTTTGGTTTTTTCAGTTTAAACATTGCAATTCCTTACGAAATACGATTTACCCGATACTCTAGTTTCCAATTTTAAAATAATTCTCTTTCAATCGGTAAATTCGAACCTTAAACGAACAGAAGCACTGTGGTGGCCCAGTACGGCACACAAAACGTTAACCCGATACCGGCGATACCCTAACCCTTCCGATAAGCGCTTCGTACACGATCAAACAAATACATTATATCATATAGACGGAGTGCATCCTATACCGTAACATTGAGCTGGGTGAGGCAAACTTACCGTACACTACAGTAGGCAGACGGGCAAGTCCACTTTCGAAATTGGGGGAGGAACCTTCAACTGGTGACAAACAAACGAACACAACCTCTGAATCCAAACTTACTACTTTATAAAAATCGAGATCGAAGATGGATAAAACACTATTTAATGACCATCATTTTGACAACAGTATGATGTAAGATCAAAAAAAGCTTCAAATAACTCACAAAAATTGGAAATAGTGTGCAGCTTTCATTCACTCTCAAAATGGCGTCGGTTTGTTTGTCACCAGTTTTGCCAAAGATTATACCTAAAAAAGATGACCAATTTAAGTTTTGATGCAATCGTTGAGCAGGCTGATGACTGATGATCATTTTTGGTGAACACGCGAAGTACCACAAGTTTGCCTCGAGGATCTTGTTATGCACTCCGTCTATATATGATATAATGTCTTTGCGATCAAATTAGGATCGTCAAACAAGCAATCGATGATCCGACATCCACCACGTACGGCAGGTGAGCAGGTGAGCCAACCGTTGCATGTTTGGTTGATGTTCCGTTCGTCAAACAACTGTGTAATTTGACGGTCCATCAAACTGCAGAGTTATTTGACGATGGATGGTGTGTCATTTGCTCACCAATCTACAGTCAACAAAACCAACAAACCAGTTTTGGAGGTGTTGCGGTCAAGGTTATGTTTGAATTTTAGAAATGTCGGTTGGCAATTTTGCGGTTTGATAAAACCCATTCGAGCATGTACGAAAAGCTATTCTAAGCCCTAGTTTATAACACCAGTTCCAGTTCGCGACCCTCATCGTCAAAATCACACCGCACGCCAATTTCTTATTCACAGTAAGAGGCCCCCAAATTGTTGAAAATTTTAGATAGTAGTGTTTCACAGAGTGTATTTCAATAGCAGGATAGGTAAACAACCATTGTAGAGAAGGAATATTTCTGCCCACGAAAGTTGAGCCAGCTGGCGTTGATTTCTTCTAGAAATCCTGCTAGTATTTCATAAAAAGGGTGTCCCAAAAGTAGTGAGACTGATGTTGTAACTTCCGAACAAAACAAGCTAGCGACCTAGTTCTGGTTGCGTTTGGAAGATCAACTCATTAACTTTCGATTGAGCTCAAGATGAGCAAAATCGGTCAAAAATTGGCCAAGTTATGGCAATTTGAAAATAATATTGGGCTCAATCAAAAGTTATAATGAGACTGATCTTTCAAACGCAACCAGAATCAGGTCGCTAGCTTGTTTTATCCGTCTCACTACTTTTCGGGCACCCTATGTGGTAAAATGCTGACGACTTTGCGGGAGAAACAAAAAAGAGAAGAAGAAAAAAACTTAGAAAAATTATAATTTATCAGACCCCTCCTCATTTTATTTTCTCACTTACTTTCCATAGCTTTTCTTGGTTTCCCCCATTTTTTTTTTCGTCCCCTCCCCCTCTCATCGATCGATCGATCGCATAACCTCACCTCACACCTTCGATTCCCATTAGTCCCTTCTCCGGGCACTGCGGCACTTCCTATTGCTATCGCAATCCCCCTCCCCCTTCCCACCACCCCACAAATTTCAGACAGTTGATCTGATCGACAGTCGAAGTTGATAATACTAGTTATATATTTATACAGTATTCCCCGAACTTAACCTTCTGCGCAGGGAGTACTTCCCTGGAATTCTGCCCGCCCGCGCACGCCATTCCCTCAGTTTAAGTAACCGCATAGGCGGATCCAAGAATTTGTCTTTCTCTCTCTCAGACCCTTTAAGCGCATGCGTTGAAGAAAGAGGATAGAGATAGAGGCTAAATTCACGAACCCACTTGATGGCCCTTTCTTCCATCCTTTCTCAACACGTGAGTTCAAACGACTAGAGAGAGTGATAAGAAGTGAGAGAGAAGGAGAGAGAGAAGGAGAGAGATGGAGCGAGAGGGAGAGAGAGAGAGAGTGAGAGGGAAAGGGACAGAGAGATAGCAAGAGAGAGAGAGAGATAAGGGGGGAGAGAGGGGAAAAGAGACAGCGAGAGAGGGGGAGGGGGAGAGAGAGGGGAAAAGAGACAGAGAGAGAGTGAGGGGGGCGATATAGAGAGAGAGAGATAGATAGATAGAGGGAGAGATAGAGAGAGAGAGAGAGAGAGAGAGAGAGAGAGAGAGAGAGAGAGAGTGAGAGAGAGAGAGATAGAGAGAGAGACTAGAGAGAGAGAGAGACTAGAGAGAGAGAGAGACTAGAGAGAGAGCAATTCCTGGATCCGCCTAAGAGAGCAATCATAAGCAACTCAAGAGTGTCCGTCGCGTCGAGCGGGGGTTGTGTGTCTGTGGATTCAGTCCCACGTTTCACCCCCCCCCCGAATAAACACCCCCCCCCCATCGCAAACTTAACCACCCCACTATGACCCTCTCTGCGTCCATCTACGAATTTTCCTGCGCGCACACACACACAAACACAAGCTAAAGCGTGTTGTCAAAATGCACCTCGTATCCGGATGGATTGCCCTCCCTGATTTCCTCTTTCTCTCTAGAATGTTTGATCTCGGATCTACAGGTTCTTTGCGCTTCTACGGCTCTATCACCGTGGGTCCACCGTTCGAGGGGTCGCGAGGGGGTGAGGAAGGGGGGCGTAGAGAGCGTTGATAAGGCTAGATCCCGATTGGGGCCAGAGGACGTTGGGTTGGAGGTTGTAGCCTTGAGAGGTTTGCACATCACAGGGATTGTCTGCCCGCAGGATTCTCTCCTCCCCCCCTCCCCCGACAAACCGACCGGCATCCCTACAGGTCCGTGTCGATATGCCCTACGATCCTCGCGAGCCCTCCCAGCTCCTGCCCCTCCCTTTGGGGCTATTAATCCTTTAATTGTGTTTTAATAAACTCCTTGGTTGCGCCGTTGCCACATAATAACTTAATCAGCCATTGTTCAGTTCAGTGTGTACTAGCCGTTCCAGGCATCCTACGGGCGCCCTCCACGGCCAGCGTTTCAGGGTACGGGCTAGATGGTGTGTGATGAGAGTCCGGTGCAGCGACACGGCTAGGAGGAGGTAAGGCAAGCGACAGAATAAGTCCCCCCCCCCCCCCCCTCTAATTTTAAAATTCAATTTGGAGCGCTCACAGTCGGCTTTTTCGAAAAGAAAAAAAATTCAGGGATCTCCTCGAAATACCCAAAGGAATCATCGTGCCAAATTAAAATTTGAGGGAAATCGCTGCGGCCAATTTACGGGAAAATGGATAATACGTTTTGGAGGGCCGCGGACGCGCACTGTGGATCCAAATCGAGTCCTAGGTGGTCAAAAGTACAAAGACATGAAACATCACTGAAATTAAGGTTCCATCTAATAATTTTCTCCAATGGATTATGGGGAAAAACAATTTCCCAGGGGTAAAAAAAAAAGAAGCTAGATGATTGGGCCAAGATGGGGCGTTAGCTTAAAGTCAATACTGTGATGCAGCAGAATATCTCTCTTCCCTCCCTGCACCTGATTAAAAAGCGATCGATTTTGACAGGTCCGTAGGATATTAGATTTGAGCTCAGTCTCCATTTATGGGGCTGTTAACTTTAGTTTTTAAGTAAAATCTTGTATGCCGTACAAAATAACAATGCGTCATCTGTAACACCGTCAACCTAGTGCTCACTGGCGATTTAAAACGCTAGATTTGCGATGTATCTTTCACGCACGGCTAGATATCCGCGAAATTAGGATCTTCAATAAATCATTTCGAGCTTTCATCACGGCTCTTCATAAAAAATAAATCAGTTCACACATCGGAAGTCTGTTTGAATTCTTACGTCTCAATATCCTCAATTCCTCACAAAAGATTAAGGAAACCGACATTTGTGTCGAAAACTTATCAAAATGAAACGAAAACACACGGGAGTTCCAAAGATGATGATTGAAGTTGGAATCATACTTGGAACTCCCGTGTGTTATTGTTTCATTTTGATAAGTTTTCGACATAAATGTCGGTTTCCTTAATCTTTTGTGAGGAATTGAGGATATTAAGACGTAAGAATTCAAACAGACGCCGTCCGTGTTTACTGTTTATTTGTTTATGAAGTCAGCCGTGATGAAAGACGGCCGTGATTATTTGAATGTGCCGCGCTAATTTCGCGAGATATCGTGCACGTGGTGGAAAGATACAGGGGTGAATAGTGTCTAGTGTTTTTCGCAATTTGTGAGTTTATTAATGAATTTTGGTGTTTTCTGATGCTGCCATTGTTATTTTTACGGCTTTTTACTAAAATTGATACTTTAAAACGCTCTAGCCGAAGTGTGCAACAGACCCATTGAACTGTGTCAATCTTTTACTCAAAATATGGAATCATCGATGAAAAGAAAAATTTCATTTAATGCACACAAAACGGCGATCTGGCATCTATAGCGAATAATCTTGTTACTGTGAAATCGCCCGGATACGGGTATAGGTATATTAAAAAAAAAAAAACGGAAATTCAGAGCAACCGCGTCACCAAGGCTCATTTCCAGAAAAACCTTTTCGTTGTGTATCAATGCTGTCATCAGATTTGTTGAAAAATATATAAATTTCCCATAACACTTAACGTAAAAAGTGTATATTGTTTGCGAAAGCTGACAACACTGTTGTGCATTTGGTTTTTCCTCTCATAAAATATATCATTAGAATTTTGAGAAGGAAAAAAGTGCGACAAATAGTTTACCCTTGCGATTTCCTTCTGCGAACCGTACGGATGGAAGAGCGTCAAAAAACGCGAACGCGACCTTGGACTTTCATGGAGAAACATTTCAGTGATTGCATTACATCCAAAGTTGCCACTTTTGGCGGGAAATTCGAACATTTACATTAAGTTACGAAGGGAAATCCGTAGAAATATACGCATAACGGCAGCTCTGATTGAATCACACCAAACGAGTTCTTCGTAAGAGTAGATGCTCGGCCAGAGCTGCCGTTTTGCGTATAATCAATGCTATTTTTCTATTTACCAATGATTCCACCGGTTGAGAAAAGATTACACAGTTCAGTTCTACGTATGACTGTAATGCACGAAAATATTCTGATCTGTAATCTTTCCTTAATCGGTAGAAACTCCGTTACTTAATTAAAATATCCGCAAGTTTTTTAAAGGCATCGACGACACAACCGGTTGAGAAAAGATTACATATGCGAGTATTTTAGTTCATTAAAGTAGTACACTGGACTGAACTGTGTAATCTTTTCTCAACCGGTGAAATCATCGGTGAATAGAAAAATAGCATTGATTATACGCAAAACGGCAGCCCTGTATTACTCGCGGAATCAAAGTTACACGTGCGGGATTCCGCGAATTTCGACAGAGTAAAATTCGATTGCTGGGACGCTTCAACTGACTACAGCCTTCATATTCTCCGATCCTGTTTCCTAGGGCCAAAATTAAAATGACGCACATGAGATGGCGGTGATAGAAATTTGTCGGATCTCAGCCGGAAATCCAGTCAACGAGCTGCAACCATTCACCATACAGAAGAAAAAATTTTAGATTTAAAAATAAATATTTTTAAATTACATGACAAAAAGACGTATTTTAAAATTTAAACTAAGTTTTGATAAATTAAAAAAAACTGTCACCGTCATAAGATCAAAATACGATTTTCAATTTAAAAACAATTATTTTCAATTTAGATAAGTTATTTTTAATTAACAAACAATTATTTTTACTTCGAAAACAACTAATTTCAGTTAAAAAGTACGTCTTATTCATATAATTCAAAAATATTTTTTTTTTAAAAAGGAAAACTTTTTTTTTTTTTTTTTTTTTCGGGACGCCATGTTTTAAGTCCTATTCCAAAGCCACTGCAGGGGCGTCATTTCAGGTTCATCTTGGGGGGGGGGGGGGGGGGAAAAAAATGTGTTTTTTTTTTTTTTTTTTTTTTTTTTTTTTTTTTTTTTTCCCCTCATTAATTTTTTTTTTAGACACTCTACAGCCCGCATATTCTATTTATATTCTATTTACGGCCCTAAATTCCAACAAAACTTTTAATGCCCAAAAATTTTATTTAAAAAAAAAAAAAGGTCATCCCTTTTTCATTTTGCCCCTGGGGGGGGGGCGGGTGCCCCCCCCCCCCCCCCGCAAATGACGCCACTGAGCCACTGGTGGAAACTGTCTTTTTGAACGGAAGTGTTGTGGGAGTGGCTACACAAAAAAATAATTCTCATATACAATCATGATTGTATGAGAATGTATCAGAGTGAGAAAATGCTGCTTGTTTATAAACCAATTTCAAAAACGCGGAAGAAAAAATTCTTTTTAGAATTACGGATCGTAATTTTAGAGAATCTACTGAAATACAATCAACTGTAAAATAACCAGGATTCTCATTGATTCAACCATTATTTCTGGTGAATTATCAAAACTATCTATTGGATCAATCAGAGATCTAGTAAATCTGAATGGAATTTCTTTTCAAACGTGCGAATTATTAAGAATTCCCGTTATTCTGGAATAGTTTTCCTTTTGAGTCCCTAAACATACAAAAAGAAATATTCCCCTCCCCCCCGAGTGGATCAAACCTTTTAATTTAAGGTTATACAGCTAAATAACCAAAAGAACTTAGCTCTTGTAAAACATCCATAAGAGATTTCCACTATGGATGCCTCCGTGGTTCCATGGAAATAAAGCCACTCTAGGGTTAGGCTTGTTGAATGCAGTAAAATCACCAGTGATTAACCGAGACTCAGAAATCCAAGTCGAAGTAAACATGACAAAACTGTTGGTGACGAAATAGAGCCACTGATTGAAATTCCAGGAATTAAAATAGACTTCGGGACGTTTTAGCCAGATGGCGGCAAAAAATCGCCTCTTTTCTAACTCAAAAGTAAAGTGGACGGAATTTTACCAAAGCAAGCCGGCAACGTGGGACCGGCATCAATCCGCACTTCACGCAAACGAAGCTCAAAGTTACAAATTCCTGGATCACAACTCGTTAAAAGCTTTCAATCATATACACAGAGCCTAGGATTCGCAGAGAACGACGCGACCGGCGACCGACTATATAAGTTTAAGAGCTGGAGCGAGGAACTAGGTCGAATGACGAATCCACCACCACCGACCCCCCCCCCCCCCCCCCCCCCCGCAAAAAGAACTTCGTATCCCTGAAAATCTGAGTAGACACTCAGACCTACTTCGTCTAATTAAATTCCCGACTTTAAAAATTCAGACCAACGTGGAATCCCTAGAAATCCCTGATACAAACTGCGGAGATCTGGTAAAAAAAAAAAAAAAAAAAAAAAAAAAAAAAAAAAAAAAAAGTTTGTTCGTTTAGGATCGGACTCCACGACAAGCGATTTTCTCATTGGCGGATAGAGGACTTTGTCTGCGTCAATCACTATCTTCTCATTTGAACGCGTGCGTTAGAAATGGACGGAGATAGGCTAAAGTCACGAGATGGCCCCTTTTGCTGTCCTTTTTTCACACGTGCGGATCAAATAGGAAGAGAGAGAGAGAGAGAGAGAGGAGAGAGGAGAGAGAGAGAGAGAGAACTTCCTGTATTCGCCTATGGATTGAAACGGGGTGATCTCTTTTACTTGTTGACCTTTAACTCGAGATTCTTAGAAACATGTCTGTCTTCTGCGTCAATAATTCCGACGCGAGCTGCTGAAAAAAAAAACAAAAAATGGGCCCCAGAGCTACCGTTGCACCCATATTAAATTACTTTTTTCAATTCACCGATGATTCGTCCGGCTACAGAAAATATTACATAGTCCAGTTCACTTTATAACTGTAATGCTCGAGAAAACTCTGATCTGTATAATATTTTCTCAATTGGTGGAATCCCCCCCCCCTCCATGGATTTCAGAGCAATCAAAACGTCACTAGAAAAAATACAAGGAACAAAAGAAGATAACATATAAAGTACTATCGACGAATTAAAGAGTGTCGACAGAGATTTTCACGAGCTAAGTTTCGCCTTCAAGTTTTCGGTTCGACCACTCTTCATACTCCTCACACCTTGCAGGCAAAAGGCCTGTGCGGGTGGGGAGAAAAAGCCGTTGCAGATCAGTCTCACACTCACACACATAACTGACAATGTGTGAAAATCTCGTGACAATCTTTAATTCGCCGATAGCACATCAGGAGTAAGAGTTCACGAACTTCATTCTTACTTTACTTTACCATTTTCATTCATTTTTTGCGAGGCATAGTTACAGTAAGCGTTTTATTCTTGCTTTCGTTGTCAGCTGTTGTGACTTTATTCATGATATCAAACACGTCAAACCTATGCAATTCATTGATACATCTATACAATAGCTTAAAACTGTACCAGTTGGAATAAGTTTGGGTACAAACTTTTTGGGTACAAACTTCTAGGATATAGGCGCATCGGCACCATCACATCTGCACGCGTTATATCTCGAACAAGCTTCGATAAGAAGAGAGGTTAGGATGATTGAGTGTCATGGCGTTGATACGCCCATAAGACTTCCCCTTTAAAAGAACATTGACGGTGCCCCAGAGGAGCAGAGGGGACGTTTTGAGAGCCCTGCGCCTTGTCAACGATTAAAAGCCCACCAAAATGACAGGTTTGCTCGTGAGTCAGTTTTCCTATCATGAGAGACCGTGAGTTAGATAAGGACAAAACATAGAACATCTTCTGATATAACTCTGATTGTAAATTAACTTGTGATCTTCCTTGAATCATGTCGGAGTGTAAAGATACTTTGAGGTACATGGAATCTATAATGGTGTAATAAAATGTGAGGAAACTGGTTGTTCACTAGCATGGCTCATGGCAGATTTTTTAGAGAAAAATTAAGGATATTCCAGGACTTTTCAAGGACTTTTTACAAGATTTCAAGGACTTCCGAGAAGCAAAAACGTAGAATTTTTTACACCACTTTTCGAGCGGAAAAAGCACATGGTGATTCTCACATAAGGGTGCACCAACCAGCGGAGAACCATGCACAAAGAAATAATAGAAAGAAAAAAGTTCATGCCAACTCCTGTACACACGAATTGGCAACCAAAACGACACAACATTCCTCAGGCTCACAAACAACATTGTCATAAAAATGGCGAGCTATAACGAGCTGAAGCCGGTCATTTTCAAGGATTTTCAAGTACATTTTAACGAATTCATCAAAATTCAAGGATTTTCAAGCAACATATGAAAAACGATAAAAAATAAAGGATACTTAGGGACTTTTCAAGGCGCCAAGAATTTGCATGAATTTGCATTCGAAAATTTGGATCTGATTACTTATAAGTAAATCCACGAGAGTGAGCGATATATAGAGCATTTGTTTGCATCCAATTTTGATCGTGACGTCATCATGAAACAGGTCTACAGTGTTTCAATGTTCATGCAATACCCGTAATGAGACCGCGCTGCCCATAAATTCTGAGAATGCGCGGACCGGAAGAGGGGGGGGGGGAGTCCACGAACACGCCTATGTACATTGATTGAGAGCAAATGGGTAACATCCCCGGACCCCCAACCAGGATAGTCGCAAAAAAACCGAGAGACAAAAAGAAAAAAAAAAGAAAAAGGGACAAAAAAAGGTGCGAATAAAATAAACAAGCTAGTTACAATCGAACGCAGTTTTTATTCTCTCAATTAGCGTCCCCCGAAATCGCGGGCGGTTCGAGGATCGAAGGGGTTGTTCATTGTGTTCGCCAACAAAATTACCATCATAATTGATTTGCTTTTAATATTCGAGAACACGTCTCGACAGAGTTGCCAAACTTCGTCGATAAAATCCCATTTTTTTTCGCATTTGGAATCAATACAAAAAACAAAAACTAATGTGATATCAAAGTTGGCAACGAGGCACCTTGTATTCGCAGAGCAGAACCGACACTGCCCACTGCCCCGTCTGATGCCCGCGAAACACCCCTATTCTTGTAATTTATTCACAGCGTATATCAATAATTCTGCCCTGGACAACCCTCCCTCTCAGGGTTCAACCCTATACCTCCATCATCACCGCCTCCTACGACCCGGAAAAAGTGGGAAATCGAGCATAACTGTCCCAGATAAAAAAGGTGATACAATTTTTATCGAGCTATATAGCTATATCGTACCTATTGGTGCGCGAAATCAATGAAATGAATATGAAATTCGGCCAAATAATTTTCGAGCTACCCTTTTTTCCACGAGATATGATGGCTAAGCTTTTCCCTCTCATGAATCGAAAATGCGCGGTTTGAAATTTGAATCGCGATGATTCTGTGGTTTTGGTGCGAACTTTTACCCCCGAATAGATGAATGGGGCTATTGCACACTTTTGCTACAAGCGAATCAATACTCGATTCTGGTGTAAAAACCTCAAAAAGTAACGATGGCAGCACTACACCTTCCAAAATAATGGTATGAAAGATTCTGGTTGCGCGAATATCTGCAGCTGAAGACTTCAACCTGTTTGTATTGGAATATTGTACTTTGACCTATTGGGACTGTTGCACACTTTTGCTATAAGCGATTTAATAGTCAATTCTGGTTTAAAAACCTCAAAAAATAACGATGGCAGCACTAAAAACTTCCAAAATCCACTCCTAAACTCCTCAATAAACGCGTTTATTTGCGAGAGTGTAATGGTGGCTAAGAGCAGTAATAATGGAAGAGTCCTATCTTAATTTCGTCACTCTCTCTATGCTGACAAGGATGATTCACAGAGTAATTAGTCATCAGAGTAGTGATCAACATCCGATGAATGGTGCAGTGGCACCAGTGTCAAATGAAAGTCGTCTCTTATTATATTGGTCACTTCTTGATGGGGTTACAGTATTGTTAGAAGGGAATCTCCCATTATTACTTCCCTCAGCCACGTTTGCGCTTTGATCGAAAGCCGGATGTATAGAACAGCGGTTCCCAACCGGTGGTCCGTGGACCGAGTTTTGGTGGTCCGCGCGAAGACCTATCCAAATTTCTCCGGTTTTTTTCGCCCGAAAGAGGCAACGTTGAATTTGTGACTAATATTTTTTAATGTAGCAGGAAAAATAAAATTTTGTCGTTGCTGGGAAAGTAAGTTATCACTTGAACGAGTCATAACCTAAATTTGTATAAGTTGATAGGTGACCGAGAAGTCACAGCCGCAACGCTTCCCACTAGGGCAGGTTAGTTTTTATTTCCCCTCCATTATCCAAAAAAAAAAAAGTAATCGATTTTTCATATTTCCAAGTCGTGGTCCGCGGCCTCCACCGATCGTCCGATTGGTGGTCCGCGACCAAAAAAGGTTGGGAACCGCTGGTATAGAATCTTGATGCGTAGCCAAGGGGGGGATCCAGGGGTCATGGACCCCCCCCCCCCCATGACACCAAAATTTGTCCTAAAAAAGGTCATTTTTTGCGTTTTCAGACAAATTTTACCAAATTAGTATCTTTGGACCCCCCCCCATGACAATTTTCGGACCCCGGACCCCCCCAGAAAAATTCCTGGCTACGCCACTGTCTTGATGCGAGGACAATCCATGACCTACATAAGGAGGCTTTATTTGTAGCGTGCATATAATCATCGCTCTAAACGGATCATTCTAAAAACAATTCTCAAGTTATGTCGCAGGTGGAGTCAGGCTAGTTCATTCAGGAGTCGTGGGTGCTCCAGTGGCGGTGTTAAAGCCACTCCGCACAATGTTATCATGAAAATGTACTTAGCGACCCCCTCCCTTCCTACCTTCCTTCCTCCCCCTCCCTGAGTCCCCTCTACTCCCACGCCCACGATTAACTCTTACCCTCTGGCTGGAGATTCTTAGGAGAGGCTGTAGTGAGTCGATGAGGAGAGGAGGGGGAGGGGGGACTGAGAAGGGTCACAGAGCTAGCTGGAATACTGCAGAGCAAAAGTTAGTTGCGCGAGATCAGAAGAGAAGCGGGGTGAGGAAAAGAGAAGATTGGGGAGGGGGGGGGGGGGCAGAGCGAGAGAAGAGCGAGAGAAGTAATGGGCTGCGACTTGCGGATGGCTGGATGTGATGTTTAGTTGTAAACTTCAAAAGCTATTCAAATCTAATTACCCGTATTACAACTCCCCGACTCCCGACTATATACAGGCTCCCAATTAAAATTGTACAACACACAAGTATTGCCAACCGCTTCTCTTGTGCTCTCGCACCCCTCAGAGCGTCTCCCTTCACCCCCCCCCCCCCCCGTTTCCATAGCTGGTGGGTGTAGAGGAGAGAGAAAAAAAGTTTCGAGCCATCGGGCTTGGAACACCTGAAAGTATTGGGATGTTTTTGATTGTTTGTGTTTGGGATTTGTGCTGCGGGATGTTTGAGTCAATTTTCAGCGGTGCAGCAGGCTGCGATTGTGAACGATCGTATCGTAATGCCATCGAATCGATGGTGTTATTCTTTATATGGGTAGTGTCATTCCGATAGCTTCCACACTCCTACACAGGGCTGCCGTTTTGCGTATAATCAATGCTATTTTTCTATTCACCGATGATTCCACCGGTTGAGAAAAGATTACACAGTTCAGTTCAGTGCATGGCTGTAATAAACTAAAATACTCGCATCTGTAATCTTCTCTCAACCGGTGGAGTCGTCGATGACTTTAAACAACTTGCGGATATTTTAATTAATCAACGGAGTTTCCATCGATTAAGGAAAGATTATAGATCACAGTATTTTCGTGCATTACAGTCAGACACTAAACTGAACTGTGTAATCTTTTCTCAACCGGTGGAATCATCGGTGAATTGAAAAATAGCATTGATTATACGCAAAACGGCAGCCCTGCTCCTATAGAAACCCGGTCAATGGGTCTGTTGCATACTTTTGTTACAGCAATATAGAACCTTAATTCTTATGTAAAATTCGGCGAAAATAACGATGCGCACATTAAAACCGTTCAAAATCCACTCATTAACTCAGGAAATCACTTCAATTTCAAACAGCCCGCGCTGCACTAGACACTATTTGCACCGGTATACTACTACATAGACGGAACCACTGTGCATAAGTAAACAACATCGTAACTACAAAATGATGGAATTTCTTTTTTAATGCGTGAAATATAAGCTGCATTTTGCTGTCTGGTCTTTTTGGTTTATCAAAGATTACAAAATAATATAAGAAATGTACGCATCTAAACGAAACACTCCAATGTTCGTAAGTTCTGTCCATGTTTACATAAACGAGATGGTTCCATCTATGTAGTTATAAGTCGGTGATATAGTGTCTAGTGTAGCACGGGTTGTTTGAAATGGAAGATATTTTCTGAGTTAATGAGTGGATTTTGAAAGTTTCTAATACGCACATCGTTATTTTCGCAGAATTTTACATTAGAAACAATGAGTTACTTATATTGATGTAGCAAAAGTACGCAACAAACCCATTTCTACGATGTGTGCACGATAGCTCGGGAGACAATTGATGACGATGATGGTGAGTGGTCACGGAAAAATCGACGCTTTTTAAGATGAAAGTCCGAACCATCCTTGAGAAATCCTCCAATGGGTCTGTTGCAAACTTTTGCAACAGCGCTACAGAGTGATCAATCTCATGTAAAATCGCCTGAAGAGTCTATTGGTGGCAGCAGAACGTCATAAAATGCAATAACAAACTCACAAGAGGCATTTAACTGAAATCCAATATGGCGGTGAAACATCGAGCAACCTGTACGCAAGCACCATGAACATCCAAGTTGGCCAACCTCACAACATCGATCACAACCAATCACAACGCAAACAAACTCATAACCTCCGATGCTGTGAGGTTGTTAACGTTGGCAATCGTGGATGTCCACGGTGCGTGCACACAGGTTGCTCGATATTTTACCGTCATCTTGGGTTTCAGTTAAACGCCTCTTGAGAGTTTAATACTGCATTTTATGACTTTCTGATACCACCAATATACTTTTCACATGATTTTACTGATTTAACACTCTATATCGCGGTAGCAAAAGTTTGCAACAGACCCATTCTTGAAAATGTCTAACCTCAATTTTAATTTACTCAATAAAGATCCACTTAATGGATCTGTTATCTGTTGCATACTTTTGCTGTAGCAATATGGAGGGTTGATTCTGGTGTAAAATCACGTGGAAATCTCATTGAAAGCATCAAATAGTCTCAAAATTCACTCATAAACCCACGAAAGGCGTTTTATGGAAATCATAAGATGGCGGTTGAAAAGGCGAATCAACCCTGCATGCATGCACCACGAGTACCGATAGATGGCCGATGACGGCAATTTGTAATGTTGGTTACAATGTAAACAAACTTCTAACTTCCACATTGTACTTACATTTTGTGTCATTCTGTGTTTTTCCTCGTAAATTTTACTTTCTTCTTATTTTTTGTGATTATTACAGTGAATATAATACGTTCTGATTTGCCGAAATTCTGAAAAGAAAAGGCTAGGGAAGTGCCTACTTTGTCTAATGGGCCATTCAGTGGATTTTGAGACTATTGGATGCTTTTCAATTTGATTATCACGCGATTTTACACCTAAATCAACCCTCCATATTGCTGTAGCAAAGGGTAGCGTTCTAGAATTCAACCATTTACTGCATCCGTGCAAAAAAGATTACATTACCCTGTGATACTGTATATCTATGTACATTGGAAAAGTGCTGCTATTCATAATCTTTTCTGCATCGAGACAATAAAGGGACGAATTCTAGAACGGTACCAAAGTATGCAACAGACCCATTCCCTCCTTTTTGAATATATTGCGTCAGTTTTATAACCGGATATTTCACAACCTCCACTTATCGCACTCTTTCTAAATCTCCCTCCAGTTGGACGAAAGATAGGGACGAAGGACGAAGCCCATAGGCAAAGCCAGCAATTTGGCAACTGAGCATTCTTCCCATTTGAATGTATGAGAGACAATCGATTAGAAATGGGGCCACGGCCCCCTCAAGAATCGATTGTTTCTCATACATTCAAATGGATAGAATCCACTGTTGCCAAATTGCTGGCTCCGCCCAAGACGCAGCCAGACGAAAGGACTAAGTAAGCTCTTTGTAGGCTCTTTGAGTTTCAATTTAATTACAAGATTGGCTATTTATTATAAATTCGTTTTCATTTTATTTCTAATTTTTTACTCTTCGTTAAGTTTAGGTCCTTATACTTTTGGGAAGATCCTCGTCTTTTGATCCTGAAAAAATCGTGCCGCAACTGCATTTTTCATATTTCGCTCCGATATTAACATGGTCATTGAGGTGAGGACACAGTCAGAATGTAAAGCACATAAATAAGAGGTGCGGTCTTTAACGAAAACATCAATTTCATTATAAAATACTAAATTACTGTGTACGCTCTCACCTAACATTTCATGAGCTCCTACTCATGCAATTCAACGTCCTGAATTTACATTTTCTCATCTTCTCATCGTGCTCAAAATACCACAAAAAAACAAGGATCGCGATTTGAGATCCCTCTATAACAAATAACAACTTTTTGATGGACTTTTTCCTGCTTCCGCACATAATTTTTCTTTTCGAAATTTCGAGACGCCTTGCAGAAAGTTTTAAATTACTAAACATACCTCATATCCTTGAATACCTGATTGCTTAATAAAACCATCAAACGGTTGGGGGGGGGGAAACTAAGGGTGTAAAATTCAGTGCTTCAGCTTCCATTCCTGAAATTTTCAAAACCATTACCAGCACTCACTCGAAGGACCGCTTTCTATTTTACGACACTGGCGGGGAGTCATGAAGGAGGGGAGGGAAGAGGGCGGGGGCGGATATGAAATTGCAGTCGGGTTGAAAACGTGACCTCCTGGCAAAGATTTTTTTTTCTCCACTTTGTTTTTTTCTTCTTTTTTCTTATATTTTATTTCGGTGTTCCTTAATCATGAATAACGACAGGCGACATACCGGCAGTAAAACAACTCCTTATTTATGTCCGACATTTTCTCGCTCGAGCAATAAAACGATATAGGTCAGCAACGCCGGCACATACCGCAGCCCGTTCGACTCAATAAAGAAACGAGAAAGTAAAAAATTGCACTAGAAGGGTTGAGTGAGTGAGGTCAACGCGAAGGGAGATAAAAGAGAGGCAGGAGGAATATGCACATCAGAAGACAGTGGCGAAAGGGGGAGGAGGGGTCAGCAACAGGTCTGTTCCAAACTTCTGTGTCACTCGATTTTGATCCTTGATACTGATGCAAAATGATGCAAGAACAACAAATGCTGATGCGAGCACTAGAATTTAAAGGGGTGTAGTTTGCCTCATATAAATCAAACATAAGATTCTGCAAACGAGCAGATCTGCCAATCTCTCTCTCTAATCTCTCGCTCTCTCTCTCTCTCTCTCTCTCTCTCTCTCTCTCCTCTCTCTCTCCCCCTCTCTCCCTCTCCCCTCTCTCTCTCCCTCCTCCTCCTCCCTCTCCCCCCCTCTCCTCCTCCCCCCTCCCCCCTCCTCTCCCCCCTCCCTCCCTCCCCCTCCCTCCCTCCCCTCCCCCTCCCCCTCCCTCCCTCCTCCCTCTCCCCCTTTCCCCCCCTCCCTCCCCCTCCCTGCAACAGTGCAATCGGTGAAATAGAAAAAAAAATTAAAAAAACAGGTCTACTTACATAACAATAGCTTAACCACCGAGTTTGCGACAACCGAAAATAAACGGGAAGGAAAAAGTCGCAAAAACAGACACAGACGTGGACGAGAGGAAAAAACATACCTGAAATCAAAACAAAAACAGACTGAATTAGAGGATTGAAGACAGCTAATGGTCAAAACTGGACAGAGAAAAAAAAAGACATCGGAGAGAAATTAGTGAGCCGTTGAGGAACGAAAATTGCAGCCGCGGATCCGAATTCCAGCTTTAAAAGCTCCGCAAAAGCTAGATCCATAAAAAAAAAAAAAAAAAAAAAAAACAAGATATTGGCCCTCCACCGCTGAAAGAGAAAGTTCCGCTTGAGGCTCATCACAAAAATTAGACCAGCGAGGACCTGATTCGATTTGGGTGGGGGGGGCTCTGGGGGATGAAAGAGACGTTTGAAGAGTGCTGAATACAATTATCTGAATTGAGTGCGTGTAGCTTCAAAGAATCGGCGAGTGAGTGTACAGAGTACAGCGGGAGAGAAAAAAAAAAAAAAAAACCCCGCACCGAAACAGTGTTGTCAGAGCTTGAGGTTTTTCCCATAAGAACACATAGAAAAAGCCGCAGGGTCTAGGATCTGGCAACACAGTATCGAAAGCTCTGTTGTTAAAGAGCAGGAGAGGGGGGAGAGGCAGTTGAATGGAAAGGAAGGGGAAACGGGGGGGAGAGAAAACCTCGTTTAAGCGATTTGAATTTAATTGAAAGGAAAGCAACCCGGAACACGAAAAAAAAAAAAAAAAAATTGGGGGGGGGGGGGAAGGTTTCGGCATGGAGCGTGATGTTCAAACGGCGAACTCCAATAAAAAAAAAAAAAACAGAGAATACGTGACGCAGAATTTGATGCATCTCTGGAACGGAAAATTTTAATGATCAATTTGATTAACGTCGGACTTCTGCGTGCGAGATTTGCGAGCGGCTTCGAGGTTCGAGACAGGAGACTGGTGTGGGACCACCGCGCCGTGCACGATAGGCCACCCGGTGCACTCCGAACGCGCGTTAATCGATTTAAATTTTTCAGGGCGAAAGTCACGGACACATGCACGTGAAACCTTCCGAGCTGCTCTCAATTAAATCTGGCGACTTTCTACCAAAAAAAAAAAAAAAAAAAAAAAATCACCAATTTGAATAACTGAATTTCCAGATAAGAGAAGCTCGTTAGAGCAGACGCACTTGCGATATACGTTTGATAGAAAAAAAATTAATGCTGCAAAGACAGTTTCCCTGATAGTCGACGAATAAAGTAAAATATCGGTGATTCGATATTTTAATGGACCGGATTGATGATCGATGGCAACTCGTGCGAAATCCGATATACTTAAGTTTGCTTCTTTTCATCCAACAGAAAATATAATCGATCCTCACGGTATTTCATTTGTAAACGATCGATACTTTTACAAATGGTTCAGATGAAAGATAAAACGAAGTTTGATAAATCCTGATCCGCCGCTTCAAAGGAGGATATAATGAGAAATGAGATCTTGCATATATTCAAATGGATGCGAAAAGCTCGTTGTCTTATACACGTGTACAGTCTTAGACCCATCAGAGACCTAAACCCTTGAGTCCCTTTACAGATGCAGAGTGTTGAGACAAGTGGATAGTCAACCTCTGATTGGTCACCGGATTTTAGGCTCTCCGGGCGCCGCACTATGGTCCAGAAGTCCGATTTAGGAAGACATCAGTTTGCATTAAAATCGTCCAATATCTTAAAAACGGCTCATCTGACATCAAAAATGGTTATAACAAAAACGTTAAAACGGTTTACGTTCTATCTTTTATGTAATAACCAGTTTTGGTGTCAGATGAGCCGTTTTCAAGATATTGGACGATTTTAATGCAAACTGATTTCTTCCTAAATCGGACTTCTGGACCATAGTGCGCCGCCATTGGATCCGCTTTTGCACATTTATTTACCAAATCAGCTTGTTTGTTTACATTCTCAACAGAGGTCCCATGGTGTTTTGCGGATAAAAAAGTTAACAGTCGATGAACCTGTTAATTATAATCATGATGCACCTCAAGAATGTCTAGAGTCCCCGAATGAATCTTTAAAAGCGAAAATGTCAATCAGCAGCAGCAGTGAAAGATTACACCGTTAGAAACTCTACAGCACTGTATAATCTTTTTATTGGATCAAAACAAAACAGGGCCCCACAATGTAAACGAATGTGCAAAAACACATCCAATGGCAATCCATGGTTTCACTCGCCTGAACTACAACAGGGATCGCTACAACTTGTCTCTACACGCATAGGGACGCTAATTACGGAAAACAAAATCGATTATTTTACATTCGATTAAAAAGAGAGAATACGTAATCGCCGCATTTGCACGAGTCGCTAATGTAAAAATCAGGGACCAAATAATGTTACGTCCCGAGCGTAACTTACGCACGGTCACATGTTCGTGCGTAAGCTCTCTGATTGGTCGAAACCGCACGCAAGATACACGCAATTCAATGCTCGGGACCTAACATTATTTGGTCCCAGACCTTTTATTCCTGAAAATATGTGTTTTTCGACTGGGGACATGCATCTACATGCGGAAGTAAATTTCAACTGATGTTGGGAGGTGGGCGAGATTAAGGGGGATGCAGTTATGGTGGAGGGCAGGGGTGAGATTAGGGGGGATGCAGTTATGGGGAGGGGAGGGGGGAGGGGGTGCGACGACGAAGCCGCAGAGTTTACTTTATAGCCTCAAAGCAAAACTTGTAAACATACGAGTACCCAGTACCACCTCCTCGCCCAAGTTGCCTTCTGATACATACACTTTTCGAGTTCTTTTCAGGCAACAACTTAATCAAGAATAGTTGTGCGGCAGGTTGCCTAGTCCGTAGAGATCGGGCGCTTTGATCGCGAGCAACATTGTTAACACAAATCGAATTAAGCTTGAAAACTCGCCCTCATCCGCTTTTAATTCTTAAGCTTGAAAACTCGCCCTTATCCACTTTTAATTCTTTCGCCGCGAAAAGGTAACCACATACTTCGATGCTTACACATGCGTATGTAAGTGTAGTATATACAGATGTATAAACGAGGGAAATGGATAATTTAACGATGTTTAACAATGCTTCAGGGTCTAGTCTAGTAGCTTTTAGGGTCGAGTAAAGAAACATGAAGGGAAGCAGGGGCTGAATAAAGATCAAATTATGAGGGTCACAATGTTGTTTGGCCAACAGTATTGAGAGATTAAAGAAGAGCGCCAAGATTCGATATGATTCATGAAAATCATCAATGATAAATTAAAACAGACGCATTTGAGTATGGGATCCAGTGGCGGCTCGTGCGATTTGGCAAAAATGCTTTTCCCTTCATTCGAATTCATGTAAAACAATCGATTGCGGGTGAAGCGCTGCTTCAACTATCGAATCGATTTTTTTGCATTGAATCAAATGGAGGGAAAACATTGTTGCTAAAATGCACGAGCCGCCACTGATGGGATCCTGACAAGTAGCGTTGAGCTACCGAAAGTTTTACCGATAGCTACATTATGGATTCTTGGTCATAATATTCTGGCCTGTGTTTAACAAATATCTTTACCAGTAGCGTCATTTTGGGGGGGGGGGGGGGAGGGGGGATTGCCTTCACTGTAGTTTGGCAGAAATGTTGGCTCACACAGAAAATTCAAGGAGGAAAAAAAAAAAAAAAACAAAAAGCAAATCAAAACAAAAACAGAAAAACAAGTCTTCAGTGAGAATATATGTTAATTGAAAAATTAGGAACCGAATGTTTTTTCCCAAAATTTGCCCAAATAGTAAGTGATTATGCCCATTAGGCTCATATCAAAGACCTAGAAGGACAAAGTTTTCCGGACCAAATGCAAGAGAAGCAAAAAAAAAAAAAAACAGATTTTTAGCCCCCCCCCCCCCCCCCGGCAAGACCTGAAAAGACGCCACTAATCTTCACTCTTCCGTAATTTCAAATTTTCACTGTAGGTTTACAAACTCTGAACTTTCACTTGAAAAAAAAATGTACTTGCGACTGTAATCACAGGTACACCACTGCATTAGTTGAATTCATCTCACTTATTCACTGATGAATTAGGTCGGGATACATCCAAAACGCGCCAGAATATTAAATTATTTACAAGAGAAAATATTGAGTTTATGAACCAGTCTTAGATTGAAATGCTTTTGCCACATGGAAAAAACTAACTGGTAGAATATACCATCCGCATATAGTTGATTTTGGAGTCAGGTATGAAGTAATTAAGGTAAATTTTACTAATTGTAAATGATGGTAAAATGTAACAACGAGTTAACTTAATTTACCATAATGTACGTTGCATTTACCATCTACTTGATAGCTGACTCCAAAATCAGCGCATACAGTAGATTCTACCAGTCTTTTTTCCCTTGCAAGCTGCGGTAATTTTCGTATAAAAGCTTAGAGAAATCTTTCTAGTCTTCCATTGAAACTTACCCTCACTTTCTCGCCTATCTCTTCCGATTCCATATTCAACGCATCGCACGCAAAGAATCTACCATCTGCTTACGGTTTCCAGACCCGACCGCCAACAGAAAACCAGATGAAATATATTTTAGTATCGACGCAAATAATTATTAATGAAACAATAAACCAGGAGAAGGCTGAAGGAGAAAACCTGCAAGCCTTTCAAGGGAAATCAATAAGTACTTCGACTTCCTTTTAGCTCCCTGATAATTTTCATTTCTCCGCAGCCTCCCACTGTCCCCCTGCCTGCACCCCCTCCCCCCTTCTCTGCGACCCCCTTCACAGGTTCAATCTCCCATTTCATTCGGGGTCCCATCTTGACAAGATAATCCCGGAGAAAAGAATATTTTCTTTCTTTCGCATTTGCAGCCTCAGCGCGGCGCCGACAAGCGCGACAGTGTTGTCAAACGTACACGGGAAAAAAAGTTTAGGTACACCGTAGTAGCCTTTTAAAATAGCTTCGCAGAGCAAAAGTTCTAACTCTACAGGAGCAATGTACGCCGTACGGCTGTACCGAAGCACTACTTCGGTAGAGCATAAGCAAGAAAAGCGGCTGTTACTCCAGGCTGAATAAGAAAAAGGCTGTAATAACACTACGGCACGTAATGAATACACGGGGGGGGGGGCGGATGTTTTGAATTTTAAAAAAATATTATTGAATTATACGACAATAGTAAGTATTTTGAACTAAAATCAATTGTTTTTTAAAGTAAAAATAATTGTTTTTAAATTAATAATAACTATATTTAAATTGAAAATAGTTGTTTTCAAATTGAAAATTCGGTATTTTGATCTAATGAAATGTTTTTTTTTTTAATTTAACAAAACTTAGTTTCAATGTTTAAATACATCTTTTTGTCATATAATTCAAAAATATTTCTTTTTAAATTTAAAACATGTTTTTCTCTGCGTACATACACGGATGGTGGTCTGTCTGAACTTATGAGCTTAGTTTTCTCTTCTATGAAGAGTAAGATGTAAAATGCATATACTTTTAAAATGGTCTCATCGTTATTCTTTCAAAAATGTTCATCAGAATTGATAGTTCATTTGTCTACAGCAAAACCTTGCAAGAGGTCTCCATTATTCCTCATCTCTCTTGATGTGCCCATTTGTAGGCGTATGTTCGAAAAGGACAGATTTATTTGGGCCTGCAATCGCGCGATCACCCCCTCTTCTGTCCCTTTCTAGCAAACGCGTTCGAACCAGCAATGAGAGAGAGAGAGAGAGAGAGAGAGAGAGAGAGAGAGCGAGTAGAAACAACAAGCGGCAACGTTGTCATTAAAGTTGATTATTGATTTATTTTAGAGCCATTGCCCCGTGACAAAATAAATGAAGGGAAAATAGGAAAAAACAGAAGAGCGCAGAATGTTAATTATTTTTTATTTTTTTATCATTATCATATTTTTTTTTTTTTTTTTTTTTTTTTTTTTTTTTAGAAATCCTGCAGAATGTTTTAGACCTTCGACGATTATTTTATAGGAGCTGCTTCCTTCTTTTTCCTTCCCAGGATCTAGTATTGTAACGAGTCGGTTCTCAGCCCTCCCCTTAAATTTAAAAGTTCAAACTCCGCGCCTCTGGATCTGTCCCCCCTCCGCCGCAGAGTGCAGCAGTGCCACGTCAGCGGCGTGCTGCCCTCTGGTGAGCGGGGTGGGAACTGGTCCAGCGACGCGGAGACCCATCATGCCTTGCGGCAGTCAGTCAAGTAAGATTCGCTAAGACTACGCGTGCGTCTCCGTCTCCGTTCTTCTCAAAATGTGAGTAAGTTTTGTGTGTTTCATCCCATTTAGGGATGAAACTCTGATTTAAGTATTAGTTCGTACGTGGAGTGAGTTTTGGTGGCCGCCGGGCCATCCAAAACTACAAAACCTTGCGTCTCGTTCTTCATTCATGTAGGAAGTCAAACTCCCACAACCTCTTCGGGACAAGCTTCGGCTTGCTCTCTTCTGGACAAGCCGGAGCTTGTCCAGATTACTAAAAAAGTGGTAGCCCAAACCGCTTTAACTGGCGCCCAAAACGTAAAGCACGGCTCAAAAGCCTCGAAATCCAAAATTCTCGGCTCTGCGATCTCCCAAATCTTTAAATTGTGATACGTGAAACTGCAGGGTACACCGGCCTCATGGCCACCATTCGTGTTGAGTTCTCTCTCTTCTCATTGTTGTTATACCCTTGTGTTTATCTGTGCGTTTTCTCAATGTTTTCTTGTCGTTCCCGTGTATAAGTGCGTGGCTCGTCATTATTAATTGGAAGTGCGTTAATTGCCCATTCATTTGCTATCTCGTCATTTGCATGGGTTTTGTTTGAAGTCATGTGAACCCCGTCGCCATTTTGATTCCGCACCGTGGTCCGTGAGCGATATCGTTCCGAGTCGAAACTGTATCGCGCATCGAGATATCGTTCCGAGTCGAGATTGTATCGCGCTTCGATTAATCGTTCCGGTCCGCGAACCGAATGTAAACAATAACAATCCCTCAGTGTTTTTATAGTTTGTTTTGTTTGGAGAATTAATCGACTTGTTCCTCGCCGCGGCTATTTTCGTTATTTGTTTAGAATGTTTATCTTCGACCCGAAAACCTCAGCGGACAATTTGTTTATTTTATTTTGATTTCTGAATTATGAAATTCATGTCTTCCAAATTAAGTGTGTCGATCTTATCTAATTTATTTCTCCCAATTCATCAAACTACACTGAGGTGATTCACCGTTCCGGGATCTTCGCATTTCATCAACCATTGACTATGCTGATGGAGAGGATGGATGAATGTAAATGGTCAAGATTGTGCTGCCGGCTGATAATGGGGAGCCACCCTGCTCATGCACCAAGGAAGAAAACATGTAACCTGTTCTCTGGATATCTCGGACTAATCGGTATCGTCTCTTCTCTTCTTTCTGTTCCAGATTTGCCTGCTGTCTTCGAATCTCTTAAGTATTTTTCTAAAGTATTTTCACTCTTAAATCTCTTAAGTATTTCTCCAAAGTATTTTCACTCTCAAATCTCTTGAGTATTTCTCTGAAGTGTTCTCACTCTATTTAATTTGTTTATTCTCTGTTTTTTTTGTTCGTTGGTACAATGAGCCACTCTGAAAATAATATTAGTAATAACCCCAGATTTAGGGGCAATGGCAGGGGTCTTTTTACACCAAATAATTTGCGCACTCCACTTGTTGCATTTGATTATCCCCGTCAATTTGCGCCTCAAAATTGGAGTGTTCCCTTGTGGCAGACTCCGCCTCCGGTGCTGAGATCACCAGTTCCATTCTCAGCCCCTACTGATTTTTACTCCCCCTCCGTCGCACCGGGCCCTGATTTTCAGTCTCCATCGGCCAATGCTTGTCCTCCACTATCTAATGTCAATGTTCAATCACCTTCAACGACCAATGAAGTAGCATCTCTAGCTAGCCATTTTGAGAACCTTCAAGTTGATCTGAACAAAAAATTCGAGCAAATGATTCAGAAAATTCCGGACCTGGTGCGCTGCGAGATGGATAGTGTGAATCGAATGGGGGGGGGGGGGTCTCGTGCCGAGGGTGGTGCCTGCCACAGGGAGGACCTCCCATTTAATGATAATGGTTCTGTGAGATCTGTTAGGAGTGACAGACCAAAAATGTTCAAATTCCAACCTCTTGTTAGGGATCTCATGCCATACAATGGTAACGATGAATTTCTGGATCCTACTGAATTTATTGCGGCAATCGATAACTTTTTTTACAGCTATGAAGCCTCGGATCAATCTAAGATAACGGAGGCAGGGCGGCTGCTCGCAGGCCCAGCCTCGACCTGGTTCAGGGCTTATGCTGGCACGTTTATTAGTTATGAGGATTTTAAAAGAAAGTTTTTAAATCATTTTTGGGGGGAAAATAAACAAGCTTCTCTCAGAGCTTCACTAGAAATCCCAGACCAATTCAACCCAGCCATGGGGGATATGGCAAATTATTTTCTGAATAAAGTAAAAATTGGAAAGCATCTAGATGAACCAATGTCAGACCGCTCACTGATTAGAGCAATTAAAAAGCATTTTAACGATAATGTGCGTTGGGCCTTGACTCATGCCAATGCTAATACGATTGATATGGTTGTAGAAAAACTGCAAGAAATTGACGCTGAGTATGCGCCAAAGAAAACAGCGAGTCAGGCAGCGCAGAGTCAGGGTGCACGCGCACATCATCCAAACTACTCTTAGAGTTACCATGAACCAACAACCGGGTCGAGGTGGGGCTGCGGGCACCCATGCTGTCTCCTTTATAAATGCTTCGAATTCTTTTAAAAATAACAGCGATGATAACGATGTTTCCTTAAGCTGTTGGAGAGCCAGGGAACAGGTTCGGGGACTCTGACTCGGGTAAATTTAACCTTCAATTCCTCCTTCAACGACATGGAACAGGTGGGCAGCCTGGAACAAATCTTTACCAACAAACTTAAGTTTCTATGCATGTTATTTTTGTGTCCCTTCCAGTTCCATGACATATATTGGAGTAAAAAAAAAAAAAAAAAAAAAAAAAAAAAACTTTTTTTTTTTCTTTCTTCGTTGGGGAAGGGGGTTAGTTGAATCCTGATTTACCGATGAGCCAGACTCTCCAAATTAATTGTAAATATTAGCTGTAGGTATTATTTTTTTGTTGTGCCAAAAAATTGCACAGATCGGTTGGGGCTGATAAAACGTTATGTGTAGCCCCAGTCCTGAGTGTTTTCTTAGGAATAAATGGGTTGAGGCTGATAAAACGTCATGTGTAGCCTCAATCTCAATCGTTTAGTATTTAGTCCTTCAAAGTTACCATTCATGTTTTTAATTTTGTCATTTTCTTACCTTGCAGTTTCCACATTGAATTTTTTTTATATAACCCATCATTTTATTTTTTTTATCAAGAGCCACCGATTTTGGCAGAAACTGTGGTATAAAATAATGTAACTTGCTGGTTCGTCACCTTACTATGATTACTATTTCTTGAGGTTAAATTCCCAGGGTTCCAACACCAGATCAGCATTCCTGGTTCCATAGTAATCCCCTTTGCGACCCAGACCAGAGGGTTGGGCGTAATGTGGTATCCTTTATATTTTTTTTTTGGGGTACACAAGCCATAGTAGCTTATTCCTCTTTTTCTCTAGTATGTAAGTATTTCAGTGTATTTTTCCCTTCTGTGTGGAATTGTTGTGTCTTGCCTCAAGTAGGCCTCAGAGGAGGTCCCGAGGGGGCACATGCTGAGTAAGGAGCCAATACTCAGATAAAATCCGTTTATCCCTTGTTTGCTTTTTCGCAACACCCTGTGCGTGGCTCATAATGGCAACGAATGAGCAAGTGTATTAACAATTTTTTAAGGTCAAGTACCCCGTTATTTGGATAGACGTGAGAGTGTAAGTGTGTGACTATTAGATTTCAGTGGGCATGGTGTCTTTTGTTCATAATTTTGCTCTTGCAATTCGAATAGGGTGCTAATCACCGAAAAGTTGTTCTTGTTTTTCTCTCTCCCTCCCATTCCCTTTTAATTGTAACTAAGTTTTTCAAAAATGAAAAAATGTTGTTTTTCTCTCTCCCTCCCATCCCCTTTTAATTGTAACTAAGTTTTTCAAAAATGAAAAAATGTTGTTTTTCTCACTCCCTCCCATTCCCTTTTAATTGTAATTAAAATGGCGATGTCCCTTTATTTTGTCCCACAAGCTGCCTCAATCAAACCAAAATTTCATACATTATTTTATTTTCTCTCATGGTATTCTCTCTTATGTCCTTAGTGTGTGTCTGTTTTATTCTTGTGTATGAATGTTTGGGAACTGAATGCAGACCCTCAAGTAGACTTCAGAGGGAGTCCCGAGCGGCGAGCATTGATCGGTAATTGGCCTATACTGAGATTTTAGGATCCCTTACATGGATTACCGCCCTATATGGGCAAGGCCAAGAGAATTAAAAACCGGCACTAATTTTTTTTTTAAAAAATTAAAAAGAATTTACCTATTTATCCATCATGGACTCCATACCAGAGGAGAAATGGACTGTTTTAGCACAGCGATCAATGCGTTGTGTCGCTGCACTAAAACAGTCTTTGTTACTCTAAATTACCCCAATCTATGCACTATAGCTCACTCCAAAGCTTTTCTATTTTTAATTCTTACCTTTGTTTTAATGTCGCAAAGCGACGCCATTTTACATTTCAGGTAAAACTATTTTTCCTTATTGCCTTTTTTTTGCCTTTAAAGAGATAAAGACTTGTGCGTGGCTTGGTTGATTTCCCTATCTTCCCTCCTATCGACCGAAATTCTCAACTACTGTTGTAACGACTAGGAAGAAAAGGGAGCCGAAGATGGGAAATGAATCATGCCCCGCACAGATTTTTTTTAAACTTTTATTTAGTATGTAAGGCTCTGACTTTGTCGTCAGGTTGTATATATGTTCTTTTGTTCCTATTTTTTTTGTGTATGTCTTTGAAATTTCCACCAATAAAGCCCCGAACGAAAAGATTATAGTTCGAGGCACCACCATAACTTGCTCCACTGCGGTTTAGTATTTTTAGATTTTTTTTTTAAGTTGTATTTCTTCTTCGTTGGGGAGTCGATCCCTTGTAGTTCCAATCCTCTGGACTGGAGCTCCAAGGGACCGAGGGGGTTGTTGTAACGAGTCGGTTCTCAGCCCTCCCCTTAAATTTAAAAGTTCAAACTCCGCGCCTCTGGATCTGTCCCCCCTCCGCCGCAGAGTGCAGCAGTGCCACGTCAGCGGCGTGCTGCCCTCTGGTGAGCGGGGTGGGAACTGGTCCAGCGACGCGGAGACCCATCATGCCTTGCGGCAGTCAGTCAAGTAAGATTCGCTAAGACTACGCGTGCGTCTCCGTCTCCGTTCTTCTCAAAATGTGAGTAAGTTTTGTGTGTTTCATCCCATTTAGGGATGAAACTCTGATTTAAGTATTAGTTCGTACGTGGAGTGAGTTTTGGTGGCCGCCGGGCCATCCAAAACTACAAAACCTTGCGTCTCGTTCTTCATTCATGTAGGAAGTCAAACTCCCACAACCTCTTCGGGACAAGCTTCGGCTTGCTCTCTTCTGGACAAGCCGGAGCTTGTCCAGATTACTAAAAAAGTGGTAGCCCAAACCGCTTTAGTATTTTGAGATCAAAGGTGACCAAATTAATAAAAGCAAAATTTTCAGGAGTTCTCTAAATTGAGTCATTTATTGCAAAAAGCTCGTCTTCTTGCATGTTTATATAGCTTGAACGATGTTTCATCCTTATAGTCACGAATTAATGCTGGAAAAATTTTACAAAGACCTAAAATGTTGAATCTAGTGGCCTTTTCTCATTGCCTTCTTTGGATCTTAAAAATGTGATCGGCGAGAAAGAAAAAAATCATGGACTTTCCATCCGAATCACATTTTTTTGCCGGGATTCCATATGCTCCGTATGAGTGAGCATGGGTGACCGAATAAAGGGTTAATTTATTTTAATTTTAATATATTATCAGCTAATTTATGATTCTTTCTGCTTTTCTTTGATTGCACGTGCGCTTTTTTATGATTATTTTTTTTAAAATTTATTAATTTTTTATTCCAGTTTTTTATTTACTTTTTTTTTTATTTTTTTATCTTTATTTTTTTTATTTTTTATTTTTTTTAATTTTTTTTTATTATTGTTTTTTAAATAATATTCGACAGAGAAAGGGGCTAAAATTACGTTTCTCTTAAAAGTGCTACGATTTATTGGCTTACCTCTAGAGATGCCTATTTTGAGGTTAATTTATGGTGCCACCGTTTCGTGACGGTCGAATGCGGTCCATTGACTGGTGACTGATGCGGGTCAAGAAACATCCGTCCCGAATATTTTTCAGGCCCAGGAGTCATGTGACATTTTTTCTATCACTGTACTATGAATTTCAAAAGAAAGTTTCCCAGTCAAAATTTTGACTCTTTTAAATCTCGGTCACTTTTAAACAGTGTTTCGGCTTTCAAGTGTTTTATGACTAATCAGAATGCCCCTTTCACAGTGGCGGCTCGTGCAATCTGGCAACCGTGCACTTTTGCCATTTAAACGTATGCAAAAAGATCGATACGAGGTGAGGCGCTACGCCTCACCAAGTAATCGATTATTTTACACAGTTTTAAATGGAGGAAATCCATTGTTGCCACATTGCACGAGCCGCCGCTGCCCTTTCAGAGTACGTCATAAAAAATCGAAACTTCAGGGGCACTTTTTTTTTTTTTTAAATTCATAGTACGAGCAGTCGCTAAAGTCCTGCGTCGACGCACATCAGTTTAAGATCACCAAAACGAGGCCAAAAATCATAATGTAAATTTTTCATCAGCCAGGAGATGCTTTGGAACCCAGATTTAAAAAAAAATCAAATAAAAAAAAAGGAATAATCAGGGGTGCAAAATGTGCCCGATCTAGCGATCCGCGGATCGCGTGAAAGTGAGGAAATTTCTGGGAAAGTGAGGAAATTTGTCCATTTTTTTGTTTGTTTTTTGTTTTTTATTTAAATAATATCTAAGGATTTCCCAGGAAAATAGTGTAAAAAATGGGAAAATATCGGTCATTTTGCGAACATACGGTGTTGAAATGTTAAAATAACCAAAAAAAAAGTCATCACTTTCAAATTTATGTGAGGAAATTTTTTAAAATCCTGTGAGGAAATAAGTCATGGATCGCGTGAAACTTCCGAAGTTTTGGAACATTTTGCACCCCTGGGAATAATAATAAATGTACGGATTTCAACCGGAGACATGGCAACACTACCACCTCCTCTCCCTCCCCCTTCCACCCTGTCCTAGAGACCGCGCCCTTTCTTCCAAGGAGGAATATCAGAATAAAGCGTATACCTACACATCGCCGTGCACACCGAGTCGTCGTATTCTACATAGAATGGAATTAACTTTTTTTGATTATGAATATCAGGGAGCGGCCCTGAATAAATTTGGTCGGCCAAGCATCAAGGAATCGAACCGCGCCGTTCCCGTGTCGCGGCCTTAGAGTAAAGTTATGAAATTAGATATCCAAGGAAAAATACGACAGACGATCCAGAATCCCAAATCCCAAATCCCCGCAGATTTTGTACACCTTTTTTGACTGTGAAGATCTTTGACTTCGGAATATCTCCCATCTATTCTTTACACGGAAGCTGATATTCTGCAATTCTGAATTCTTCGTGACCTAACGAATAGACTCTGAAAAGGCAGGACCAGAGACAAATAGAGACCACCCAATGCTTCAAAATTGAGGCAAGAGGAAGCGGACTCACTTCACTATCAACGGTGTACCATTGGAGATTCGCCATATAATCTGAGGCTACCGCTATCTAATTTGAGGCTACCCGCTACCTTCTTTGTGCTCCTGTTGAGAGAGTGACAAATTAGACAGGAATCATCCATGACACCTGCGTAGCTCCGCCATAGAAGAGCAAAGATGGCGGAGCTATGCAGATATCATTGAAAATTCCGATCTAAGTATTGGTCTCTCCCTGTGTAAAAACACTACACTCATTGTCAGAGGAAAGTCTCAAATTAGGTACACTGAAAAAAATAATTTCTAAATTCTAGTAATATTACCGGAAGCAAAACTATGTGTGAACCACAGTGAGTCTAGTACATTGACCAGAAAATTCTAGAGTCACTACCAGAATATGGTTACAGAGCAAGAATTTCCTCAACATTTTCAAGAACTATGGTACAAACACTATTTCTGGTAACCGTACCATCCCTAACGTAGGTTCACATATCGTCATGCATATGATAATTTTTTTTTTTTTTTTTTTGGGTGTAAGAATCTCTCATGATTGTATATGCGTAGCTAAGGCCGCTTTCATACGTTGTAATAGTTAAAGTCATTTTGTTAGTCTGTGAGTAACTTTCGCGATCCTTTAGAATACTCATCGTCATTTTCGCTGGTTTATATCCAAGAATGGGGATGTTACACACTTTTGCTATAATCGATTGAATTGTCGATTTTGGTGTAAAAACATCCAAAAATAACAGTGGCAGCGCTAAAAACTTCCGAAGTCCACTCCTAAACTCTATAAACGTTTTTATTTGCGCGAGCGTAATGGTGCATGGCTTTGGGGCAGTAATACTGGGAGGTTCTCATCTAACAAGACTGTAACTCCATCAAGAAGTGACCAATAAGACACTACTTTCATTTGACACCGGTGTCAGTAGATGCCACGGAACTATTCGTCGAATGTGAATCACTACTCAGATGACTATAATTACTCTCTGAATCATCCTTGCCAGAATAAAGAGAGTGGCGAAATTAAAGATAGGAATCTCCCATTATTACTGCCTTCAGCCAACATTACACTCGCGCCAATAAAAGCGTTTATTGAGTTTAGGAGTGGATTTCGGAAGTTTTTAGTGCTACCATCGATATTTTTTGAGGTTTTTACACCAGAATCGAATATTCAATCGCATACATAGCAAAATTTAGCGAGAGCCCCAGTCACAATTCACAAGGTCGTTTGGCGAATTAGAGCAAAAACGTATAAGAATGAGAATAAACAACGTGAATAATTCATAAAATGGAGAGGCATCGGGGGGGGGGGGGGGGGGGCGAGAAAGAGGAACACGAGAAGCAGTGAGAAGGAGTAGATAATAGCGAAGAAAAAAAGTACACCAAAAGTGATCGATAAGGGGTCACAAGGGATTGTGAACTCGCAGAAAGAAGCTTAGGACGGACGGAGCGAGGATTTGAGTGAAGAGGAGAGGGGGGGACGGGGGACGGGGGGCGAATGAGGGGGAGGAGAGGAAGGAGTTATGACGGAAAATGTTAAAAATTACATCCGGACTAGGAGCGGATGCGATGTGACGTAAATTGGAGGAATTTTTCATTTCATTAAAATTGCAAAATTATCCCTAGACACGCTACACCCCTCGAGACGCCCCCCTCACAGTGGTCTAAACACAACTTATCACGAGAGCTCTATCTCCGTTGTTTCGGCGGAAATTAGAAAATTTTCCAAGAATCTTAACTGCTTGGTTTTTACCCCCCTCCCTCCTAACTGAAGACCTTTTGCTGGGCGAACCAAAGATTTGACACTTTATGTATAAGGTCGCAAAAATATTCAGGATTGGAGCTGAAACTACCAATGGGGCTCTTTCATAATTTTGCTATAAGCAAATAAATATTCCAATCTGATGTAAAGACCAGCGGAGATCACGAAAATCATACTACAAGAAAGTCTAAAAATCAGTATAATGAAATCACATAACTGCTATAGAACGGCAAGTTTGTAATGGCGGTTCAACGCAGATATCATGGGAGATATTCCTGTCTATTACGTCAACTTCCTCTACGGAAACACGGAAGTATGTCTCAATTTAGATAGGAAACTCCCATGATACCTGCGTCTCTCCACCATTAAGCCCGATTCTGAGAGTGAATTTCGTGATTTTTTAATGTACTCATATCGTCATTTTTACAGGTTTTTATGCAAGAATCAACTCTTCAATCCCCCTTAGGAAAAGTTTGCAAGAACCCCATTATTTCCACAATGCAAAATATGAAAGTTGGGGTTTTTCCATTTCTTGGCATTGCATATCCTCATGAGCTCAAAAATCATAGTCCCAAACAATGTCCATCCATCAGTCCGAATATCTACTGGTGCAGTGCCTAAAGGACATTTCAATCTATCCTTTCAGTACCGACTTAATACGTCAAACCTTTGTTCCCTCATGCAAACAAATTGGGTAAACAAACGCTCTTTCACTTTTGCCCAAGAGATCAGTGAAGGCAACCAATGGCGGTTCGTGCATTGCGACAACAATGTATTCTCTCCATTTAAACCTATGTAAAACAATCGATCCTCAGGAGGTGCAATTGCACCCCCAAGAAATCGATACTTCCGCATAGGTATAAATGGCAAATAAGCACGGTTGCCAAATTGCACGAGCCGCCACTGAAGGCAACGAGCTGGAGCTATAACAATAATAGAGAGGTTTTCTGGAATGTTATTTATTTTGTAAATTTCTTACGGACATTTTCACCCAGGCTCGGTTTGCTTGCCTCATTCTTTATAACCGTTAAGGTTTAAAAACAAGTTGAGACAAATCTGTATGAAAGTGGTTTGAAATGGAGGTCAAACAGTTTTGGGGCAGCAATCTATCTGGGACCAATAAATGTACGGTCCTTGTTCTTTAACGTTAGGTGCAGTCCTAACCAATCGGAAGCGAGGATTCGCTACTTAGGGTCGAGAACAAGAAGCCGTCCGTACCGTACATTTATTGGTCCCTCGACACAGAATTTGATGTAACTGTTTATTTTGCATGGAAGAATTAGCACGATGAATACGCAGACACATTCATGACAAATACAAGCGACATTTTCTCACCTGAATAGTTGTATTAGAATTCTGCGTCCAGATATAGCCACTCTAAAACACTTGTACTTTTGTCTACATTCAATTTCAACTGAATTAATTACAATTTGTGATTTAAGGTTAAAAAAAAAAGTGAGGTCAACAAATCAGAATCAAAATCGAGGTCAACAAATCAGAATCAAAATCGAGGTCAACAAATCAGAATCAAAATCGAGGTCAACAAATCAGAATCAAAATCGAGGTCAACAAATCAGAATCAAAATCGAGGTCAACAAATCAGAATCAAAATCGAGGTCAACAAATCAGAATCAAAATCGAGGTCAACAAATCAGAATCAAAATCGAGGTCAACACATCAGAATCAAAATCGCTCATTTTTCCACACTTTGGAGACTTCAAAAATGTATTAGCCCTTCCAGTTATAGCTGTTGGTCGAAGACGTTTGATGTGATATATTATTTTTTCAAGTTCCTAATAATTTATGGTTAATATTTTATCGGCTTTTTGAAACTTTATATGGGATACATGAATTAGTCTGAAACTGTATGGAAAATATGAACGATAGACTGAAACTAGATGGAATTACAAGACAGTAAGCGAATACTACCTGAAGGGCTCAGCGATTCGAACCGATTTATTTTTCAATTTTCTTTTCTCATTTCTACGTCTAAAACACAAATGACTTGCTTTTCACTGTACGTCAGGTGGGCCAGACGAAGGAGAAAATCGTTGTGAAAATAGATTTTCCACCGGAATAGCCCCTCTCGACAGTCAACATCGTTGACAGCCCTCTGCTCAACCCCCCCCCCCCCCCCACCAACCATTGCCTCGGTTCGCCCCCTCCCCCTCCTCCCACACCCCCCTCAACATCGCTGTGCTTCATCGCGAGAATTCAACGACCTCCAAGAGCCTCTTTTGTTTCCGTTTCTAACATCATCATCATTAACATCGTTTCTCCCCCCTCCCCTCCCCCCTTATTAACCCCCACCATTTTTTTTCTCTTTTTTTTTCGTACCACTACCTCCTGACACCGAAAAATATCCACAGACACGACACGCTTAGCATTAAATACAACTCTCATCTTATCCTCGATTCATTATTGTGGGCCAATTTATCCAACGGTTTGTCGGCTCAACACCAGGTTCAATTACACAACTTTCGTCAAAATGAGCTACTCCAGTATATATTTGTGCTTACCAGTGGCGTAGTGTGGAATTTGGCAACGTTGCAGTTCGTCCATTTAAGTCCATAAAAAAGATCGAAGCGTAGGGTGTTTGGTGAACATCTTTGCATTCGACCTTTTACAAAGGATTAAATGGGCAATATACACCGTTGCCAAAATGCAAGCTACGCTACTGATGCTTACAGAAAAAAGGAATCGCGATGAAACAAACCGATCTTCAGGGACGATGAAGTGTCATAATGCAGCGATATTTAAAATTGGTACATATGTATATAGCGATAATTAAAATTGTGTATGCATGTGACTACCTTATACTTACAAAACTTTGCATTTACTTTACCATCGGTTGCCAACCCAGCTCTTTTAGTCAGACTCAACTTGCACATTGGCCCTAAATCAGGGTATGCAAATAAGCACGATCATCGCTCAAAAGAAACATAACTGCATTTCAGGTTGCCTACCCAGCTCTTTTAGTCAGACTCAACTAGCACGCATTGGCCCTAAATCAGGGTATGCAAATAAGCACGATCATCGCTCAAAAGAAACATAAATGCATTTCCGTTTGCCTACCCAGCTCTTTTATTCAGATTCAACTTGCACGATAACCCAAAATCCGAGTGAGCAACTGTACACGCTCATAGGATAAACGAGTTAAATGCATTGCAGATTGCCTACCCAGCTCTTCAGTTGAAGTCAAATTGCACATTGACTCAAAATTAGGGTCTAGAACTGTGCAGTGTGCACGCCCATGAGGTAAGCAAATAAATTAATGCATTGCAGGCTGCCTACTCAGCTCTTTAGTTAGATTTCACTTGCTCATTGGCCCGGAATCTAAGGATGCAACTGTCAGAACACGCTCATTGCTCATAAGATAAAGAAATTAATGTATTGCAGGCTGCCTATATACCCAGCTCTTTTGTTGAATTCAAAATGCACAGTGACCCGAAATCAGGGTATGCAAGAAAGTGCTTTTGAAGCTATTTACGATTATGTATAACATTTTAGACATTCTGAAGGTGCATCATGATTAAAATTAACAGGTTCATTGACAATTCACTCTTTTATCTGTAGAACAATGTAGAGACTCTAGAGAATGTAAACAAACAAGCCGCTTTGGTAAACAAATGTGAAAAAACGCTTCCACTGGCGGCATCCGTAGAGCCTATAACTCATTGGCCACTTCTTCTTTCGTTTCCGGAAGTCAACATAGAATAAAACTTATTACCTAATAAACACTAATAATTCAATGCGTAACATCATCTCAGAATGAAACTCTGATGCGCCTGAGCTCCAGAAATCAGCAACGTATATTCCTTTGTCATTGGCTAAAAATAGGTCATCCCTACTACATTTTTGGGTCAGGTTGGCCTAATTGACCAATTGGAGGTTGGCAAATCTCTTGTCTCATCTCTCCACATAGGGACTCAAGTTAGATTCAGTTAAAAATCTGGTGATTTTTGTCCTAGTATTGCAACCACGGCGAGCCCACGGAAATTCGAAGATCATTAATTAACTAACGACTGTCATCAAGCCAGCTTCGAGACTTATATGCTTTGATGGTGTCTCTTTGCCAGCGCAGCGCCTTCTGATCAACCTCAGTCAATCCGCCGCACACGGGTGTGGTTGCTTTTCACTTTGAAAGCAGCGCGCTTACGACTATGGCTTCTCCGAATTTCAGGATGTATGCCAGTATACCAGTGTACCGCGCCTCCTCGACGTTTGGAAGTAAGTTCATATTGTATACCCCTTTACAACTCCAATAGGACAGTTGTTAATTAGTTTTGCGGAACGGCTTCGCTTTTAATTAAAGCTCACCCCCAGCTTCAGTAAACATCTGTAAACCCGCGTTAACTTGTAAGTTTATGCTTGGACAGCGAGGAAAAGGAAGCGGGGGGGGGGGGGGGGTGGCTTGGTCTCGCACCCCGCGGCAGGATCATCTTCTACGAGACCCGAATGCAGTATGAGAAACATTCTAACTTTTCTGTCCCTTGTTCTGTACATACCGGGTGTCCGGTAAGTCCCGGAACGGCTGCGCCATTTCTTTATTTACGCAGATAAAAAAACCAAACTTTGGGAATGTTCCTAGATAAATAAAAACTACTTTTTGGGGGGGTCAAAATTTTGGTCGCCCCTCCCGGGGGGGCGGGGGCGCCCCTAACTTTTTTTTTTCAAATGGCAACCCCTATCTTGTGATATCTCATTCGAAAGAGGGTAAAAAACTGAGCATTTTGGCGCAAACCGCATGTCAATATCTCTTTTAGTATTCGAGATATCGAACTTCAAAATCTATGGAAACCCATTTTAAAAAAATGATAACTCTTATTCAGAAAGTCGCTATTTAAAAAACTAGGGGTCTAAACTACTCTACATAACAAGCTCTTTCCAGGGAAAAACACCTCTGCCCAAAAACATTAACTTACAGTTATTGTTTTTTTTTCCCGCCAAAATTTTTTAAAAAAATGACGGGGAAAAAAAAACAATAACTGTAAGTTAATTTTTTTGGGCAGAGGTGTTTTTCCCTGGAAAGAGCTTGTTATGTAGAGTAGTTTATACCCCTAGTTTTTTAAATAGCTACTTTCTGAATAAGAGTTATCATTTTTTTAAAATGGGTTTCCATAGATTTTGAAGTTCGATATCTCGAATACTAAAAGAGATATTGACATGCGGTTTGCGCCAAAATGCTCAGTTTTTTACCCTCTTTCGAATGAGGTATCACAAGATAGGGGTTGCCATTTGAAAAAAAAAAGTTAGGGGCGCCCCCGCCCCCCCGGGAGGGGCGACCAAAATTTTGACCCCCCCCAAAAAGTAGTTTTTATTTATCTAGGAACATTCCCAAAGTTTGGTTTTTTTATCTGCGTAAATAAAGAAATGGCGCAGCCGTTCCGGGACTTACCGGACACCCTGTATAATCGACCGCTCCTAGAGGTCGGAGGAAGAGCTAGGAGCGACCCAGAAAATCCTTTTTCCCTACTCCTATTTCGTTTTGCTGATCTACTCACAGGAAAGCTTGCTCTGATATTTGCAACATGCGGTGATTCATTGTGATGTTCTAATCCGGCCTATACCTACGATTCATTGATTCATCGATGCAGCAATAACGAACGAACGCACAATCAAACTGATTGTGAGTCATCAAAAGCTAACCTAACTAAAGAGCTGAATAGGCAGAGACAAATAGAGACCCAGCACAAAGCTTGCGACAGGTGTCCACTTTTCTGGCTCAATTTTGGTCGGAACTCATCGGAACAACAGCCAACTATTGCCTACTGTTGACTGATGAGCGTGTGTTTTGCATTCGATAAGCAAAACCTGTTTCCGCTTCCGGGACGGCGAACCAACCACAGCCTTTCGTTAAGCTTCACCATTCAACAGTAGGCAATGTTTATCGTTGCAGCCGGTGACTCCCGAACAAAACTGTGGCCGCTAAACTTGCTTCACTTTTCTAACACGGGAAGCATACGGTGTGCTGGGTCTCTATTTGTCTCTGTGAATAGGCAACCCGTAAGGCATGTGCTTTTCTTATGAGAGTCCGTGGTTGGATGCCCAGCTCTTGATGCAAGGTGCCTATTGAAGATGATTACATTTTAAATAGCTGCGTAGGCAGCCTGAAATGCCTGTATTTTTCTTCTGAGCAATGGGTCTGTTGCAAACTTTTGCTACAGCGATATAGAATGTTACATATTAAGTAAAATCACGTGAAAAGTCCACTGGTGGCAGCAGAAAGTCATAAAATGCAGTATTAAACTCACGAGAGGCGTTTAACTGAAACCCAAGACGGCGCACGGTGGAGCGAGTCAATGGTAGGGGTCGGACATGGCATGTTGTGCATCTTATTTTCCTCAATAAGAAGTATTTTCTTCCACGAAATATTGCAAGGAACACTTCCCTAGAGTAATTTTCTTCGTAGATTCTGATTTTTTAGTTATTTTTGAGAAATAATGAGTTTAAATCCGTGTTTTGACGCATGATATTAAGGAAGTCTATGATAGAAAATGTTGCAAGTTGTTTAGGCTCTGTAAAAAAGAAACGTTTCACATTGCATCTTGCCAATTTGACATTAAGTAGCCGTTATCGGTCTCAGCACGCTTGTACGTCACAATATAAAGTGCTCAGTAATTTTTTTTTTTTTTTTTTTTAAATCACTAATTCTTGCTTCTAAACCACAGTTTTTCGATAGAACTTTTTAAATGTTGAAAGACTGAATACTATTTTTCTTTTTACGTTTATGCGTTTAATAATTACAAAGAACAGGACAAATAATAATACATTTAATAGACAAATAATTATTCTCCGCGATCATCGGTCTCTTCTTCATCATCTTCTTCTTCGATCTCTTCCTCCATTTCTTCTTCGCCAAAGTTTCCCTCGGTATCTTCAAAACCACTATCGTGAAGCGAAGAGGGAGCAGGTACAATGGGCTCTGAAACCTCTGGGTCAAGCTTCCTGCTTCTTTTAATAGCGGAGGACCGCGACAACTTGGCGAGATAGTGCCCGCTCGGCTTATCTCATAGATCGTGTCATGGAAAAATCCGCGATCTATATTTTGATACGTTCTGCATCGCGCCTTAAATTCAAGTGAAGCAATCAGTCTTACAACTGTCAAATACATAAAAATGTAAGGCTCTTTTTACTGACAATGAGAAGCAGCGCTGTGAGTGTGTCAGTTCTTCTTCTTTGGGTCAGACTCAGGGGTTGGTAGTATAGCTGATTTTAGGCAGTGCGATAGCGTGCAATTTGGCGACGTTGTAGTGTGTCCATTTGAACCCATATGAGAGGTTGAATGCAAAGGTGTTCACCGAACACCCAATCGCTCGATCTTTTTCATAGGCTCGAATGGAAGAACTGCAACGTTGCCAAATTGCACTATACGCCACTCATTTTAGGATGCTGCACATTTACGAATTATATGACTTCTTAGGGGGAGGGGTACCCCGAGGGGGGGGAGCAAGGAAATATGGAGGGAGAGATGTTATTTTGACCCTAAAAAGAGATTTAAGTATGCCGTGACAGTGAGCATGGGAACAAAGAAGGTGGGGAGCGAGTTTTTGGTCGTTTACAGAAACAGAGTCGAAAAAAATGACCCTACCTTTTCAGACAAATATCGTTGTAATTCGTAAATTGGCAGCTATAGGCAGCGAAATGTGGCAAATGCTTGATCCCATGGGATCATTGGAACACGCTATATACCTATTTTCACGGCGAAATGCGGCGAATTTTTTAAAAGCTTATCAGAAGTTTCATTTTAATGATTTTGAAGTACGCCACTTTAGACGAACATAGCGGGCCTCTGGAGAAAGATAAATTTGCATATATGGGGTGAAAATTGTTCTACAGGCTCTCTAAAATAAGACTCAAGCATCAAAATTTTAATCAGCTACCATTAAAATCGAATACGGGGGCTAAACAGGTTTTTACAAAAATTGATGAAATTAAAGACAACAGAAAATGGCAACTTTAAACGTCTCTAGCTTATAATTAAGAGGGGAAAAAACAAAACCAATGCTAGATTCATAAAATATGTATCTTTGAGGACGCTTTAATGCCATAATGGACTAAAATTGGGCGAGACCCCCATGTCCGACCATTTACATTGGCTCGTTCCACCGTGCGGCGTTAAAATATCAAACAATCTGTGTGCACGCACCACGAACATCCATGATGGCCAACGTTAACAACCTCACAGCATCGGAGGTTATGAGTTCGTTTGCGTTGTGATTGGTTATGATCGATGTTGTGAGGTTGGCCGTCTTGGATGTTCATGGTGCTTGCATACAAATTGCTCGATATTTTACCGCCATCTTGGATTTCAGTTAAATGCCTCTTGTGAGTTTGTTATTGCATTTGATGACTTTATGCTGCCACCAATGGACTTCTCACGCGATTTTACATGAGATTAATCACTCTATAGCGCTGTAGCAAAAGTTTGCAACAGACCCATTGCATCCTCAGTTTTCTAATTGTCTACCATTTTTACAAGGTGGACTCCGATAAAAAAATATATGTACACAATATTGGGCCGTGATATCACTTATAAAAATCAATTGGCGAAAAATTCCACCAGCTTGGAAAAGTTTCAGCCATATAGTCATAGTTTCTTGGCGCAAGATACGCTTCAGAGTTCCTATTCTTATTTCCTTTCTTTTCGGTTCTTTATTTTATTTTTTTTGGTATTTTTTTGATTTATTTTACCGTGGATGCTGCTTTTGAAATGATGGGAAAGTATGAAACTAAGAGCTTCATTTTTTTATTTTATTTTTTTTTATTTTTTTTTGTGCCTCGAAAAAGTTGAAAAGCGGGATATTCTGACGAGAAGTCACGATGCACCAACGACAGACATGATATACAGAGAAGAACTGCGGAGGAAGAGGGGCATTCGAGGATTGAAGAGTAGCGAAATGTGCAAAAGGTGGTGAGAGGTGAGAGGAGAGGAAGCGGGCGATAAAAGAAATGAAACCGGAGGAACACGAATGCTCGACCGGTGGTATCCTCGCCCCGTATCTTCCTATCCTCGGCTCGCTCGTCCGTCTACTAGCTCCATTTATAAAATTAAAAGTGTTTTCCATCGTTTTTTTCGCCCCCGACTTGGCTAGACTTATTCGCTCGCCTTCACACAAAATCGAGGGCTTTTTTTCTTCTTTTTTCCTTTTCATCGCAAAAACATTCGAGAGAGGTTTTCCCTTTTTTCTACTTTTTTTTTCTTTTTCTTTCCTTTTTTTTTATAAACATATATTAGAAGGCATGCACACATGCGTCATGCATGTATCGTCTAATGCACTAACCCCCGCCCGCTCCGAGCCTTTCTTCATAATTTTTTGGCACGAAATATGGACGTGCATCAACCACTCGAAACATTCTTCGCGCAACATTTGACCAACAGGCGAAATGCGGTCTGTCCATCTAGGTTTGCAGGATTCAAGGGTAGAAGCTAAAATAGCTTCTATTAGACCCAAACAGTACACCCAAAGGGTTTTGAATAGGTAAAACATTTTCTACCGTAGCTTGAAGTTTTGCTCTTACTGATTGAAGCATGTATACACGCCTTTTTTTACATCCTCAAGCTGATGATTTAGGTGCGCTACGTTAAAAACGAACTCTGAATCTAATAAAACGTAAATACAGGTTAAATACGAATAAATATGTTATCTTCTAAAGTCGGGCATGCCATTAATAAAGAGATAAACTTTTGGGGGTCAAAGTTGCGGGGGACCCGGAAGCAGCACTGCCGTTTTGTATAATCAATTAAATTTGTCAATTCACTGTAATGATTCCACCGGTTGAGAAGGGATTACACAATTCAGTTCAGTGTATGACTGTACTGCACGAAAAAACTCAGATTTGTAATCTTTTCTCAATCGGTGGAAAATTCGTGAATTAATAATTAAAATATCCGCAAACTTTAAACCGTCATCAACGACTCCACCGGTTGAGAAAAGATTGCAGATTCGAGTGTTTTCGTGCATAAAGGTCATACTTTAGCTATCCATTACAAATACGCTGCTCGTCTGAATCAGTCATTCGTCGACGAGAATAGTTTCGGGGCAAATTTTCTTAGACCTGATATTTTTCTGACATCCCCCCCCTCAAAAAAAGGCGAAAGCAAGAAAATCCCAATTATGAAAATTATACCACACAATTATTCAATGGGTCTGTTGCATACTTTTGCTACATCAATATGACACATTGTTTCTAACGTAAAATTCGGCGAAAATAACGATGCGCACATTAAAAACTTTCAAAAGCCACTCATTAACTCAGAAAATACCTTCCATTTCAAACAACCCGCGCTACACTAGACACTATATCACCGACTTATAACTACATAGATGGAACCATCTCGTTTATGTAAACATGAACAGAACTTAAAAACATTGGAATGTTTCGTTTAGATGTGTACATTTCTTATATTATTTTGTAATCTTTGATAAACCGAAAAGACCAGACAGCGCAAATGCAGCCAATAGTTCATGTATTTAGAAGGGAATTCCATTATTTTGTAGTTACGATGTTGTTTACTTATGCACGGTGGTTCCGTCTATGTAATAGTATACCGGTGCAAATAGTGTCTAGTGTTGCGCGGGCTTTTTGAAATTGAAGTGATTTCCTGAGTTAATGAGTGGATTTCGAAAATCTTAATGTGCGCATCGTTATTTCCGCCGAATTTTACATAAGAATCAAGGTTCTATTTTGTTATAGCAAAAGTATGCAACAGACCCATTAATAATTATACCACACAAATTATACACAGAATATAGTGAAAATACCCATTTAGTTATTCATAACAAATAAGCTGGCTCGTCTGAATCGGTTATTTGCCGACGAGAATAGTTTCGGGGCAAATTTTCTTAAACCTGATGTCATCGGCAAGATGTTCATCGTCGAAATATTACGAGCAGTAATCATCATTACCCGAAAATCAGTCTAACGCTGGATTATTGTGCTTCACAATCCCGGAACGGTTATTTCATCGTATTATAGCTAACAAAGCTCCAAATCTCCTCGCATCCCCCCTCCATTACCTCACCATTTTCGGGAAGGGGGGGAGGGTGGTTTCTTTATCATCGCGACTATATAGCTCGCTCACTCGCGAGACTAGAAACAGAATCGGATGAGAGTCTGAGAATGGAGTCACAGTTGTTCCATCTCAATTGTGATTTATATATAGCGAAGGAATCCAATTTTATTTACAACGCGGACACACATTGCATCCCGCATCGTAGCGTCTCATCGCACTAGTAAGAGTTAGGCAAGGGTGCGGTAGAGGGGTGATTGCGGGAGGGGAGGCTTGAGTGGAGAAGGGGGTTTGGGGGTAGTCGGGCTATAGTGAGTATAAGTTGGAAAGAACGGTCAGATAAGGAAGAGTTCTGCGCGCGGCAAAAACTCAAGTTTTAAACTGTGCGCGCCTTGTCTTGATTTCGTCGCACAGTGAGGAAGATGAAGGTAAAACCGGTTTCAAACCAGAGATACATAGAGAGTAGAGACCTAGCCTAGCGCAAAGCTTGTGAAAGGTGTTTCTTTTTTCAGCTGCTTGGTCGGAAATCATCGAAACAACAACCAGCAGTCGCCTACTTCTGAATCATAGATACAATTTATGTTTTATTTCAGGCAATACCGCCTCTACTCATACCCGGCTGCTTTTTTTGAAAAAGTGGGGTTAGGGTTCGTCTTGGTACATGTAAGCTTATGGAATGCTTCTGGCGTTATCGAGGATTTGGTTGGTTTTTTGAAGTTCAACCAAAATTGGAAAACTACGTCAGTAATGAAAGTTTATGGCTTATAGTTACTTCTCCTAAGCAGTAAAAGAGTTGAAAATCGTGTTTTGAGGTGTTACGCTTTGCAGTTCACCAATATTGCAGTTCACCAATGTTTCATTCTCCATAAGCGTACGTATACCAAGACGACCCTAACCTCAAAGAAGCAGCTTGGTATGTCTAGAGACGGTATTGTTTCAGGCATAAATGGGGCAGTTGCTAGGGACGTAGGTTTTTTTTTTTTTTTTGGTTACCTTTAATAATAATTCGTAGTGATCCGATTGACTCTTTTTGCGATTTTGGAACTATAAATATTTCTGTTTAGATTCCAAGAAGAGAAGTTTTTTTTTTTTTTTTTTTTTTTTTTTTTTTTTTTTTTTTTATAATCCCTGCAGTCTTTCAATGTTCTAAAGCCATTCTACAGGGTGTTAAGAAAAAAAGTTTCCACTGCGGTTTTTTCGAAAACGGCTGCGAATTTTGAAAAACGGCCAATCACGTGTCCAATAATATCGAGGGGGACCCATTTTGGTGGGGTTGTTTTTATCGGCGCCCCCTGGGAGGGGCGGGGGAGGGGGTCACTTCCGTTTTTCTTATGGGAGCCCTATTTTTTTATTTCAGTATCTGAAAGAACATAAAAAAAGAAACTTTTTGGCGCAAACTGAAGGTCGAAATAGTTTTTAGTTTTCGATACATCGAAGGTCAAAGTTCGATATGGACCTATTTTCAAAAAATCATTACTCCACTTTGACATACCGGAATTTAAAAAACTAGGGGTCTAAAATACTCCAAAAAGCAAGCCCATTTTAGAAAAAAATATGAATTTGACATAAATTTAGCCAAATATAGGGTTCAGCGCCCCCGAAAATTGTCAACGTTTTTACCCCCCAGGGGGGTCTATCAGACAAATTCCTTGAGACTACCCCTACCGAGTGATACATCGATCAAAAGGGCATACCAAACTGAGCATTTTGGCGCAAACCGGAGGTCGATATCGCTTTTCACATTCGATACATCGAATGTCAAAGTTAGATTTACAAAATTCGATATATAGAATGTGAAAAGCGATATCGACCTCCGGTTTGCGCCAAAATGCTCAGTTTGGTATGCCCTTTTGATCGATGTATCACTCGGTAGGGGTCGTCTCAAGGAATTTGTCTGATAGACCCCCCTGGGGGGTAAAAACGTTGACAATTTTCGGGGGCGCTGAACCCTATATTTGGCTAAATTTATGTCAAACTCATATTTTTTTCTAAAATGGGCTTGCTTTTTGGAGTATTTCAGACCCCTAGTTTTTTAAATTCCGGTATGTCAAAGTGGAGTAATGATTCTTTGAAAATAGGTCCATATCGAACTTTGACCTTCGATATATCAAAAACTAAAAACGATATCGACCTTCAGTTTGCGCCAAACAGTATCTTTTTTTATGTTCTTTCAGATACTGAAATAAAAAAATAGGGCTCTCATAAGAAAAACGGAAGTGACCCCCTCCCCCGCCCCTCCCAGGGGGGCGCCGAAAAAAACAACCCCCCCCCCCGAAATAGGTCTCCTCGATATTATTGGACACGTGTTTGGCCGTTTTTCAAAATTCGCAGCCGTTTTCGAAAAAACCGCAGTGGAAACTTTTTTTCTTAACACCCTGTATACATAGTACGTATGCTTGTGAGATCTCGACTTACAAGACCCTTCGATGGAAACGGAGGTCTCGTAAACTTTTAAAAAGGGAGGAGGGTCGGGATCGGTTGGCCGGGGGCTCGGAGGAAGTCACAAGTCGAGGAAAACTTATGGATCAGTCCAAAAAAGGAGGAACAATGGCACTTCCGCTTTGAACTTAACAAAGTTTTTGTTGTTGAAAAAAAGAGAGAGAAAAAAACTTTCACATCAAAAACAAAACAAAAAAACAGAAAGAAGGAACGAAAACTAGCTTGAATGCAGATTCCCTTATTTCTCAGCTGCTGAGACTTCTCCGACCCAGCAAGGGTAACCCGAACCCCCATTTTCATTACAAAAAAATCAGAGGCGAAGCGTGAAATTTGGCAACGTTGTAATGCGTCCATTTAAACCCATAAAAAAGGTCGAATGCGAAGGTGTTCACCGAACACCCAATAGATCGATCTTTTTAATGGCTATAAATGGACACATTACACGGTTGCCAAATTGCACGCTACACCACCGAAGAAAATTGTAGCGATCAAAGAACAGTGATGGAGAACTCCAAGCTGCTATAGGATATCCGTGTGTGAACTTTCAAGCCCTTTTGATATTGATGGTTGCTTGAAACGAAAAACCATTCTGCTAGGTGATTCCGCAATCCGCATGTGTAAAATGACGTTAACATCACATTTCAAGCATCGGAAAGTCTAAAAATCCACTCATGCATGCATCACAGACTCAATATATGTATTTATAAGTTTGACTAATTTCAAAGATGGCGGTCGAAAAAACGAGACAAAAAGGGGAAGTCCCTCTAGTAGCAGCTTCCTCTATAATAAATCCTTTTTTTCAGCATAGGAAATTGCGATTAGATAAGACTCCCTTTTTGAGACCCGCTCATTTCACCGTCATCTTTGAATTTTGTTTGACTTATTTTTAGAGTTTAGGGGGGGGCTTTGAAACTTATTAATGCTTGAAATGTGATTTTATCGACATTTTACAAGGGAATCAACCCTCCATATTGCTGTAGCTAAAGTTTGCAACAGACCCATCTGTAATCTTTTCTCAACCGGTGGAGTCGTCGATGACTTCAAAAAACTTGAGGGTATTTTAATAATCAAACGGCGATTGTACCGATTGAGAAAAGATTACAGATCAGAGTATTTTCGTGCAGTACAGTCAAGCAATGAACTGTGAACTGTGAAATCTTTTATCAACCGGTGGAATCATCGGTGAATTGAAAAGTGCGATTAATTATAACTATACGCAAAACGGCAGCTCTACAGCTCTGTTCCGAAATCACGAAAATACTCGATTTTTAATCGATTTTAAATAATCGATTTTTCCGCACCTGACACTTATAGCTGTACTCCACACTTCTAGTTCCGGCAAGATTCCGTGTTTGGTTTGCATCAAGAATGAAATCCTTTGCCAGGTGAAGTTGGACACTACTTGGCAATTTGTATGCATGACTCTACTCGTGTTGTGAATGGGAAACCCAACTTCTCTTCACGGATCTAAAGTCCATCGTTAAGTAAGTTTGTCGATGTACGGAAGTCGAAGTGTCAACACAGAGTGAGAGAGACGAGCGGGAAGAGGGCGGGGTCAGCGAGGGGTGCTGGAGGGTGGGGAGAGGGTGGAGGGGGGGCAGAGGAAAGAGAGGTGGAAAGGGTAATTTGGAAACAAAGGACGAATGAGTGGGAGAGAGGGGGAGTGGGTGGGGGAAGGGGAGAAAACTAGCGCACAGTGGAACAAAATGAAGAAAAATCAAACGTAAAACTCTGGCAAAAACGGCCGACACACTGTTAACAATGGGGCAGTTGCAAGGGTATGAACTTGTGTGTTGTTTATAAAGAAAATTATAGTACTTGATGAGCTGAGAGCAAAGATGCCTTTGGTTTTTTTCCTAAACGTCCCGGTTTTGGAGATACACAGGTGTAAAGTTGTTAAAAATCGTGTGTGTAGTGACGTCACTAAGCAGAATTCCCATTTAAAACAATGTATTTTGGGCCAAAATCTCATCTCCGGAACAATTGGACTTCATTAGAAACCAAAGGCACCTTTGTTCTCAGCTCATCAAGAACTTTCATTTTCTTTATAAAAAACACAACATTTCAGACCCTTGCAACTGCCCCATTGGCCAAAAAATCCGGTGTGAAATTCGGAGAAAACATCAAAATGAGGGAACACGGAGAAAAATTTATATTAGGGGCTACCAGAATTACTTCAACGGAATAGCTAAATGTAAACTCTGGTATCTGTGAAGATATTGCTGGTTTCAACGAAAAATGTATTTTGAATAATACCAGAAATCTAGTTAAGGATACGCGAATGAACATTTTACTATTGCGTAGAAGTAATTCTGGTAGCCCCAAATATAAATTTTTCTCCGGGTAAATTTTTCTCTCATGCGTCGTAAAAACAGAATGTGCACCGGGAGTTAAGAGCGGGAAATACTATCTAAGAGGGTGATCATGCCTTCTTGCCATTTGAACCTAGGCGAAAGTATCGATTCGAGAGATTCGATGAATCCCCTGAAGATCGATTATTTTACGTGGGTTTAAATGGAGAGAGAGTGTTGTTGCAACATTGTGCGAGCCGCCCACATCTTTCTATTTTGTTCCAATGTGCGTCGGAGCAAGTGAAAAGCGATAAAGGATTTAAGGTTTAAATTACAGATCAAAAGTTCACGGGAACTGAGAGTGTCGCTGTCCCTGTCAAACCGTGTATTCCTTTCCTCATCCCCTTCCTCATCCCTCCACCCCCTCTCTCCTTTCCTTTTATCGTCCATCCCTTTGATCAGACAAGACCTTGAATTGACTTTACAAGTCCGAACACGTCCGATACATACTTCATTGATTATAAATCTATGTACCCAGCGAGTCCCAGTCCCTTCGCCACCGTCTGTCCCTTTCTCCCTCCCCCCCCCTTCCTCATCCGAGCGGGAATCTTCGCATCTCAACGCGGTGTTTTGACCCGTCAGCATCGAGCGAGCGACTGACGACTCCCGATAGTCTTAAGCGACGAAGGGATCCGGATACGGATTAGAAACTTTTCGATTCGCCCGCGTATTTTTTCACGTTAATGCACTTTAACCTGGTTTATGGAATTCCCGATGTTTTTTACAGGAGTTAAAGGGATTTCAGGTTCATTTCACAACGTGAACGCAGCTCTCGTACGGATTGGGCTGAATTAGAAACTCGTGAGACTTCTATAGCAAGAGTCGGATCAATAGCAAGTATTAGCAAGTCTTTTTCAGTGACAAATAGAGACCCGGCGCAAAGCGTGCGCGACAGGTGTCCCTTTAGGCCCTTCGTACACGTACACGCTCGAAGTAGGGTCGTCAAAATGGCATCGATGAGCCGAGATTGCCGAGATCCACTACAAAACAGCAGGTGAGCCAACCGTTCTGGGGCGTCATTTATGGTTCGGCTTGGTGGGGGGGGGGGGGGAGGGGGGGCAAAAATGTGATGACTTTTTTTTCTTTTTTTTTTCTCATCAATATTATTTTAGACACTCTACAGCCCTGCATATTTACGGCCCTAAATTCCAACAAAACTCGTTAATGAACACCAAATTTTAGTTCAAAACTTTTTTCTTCTCCTAAAAAAAAAAAAAAAAAAAAAAAAAAAAAAAAAAAAAAAAAGGTCACCACTTTTTCACTTTTGGCCGACCCTTGGGGGGGCGGTTGCCCCCCCTGTCCCCCCGCAAATGACGCTACTGCAACCGTTGCATATTTGGTTGATGTTCCGTTCGTCAAACAACTGTGCAATGAGGCTCTTGCAAACTTTTGCTACAGGTGATTGATGAGTTGATTCTTGCATAAAAACCTATAAAAATGACGATGAGTGTCGATGAGTGCACTAAAAAATCACAAAATTTACTCTCAGAATCGGGCTTAATGGCGGAGAGACGCAGGTTTATTTATCGTTGGCGGTGGATTTTAGCTCACCGATGCCGATTTGACGACCCTACTTTGAGCGAGTGCGAAAGTCTTTTAACCAGCTCACGTTTGGTCGAAACTCATCAAAATCACCTAATGTTGAGTGATGGACATACGGAAGGTGTCCGAAAAGTACCGAGACTGATGCTGTGACTTCAAAAGCAAACAAGATATCGATCTCGGTCACGCTTGAAAGATCAAATCATTTCCTATCGAATTGTATATCGATTGAGCCTAACATGCGAGCACATTTGGTAAAAAAAAAAAAAAATTGAGTGAAACGAAAAATGGGAAACTCGACCTTTTCAGACCCGACAACTGGCGATCAATCAAATATCCTTGCAGTATTCCGATCGTTCAAAAGACCTTTCTTTTCAATAAACTTGGCTACAGAGTAGATTTTTTTTATTTTTTCGTTTTATCGATTTCATATGTAAAAAAAAAAAAAAAATCGATATTCACATGAACGTTCGTCAAGCACATGTCCAACAAGAAACACCCTTGGGAAAGAATGGTTCTTAAAAAAAAAAAAAAACAGAAAATAGACACACGCAGTAACAAACAGAAATAAATTGACAGGATTTACACTGTACACTGTATGGGCCCGACCCTTTTCCATCACATTTTACCCATTCAATTTCTATCGCACCATCATTGGCGACGAACGCAGTTCACAGAGTCTTAGGATTAAAAAAAAGAAAGAAAAAAGATCAAATGAACAAGTGAATATTATCAAGTGCTGAGTGATCGAAGATCAGTTCGTTGAAACCACACACACACACACACACACACACACACACACACACACACAGACGACAGACCCGCGTCACACACATAGCGACACAACCTTATTCACAACGAAAATCATAGCGACACTAATTCATTCACAACAAATCAAACGTCACACATGCGTACACACCGCGGTTTACAAAGTTGTACACGCATCATAAATCTATGAATAAAATACAAATTAAATAGAATAAATCAATCATCAGGAGATGGGGGATGAAATTGGGGTTGCATCTCCTATCCCCTCTTCTTCCCCCTCTCCTCCTTTATCGTCCCTTCTGCCGTGACCGCCGCACGCACGCACCCGCGCCCGCTACCGCTCCCAACGTCTCGGTCGCGGTTTCCACCGAAATTAGAATAAACAAGGCGTGGCGAGAGGGGGTGGGGTGGGGGAGGGGAGGGGAGTAGAAAAAGGATGGGTAGGGAAGGGTCCTCCTAGAAGGGTGTAATGTATAAATAGGGCTGTATACAGTGATACAATATACAATCGTAGAGCGAGGGATTGGAGGGGTGGGAGAGTGAGAGGGGGAGGGAGGGATGGATGAGATAAGATCCGAAACAATAACCAGTCTCAAAGGGATGTTGAGTTAAGGGTAGAGCGGGGAAGGCGGAGAATCGGAGATATCACAAGACACGTATACTTACACAGCGAAGCGGGAGGGATGGAGGGAGGGAGGGGAGCGGGAGAGAGGGATCGGATTTATGCACTGCAAAGAGATGTATAGAGACTGAGTTCCGATGTTGCCATATTGAGCTACTTATGGTATATGATGAATTTGCAAGGGATCTGTTGCAAACTCTTGCTACAGCGTTTTGGAGGGTCTATTCCTGTACGCAAAATCGCGTGAAAATCACACTAAAAACACAACAGCGGCTCAAAATCCACTAACTAACTCAAAAGACGCGTATAACAAATTTCAAAGATGACGGTCGAATGTGCGAGTCACAATGGGTGAGTCCCATCTAATTGCAACTTTCTCCATGATGAATCACTTTTCTCAGCATAGAAAGTTGAGATTAGATAGGACTCCCCCAGTGGCGAAGCGTGACATTTGGCAACAATGTATTTTCTCCATTTAAATTCACCAAAAAAGTCGAACGCTTCAGTCATCGGCGATGACCCGGCATTTCGACCTTTCTAATGTGTTTCAATGGGGGGAAAAAAGAACGTTGCCACATCGCACGCCGCCACTGGACTCCCCCATTGTGACCCACTCATTTGACAGAAAACTCGAAGTTTTGTTAAAACAAATTTATTTAGTTTGTGATCAATGCCGGAACTTTCTGATACCCCAGCCCTATTTTCAAGTGATTCTCATGAGCATTATCAAGGGAGGAAAGGAGCCCCCCCCCCCCAAGGATTTGGCAAATCTCGAAATTTAAGGAAAATTTGAGAGGCAAAACAATAAAAAGGTTGTCTCATCGAGCGCGGATAAGAATGCTTTCAATTTCAGGAAAGAATGAGTATAAAATGTGTTTTGGCCCAAAAGTTTCCTAAATTGTGGATGAAAATGGACTTCAGGGTCATCATGATCATCGATGGTTCGAGTTTGCAGGGGTTAAGCGAAAAAAAGCAACTAATAAGGGGAGGCTTAGAAGTCGCCGCCTCCGATTTTGAAAACAATTGCACGAAAATGTAGCTAAAGTAAAACTATTAGACCCGTGTTTCTCACTTTTTGCCAATGGGCCTTCCTAAAGCGCCAGGAATTTTTTGAAAGTTGCCAAAATTCACATATATATTCGGAACGCTCTCCGCTCGGGTTTTTACGTGAATTTCGGCAACTTTCAAAAAATTCCTGACGCTTTAGGAAGGCCCATTGGCAAAAAGTGAGAAACACGGGTCTAATAGTTTTACTTTAGCTACATTTTCGTGCAATTGTTTTCAAAATCGGAGGGGGCGACTTCTGAGCCTCTCCTTGTAAGTTCGTCAAGATTTTGCTTCTCCCCCCCCCCCCACAAGCAAAATTTGAATGGACATCCTTGGTGACAGGTATACAATTGATATTAAAATGACAATTATATAAATTGCAGACAAAAAAAACTCACGATAGAAGGCACAGAATCAAAACTAGGAAATTCACGAGAACTCACCTGAAACAGAGGAAAATTCAAGGAGATTAGGATTGTTTTCCGCAGAGTTTACTAACAATCGCGTTAATTGGAGAACAGCACAAATGAAAAGAAAGAATAAAATATTTATTGGATCGGAACCAAGATTATAGTTATACATGAGTCGCAGAGGCGCAGCACAACAAGTCAACATTTTTTGGCTATAATTGACGAATTCACGCTAAAAACACTTTGAGAAACGTCAGCACCTGCGAGCATACTTCAGGAAGATACCCTGAAAGTTTCAAGCTGAAACACTGAAAAATAAAGCCGGAAATTATAAAATACGAAAATTTCCATAAGCCTCAATGAGTGCGAGTGAGGCAGATGAACGTACTATCATTCGCACTCACTCTCACTCACTAAGCTTAGGCGAAATTAATTTTATAATTTACGGCTTTAATTCTAAACCAGTTTTGCTCGTTTTGGGCTTAAAAAATGCATACAAAAATTTTGCTGGTGCTGATGTTAATGGATTTTGCGTTTTATCTGTAGTTTCAGTTTAAAGCGCCAAAACTACGACTTTTCCGAAAAGCGACTAGTGGCGCTATCCATCGGATTGAACTTTGGAAAAGTTTCGCCTGGAATCACCTTAAGAAGCGTAGAGTTTCAACTCCCCGCAAGTTCTCGCCGATCATCCGCCACTTAATCTATCCTCCTCTCTCTTCTCCCAGTAGAACGCGTATGATAGAAAAGGACAAATTAGGGGCAGTCAAGTGATTTTCTCCCACTCTTCCATCCTTTGCCAACACATGCATTCTAATGGGAGAAGAGAGAGAAGGACAACTTGGATCTGCTGGTGTCATCTGCGTGAGAGACCGTGAGGACATTACATTATTTGGTCCCAAGAGCCTGGTAGAGAGCCTAAATCCAAGAATCAATCCGAGGTAAATTCCAAACGGCGCAACTCAAATAGCATAAAAAGGACCACCTTACAAGAATCATTCCATGTGACAACATAGGCAACCCGCAATGCAACGCAACGCCATCAACACTGCGAACACCGTATCCACAGCGCGGCGGCGTTGGCGTCGCGTCGCGTCACCGCCTTGCATCCCCCCCCCCTTCGGGGAGGCCATCACCCATCACCCGACGTTTGAGCGTGGAGCGGGAGGGGGAGGGAGGAGGGGGGAGTTTTCCTTTAAATAAAGATGTTTTCTTAAGCGAGGCGAGGAAGGAAAATAAGTCTGAGAGAGAGCGATAAATAAATACAAAAGGGGGTGCTTACATTGCTCACTCATCTCATTCAGCATCGCAGAACTCCTCCATTCTCTCAAGTTGCACCCGCACGAGTTTCATAGATACGAAAGTTTCGGGGGGTAGTGTATTCTCCTCGCTTTCGCCCATAAACAAGCACCCAGAAACTGAAATATCGAGTTTTTCGATAAAACAAGGAGCCAGGATACCGCAGACGCGTAGCAGGCGGGCTGCCGGACCTATTAAAGGAACGACGCACAGTAGTTTCAAACATGGAATTACCCGGACATAACTTTACGGGAAAAAATGAAGATTCTGCACATTAAAAAGCAAGGTAACCTAAACATGTGTGAAATCATTTATTTTAGAGCTTAAAATGAGTCAAATAACATAATTTTTTCGCGAAAATGTCACATCTTACATGTTTTTGAAGCAAAAAAAAGCAATATTTTTCATGTCCAGCAAAATTAATGTTTTGAACCACTGGGCGGCGTAAGCGTCAAGAGGAGCGCAAAAAAGGCTAACATGTTTTTTTTTTTTTTTTTTTTTTTTTTTTTTAAACTGGAAAACCCCCGAAGAAATGAGAGGGGGGCCAAGGTTATAGATTAAAGAGGTATGCTCATCTGACCTGGCCCCACTCAATTTGTGGCGCCAAGTCAGATGAGCATACCTCTTTAATCTATAACTTTGGAAGGGGAACTTTGGAATAACGTCGATAGCTCCATACTCTGAGCCGAAATCAGTGACGTACCAGAGCACTATGGTCTGAGATCGTAAAAAAGTGGCCGAAAATCAGAAAGTGAAATTAGCATGAATTTATCATTCATAAACGTTTAAGACCAATTTTAATCACAGAAAACACTTTTACCAAGGAATTTAATCGAAAAGTCTTAAATTAATCTTAAAAGGTCGAAAACGATGATTCTTGATGACTATTTTTCACTGATTTTTGGCCACTTATTTTCGATTTCAGACTGTAGTGCAGAGGCCCCCACAGCCCCCAAAGCGGGTTGGAGGGGGGACTTAAGGCCCTGGCAAAAGTTGGTGAGTGCCCCATTCTCAAATACACCATCTCACTTTAAATTACTTGTTCCAAATTAGGAAACAAATGCAGCGCATCAGGGCTGAAATATAGCTTGACATTTTAGAAAAAAACGAAATCAAGGTTCAAAACGTGGTAACAGGAGTTGTAATTATTCAAAATTAATTAAAATTTTAAATGAAAGTAAAAATGGGAGGTTTTCGAAGGCGAGACCACCCGTTTATCAGCCGAAGAAAAACACTGAGCACTCGGTGTTTTTCCTGATGAGGGGACGAATTCGCCCACGAAACATTCCATTTTTACTTCCATTAGTGTTGCCGACAGTGGCGTAGCGTGCAATTTGGCAACATTATATTGTGTCTATGTAAACCCATGTAAAAGGTCGAAGGCGAAGGTGTTCACCGAACACCCAATAGTTCGATGTTTTCCGTGGGTTTAAATGGACACAATACAACGTTGCCAAATTGCACGCTACGCCATTGGTGTTCCAAATTTGGCGGGAAATTCAAAATTTAAGCTTGAAGTAAAAGAGAAAGCGGCAACCCTGCTTCCATTTCAAATTTTAATTAATTTTTAATAATTGAGTATAGTTGTCTGAATAGAAGCGGCGGTTGTTAAATGAGTAATCAAAAGGTCTGCTCGATCGCTTGTTTATCTCGGTATGAATCAATGTAAAATTCTGCCGACTGCAAGCTTACGAACAGACCCGTTGTTTAATTCCTTAGAATCCGCATATCCTGCCAAAGCCTCAATCATAATTCTTTGTCGCCGCTTTAAGCCCTTGTTTTTAGGCATTCAGTTTTTCTATGCTCTGAGGGGGAGTACAGGGGCTCAACTGCAGGGGGACCAATTTGTCTGAATATCTACCGCAAACAAAAAAAAACAAAAAAACAAACAAACAAACAAACAAACAAACAAACAAACAAACAAAAAAAAACCAGCAGACAAAGTGTTTATATTTTTCAGTCAATACATTAAAAAAAGTTCACTACATCCTCTCCGCGCCATAAATCGTCGGTGTTTTTAGAATGAGGCGTAACTTAAAATTTCGTATTACTAATTCGTTTAAAAAAGAAAGGGAAAAATGTAAATTTTCTTGATTTTCCTTCCTATAACCTTGCAATCTAGAAAATCTCACACAAAAATGCCATAAAGATTTGCTGGTTGGTTCACAGTTAAGGAGAAAATGTGATGGCAGATTTTGAAACGTTTAATTTAGTTACGTCTCTTCGTAAAAACATCTACGAAATGTGACGATGAAAAGTCGAAAAATTCAAATCCCCATCACATAAAAGTATACTGTTAAAAAAGTAAAAATGGTTTGCTCATATAATTTTAAAGTGCACGTGAGTCTTTTTATTATTTTGTATTTATAAGGAGATTTAGGGTTGAAATGACAGACAAGAGTCAAAACACAAAAGGAATACATTAAAGAGCTAAACAAATCAACTTTAAGCGAGGATAAAAGTCAATAGGTATTGTCCGGACATTGTAATTGAGCTCCCAACCAATAAGTATAACTATTAATCAATCAATCAATAAAATAAAAGTCTATATTTAAACGTGTGTGTAAGGCTAAATTGTCTAAATTACGCAAAGTAGGGCGAATTCTTTTGAACATCAGGTGAGGATTACGGCTCATAAGGTCATTATAAAACGTATGACAAACTGACATTAAAATGTATGATAAACGGTCATTAAAACGAACGATAAACAGTCATTAAAACGTATGAAAAAACGGTAATTAAAAACGTATGATTGACGATTCACAAAGTAAAGCGGGTGCATAGCTAATTTGGATCGGACAAAAATAATACTTTTGACACTCCAAAGCGCCCACAATGAAAGAGACACAATCTGCGATCCACTTCTCTCAGCGGAAATAAATCCACTTGTCAACAAGATTATACGCAAGCTTGAAATTGCACTACTCATACACGATTTCATTCCACGATAAACAACAACGCACCAATAAAGCGATGAAGATGCACTATAAATTGAAGGGGTAATGACTGACAACTCATCGATGCACTCTCCATGCAACAACAATGAATCCATCAATCAACAAATGCATCAATCAATCATCCGACGAGAGCTGACTCCCCCCTTTTTTTTTTGCAACGCTCAGTTGGAAAAATGCTCAGAGCTCAAGGGAGCTCGGGGAAGTGGGGAGACGGCACGCGCGCGATATGCTTTTACAATCAGATCGATCTATCGAATCGCCGATTGCCGATTCGAAAAATAAAAGTCTTCAAAATTTAATGGAGTTCTTGCACGGTTTTGCTGTAGACAAATGGCCTATCAATTCGGATGTAAAATACTGCAAAAATAACGACGAGACTATTAAAAAAGTCTAAAACTCACTCCTCGCAGAAAAAACTTAACTTGGAATTTCGGGTGACCACCCTTGCATGTATTAACATTTTCAGTGAACCGATATTACGTTCAAAACACGTTTTCGCAACCTCACGCACGTTATCGTTGCTCTTTATACTTAAAAAGGAAAATTAGGTTTTCGAAATTCCGTCTTTAATCAATCAATATGCCTTTAATCAACAGCGCTCGGCATGGATTCGCCACGATAAATAAATTATTTTGAAAATATTGCAAGCACATCTTTTGGAGACGCCAAACGATTGAGACTTTCTTCTCCTGCTAAGCGCTCTTTCACTCATACAGTCATGCATGTCAACTCATGATTCTTAAACATGGGCAAAAAGGTGATGTCACCAAAACCCCGCTTGTGACCCCTCTATCGCTTCAGCTTGGTGAATGGAGTCGATCGCCCTCAAGGGTTTTTCATATCTTTTACATCTGAGGCTCTTTCACTCAAGCATGACATGAATGACTCTTAAACAAGGGCAAAAAGGTGATGTCACCAAAACCCCCCTTGTGACCCCTCTATCGCTTCAGCTTGGTGAATGGAGTCGATCGCCCTCAAGGGTTTTCATATCTTTTACATCTGAGGCTCTTTCACTCAAGCATGACATGAATGACTCTTAAACAAGGGCAAAAGGTGATGTCACCAAAACCCCCCTTGTGACCCCTCTATCCATTCAGCTTGGTGAATGGAGTCGATCGCCCTCAAGGGTTTTCATATCTTTTACATCTGAGGCTCTTTCACTCAAGCATGACATGCATGACTCTTAAACAAGGGCAAAAAGGTGATGTCACCAAAACCCCCCTTGTGACCCCTCTATCCATTCAGCTTGGTGAATGGAGTCGATCGCCCTCAAGGGTTTTCATATCTTTTACATCTGAGGCTCTTTCACTCAAGCATGACATGCATGACTCTTAAACAAGGGCAAAAAGGTGATGTCACCAAAACCCCCCTTGTGACCCCTCTATCGCTTCAGCTTGGCGGATGGAGTCGATCGCTCTCAAGGGTTTTCATATCTTTTACATCTGAGGCTCTTTCACTCATGCATGACTCTTAAACAAGGGCAAAAAGGTGATATCACCAAAACCCCCCTTGTGACCCCTCTATCGCTTCAGCTTGGCGGATGGAGTCGATCGCTCGCCCTGAAGGGTTTTCATATCTTTTACATCTGAGGCTCTTTCACTCAAGCATGACATGCATGACTCTTAAACAAGGGCAAAAAGGTGATGTCACCAAAACCCCCCTTGTGACCCCTCTATCCATTCAGCTTGGTGAATGGAGTCGATCGCCCTCAAGGGTTTTCATATCTTTTACATCTGAGGCTCTTTCACTCAAGCATGACATGCATGACTTTTAAACAAGGGCAAAAAGGTGATGTCACCAAAACCCCCCTTGTGACCCCTCTATCCATTCAGCTTGGTGAATGGAGTCGATCGCCCTCAAGGGTTTTTCATATCTTTTACATCTGAGGCTCTTTCACTCAAGCATGACATGCATGACTCTTAAACAAGGGCAAAAAGGTGATGTCACCAAAACCACCCTTGTGACCCCTCTATCGCTTCAGCTTGGCGGATGGAGTCGATCGCCCTCAAGGGTTTTCATATCTTTTACATCTGAGGCTCTTTCACTCAAGCATGACATGCATGACTTTTAAACAAGGGCAAAAAGGTGATGTCACCAAAACCCCCCTTGTGACCCCTCTATCCATTCAGCTTGGTGAATGGAGTCGATCGCCCTCAAGGGTTTTCATATCTTTTACATCTGAGGCTCTTTCACTCAAGCATGACATGCATGACTCTTAAACAAGGGCAAAAAGGTGATGTCACCAAAACCACCCTTGTGACCCCTCTATCGCTTCAGCTTGGCGGATGGAGTCGATCGCCCTCAAGGGTTTTCATATCTTTTACATCTGAGGCTCTTTCACTCATGCATGACTCTTAAACAAGGGCAAAAAGGTGATATCACCAAAACCCCCCTTGTGACCCCTCTATCGCTTCAGCTTGGTGGATGGAGTCGATCGCCCTCAAGGAATTTCATATCTTTTACATCTGAGGCTCTTTCACTCATGCATGACTCTTAAACAAGGGCAAAAAGGTGATGTCACCAAAACCCCCCTTGTGACCCCTCTATTGCTTCAGCTTGGCGGATGGAGTCGATCGCCCTCAAGGGTTTTCATATCTTTTACATCTGAGGCTCTTTCACTCATGCATGACATCTCATGACTCTTAAACACGGGCAAAAATGTGATGACACCAAAACCCCCCTTGTGACCCCTCTATCGCTTCAGCTTGGCGAATGAAGTCGATCGCCCTCAAGGGTTTTCATATCTTTTGCATCTGAGGCTCTTTTACTCATCATGCATGTGAACTCGCCTCTTATGTAGAAAAAGCATCAATTCCGATCCTTGTCGCAAGGCGTCGGAAGTCTTGGCCTCGATTTCATACTCTTTTTAAGCGCTAAACTTCTTACCAGAACTTCTCTTCAGACGTTCTTGACGTAGCATTCAGGCTTTCTAAGTTTGAGATGACTGGGGATGTTGCTGACTTTAGCTACAAGCGATTGAATAGATAATTCTTGAGTAAACTCCAGCAAAAATTGCGATGAGCTCATTGAAAAGTAACGAAATTCACTCATAGAGTCACGTAACGACTTTAAAATGTAATGCGTAACGTCGCGGAGCTACGCAGTCGCAGGTACCATGGGATATTTCTATCTAACTTGCCTTTAACCTAACCTTTAACTTTGAAGTCGTTTTGTGAGTCAATGAGTGTTTTTCACAGTGCTCATCGAAATTTTCGCTGGAATTTAATCAAGGAACCAACTATTCAAAACGCCAGTGGTATAGCAAAAGTTAGCAATAGTCCAATAATTCATGACGATCACAATTGATCAAAGGCGTATCTTTCTTTCTGAAAAACTTTTTGTGACTAGCTTCTTTTTTCGCGACATAAAAATCCGACGGATATTGTCCTCAGTTCTGGCAACTGCGAGTTTTGGGCCTGACCCAATTCGATCTCGTCAAATTGAGACTTGACAAATTACAATCGACGACTCAATGAATGGAACGCCGCACAGTGCGTTGTCCCAATGGACGAAAGTGACAAAAATCAATAACTTCTAAACGGAAAGAGATATTAGGATGGAACTTTGTATAGTTTGTCCCCTCGATGGGTACTATTGCACGGCACAATTGACTTTTGAAAGGGCCCCCTTTTGGGGGCAGAAGGGGGGGTCGATTTATACGTATTTTTTAAAATTGGAGATATTTAGGTGGTGTACAGGTCTTAAAATGGTCCATTTAGGTAGGAAAAACACCAATTTGAAGGAATTTGAAGAAAATAATTTTTTTCTCATAGCCTAAGAGGCCTAAAGGGAAGAATTAGACAAAAAATGGAAGTTTTTGGTCAATTTTGTGAGAATTTGCCGAGCTGTGATCCTTCAAACAGAACATTTCGTCTATTTAACTCAATTCTACACCATTAGCTCATATTTGGGCAATTTTGAAGCTCAACAGCACAATATTTGAGCCATACTGACGCAAAAGGCTCAAAACTTGCCTTTTTCCGAGCAAATGACTCAAACCTTATCAAACAGTGCCAAATTTCAGAAGCCAACAAATTCGTTTTAGAGGAATAGAAAACAACACAAGAGTGCAGCTGTACTTCTGACATTAATGAGTTAGATTTCAGTGTTAATCGTCTTGTTTATCATTATAATATTGGAAGAAATTAAATCAGGTATTTGGGAAAAATACTGACAAATAAGTGAACAAGTCTTATGAATATTTCCCGTTATCTACTCGATCTCTCCATATTGACCTTGGAATTTTAACAAATAGGCCTACAGAATGTTTTTAGGGAGGTTTGATAACATAAACGGCTTCAGCATTATGGTACGCATATTTACGCTATCTATTGGGTGTTTGCTATAGTGCAGTAGGCGGGCATCAGGTTCAAATAGTAAAATTGTTGCCTTGCAGAGCGATTTTGTCAATCACAACCGATTCTGCCGAAGCAGTGTCATCTCCGACATCATGGACTACTCTATAGTGAAGCACTATTTATTTTGATTTTTCTTTAGATGATATACCATGCTCTTTTTTATTTTATAAGGCCACATGGTGTACCTGTCAATTTATCTACATTTTAATGATTTTTCTCAACTGTGATGGAACGGCATAAAAGAAAGTTCCGCAAAGTTCCGTGAAACTCTATAACCAGGAAAGCTCTGTATTACGTAATGTTTAAGAATCCTACAACCTTTACTGCAGCATCCTGCACTCTGCAGTCGCGCCTGTAATATACGAATTTTCGTGATTTTTTTCGGACTCGTGAAAATGGCGAAATGAGGTGGCACTCAATTTAAGAGATTTTTTTTTTTTTTTTTTTTTTTTTTTTTTAAACCGTCCTTGATAGTTGGAAGGGATGTCTGGTATGAAAACAAGTTAAAAGGCCATAAAAGATAGACCACCATAACTTTCGAAAGTTGTGTCCTCACAGAGCCAATCAGCATTGATCTCCAGAAGTCTATTCGAGGATCTGTGACTTCCTTTCCATTTTCTCGAAATTTTGCCGGGCAAAACTTTCGAAAATTGGGACGATTGTTCTTTCATGGCTTCTGAACTTGTTCTCACACCAAACACCTCCTCTGAACCACAAAGGACGGCCTTATTTTTGGAATTACCGTCGATTGTGTGCCGTCTCTCAAATACTGTTCTGAATTTACCCAATTCCACGAATCTGAAAGAAATCACAAAAACTCGCACAACAGGCGTGGTGGCAGGTGGTGGCAGTAACGGTTTCAAGATTCTAAAACATTATGTGATTCTGAACGTTCCTGTATAAATAGTTTTGCGGTATTTTGCGGTACTTTTTTTTGACACTCCATCAAAGTTGAGAAAAAGCATTAAAATGCAGATAGATTGACATGACCACTTTGTGTCCATAAAAAACACATAAGAACAGGGTTTAAAAATCTGCAAAAATCAAAATAAATAGTGCTTACCTATAGGAATGATTAGTCTAAGAAGTCGGAGATGTCACTGCTTCGGTAGGGTTAGGAATGTTATGTTGCGTATCTGACGAAGTTGCGGTGAGAGTCGAAAAATTTCCACTTTGAACCTAATGTCCGCCGACCGCACCGGAAAACACGCAATGGGTAGCGGATAAAATGTGTATCAATGCTGAATCTGTTGTTGTTAAACCTTCCTAAAAACACCGTTTAGGCCCTTTGGTTCAAATTCCGAGATCGATTTTTCGATTTTTGTCCATTGGTCAACGCACTGTGCGCCGGGACGAAATATTCAAAACGCGATGACGTTCGTGCAGCACATTACTATGTATTCAATACACACCGGCGCGCGGCGGATCCAGGACATTCTCATCCTCTCTCTCTCTCTCTCTCTCTCTCTCTCTCTCTCTCTCTCTCTCTCTCTCTCTCTCTCTCTCTCTCTCTCTCTCTCTCTCTCTCTCTCTCTCTCTCTCTCTCTCTCTCTCCCCGCCCTTTTGAACGCGTGTGAGAGAAGGATAGAGAAAAGAGCGAAAGTCACATGACCGTCTTTTCTATGTAACACAAATATTCAATCGAGCAAAGAGAGAGAAGAACAAATTCCTGGATCTGGTGATTCAATACCAGTGTTGCCAGATAGAGGGTAAAAAGCCGTATCGTCCCCATTTAAATCAATGTAAAACGTACGGCTTTTTCACCCCAATCTGGCAACACTGTTCCATACTCATTCAGTAGCGCGAGCGGCGAGACATGGCTTCTGCTGTATGATACAGATGTGGCGTGGCGGCTGCAATGTGGCAACAACGGATTCTCTCTATTTAAACCTAATAATCGATCTTCAGAGGATTTACCGGGTTCCTGAGAAATCGATACATTCGCATTTTAAACCTCAAATGGCAAAAAACATGGTTGCCACAAAGCACGGGCATGTTGTGCTTTTTGTAAATAAAGAAAATGAAAGTACTCGATGAGCTGAGAACAAAGATGCCTTTGGTTTCTAATTAAGTCCTTTTGTCCCGGAGCATGGGCGCCCGCAAAAAAATTTCCAAGGGGGGCAAAATTATTGAACCCCAATGGAAGCCCCCCCCCCAAAGGAAAAAGGGATATATTTTTTTTTCTTTCTTTCTTTTTTTATCATCCAAACAGTGTACACTTATTAAGCCATTGTAGGTTTATACAAGTAATAATAATAATAATAATAATTTTGACGTGTTTTATATTATGAATAAAGGGACAACAGATAGTAATACTGTTTAGAAAACTGAATAATTCTACTATTCCTTGTAAAAAGTGAGTTGAAATTACAAAATAAACTAATGGTAAAGTTCGTCAACTATTACTCCTTTGATTCACATTTCAATTTCTTTTGGTCCTTTTATTTTTCTTCGTGAAATGTTGACTGTGTTGAATTCCAGGGGGGGGGGGGGCAAGTGCCCCCTCTTGCCCCCCGCTGCGGGCGCCCATGTGACCCGGAGATGAGATTTTAGTCCAAAATACATTGTTTTAATGGGAATTCCGCGTTGTGACGTCACTAAGCACACGATTTTTTACAACTTCGCACTTGTGTATCTCCAAAACCGGGACACTTGCGAAAAAACTAAAGGCACCACTGTTCTCAGCTCATCAAGTAGTACTATCACTTTCTTTACAAAAAAACACACAATTTCAGACCCTTGAAACTGCCCCATTCAGTATGCCCCAGAAGTTTTTATAACACGTTTAAAGCCGAATTTTTTGTGTGATCTCAGCTCAGTGTTGCGAGATCGAGGGTAAAAATCCGTATCGAACCCATTTAAATCAATGTAAAACGTACGGCTTTTTCATCCCAATCTGGCAACACTGTCTCAGCTTCTGGATTAGACTAAATTTTACTGACCGCACGTGAAGGGAAATCTAGTGATTTTCTGATCCTATTTGGCAGCAATGGGCGTGACGGTGATTATAGAAATAGACATAGCACTTGATAACTTATCGCACTCTTCAAAAACGCGTAATGATGCCGCGTTTCCCGTGGAAGCAAAAAATAATAAAAAAACAAAAGCAAAAGTAAATAAATAAAACAAAAAATAAAAAAAATACAAATAAAAATTGCTCTCAAATAAGATGCAAATGCGTTTCGTTTGATAATGCAGCACTCAGCACAGATGTTCATTCTGATTGCGTGGGGGGAAGTAATTCCAACGAATGACAATCGCCGCTCGGTGGATCATAACATCGGATTATCCAGACATCATTAAATCCCTTTCTGTCATGAATTATGAAAGGAAATCTATACCATTAAATTGAACGAACTTTTCTCTTATGATTTCATGCGCGAGTCAATTTTTCGGAATTTTCATAAGGCTCCATGTAAAATGTCGTCCCTTATAATGGACACTGTGACGGAAAGGGTTAAAGGGGCACACAAATCACGATTGCGGTATTTCCAAATGCATCATGGTGGGAGATCGAAAAAAGTGGCGAAAAATCAATTTTTATGAAAAGTCATCACAGACCATAGTTTTTGACCTCATTGGCAACTTTCCAGTGACATTTCTACGATGTAATTGAGGAGTACTTCGGTGAAAGGGTGGATAAAATAGAGGGTCTGCTCGTGCTAAAGAGTCCTGATTTCAAAATGTTATTGCGTGACATTCTGATGAAGAAAACTTCTCTGAATTACCAAACAGTCAGAGTGCACAATCCATGGGCGCCCGCAGAAAAATTTCCAAGGGGGGGGCAAATTTTTGAACCACAACGGAAGATCTAGGAGGACCCCCCCCCCCCTCCGTGGAAAAAGGGAAAACTTTTTTTTCATCCAAATAACGTACAATTATTAACCCATTTTAGGTGTATCAAACGATAATAACAATTTTGACGTGTTTGATATAATTGATAAAGGGACGACGGATAATAACGCGATATTAAAAAATATATATAATTTATTATTCCTTGCAAAAATGAGTTAAAATTACAAAATAATCTAATAATGAAGTTTGTCAACTATTAATCCTTCGATTAACATTTCGTTTTCTTTTTTCCTTTATTTTTCATTGAGAAATTTTGACTTTTTTGAATTCCAGGGGGGGGGGGCAAGTGCCCCCTCTTGCCCCCCGCTCCGGGCGCCCATGGCACAATCTACATAATCTTCAACTGATTAAGAAAACCCAATCTAACACTTCATAATCTCATACAATCACCTTTTGAAATGAGGACTTTTTAGCACGAGCATACCCTCTGTTTTATCCGCCCTTTTACCGAAGTACTCCTCAATTACTTGCTAAAACTGTTTTCTATTAATGAAATTTGTCTTGGTATTTCATAGATGATAAAGTGATGAGAAATTTACTTTTTGACTATTGGCCTATTTTTGATGATCTCAGACCAAAATAAAGCGGGCTTATCTTTAAAATCATGATATAAAACTGGTAGATAGGCTAAATAGGGCAGTTGCAAGGGTCTAATATGTTGTGTTTTTTATAAAGAAAAATAAGTATACTTGATGAGCTGAGAACGACGGTGCCTTTGGTTTTTTCATAAGTGTATACCGGTTTTGGAGCAACACACGTGTAAAGTTGTACAAAATAGTGTGCGTAGTGAGGGCTCTACGCGCAATTCCCATTTAAAACAATGTATTTTTGGCCAAAATCTTATCTCCGGAACAAAGGGACTTAGTTAGAAACCAAAGGCATTTTTGTTCTCAGCTCACCAAGTACTTTCATTTTCTTCATGAAAAACACAACATTTTAGACCCTTATACAACCGCCCCATTGAGGGTTACCATTCATCCCTCAAAAGTACTAACCGAACATCATGCCTCTGTAATCAGACACAACAGAGACTACGCGCTAGCCGGAGCTAAACGTCAAAATTCAAAATTCAGAGGACGAAGGGACAAGGAAGCCCCTTCGATTTTCAAAAAAAAAAAAAAAAAAAAAAAAAATCAGCTTTTTACAGGGAAACGTGACGTGATAATCTACATTTTCAAACTTCCGTAGGGGGCAGGGGCTGGCCCATTAACTCCTCCTGCCAGCGCCCATGATGGTCGCATATTGTGCAATACGGCCATGGAATGTTTTCACAAAAGGGAGGCAGTTAAAAATGTGAGCGTCAAAACTCTTTGAATCCACCCCATTTATCGGCCGCACATACGAATCGTCTGCGTGAAATATTACACATGCTGAGCACTGAGCCTCATAGTTTGCGGAGAGCTATGTAGGGGGAGGCACATAAGGGATAGGGATCAGTGACCGAAGGAAAAGAAATGGAGGGAGTTAGGTTAGGGTTCCTCACAAAATGAATACAAATAGGTTAGGAAATTTTCACACGTGATTTATAAGATAAAGTAGGGAAACCAGGGAGAAGGAGCTCGTAGGGGTATAGAACAGAAAAAGCACCAGCGAGATAGAAAGAGCTTGAGAGTGAGAGCGAGAAATAAAGGGAGAGAGGGAGAGAGAGAGAGTGAGAGTGAGAGAGAGAGGGAGAGAGGGAGAGAGAGAGAGAGAAGAGAGAGAGAGAGAGAGAGAGAGAGAGAGAGAGGGAGAGAGAGAAAGCGGCAGCATCCAAGCGCGATGTGAAGCGATTCATCGGCAGCAGCTACAGTAGTATGCCACGAGAGCCGAAAGCAAAGAAGCCGAATCTACGCTCAAAATTCAAGGGTTTCGGGGTTAAATGGGTCTGCTGCAAACTAATGGAGTAGACAGGGTGATTGAAAACCCCGCAGCCTAAAAAAAATCTGTTAAAATGGGGCTCTTGCAAACCTTTGCTATAGGGGATTGAAGACTGAAGAGTTGATTCTTGCATGAAAACCTGTAAAAATGACGATGAGTATACACTCAAAAATCAAAAAAATTACTTTCAGAATCAGGCTTAATGGCGGAGAGACGCAGGTTTAATGGGAAGTTTCTATCTAAATTGAGACATATCTCTGTGTTTCCTTAGAGAAAGTGACATAATAGACAGGAATCTCCCATGATACCTGCGTTGAACCACCATTTCGATCTTTCCGTTACAGCAGTTATGTGAGTTTATTACTCAATTTTAGACTTTCTTAGAGTGATTTTCGTGATTTCCGCTGGTCTTTACTTCAGATTGGACTATTTATTTCCATATATCAAAAGTTTGCAAGAGCCCCATTGATAGTTTCAGCTCCAATCCTGAATATTTTTGCGACCTTATACATAAAGTGTCAAATCTTTGGTTCACCCGCCAAAAGGTCTTCAGTTAGGAGTCCAAAAACTTTGGTTACTTTCTACCAAATTGTCTTTCGCGGGGTCATTTTTCTGACAAAGGTTTTATCGGCGCTACCAAAGTGTTGTTTTTTCTGTTTTTGCTGTATTTTTCTACGAGTGTAACCCGGAACTACATCAGAGAATATTATAACCTTACTACATTACGGCACGTAATGCCGTAAAAATAAAAAAAAAAAAACGCGATTGCTAGTTCGGACCAGTTCCAGTGACCGTAGTTCAAAGACAGCGGGATGAGTGGGGGGGGGGGGGGTTTAGATTCAAGGGTTCACATTCGCCTCGCCGATTGGGCTGGCTCTCCCGTACCTTTCGGTTCATTTACCCCCCGTCACCACGTCGACAAATAGTCACAGCACTTCCTGGCGTGCACACACGGAAATGCCAGAAAATTAAAAAAAAAACTAAAGATTTGAAGATTTGGAGAGAATGGGTCTGTTGCAAACTTTTGCTACAACGATTAAGAGAGTAAAATCTAATGTGAAATCGCATGAAAAGTCCATTGGTGGCATCAGAAAGTCATAAAATGCAATAATAACCTCAAAGGAGACGTTTTATGACATCCAAGATGACGGAGAAATATCGAGCAATTTGTATGCATGCACCACGAACATCCAAGGATGGCCAGCATTGTCAACCTCACTGGAGGTAGAGGTTATGTGTTTGTTTACGTTGTGATTGGTTGTGATCGATATTGTGAGGTTGGCTATCCTTGGATGTTCGTGGTGCATACATACAAATTGCTCGATATTTATCCGCCATCTTGGATTTCATTAAATGCCTCTTGTGAGTTTATTATTGCATTTTATGACTTTAAGATGCCACCAATGGACTTTTCAGGCGATTTTACACGGAAAAAAACTACGGTGAAAATAACCATACGGATACCTGATTTTGGCACCTGCTGGATGTTATGGTAATGTTAACCAGAAGTATGCTATGTTTTGACTAAGTACTAGGTGATGTTACCTGATTGCACGTCGAATTTACTCAAAGTATCGGTAAATGTACCATACTTCTGGTCAAGTTTACCATAACATCGAGGAGGTGCCAAAATCAGGTATCCGTATGGTTGTTTTCACTAATCTTTTTTTTCCGTGTACGTTAGATGAAACACTCTTAAACGTTGTAGCAAAAGTTTGCAACAGACCCATTGGTAAAATCTCGAGTTTTGGAAGAGCCAACCCTTAGATTTTTAAACTATAGTGAGAATACGCCTACTTTACTTTGGAAGAGAAGTCCACCCAAAAATTTGAATCACTGATTTATCATACTTGAACTCTGGCAATGGTGGAGCCGAGACTCGAGCATATCATGACTCCTCGCGATTTTTATTCGTTCTCTTACTAGTCTCGTGCTCTCGCATATTAGTGACACCCAATTTCGCTCGTGTGTCTCAATCGTGCCATGCGTTGCGTCTCGCTATTTGCTCGCTGCTCGCTCTTTCGATACGATATTCGCGCACCCTTGGATGCATACTCTGTGTTTTTATTATATCTATCTTTCTTTCTTCCTTCTTCTTTTTTTTCTGCCCCCTCGCTCTCTTTTTCGGCTCCTTTTTCCCTATCACATAGATGGGACTGAGATTTGGACTTTCTTGATAGAGCATGATTTTCCCTATAACTTCGTCAGACTTATTGTTAGCGAAATTCATCCTCAGCCTCTGTGAGTTTTCCACGTCGTTTAACAAATTGAATAAACTCGTCAGAGCTGCCGATTTGCGTAGATTTAATAACATTTTGAAATACACCGAAGATTCCACCGGTCGAGAAAAGAACAGAGTTAAATTTAATGTATGACTGAAATGCACGAAAATACAAGCGTCTTTTATCTTTCCTCAACCGGTATAATTTAAGTAATTATAACGGCATTTCCACCGATTGAGAAAAGATTACAGATCAGAGTATTTTCGTGCATTACAGTCATACACTGAATTGAACTATGTAATCTTTATTCAACCGGTGGAATCATCGGTGAATTTAAAAATTTCCTTAAATCCACGCAAATCGGCAGCTCTGAAACTCGTACAGGAAAAATGGGACTGTTGAGTAATTTTGCTACATCAATTGGACACACTGACATTAGTGTGAAATTCGGCACAAATAACGATGCACACATTAAAATCTTTCAAAATCCACTCATTAATTCAGGAAATCACCCCCATTTCAAACAACTAGCGCTACACTTTAAATATTATTATCACCAACTTACAACTACATGGACGGAACCACTGTGTTTATGTAAACATCAAATCTCAGAAATTTTAAATTTTCTCCAGAAATGAAAGTGTATATTCGCCTTATAACAATGGAAAAACGGCCTCTCTTTTCGGCTATAAGTGCGAGCAAACCAGAGATTACTAAGCCTAAGAGATATGGCACTTCCTATCTCCGCCGTGTTAAAAAACCGTTGGCCGGGCTCCGTAAAAAACGCCTGCAGAATGGCCGTGATACAACGTGCAGTACGCTGGTGACCGTAAACATTGTTGGAAATGAGGGTAGATTCTCTGCAGCATCTAAAGTTTTGTCATTTAATGACCGATGGGATGATTAAAGTGACTTAGATTTTCAGATTCACGTACAAAATATACTCAGAGCTCATTAAACTTCCCAAACACTTTATTAATCGTATTAATTTCGTTAGTGGCGTTGCTGTCAAATCTCATTCAAACAACAACAATAGTAACAATGTTTACGGTCACCAGTGTACGCCACATTGCATACTTCGTAGGAGTCGAATAACACTTTTGAATCGTGACGCCATATCTCTTAGGCTTAGTAATCTCTGGAGCAAACAGAGAGGCGGAAAAGAGAGCAAGCAAGACTAATATGGACTGATGAATGAAAAAAAAGCTAATATTTTTGAAATAACTCACCAATGATACCGAGAAATTTCGCGGATCAAGTATATCACCCGGAGATTTTTTTATCTCGGTCATGTCAGCCTCTACAGTGTACAATGTGTACATTCACAAAACTTGACGATACGGCTATTATCAAATCTGAACAACTCATCCCCCCCAATTTTTCCTCCCTCTCCACCCCCCCCCCCCCAATCCACTCCAACAGTCCGGACGTGAAGCAGAAGTCGCAGTCTAGCTGGGCTGAGGCACGCGTTCTCCTTGAATCTTTTTCTCCCCCCCCCCTCTCTCTCTCTCTCTCTCTCTCTCTCTCTCTCTCTCTCTCTCTCTCTCTCGGTCTCTTTTTCTCTCTCTCTCCTTCAACCCATGATATTTTTTAACCAACCTTTCAAATTTATTGGGGTAGAAACAACTTTATCGTAATGTTACGCTTTGTGCGCTCAGACCTGACTTCCCCCTCCCCTATTCACAATTCGCCTTGCATGCATTGGACGTATTCTTTACTCTTTTCTCTTCATTTCCTTCCTCCTTCATTCCATTTCTTTCATTCATCCGAAATATTATTTTCTTGTTTCTCAACGCTTTTCTTTCTCGAGGCTTCCTCGACCGTCTTCCTCAACCTCTTCAAGGTTTTCGTCTTGATTTCCAATCTTGCCACCCGCCCATTCTTTCTTTTCCACCCTTATCAGTCCCGTCGGGTTTCAAATGTTTCTGGTTTCTGCATGCTTTTTAATATGCCTCGCTTTCTTTCTCGTCGCACATTAAGGCGTTGCAGATGAATGGGTCTTTAGAAAGAACACTTATTGCTACAGCAATAAAAAGCAATAATGGATATGTTAATTTATTAATAAAAGTTCAATTTTAATGGGGCTATTGCGCACTTTTGCTGTAAGCGATTTAATAGTCGACTCTGGTGGAAAAACCTCCAAAAATAACGATGACAGCGCACTGAAAACTTCCGAAATCCACTCCTAAACTTCAATAAACGCTTTATTGCGCGAGGGGTTTAGGTGGCTGAGGGCAGTAAAAATGGGAAATTCCCACCTAACAATACTGTAACTCCATCAAGAAGTGACCAATAAGAGACGACTTTCATTTGACACCGGTGTCACTGTACCATTCATCGGATGTGGGTCATTACTATGATGACTAATTACTCTGTGAATCATAATTGTCAGCATAGAGAGAGTGACGAAATTAAGATAGGAATCTCCCATTATTACTGCCCTCAGCCACCATAACGCCCGCACAAATACAAGCGTTCATTGAGTTTAGGAATTTGGAAGTTTTTAGTGCTTCCATTGTTCTTATTGGAGGTTTTTCCACCAGAGTCAACTATTAAAATCGCTTACAGCAAAAGTGTGCGATAGCCCCATTAAAATTGAAATCAAAGAGCCATAAGTCATGCTGCAGAAGCAAACGTACGAAACAGATCCATGCATTTCCCAGATTTATAAAAGTATGGTCCACCGACCATCGTGCGCTGCGTTGCATTCGCCTTTCGACCGTGACCCCCCTCCCCCCTTACCGGTCCCTATATTTTCCCTACTCTCCCCCTTCTACCCCTATAAAACAAAACCGCAAAATGAGGGGAGAGGGAGCGGCGGAGTTATCAGAAAATCCCTATTCTGGTTCGGATCCGCGAGATGGTGATATCGCGCGGAGACGCGGAGTATGTTCCGCCGTTCCCTAATATCCAATTTTTACGCTCGACAAATTCCGATTGGATTATCCCCCCGCAAATCGCAATAGTTCTCTTGAGCCTTTTTACGAGGCTCAAAAGATAATTGTTATTTTTTATTTCAACAGAGGGGAAAGGGAGAGGGCGAGGGGTAACCTGACAAGTGAGCGAACCACCCCCCCCCCCTCCTTGCCCAACGTGAGCAGCGGCTTTGGTACCGTCTTTGAAACTGAAAGATGGGGGGGGGGGTCGCAAGGTTAGATAAGAAGGTTTGTAAAGATTGCTCGCCGTGCTCAGTCTACCGTTTTAAATCGAATTCACGGACAATCTAATAAAAAATAAATAAATACAAATAAAAAAGAAAAAGGAAAATGTATTTTTAAAATTAATCGTATGATTTCGTTGTTTCAAAGAGAATGAAACGAGAAACAAAACATATTGACAGGAGTTTTGGAAAACTTCAGAGTCCTAGATGGCAAATTCAATATTTAGCTAGTTTCTGGTACACTGAAAGAATTATTTTTCTAATCCAAAGTGTATTCCGTTTGTGTTAAAGAAACTACACAGTGAAATATTGACTAAGGGGGAATTCCTTTGACCCAAGACAAATGTCTGCTGCTACAAGTAAAAGATTCCTTGTTGTGACAGTGATTCTCCTTCATGTAATCAGAACTTACTTCGAGCAAGAAAAACTGTCACACAAGTAAACGTGTTTCCTTGTTTTTAAACAAGTAATTTCTCTCAGTGTAGGAGACAAACAACAAGCCCATATCAAAAAGTAAAAAGCCCAATTCGAAATTCGAATATAGGGCCTTGTTTAACGACATATCATTATGAAAACCGCGTTAAAACACCTCGAGGAATTAATTTCAGCCAAAAACGTTCACGAATGTTGTCTCTGGGTTCGTTTTTTGACATTAGACTAAGATGGCAGTACGTAGGGGTTATATGAGAGCGAGAGAGACAAACTGTCTTTGTTCGGAACGCTCATCACCGGCAGTCACCATTACTAAGACCCTCTATAGCTTGCAATCCTGCAGCAACGATGCACTTTCGTTAATCATTCAAATCGATACACAAGTTCGAATCCATCGAGTCGATAATCCTTCTCCAAATTGCAAATACTCATTACCAATGCAACCTTCGTGGGGTGAGGGGGGGGGGGGGGTTCGCAACCATCCTTTATTTAAATTAAACAACGAAGTAACAAAGTTGCTCCACAAAAGGTCTACAGCTCAGCGCCTTCAGATGGAGGATTCTGCAAAACGCAGCGCTCATATCATGACTCGGGTCACAAGGTTACGAAGGGAGGTTATTAGTGGAAAGGATACTTTCGTTTTTACTGCTGCTCCACTTCAGTAGGGGTGGAAGGGGGTGGGGAGGAAAGGGGGAGGAAATGAATCGAAAGCAAATCATATATACTCACGACACGGTTTTGGCGGGACCGAGAAGTGATGGAAAGAGGGACCGAGGGTGCCTCTAACCCCCCCCCCTCCTCCGACCGAAAGGAGAGTTGCAGAAGAAACATTAAGACGTGGAGTCGGAGGGTTTGAAATATGATAAAGTCGAAAAGGTGATGAGGGGGCGGGGCAGTGCGAAGCAAGATAGGAGGGGGGAGAGAGGGGGGTTTAATGTAATCGCGTTAATCGTTATTTGTTAATTAGCATTTCCATTAGAAGTTTAGCGAGATGAAGAGCAGTATCCTCCCCCTCCCCCCGCCCCCAGTCAATCCCGAGTACTTCGCCGTACCCCTCGGGATACGTCTCGCTCAGTGCTGCCGTTTCGCGTCTGAATAACGGCATTCCACGATCCATCGGTGATTCATGACGGTTGAAGCAAAGATTACATACATTAGCTGAGAAGTATACAAGTGGCTTATAGAAATACTCAAATTAGTAATCTTTCCAACAACCGGTTGATTCACCGGTGGATTTTGGGATGCCGTTGAATGTGGCGAAAAACGGCATCACTGATGGGGACTGATGCTCATCCGTCCACGAGCTGAGCTGATGCTGAGCTTGAGCTATACTGGAGTGTTTCTTGTTCCGTGTTTACCTTGAGCGTTGAGTTGACTCCTGTCTGTCGCGAGTCTGTTGAGTGTTGCTAGTACGTTGCACCCTGAGAAAACCGGTGACCCACGGAAAAGCTGTTGCCAAATTCCAATTTGAAGTGCTTTCAGGAATCAGGCGATTTGTCGAGCTTGGAAATGGATAGCATCAATGAAGCCAACTTTTGCTACTAGCGATTGAATTGATAATTGGAGAGTATAAAAACCAGCAAAAAGTACAATGAGCTCAATAAAGAATTACGAAATTTACTCACAGGCTCACAAAATGACTTAAAAGTTTAAGGCGTTGCCCAAATGCTGGGACAAAATGACACTCCTTCTAGATGTATGGTGAGGCCGTAAGCTATCTAATAGCGTGCTCGAGTCCTCACCATCCACCTTAGTAGAGTGGCCATTTTGTCCCAACATATTTCGGCCCCTGACGCCCGATCAAGTTGGCGAAAAGTCGGACTTGACTTGCTCACCAAACAGGATCGATGATCCTCAAGTCAAGCTCTAGTGTGGCTAAAGCTTCACTTGAAGTTGATTGTTGCTCATCGGTTTGAACTAGGTCGAATCCCAAGTTGATCGGACCCCTGGCGCGGCGAGGACTTATCGTTGGTGGAACATACCGTAAAGTCTATACCGACCAACTCAAACTCTATACTCAACTCAACTATGAGCAAGAAGTTTCCAGTTTAATTCGGGTTTCGTCGCGTGCGGTCATTCGTAGTCTTTATAGTCTCTACGTGGTTCCTGCGGAGACATTTCCACGCTAGACCCGATGCGAGTGACCCATCCCTCTTTCTACCCCCTTCGCCGCCCCGCACCGCACACCCGCCAAAGTCCCGGTCACAAAGCTCACTTCCCAGTGTGTCCGCAATGCCGTAAATGTCCCAACTTCCATTTCCTCCTCCGGGCGGTGACCACCACCGTAGAGTTGTCTTTGTCCCTCTCTCTCTTTCCCCCCCCCCTCTCTCTCTCTCTTCTCCCTCCCTTTTCCCCACCCTCTCCCTTGATTTAAGCTTTCAGCTGACGCACTCGCTGCTCGCCAACTTCCTTCTTCCGGGATAGATTCGCGCGATTAAAATGACTCATAAATCATTCATACACGGCTCGCCGTCTGATACTGAAGAGGAGAATCTCGGATTTGAATGCTTAAATACCACCCGAAAAACAATTTTGAAGAAGTAAAACAAATCAGACTGAAATACTTTCTCTACTCGATGGAGAGTGAGAAAGTAAAAATAACAGGAGGAAAGGAATTTAAGGATGGTACGTTTGTAGAGTAAGCTAACTTAAAGTATCTGACACTTTTCATGATTGAGTCTTGCGTGTGAAACGCCGAGACAACGGGGCTGTTGCAAACTTTTGCTGCATTAATAGTTGATTATGGGGTAAAACCCTGTAAAAATAAAGATTACCGCACTAAAAAATCACGAAAGCCACTCCCAAATTCATAAAACGCTTTCAGACGAGGGACCGTAATAGCGGCCGTTGCCCTCGAAATCTTAAGGCAATATAGGGCTCTTGCGAACTTTTGCTACATGGGATTGAAGAGTTGATTCTTGCATAAAAACCTGTAAAAATGACGACGGAGTACACTAAGAAATCACGAAATTCACTCTCAGAATCGAGCTTAATGGCGGACAGACGCAGGTATCATGGGAGATTCCTATCTAAATTGAGATATACCTTTGTGTTTCCAAAGAGAAAGTGACATATTGGATAGGAATCTCCCATGATACCTGCGTCGAAACTCCATTACGATCTTGCCTTTAAAGTAGTTATGTAGGTTTACTACTGAATTTAAGACTTTCTCAGTGTGATTTTCGTGATTTTCGCTGGTTCTTACATCAGAATGGACCATTCATTTGCTCACAGCAAAAGTTTGCAAGAGCCCGATTGATTGTATGCTTCATCTTCTTCTTCTTCTTCTTCTTGTGTAGTGTCGCGGGAACACCTCGTGTGGATGGAGCTGATTGAGATAGAGAAACCAAAATATGAAATCGGCGGCATAACGGCCGTCATAATGGTCTCGCGTTTGAAAGCAATTTAAGAGTTTCTGAGTGGATTTCGTTATTTTTTAGGGCGCTAATCGTTATTTATACAGGGTTTTACCCCGGGGTAAAAATTTCCAACCTATTAATAAGCCTGTGTAGCAAAAGTTTGTAACAGCTCCATTGCAATGAGTGCAATGGACATGTTCAACAGGCTATACACCAATAGGGGGTTTTAAACGACGTGATTTTAAAACAAAAAGGACTCAATAAGGAGGCAGCAAATCTCTATTGGACATTTTCATACGGATTCAGTTCGTTTGCCTCGGTATTTATTTATTGTTTTTTAATTTTTTTTTTTTTTTTACCTTAAGAATTTTAACAAACAAAAAACAAACAAAAAACAAAAGGGTTGGGACAGATCCAGTCCACTTTGGGCCGTTTTAATCTTTTGTCAACCGGTGTAGCTATCGATGAATGGGCAGTTGCAAGAGTCTGAATTGTTGTGTTTTTTATAAAGCAAAAAAGTCCCTTTATGGCTCAGAAAAAAATGCCGGTTTTAATAACCCACCCGAGAGACGGTTTTGACCCAAAATGGCGGTAAAAATGAGCAACCGTATGCGTCACCACGCCCAAAGGGTAGCCAACCTTACAATTTACCCCCAGCGTAAATCCATAACCCGGGGAACAAATTCAGGGAAACAACCCAAAGGCCAAACCCCCCAGTTTTTTAAAGCTCATTTTAAGTTTTCTATTCATTTTCTTTTATAAAAAAACAAAAAAACAATTTTTTTTAGAAAACCTTGCAACAGACCCCTTAAAAATTGTTTCACAAAGAAAGTGGAAGCTCCGCTTCAATAGTTGATTTATACACCGGTGAACAAAAATATCATAACAAATTTACTCTTTTACAGCCTTTTTAACAGCGTTTAAGAAATATAAGCGACTTGTCCCTTTGTGCGCCGGTACGTTGTTTACAATTGGCTTAAATTATGAGCGCGGCTCAAGCAGTTCAATGACTTTATGATCTTAACCGATGCCCAGTGCGCCCGCGCACGCGTTGCACTTGCGAACAATACAGTGTTGCCGGTTTGTTCTTTTGAAGAGAAGCGGAAAAAGTGGTTATGAGTCAAGGTTATAGATTAAAGAGGTATGCTCATCTCACTTCGCGCCACAGATTCAGTGGCGCGCAGTTCAAAATCACTGCAGGCAAGATGGCCCACAAAAGCAGAAAACATTGGGTTGTTTTATGCTTTCCTGAAGAGGGCAGCTCAATGTTTTCTGCAAAGAGTATACGTTTTCTGCTTTTGTCGGTCATCTTACCTGCAGTGATTTTGAACTGCGCGCCACTGAATTTGTGGCGCGAGGTCAGATGAGCATACCTCTTGAATCTATAACCTTAATTATGAGTGGTTGGAACATTTCCGTCTTTTCTACTGTACGATTGTGAGTTAGGTGGAACATCAAAGGTTTGTAAGAATTATAACTGAAATGCACTTATAGTCGGAAGAGGAGGTTTTTCGTAGATTAAAGTCATACCACTCAACTGCGAACGGTGTAATCTTTAGGTCAACCGGTGCACTAAGAAAAAAGCTATAGTCATATACCAGATTCTAGTCATAATACCAGAAGCACAATGATATGTGAACGACAGAAAGTCTAGTGCTTTGACCAGAAAATTCTGTAGTTAATACCAGAATAAAGCAATTTTTTGTTTTTTTTTTGTTTTTTTTTTTTGTTTTTTTACGCTTTATTAAAAAAAAAAAAAAAAAAATAAAACATTTTCGTTCTGACAAAGATATTTTTACACTAAAACTGGTCAGCCCCAAAATCGGGGCTATCGACATACAGCGGTACATTTTGTTGACACTTAAATAATAATGTCCCCCTACCCCCAATAAGACATTAAAGATAATTTAAGCTTCCTACTTAAAATTAATACTGCCGTAAATTCAAATAACTTAAAACTATGAAACACACTTTTCTAAATTGAAAAGAAACAAATAAGCAATGAGATTCCCCCTTTTTATCTTAAAATTATTTTTTTATTTTTTTCTTGTCTAATAACCCGTGTTCTCCTCCCTTCCCAACCCTGGATGGTGGCTAGAATCTCATAGAACTAGATTTTCCTAAAAATTGTCAAGATCTATGGTAAGCAGGGCTGCCGTTTTGCGTAGAATCAATGCTATTTTTCCAGTCACCGATGATTCCACCGGTTGAGAAAAGATTACACAGTTCAGTTCAGTGTATGACTGTAATATACGTAAATACTCTGATCTGTAATCTTTCCTTAATCAGTGGAAACTTCGTTGATTAATTAAAATATCCGCAAGTTTTTTAAAGTCATCGACGACTCCACCGGTTGAGAAAAGATTACAGATGCGAGTATTTCAGTTTATCATAGTCATGCACTGAACTGAACTGTGTAATCTTTTCTCAACCGGTGGAATCATCGGTGAATTAAAAAATAGCATTGATTCTACGCAAAACGGCAGCCCTGATGGTAAGTGCAAACGCTAGAATTCTGGTAATTGTACTATCTTTTACATAGGTTCACATATTGTCATGCTTTCGGTAATATTTTTTTTTTCGGTGTGGAATCATCAGTGAATTAAAAAATTGCATTAAATGTGCGCAAATCGGCATCTCTGCGTTAGATTCGGGATTTTTCCCGAAAAATTTCCCCTTAAATTCAGGCTACTTGGCAACCCTGTTTCCACCGTATCCGGATCTGTGGAGTATATAGACTGCAGTCAGAACTACCACTGCCATGTCTGCGCGAGACGACTGAGTTGAGCAAGGGAGCAAACTTTCCAATTTCGACTCCCTCCTCGATGAGCACGAACGAAGAGGAGTCTGAACGAAGAAGAGTCTGAACGGAATCTCTTATCAGTTACCTCGCAAGGGTATCTTAACCCCCTTCCCCCTCACCAGTTGCACCAACATCCACACCCACACCCACATCCACCTATACGCCCTTCTCAAAACTACCACAACATCCAAGAAAACGGAGTGGTCCTGCAACTAGATTTTTACATTCGAATCCGCGTGGGATGGAGATAACAGGAATGATTAAACCGTTGATTCCGATTCACCACATTCACCGGTGACTGATTTTAAGAAAAGCACCCACCCGCAGAATTTTAAAACTACATTTTTCACACTAAAATTTGGAATTTTTAACGTTTAGTAATGAGCTAGGTGAATGAGGATTTTTTTTTGGAGGCTCAACAGAATAACGTAGGGACAGTGGCGTAGCCAGGAATTTTTCTAGGGGGGGGGGGGGGTCCGGGGTTCGAAAATTGTCATGGGGGGGGGGTCCAAAGATACTAATTTGGTAAAATTTGTCTGAAAACGCAAAAAATGACCTTTTTTCAGGACAAATTTGGGTGACATGGGGGGGGGGGTCGAGACCCCCTGGACCCCCCCCCACCCCTTGGCTACGCCACTGCGTAGGGAGCAACGCCCCATAGGACCATAAGTTGACTGATGACCAACGACAAGACTTCGATGCTTTACTCTCACTGCCTATAGACAGTTTTAGTGCGAAGTCAACGGTTAGCCAACAACCACAACAATGCACTCATCGGTCGCAATCGATTGTAATAAAACTCGCGTAGCGTTCCAAACTATCTCACTCTCTCTCCCGTGACCCCCATGTACACCCACCTCTTTCTTGTTTCGAAATTCGTATACAGGGCCTTGTTTTACGACATATTATTATCAAAATCGCATTAAAATGCCTCGAGGAATTCATTTCAGCCAAAAAATTCACGAAAGATGTCTCTGTTTACGATTTTTGAAAATAGCGTGAGATGGCAGCACATGGGGGTGACGTCAGAGCGAGAGAGACAAACTGTCTTTGTTTGGAGCGCTCATCACTGGCAGTCACCATCACTAAAACCCTCTGGCCTCTGTACTGATCTCAACATGTTTCCTCACATCAGTCAATAAGCGAATTTTATTTTAAGTTTGTGACTTTTACAATGAATTTTACTATTTTTTTAATGTTTTTTTTTTTCGGGTGAAAATCTTCACCCGAAGATGTGGCCTGGTGGCTACCGCCTCTTATGATGACGATAACTGCGAACAGTCAATAAGTATATGTATAATCGTGAAACTAGGCACCAGGGTTAAAGAGAGGGGTTCACTTAACAATCCACTCCCCCATCACCATTTTTCTCACTTCCAAATTCAGGGCTGCCGTTTTACGTATAATCAATGCTATTTTTCAATTCACCGATGATTTTACCGGTTGAAAAAAGATTACACAGTTCAGTTCAGTGTGATACTATAATGAACTAAAATACACTCGCATATGTAATCTTTTCTCAACCGGTGGAGTCGTCGATGACTTTAAAAAACTTGCGGATATTTTAATTGATAAACAGAGTTTCCACCGAGTAAGGAAAGATTACAGATCAGAGTATTTTCGTGCATTTTAGTCATACACTGAACTGAACTGTGTAATCTTTTCTCAACCGGTGGAATCATCGGTGAATAGAAAAATAGCATTGATTATACGCAAAACGGCAGCTCTGCTTCCAATAGCCATTTCATCTCTAATTTACTTTCCTGACGACTGTACTGCCTTTAACTTGGTTACTTCTCTTTTACTTATTACGACTCCTGAAACTGATTGTGAGCACCGTCATAGTTACAGTTACGGAGTCACCAAATTAAATTTTCTTTCTCATTTTATTGAGAACTATATAAGCGCAGCCTCCTTCTCCGACTATAAAATGAATTTCAATAATTCTTACAAACCTTTGATGTTCCATTCATCTGACTCACAATCGGAGTAGAAAAGACGGAAACGTTTCAACTCTTCATAACCACTTTTTCCGCTTTATTACATTATTGGCCTCAGAAGTCTGCAGCATACCATACCCCCCTCGCCGCCATTTCCCTTAGCATTATTTTTACGACTGAAAAATTACTTTCCATTCAAATTCAAAACGTAATCAAGTACAAGCTGTGGCTAAGTCCTCCCATATGGGGCAGTTGCAAGGGTCTGAAACGTTGTGTTTTTTATCAAGAAAATGAAAGTACTTGATGAGCTGAGGACAAAGATACCTTTCGTTTCTAATTAAGTTTCATTGCTCCGAAGATGAGATTTTGGCCCAAAATACATTGTTTTAAATGGGGATTCCGCGTATATTGACGCCGTCACTACATGCACCCAATTTTTACAGTTTAAGTTTTATCGCCAAAACCGGGAAAAAGGAAAAAACCCAAACCACCCCTTTTTAAATTTCCTCGGGCTCATTCCATACCCCCCCCCATTTTTCTTTTTTAAAAAAAAACCCCACAAAAAAATTAAAGCCCCTTTGGGGCAAATTTTCCTTTTTCGATGATTCGACGCAACCCGCATTGCATACGTTGCCCGGCCGTTTCTCTATTTTGAGGAAAAACAAAGGAAAATAACGAGGAGAATGCGATATTTTGAAATATTAGAATGGGGCTGTTGCACACGTATGCTACAGGCGATTAAAGGGTAGATTAAGATGAAAAAGTCTTCCAAAAACAAGGATGGAGGCCAATGGCGTAGCGTGCAATTTGGCAACGTTGCAGTTCGTCCATTTAAAGCCATGTAAAAGGTCGACTGCGAAAGTGTTCACCGATCACCCTACTGTTCGATCTTTAGCGTGCCTTTAAATGGACGAACTGCAACGTTGCCAAATTGCACGCCACGCCACTGATGGAGGCATACTAAAAACTTACGAAATCCACTCCTAAACTCATGCAAAGCTACTAGACGCGTGATCGCATCGGGGGCGTTAGGCACTAATCAGTAGCGTCATTTGCGGGGGGAAGGGGGGACAACTGCTGACAAAAAGTGATGATCTTTTTATTTCGGTAAAGAAAAAAAGTTACGAACTAAACTTTGCTGGTCAACAACGACTTTTGTTGGAATTTAGGGCCGTAAATAAATATAGGGTATGCAGGGCTGCAGAGTGTAGGGCTCTGAAATTATATTGATGAGCAAAAAACCAGCGCAGCGGGGAGCAAAGATGCGAAGGTCACACTCAACAACGGAAGAAAAATCGGGCCAAGAAACCTTTCCCCGCACGCGAACCGCAGCTCCGAGTTTCATGATCAAAATGATTTACACGAGCTAACAATAAGAAGAGCAGCAGAGAGAGAGAGAGAGAGAGAGAGAGAGAGAGAGAGAGAGAGAGAGAGAGAGAGAGAGAGAGAGAGAGAGAAACGAGGATGGAAGATCTAAGGTGGGTGAAAGGGAAAGGGCGGGAAAAGTAAGAAAGGGATTAAGACGTTGGTTTAATAACAAATAAGGAAACTGCGAGAAGTGCATCGAAAAAGATAAGACGCAGTGAGCTATGTGGAGAGAGGGTGGAGGGGGAAGAGGGTGAAAAAGTGGAAAACTAACGGAGGGAAAGGAGCAGCTTCCTGGATCTGAGGGTGGAACGGGGGTGGGGGAGCGAGGAGGTTGGAAAGGTTGGGCTAATGGGTTGCGGGGGGGGGGGCAGAGTACAAAAGAGAATTAGACGGGAGACGGGCATTAATGATATACGCTGTACGTTATGCGTTTAACTATTAGCGGTCGCATCAGACAGTTTTACGTCTTTATTTTTATCAGGAAAGTGCATCTTTTCCGCGAATTTGACATCAAGATTCACTGGGTCGGGAATGGCGGGTTGGAAGCCTTTGTTGCCGTGCTTAGCAATACGTCGCTTTTCCAAGGCATGCTCTGTAATCTCCGTGCATTGCAATGTTTCGAAATCTCCTCTGAACTAGAAAGTGATTTTAAATTCCTGGGAATGGGTCTGTTGGGTACTTTTGCTACATCAATATGACACATTGTTTCTAACGTAAAATTCGGCGAGTATAACGATGCGCACATTAAAAACTTTCAAAATCCTCTCATTAACTCAGAAAATACCTTCCATTTCAAACAACCCGCGCTACACTAGGGTTATAGGACATTTCGTCAACGACTTTTTGTCCGGATACTAATTCGTCTAGGCGTTTTACGTCCACGCATGTATGAAGGCAAGAAAATAAAGGTCCATGCGTTTAATTTTGGTCCATATATTTGATTTCACTGCGAACATTTAAACTTTTTGACAAGAGTTTAGAACATGTATGAAAAATTAAAATTTTTGACAACAGTTGAGAACATGTATGAAAAATAATCATGCTGCAAGGAAAATAATTTATGGAAACATTGAAAATAAGAAAATGGAAGGTAGATGAAGGTGCTGCTATGGTAACTTCATTTTCGTGTGAAGTAATTCTTGCGTCCTCACCGATGTTATTCTATTTTTTTTCCAAATTTTCTGTTGCCAAAATTTGTTTAAAATGTCAACATTTTTGTAAAACCCGCAGCAGCCGCTCATAAGGCTCCCAACGAATGATCACCTGAGTTTTATCAAAATGTTGTCCAAAATTATGATGTTTCTCAATTTTTGCAATATTTCCTGTATGGAATTTGTGTTTTTCTTTGGATCAATAAACTTTGGACATTATTTACTAAGTGGACCAACGTGTTGCTGCCGAAAAAACGCAGTGACTTAAACAGTTGGACGGAACATGCGCTTGGACGAAAAGTCGTTGACGAAATGTCCTGAAACCTACACTAGACACTATCACCGACTTATAACTACATAGATGGAACCATCTCGTTTATGTAAACATGAACAGAACTAACAAAACATTGGAATGTTTCGTTTAGATGCGTACATTTCTTACATTATTTTGTAATCTTTGATAAAACGAAAAGACCAGACAGCAAATGCAGCCAATAGTTCATGTATTTAGAAGGGAATTCCATCATTTTTTAGTTACGATGTTGTTTACTTATGCACGGTGGTTCCGTCTATGTAGTAGTATACCGGTGCAAATAGTTTCTATTGTAGCGCGGGCTGTTTGAAATTGAAGTGGTTTCCTGAGTTAATGAAAGGATTTTGAACGTTTTTAAAGTGCGCATCGTTATTTTCGCCGAATTTTACATAAGAATCAAGGTTCTATTTTGTTGTAGCAAAAGTATACCACAGACCCATTATTACCAAAATATAATTTACTATCTTAAGTGGGTATTGATGCCCGCTTTCCAATATTTTTTTTTTTTTTTTTTTTTTTTTTTTTTTTTAAAGATTTATTTGATTCATGTTTTGGACAGCTTGTTAGAGGTTATTCTAGAAAGGATAGGCGCATCTAGACCGTTAATCTTTGAAATTTTCCAACGTCATTTCCCATAATATGGAGTGAAAATGAATAAAAATGAATTTGAGCGTTGGATTTTCGGTAAGAAAAACGCTTTAAAATCGAACGAATTGATTTGAAGGATTCATCGTAGAAAATTCGCCAAAGATTATTATCAATGAGCTACGCCTACACTTCTGAAACGATCGTTTTGAAAGGGAATTTATCGTTGTGATGTCACAACACACACTATTTTTTTGCAACTGATTACAGTTTTATACGTGTGCTGGTGTGCACCTCCGAAAACGGGACACTTGGGGGGAAAAAACCAATGGCAGCTTTATTCTCAGCTCATCAAGTACTTTCATTTTCTTCATAAAAAACACCGAATTATACGCACAGACCCTTCATGCAAATGCCTTATTCTTCATGTTTTTACCGTAACATTAATTCTTCTTACTATGATGACGATAATTTTTATTTTTACCAACATTTTACCATTGTTAAACATTTGAGTATTTAAAAAAAAAAAATGTTGGGAATTGAATCAACTGCGAACATATATTCCCGACTGCTGAAACACTATTATACTGTAGATGAATCTATGTCTATGGAAAAGAATCGATCCTTGAAGGGGATGGGGTGTCAATTTAATGGGGTTGTTGCACACTTTTGCTGTAAGCGATTTAATAGTCAATGCTGATGTAAAAACCTTCACAAATAAATAATAACGATGACAGCGCACTGAAAACTTCCGAAATCTAGTCCTAAATTCAATAAACGCTTTTATATGTGCGAGCGTAAGGTGGCTTAGGGCAGTATTAATGGGAGATTCCCATCTAACAATATACTGTAACTCCATCAAGAGGTGACCAATAACCGACGACTTTCATTTGACACCGGTGTCACTAGATATCAAGGTACCATTCATCGAATGTGGATCACTACTCTGGTGACTAGTTACTCTGTGAATCATCCTTGTCAGCATAGAGAAAGTGACGAAATTAAGATAGGAATCTCCAATTAGTACAAACTGCCCTACGCCACAATTACGCTCGCGTAAAAAAAAAAAAAAAAAAAAAAAAAAACAAAAAACAAAACAAAACAAAAAACGTGTATTGAGTTTAGGAGTGGATTTCGGAAGTTTATAAAGCTGCCATCGTTATTTTTGGAGTTTTTTACACCAGAATCGACAAATAAATCGCTTAGAGCAAAAATGTGCAACAGCCCCATTTAAAATCAATCGATACTTCAAAAAAGAAAAGAAAATAATATGAGAATAATGATGATCGATAGCTAAATTTGTTAACGGTCTACCAGCGCCTCTGCCGTTCAATACAATGGACCGATTCTACCTTTGAGAACCTAAGGGAGAACAGAGTTGGGCCCAACTTCAGTCTGACCGAACTCGATGCAACCGTAACCTCACTTTTGCTTATCGCCCAGCGCCCACCGAAATCTGTGTCGAACTTAGTTCTGAGTTGGAGTAATAAGGCATGGTTCCGACCGCAGTTGACCAGTCAAACTTTGTGAAATTTCAGTCAATGCGGCGCGGAGAGGACTTCTACAAAGAGCGCGGTTTTGCCGAACTTTAGGTGTGCCGACTGTTCCGTCTATCTAACATTCATTGTAAACTAGACTTTACACAACTTAACTCCTACTTCAATGTTGGTTCGCTCGGAATTGGAATAGACGACTGATAAGTCCTTCCATGTTTTTTCCTTCCACTTTCCCCTTTTAAGGCGTATGAAGTGAGAAAATACTGTCAACAACTTTGCCATTTTTAAGAAAATCATTCGACCGGCCGCCATCTTGTAATGGGTACGTTGCAAACTTTTGCTACAACAATTAAGAGTGGGAAATTTGAAGTAAAATCGCCTGAAAAGTTCATTGGTGGCATCAGAAAGTCATAAAATGCAATAATAAACTCACAAGAGGCGTTTAATGAAATCCAAGATGGCGGAGAAATATCGAACAATTTGTATGCATGCACCACGAACCTCCAAGGATGGCCAACCTCACAATATCGATCACAACCAATCACAACGTAAACAAACACATAACCTCTACCTCCAGTGAGGTTGTCAAAGTTGGCCATCCTTGGACGTTCGTGGTGCATGCATACAAATTGCTCGATTATTTCTCCGCCATCTTGGATTTTATTAAACGCCTCTTGTGAGTTCATTATTGCATTTTATGACTTGCTGATGCCACCAATGTACTTTTCAGGCGATTTTACATTAGACTAAACTCTCTTAATCGTTGTAGCAAAATTTTGCAACAGACCCATTTTGATAAACGCATTTATTGAGTTTGTGAGTGAATTTTTGGACCTTCCTTGATGTTCTCAACGTCATTTTCAAGTGATTTTACACATGAACCAACCCTCCATAACTTTGCAGCAAGAGTTTGCGATGCCATTGCAGTGACGTAAAAGAGTACATCCACAGGCTCCCTCAAATTTGTAAGAACCTGTAAGGTATTTCTTACAGTTCCCGTAAGCTATTTTAATCTGCGGTGACGCTGAAAATTAATTGAAGACATCAATGACATCATCACCTGCGCTGACAAGGTGACGTCGGTGACGCTCCCAATACTTCCAATTAGAAGTTGACTGACTCCCGGGCGCCAGGCATTACTTGCAACTTTACCTACTCGGCATGTTAATTGGATTAAGTTTTGGCCTCCGCGACTCAACTCGAATTAAATTGCCCGTGTAAGGAGGATCGTCGGCTCTGATCGTTCGAAATCGTATGAAAATTCGCGTCTTGCTTTCCTTGGTCTGAATCCGCCATGGCTGCCATTTTGCGTATAATCAATGATATTTTTCTATTCACCGATGATTTCACCGGCTGAGAAAAGATTACACACTTCAGTTCAGTGTATTACTGTAATGAACTAAAATACTCGCATCTTTAATCTTTTCTCAACCTGTTGTGGTTGAGTCGTCGATAGTAACAATGTTTGGTCACCAGCGTACGCCACATTGTATACTTCGTAGGAGTCGAACAACACTTTTGAATCGTTATGCCATATATCTTAGCCCTTCACTGCATGATTTTTTTTTTTTTTTCAAGCAAATGTGGATTTTTCAATGTATTAGGTGGTCAAATACATGGGAAAAATAGTGAAAAAAATAATTTGACGGTTTTTCGGTCAAAATTCTCTTTTTTCTATTTTTTACTCGTTTTTTACAAGTGATATAACACCATAAAAAATGGCGGGAATTTTTTTCATTTATTTTTTTTTAAATTTTCAATTTTTTTTTTTTTTTTTACTTTAATTGGATTTTTCAAAAAGCCAATGCCGGAAACTTTATAAAAATAATCAAAATGTGGTCAGTTTGGATACGGGGGCAAATTTCCCCCGTGACATGATTTCGATCACGAACCCTTCACTGCATGATGTTTTCTTTCAGCCAATTTTTTTTTTTTTTTTTTTTTTTTTTTTTTTTTTTTTTTGTGAGGTCAAAACATACCTTCTCCCGCGTTGACCCACCATGCGCCAAACTCATAACTCAAAACCTGTATTTTATATGAGCGTTTGAAGAATTTGTTCCACCGGTGGAACTTCATGCAGTAAAGGGTTAAGCTTAGTAATCTCTGGTTGATACAACCGTCGTCAGAACTTTTTACCCGGTGTGATCCCGATTTCGATGGTCGTTGAAAAAAATCACTCGGTGTCATCAGAAGCGTAATTACCTTTTATTCTCTCCACCCTCCCCCCCCCCCCACGAAATAAAAAGTGAGGGTATTGATGACTCACCTAGCTGTACGGAGATCTTGGGCCTGGCGTTCTCCTGCCAAGCGGCGAAGGAGATTGTGAGGAGAGCTGTCAAACATAGAAGAGTGGCTCCGCGTAGTGGAGCGGGAGAAGCAGCCATCACTCGGTTAACTCTGGGGGGGAGAGGGGGGGAGGGATAAAAAAGGGGGGAACGCAAAAGGCTCGCGCGATGCCGCACCACTCGGCACACACAATCGGCACTCAACCTCTCGCAATAAAAAAAGCACTAATCAAATAAATTCACGTCCATCGTTCCGACTTCGGGAATCGGCAATCGACTTCCACTTTGGCTCTAAAAAGGGGGCTTCTCCTCGACCGCTCTTCTTCTTTCCACTGTACACTGTTCAAACAAACAAAACAAAAATACACATCAGTTTTACATCATAGAAAAACAAGGATAGACAAATTAATTAATGGTCATAGTAGAGGGCAGAGGGTATACATCACGGAGAAAAATGTCCGATTGTTTCAATGAATGTTCCGATGGTATATTCCCGCGCTTTGTTTCCCATATAGACAGTGGCCGTAGCCAGGAATTTTTCTAGGGGGGGGGGCGAGGTCCGAAAATTGTCAAGGGGGGAGTCAAGAGATACCAATTTGGTCAAATTTTTCTGAAAACGCAAAAAATGACCTTTTCTTAGGACAAATTTTGGTGTCGAGAGGGGGGTCCAGACCCCCTGGACCCCCCCCTCCCCCCCTTGGCTACACCCCTGCATATAGACAATCGGAATTCGAGTAGATTCAAACGTCCAAACTGTTGCAACGATAGGTCTTATGATTGAAATAAGGGGAAAAACAACTATGGTTCTATTCTTATACTTGGTTTTAACAGCCACTTTTTTCTCAGTGAGTATACACCAAGGTACTTATATTTAACACGCATGCTCGATTCGCTTCCCGCGTCATCTTCATTGGCACGAAAATCAAGAAAACAAAATCAAACATGGCCGACAAAAGAATATAGGTTTACACCGAAATAAAAAGATTTTGCTGAGTGGACCACTGCAGATTTGGTAAGCTTCACTAAAGTCTTTTGTTAGGTCATTTTTCTACCAATGGTTTTGTCAACAGTAACAAACGGTTTTTTTTTTCTCTTTTTTTTTTGTGGGCGTCATGCTGCCAGTACTATGAGTAAAACTTATGGCGACTTGCATATCTCGTCTAAAAAACTGCGTTCAGTTCATTGGCAGCTCGTGCAATGCGATATATCGATGTCTACTCCATTTAAAACTATAGAAAATTATCAATCGTCAGGGAATGCAATTAAACCCTCAAGAAATGGATATTTTTCTATAGTTATACATAGAATGGACATCGATACATCGCATTTCACGAGCCGCCACTGGTTCAGTTTCAAAAAACGAGGGGGAGAGAAAGAGGAGAAATTCATAACTCAAACAGCAATTGCACATGCGGTGCGGAGACTAGTCGGGAGGGAGGACAGAGGTTTAAGGGGAGGGTAAGGAGGAGGAGGGGCGGAGGGGGAGGGGGAGGACTGTGTACGGGATTGGGATAACATTTCAAAGTTTTACGGGGACCTGTCAAGATTGCCGACATGGCCAACGCATTGCCAACACTGACCGGGAAAATCTAATCTGTTGGCAGCTTCCTGTCAGCTCTGGCCGTCATGGTCATGGTGCGGCCAAGTCGTACAGTGGACATGGTGGGAGCTTGGATCGAACCTCACACAATTTTTAAAAGCCATTTAGGCCAAAAGGTTCATTTTTTAGGAGTCATTCGAGACTTTTTAGGATCCATTAGAAATCCATTCGTATTGAGTCATTATTTTAAAAAAAGGGGATGCGTGTAGTAAAAAAAAAGAAAATCCTGCTTTCAGGTACCGACTTTGACTTCCCGTTTTCCAAATGCCAAGAGCAATTTTTTTGGGCGCCTATTGAGGTTTAAAGTTTAAAGTTTAAACTTTACAACTTTAAACTTTAAACCCTCGGAGGGAGTATAGCATGGATGAAAAAAAATAATAACGAGACCGCAAATGGATAAATTAGTAAAAACTTGCAAAAAAATTTCCAACGGTTGAAATTTTACAGGTTTGGAGGGAGAAAGGAGGGAAGTCAAATGAGGAGAAAATGCTAGAATTTCCCGTCGAATTTTAGGGACCTCTCAACATAGTTTCTGAAAACTCATCGAACCTCTCAACATAGTTTCTAAAAACTCATCGAAGAAATAGTTCGATTGATCGGAATCGTTAGACGAACGTTTTGCATCTGTTGCCTCCCCCCCCCCCCCGCGGCCCACAGGCTGTCATCTTGTTCTCCTTCAAGTAGTCGGATATATCGTGGTATATAATTAAAAATCAAATGAAATATAATAATAATAAAAAAAAAGTAAAAATGAAAAAAAAAAGTTCTTTTTCTGAGAGTTCAACTTTTTTGCCACTGTGCAAAGGACAGCGCCGTCGAGCCTATCGACGCAATCCTCTTATCAGTCATGTTATTTTCCCGCTCTTTTTACACCCATCCGCAATGCGTAAACACCGTTTAATTCCGCAAACAAACGACCACTACCATTAAGACCGCCGCCGCGCCATGCCATGCCATGCCTCGTCGAGAGGAGATGGCTGCAGGCAACGCCAGCAACCCCCAGCCCCAGCCCCCCCTCATACCTCGCCCCGCGCCCCTTTTATCGTCCGTGATACTGCCTGCACAGCTTGGAAGTACGACGGACAACAGAGATAACATCCTCCCCCCGCGCACCGGGCTACCGGGCACTAATTGCAACCCTCTCGCCTCTCTCCCGCGCCAACTCGATCCGTGTGCCATGTCCTCTCCTGTCCTGTCTCCTCATTGCTCGACCCTTCCACTCAAGCCAGCTCGCGCTAAGTATTAATTTTCTCTCTCTCTCTCTCTCTCTCTCTCTCTCTCTCTCTCTCTCTCTCTCTCTCTCTCTCACTCACTCTCTCTCTCTCTCTCTCTCTCTCTCTCTCTCTCTCTCTCTCTCTCTCCCCTCCCACTCCCACTCACTTTTCAACAACAGTGACAATGACACACGCGTTTAAAAATTGAGACACGGGGATTGGTGCAGTCCACGTAATGAGGATCCCATAAAACATTCGAGGGAAAACGGGACGAGGTTCCTGGTACCAGAAATCCGAATAATGCCCTGATACAGTGCTAAAAAAAATGGGGGGAGAAAAAAGAACAAAAATACGAAAACAAAAAAGCAAAAAAAAAAAAAAAAAAACACAAGGGCCTCACTTCGTTAGGCACGGACCCGTACAGTTCTCCGATGAACGTAGAATCGGGCGAAAATTGTAGCTCTCCACGAGAGCGAAACCAGGGGGGAAACTCGACGTAAAAATGCCGTCGAGGACTGTACTAGCAGAGACAAAGATATCTAGCCAAGGTATGCAATAAGCAATACACAGCATCCCATTCAACACGTGTGTTAGGTGTGTTGCGTATTGCATACTCTGGCCAGGTATCTTTGTCCCCGCTAGTACGAGCCAAACAGAGTGAGGCTCCAGAAGAAAAATAGGCATGCGTAGAAGTCATTTTCCTATGAGACAAACATAATTATAGCTTCGAAAACGCATTTTTTTTTTTTTTAAATGGCCATGTCATTCAAAGCTGATTTAGAGGTTATGTTATGAAATATTACTATCGCAGTTTTTATTTTAACGAGTATATCATTTAGAAACTCATTCTCGACTCTCATTGGCTAGATTTTTCACCGATCAGCGACATCAGTCAGCAATCATCAATTCTTGAAGTAAATTATATTCGATCGCTAAATTTTTCTTCATAAGTTACGAGGAAATCTATTCCCAAGAAATCAACAATATTGCAACATTACAGGGGTGCAAAATGTTCCAAAACTTCGGAAGTTTCACGCGATCCATGACTCATTTCCTCACAGGATTTTAAAAAATTTCCTCAAAAAAATTTGAAAGTTATGACTGTTTTTTGGTTATTTTAACATTTCAACACCCTTTGTTCGCAAAATGACTGATATTTTCCCATTTTTACACTATTTTTTTGGGAAATCCTTAATGCCATTATTTCCACGAAAAAAGAAAAAAAAAAAAAAAAAAAAAAAAAAAAAAAAAAAAAAAAAAAAAAGTGGACAAATTTCCTCACTTTCCCATAAATTTCCTCATTTTCACGCGATCCGCGGATCGCTTGATCGGGCACATTTTGCAACCCTGCAACATTATACGGTTCAAATGAGGATTTCTTCGGAAGAGCGAACCGCGTTAATAATAGGCCTCTTTTCTGCGGGATCGACTTACATTATTTACATCTTCAGAGGTTGTGTTTCGACAATCGAGGGAAACCCATCGGATTCGATAAGTGTTTACTATTTCGGGTGTGCTCAACACGAATTACGAGTTGTCAACTGTAACCGGCTTCAGTCAGTCGCCGCTTGTTACTCAAGACGTTCGACTTTGAGAAATGATCGAGAACTGAAAGCGAGAGGAGATGTTTTTAACTTGGGATCGTACTCTCTATCCATCCCTGGTCTCCATCTCCATCCTTATAGCTCAAGATCTTCGTCTTATCTGACAGCTTGACTGTTCCTTGGCCGCTAAGAACTCCCTCCGTCGCGTAGCCGTCGTTTCGACACTCCTTCGGATCATTAGTCATTTGAATGAATGAACAAAGAAGTAGAACGGGGTGGAAACTTGTTCAGCGTTTAAGAAAAGTCTCATTGAGAACTCTGAAAGGGAAAAATATAACAGGCAGTGCGGTCATAAAAGAAAGTTTCCACGGGTGAGATTATACTGGTGGTATTGATTTCATCCCTATGAAATCAATAGTCAAAATTGAAATCAAAAGTCAAAAGTCGTCCAAGTCATGCAGTGGCGGCTCGTGCTATTTTGGCAACCGTGGTTTTTTACTATTTGAACCTACGCAAGAATATTGATTTCTCGGGGATTCATAGTGAACCCCTCGAAGATCGATCATTTTACGTAGGATTACGTGGAGCGAATTCGTTGAGTCCACATTCATGACTCATTATGGGACTATGGCAAGGTACATGGAGAACAGGTATAGACAACACTCTGAGCGTGGCTCTGATTGGTTGTGAAAAAAGCGACTCCGCCGCCATTTTTCTGACCGCGCGATTCAAATTTAGATTTCACATAGGATAAAGAACTGTTTCATTTGCAAGAAAATTGGCAACAATGGGGCTTTTGCAAACTTTTGCTGTGGGCAAATGAACAGTCCAATCTGATGTAAAAACCAGCAAAAATCACGAAAATCACACTAAGAAAATCTAAAATTCAGTAATAAACTCACATAACTGCTATAACGGCAAGATGGTAATGGCGGTTTGACGCAGGTATCATGGGAGATTCCTATCTAACATGCCACTTTCTCTTTGGAAACACAGAGGTATGTCTCAATTTAGATAGGAATCTCCCAAGATACCTGCGTCAAATCACCATTAAGCTCGATTCTGAGAGTGAATTTCGTGATTTTTTAGTGAACTCATCGTCATTTTTACAGGTTTTTATGCAAGAATCAACTCTTTAATCCCCTACAAGCCCAAAGTTTGCAAGAGCCCTATTGTCAACACTGCGTGTGCGTTGCATTATGCAACTGTGCGTACAGGCTCGCTCGCAATCGAGGCGTTGGGTGCACAAACAACACATCTTCCATTTAAAAAACGTTGCTGAAATAGCATTTTTGCTCCCATCGCCTCAATTAACCCTACATCCCCCCACCGCTCCACCCCCCTCTCAGCTTCGCCCACCCTTAGTTGTCGGCCCCTTGCATCACAGACATCGGGAGTCGCGTAAATGAACTTTCAGGAAAAGTTTTCCGGCTGACGGCATGCGGCTCCGCGTTCATCCCCCTTCACCCTGAAATGCCGTTTTGCCCCCCCACCCCCCCATCGAAGGGACGGAGGGGGGGGGGCGATTGTGATGCCTCGCCAAACCCTCCTCAAATTTGGTAAAACAAAGACAACGAGTCGCATACATAGAGCCGCCGACTCTAATGAAATTAAAAATATGTTTCTTCCTTTTTTGCGCAGCGATACGAAACTCGACAAAACACGATTGCAAAATCGTGCAAAGAATATTATTGTCGTCTATTTAAATCAGCGTCTTCTAGCAGGGGTGTTGCGGCACATACCATGGAGCGCTAGGCGGCGTTGAACTTATAAGCAAGGTCATATGTACGGAAGGGTTAAAAAGCCCCTCTCTAGGGTCTGAAAAGTACACCTAAATAAGAGGGAAAAATATAATAAAATGCCTGGAATTGTACAAAAAATAGTTCCGACCTTTTCCACGAATGGGGCTCTTGCAAACTTTTGCTATAAGCAAATAAATGGTCCAATCTGATGAAATGACCGGCAAAAATCACGAAAATCACACGGAAAAAGTCTAAAATTAGTTATAAACTCACATAACTGCTTTAACGGCAACATCGTAATGGCGCTTCAACGCAGGCATCGTGGGAGATTCCTGTCTAATCTAATCTGTCACTTTCTCTACGGAAACACAGAGATATGTCTCATTTTAGAAAGGAATCTCCCATGATATCTGCTTTAACCGCCATTATGCCCGATTCTGAGAGTGAATTTCGAGATTACGAGGTACTCATCGTCATTTTTACAGGATTTTATGCAAGAATCAACTCTTCAATCCCCCGTAGCAAAAGTTTGCAAGAGCCCCATTTAAATAGACGAAATACGATGTTGCAAAAATGTGGGCGACGCGGCGCGGCGTATCTGGTTTCTATTTCATTCGTGTGCTTAAATAAATCTCCCGATTAAAACTAATCTGAGGACTGAACGATGACAGTGTGCAGATATATTCTTTACGTACAAAACCACAAGCGAAAGGAAAACTTAATGAAAAAAAAGTTCAAAAGTCCATTCAGTTGGGGAAAGCGGATTCAAATCAATTTAAAATTTGTGAATTTTTGAGCGCACAATCCGGCAGCGATGCTCGGCGAACTTCGTATCCATCCACGCTGAGCGAAGGGGGGCGGTTGGGCGCCAGTCCTCGATTTCCGTTTTAATTTTCTGTTTGTGTTTCCGGGTTCCCGCTCTTTAATGCGATTTCGCCTTCCTGATTTTTAATGCAGCCAGTTTTGCACTCCTAGCGTCTGCTGCTGTCACAAGCTCCCATGGCATGGGCCCACGGGCAGGGTGATGTTTGAGCGCAGAAGTATCGTGCAAACAAACTCACAGGCGCCGCGGCCGCGCGTCTGCAGACGGAGCTGGAGGACTGACTTTTTAATATGATTAGTGAAACGTGATCCCCCCACCCCTACCACCACCAGCACTCTCCTTTCATCGACTACTCTTCCGAACCTCATATAGACTGTTTTAGTAGGATGTATCGTATCGATTGTCGTCCAAGGGCCTCTGGTTCCAAACAAACGCTGATTCAATGCATTTTCCCCATAAGTTTTATCATAAGAGTTTTCGTCCAAAACAATTTAAGGTTCTTAATACACAGAAAAAACGGAAAAAAACACTTTGGTATCGCTGACAAAACCTTTGGTAAAAAAATGACCCGGCAAAAGACTTCAGTTGGGCCAACCAAATTTTTTATTCACCCAGCAAAATCTCTTTAGTTAAGCGTAAAGAATCTTTGGTTGGCTCAACTAAAGTCTTTTGCTGGGTCGATTTTCTACCAAAGGTTTTGTCAGCGCTACCAAAGCATTTTTTTCTATTTTTTCTGTGTAGAGGCGCGATTTTTTTTCATATTTTTTTTTTTTTTTTTTAAGGTTTTGTTTTAGGTAACAATTAGGTATCAAGAGAACAATACGAAATCAATTAAAACAAATGTCAAATATGATTGAGATGATTCGATTAATTTGACAATAGTGGTCCGAAGGGGGGGGGGATGAGCATTGAGCAATTTATAAGAAAAGGGCTTGCAAAGAAAGGAAAAAACAAAGGTCGTAACACCTCAATCCCTTTACTTCAAAATGGAAAAGAGGCCAATAAAAAAACAAAAAACAAAAAAAAAACAAAAAAACATTTTTTCAAGCCCCCTCACACTTTTGAACCCACAAACTGTGATCTAAAAATAATACGGAAAATGAATGGAATCAGTAGAAGACCCGACAAAATGTGTAAATACTAAATATAGTCTGCAGTAAAATACCAAAAATCTGAAGTCTAGAAATAACTAAAATTCTGTCGCACGGCAAACCCGAGTTCTACGAAAGAATAGCCCGTTTCATTTTAAATAGAAAAAAATGGAAATAAAAGTAATAATAAAAAAAAAATAAAAAAATTGATGAATGAAAAAAGGTGAATTCGACGAAGGGGAGGAACGAAGTAAGCGAATAATTAATTTAGCGATGAATCTTGATTCGAAATTTATGATCCCACATAATCGCGGCCAATTTCATTTCCATCACCGCGGAGCGCGCACTTAACTTTGTAGAGTATGAAGATCGAGTGCTCACAGCTCAACGGCGATATATATAGATAGATATATATGTATAATAGTAGGCGGGAGAAAAGAAAAGCGCAGGAGTGTGGGTGTGCGGGTACTTGGGTAGTGTACCGTATTCAATAACTGCTACTTTATGAAGTGCCCGTAATGACTTCGAAATAATAAAATCGATACATGAAAAATGCACGGCTATTTAAGACGCTTTATCATGTCGAAAAGGGAACTTTTCCCCGTCAGCCAAAGATGGGCGATAAAATGGGAGGTTATTAAAGAGAGATTTTTAAACGTCACACAGAAATTTTCACAAAGGAATGCGATCAACCCTACCCTCACGGGCACAATAAATCTTATGCATCAAGGAGACAATCATTATATTCTTCTTCTTCTAACTGAACGACGAACTAAAGACGTGAAGAAATCAATGCTGCCATTTTGCATATATTTAATCAATGAGCTATAACTTTAGAGTGGCAGCGGGCTGGTCCACCTTGTGCCACACAGGGTAGAAGGAATCCCGGGAAAAAGCGGAATTTGGACGGCAGATTCCAAGGTTTGAGGTTAAATTTTGTAGGTCGTTCGGAATTTGGCGGGAATTTGGATGGCTGATTCCAAGGTTTGAGGTTAAATTTTGTCGGTCGTTTCCGGCGATGCCCGAGTTTGTTTACCAAACGACCGGAAACAACCTACAAAATTTAACCTCAAAATCGATTTTTACGGCAAGATGGCGGCGCCCTAGGTGACAACAATGAACCAGCGGAACGTTCCTTGGTGTGCCACTCTAAAGTTATAGCTCATTGTATTTAATGGCACTCTGCAATCCATCGGTACCAGTTGAAACAAAGATAACAAGATATGAAGCGTTTAGTTTCAAAAAAAGCAATATTCATTGCGATAAGCACCTACTGCTTTCATTTTACAAAACACTATACTCATAAATAGAGCTACAATTTAGCAACCAGTTGAGATCGTTCCTAAAATTTAGTCTGTTAGATTCAAATATAAAAATTTAAAAGCTGCACAAACGTGAAAAAATCCTGCGTAAAATGGTGCATTAAAATTTTAGGCCTTTTTTAAACAATTTTATGAAAAATTACAAAGTTTTCGGTATCTCCTGCAGAATTTACCATTTCAGTACTTCAAAATTTAGTTGATGTAGTTTCGTTTTATTTTAGTTTAGTTTTTTTTGTCTTTTTCAGTATTTAAAATTGATCAAGGTCATGCACTACCTAGATTTTATGACACTTCAAACTGATTGACACAAGGGGGTATCTGTTCACACAGAAGTTACATTTACTGCGTGTCTTTCATTCGAAAGCAACTTATTTTATTTTTTTATTTTTTGTTTATTTTTAAAGTATTTTTTTGCTTCATTCTCTAATTCTTTATGAGAGAGTCTACACAACAGCCACATAAAGATACAGAGGGATTCAGAGCAGTGGCGGAGCGTGCAACTTGGCATCGTTGTATTCTGTCCATTTAAACCCAAGTAAAAGGTCGAATGCGAAGGTGTTCACCGAACACCCAATGCTTCGATCTTTTTCATGCGTTTAAATGGACGAACTGCAACGTTGCCAAACAGCACGCTATACGCCACCCACTGATTCAGGGGGGTAATGTTTTATTGTCATTTTTTTTCTTCTATTTTTTATTTTTATTTTTGAAGATAGAAAGCAACTACAAATAATTGTATTAAGCGATTTCGATTGTAACATTAAGACAATAGAATAGTAATAGACAATGGATTAGTTTATTGTCATAAGACATCAAAGACTTGTAAGTAACATCCATGCTCTAAGCACTTAGATTTCCACTGTTGAGCTTCGCTTTGGGAGCCACTTTGAACGAATCCGAGCGACAAGACCAGTAAACAAAAGCTGTTGCTCCTATCGGGGTTTGAACCCGGGACCTACGGAATTACAGTTAGGTGTCCTAACCGCCGGGCCATCGAGACTGGCTACTTATCTCATTTAATAAATAAATATACGGTGGACGAAAAACTCCAAACGCAAGCGCGCAAAGGGACGAGAGCTGGTTAAAGCGAAAGGGATGAAGATTATAGGGGCTCAAAAGTTACTCCTGGCGGTACTATCGACTTTTATTACAGCCGTTTATGTTTTTACTTAATTAAAATGAAAATGATGCTCTGTTTTACGACTCTGTCAAATTGAATACATTTTTAATTAAGGCGTTGCCATTAATAAACGCCGCGCCCTGTCCCATATCCAACCGTTCCCCGTCTGTTCCATGCACTCGGTTCATACTCGCCCTCTCTCCACGCTATGCGTACTGCGTAACCTCTCTTTCCTCCTGCATACTCCACCCTTGTAATCCCCCCTCCCACCACCCGCAGTTCTGCTTTCCCGAAATGCATGGCCACGCCATACGCCACTGTTAAAATACTCACACGTGGATGTATTTATCGGCGACAAAAGTGGAGGTAGTCACGCCAGCGAAAATGTGGTCTAGGCAACAAATGTTACACATATATTCCCCCATTCACTTGGTGTGAAGTGGCGTTTGTACAGCTTATTGCCTCGACGATATTTCGCAGGCGCAACTCTGTTTTATACCCCTGTCTTTGATTGTGCGATTAGTAAACACGTAACTGCGTGTTGCTTAAATATTTGATACAACAACTGTGAAATAGATAGAACAATGCTACTTCCGCGAGGTGATACGTTCCTTCTCGGGTTTTTCTGACGGTTTTGGAGGGGCGCAAGGTTTTTGCAGCCACCTTTCCTGAGCGTTCTCATAATGACACTGGCCTGAACACTCGAGCGTGGAGTCTAGTTGGCAAAATACAAAATGAACTATTAAAATTGCGATGTAACAGAAGCGTAGTAATAGCCTGCTAACACAGAAAGAGAAATTAAAAGTAAAAAAAAAAAAAAACCAGTAGGTAATTAAAACAGATCAGACAAATAATGACAAAAATTCTATCTTTATCCCCAAAACCCACATATTTACAATAGTCACGATAAAATTAAGTGACCTTAAAACAGAAGAAATCCCGCCCAAGTTTCAGACTGTGGATTTGTAGCGCACTTTTGCCATACAGCCGGAAAAACCCTGGTTCTAAAGTAAAATAATACCAGGAAACCGATGAAAACCACAAAAACTCATACAACTTCCTATGTAATAGAGAGACAGTAACAATTAGTTGAAAACCGCTGCAAAACAAATTTGAAAACGACAGCGATCGGGATGGCCCCCTTTGCTATCCTTTTCTAACACAAGTGTTCAAATGGAAGAAAAGAGAAGAATACAAATTCCTGTTTCCGCCCATGACGTTAATATGTAGGTAGAGGAATATTGTAAAACCAAACTGAAATCGGTCTATTTCATGGTTGGTGAAGAGCCCTCCATTCAAAATAAGTAAGCTACGGATTTTTGTCAAAGTAAGTTGTTTGTAACTGATGAGAATAATTTTCAGTTCTTCATACCTTGCTTCTTTCAGTTGAACAAAAAAAAAAAGAGCAACAGTTGCAACTTGAAGAAGGACCAGGTTAGTTTAAAATAACGCCTCTCTTCCGTTTAAAGGTGTAAAGGAAGGTTGTTAACTGTTCGTACTCAGGGGAGTTGGAATTGCCTATACGAGGAATTGAAGGCGCACGACGAGATTTTCTCTTGTAAGAGTTTTCATCGATGATATCAAGTTCATCCGGCATGCAGACTGAAACCATGTGACATAGACTCAGTGTTGCCAGCTCGAGGGTAAAAAGCCGTATCGTCCGCCCCCCCCCCATTCAAATCAATGTAAAGCGTACGGCTTTATCACCCCAATCTGGCAACACTGCATTGACTAGAGGAGAAAAACGAGTGTACTCGGGCTTGACCCATAAGGGGTCAAAACAATAAATCGCTCTTTGACGCAGTGTTGCCAGATCGAGGGTAAAAAGCTATATCATCCCCATTTAAATCAATGTAAAACGTACGGCTTTTTTTACTCCAATCTGGCAACACTGCTTTGACGTCACACGATAGTTGATATCTTCATTACGACGCCGGCCGCCACCGGGGCGCCCGTTGACTGTTGAGGATGCACGATGCATTCACATCGTGCCAACTCAATGCTACTGGGCATAACAATTAGTCTTTGAAACCGTCCTATCGCGTTTGTTTTTTTAGGTCGCATAACTATACTTACAGATTCTATGAGTCGATGAATTATCAATAATCAATAATCAATCAATCACTCAAAATCCTCAACCAAAAAAGGAGATCACGTGGATTCAATGCTTATAGAACAAATAGCGAAAGCGATACCACTCAAGCAAGCGCATTTTAAAATCGGAATGCACGTTGGTTGACTGCCGGTTGAACATTTTCGGTGCCGGGTTAACAAAACGGTAATCAGGTTGAAAGACTTAACACGAGTGAGCTGATTGTGTAAAATGCCCTCGGCAGCAATCTGACAACGCTAATTTCGTCCATTTAAACCCGTGTGAGATATCGCTCTTATATAGGGAGTGGCCATCAATCGCTCGACTTTTTTTCGCGGCCCCGGTGTCCCGGTAAGAAAGAAAAAAAATGGTTTCGAAAGTAAAGTTCGACACATGGTTATTTTTATTAATTTTCTTTCGCCGACCACCTTTTGCAGGTCAAAAGAAGGCAATACAGATAGATTCAAAACTTTTTCGAAATTCTCTTCAAATGTCCTCCGAGCATCCTGAGGACTTTGAATGCCCATTTTTTTGCCGGGGTTTTTAATGAACAAAATATGGCGACGTTTAAAGAATCGTTCATTTTGAAAAATTCGCGTTTCACTACACACTATTTTTACTGACAGAATAAATTACAAAAACGTGACCAACGGGATCCTCAAAACCGTTCGTTTATAACCTCAAAATGTTGGATTTTTCATTAAAATGCATGAAATGGCAGAATTTGCAGCCTGGTTTTTCTGGTTCGCAAGAAGATTATAAAATAATACAGGAGTTGTAAAAGAATTCGAACAAAACATACAACAGTTTCAGCTACGTTGAATTTTATATAAAGATAGTATTTCCGTCTCTGTCGGTGGAAATAGAGTATATGAATACTGCAGCGCGGCCGTGGGTTTTTCGAGCTGCAGGATGATTCTTTGCACAGATTTCCTGAGATAAAAGCACTGTTAGAAATGTTCACTCCAACTCCGGTTACATCCAAAGTCATGATTTCTCTCAGTATATAGTTTTGGGAGTAAGATAATTGTGTAGTAGAAAATGGTGCGTGAACAGGAGAAAGATCTAGTAATAATTTGCACTTTTCCGGAGTTAAAAGATGATTTTACTCCATAGAGGAGGCATGAACACCCTCTTCGATAGGTTTTTCTTCTCTTTACTCCCGATGCCAGTGGCGGCTCGTGCAATCCGGCAACAGAGCTATTTTGCCATTTAAATCTGTGCTAAAAGATCGATTCTAGGTGAGGCACAGCGCCTCACCAAAGAATCGACTATTTTATATAGGTTTAAATGGAGAGAGTCCATTGCTGCCACATTTCACGAGCCGCCACTGCCCGATGCATTCTATTTTTACTACGCATGATAGTAAAATCTAACTTCATTTTTATGATTGTTCCGATTTTCCCTCCGGAATTTTTGACCGATTTTTAACAATGATGTGGATTTTGGAAGTTTAACGTGCGCATTACTGCGCATCGCTACATCCGCGGAATTTCACGTTGGATTCAACGTGCCAAATAAATCGCTAGCGGAGGCAAAGTACGCGCCATGGCCAATACGGCCAATGGGAACACATTCAAAGAAAGAAGACTTTGTGAGACACGACAGTGGCGCTCAACGTGGGGCACGACACAGCATTTTCGATACCTGGCAAAAAATTCAATGTCCAAAAAAGGTACCAAGAAAGTTCTCATAATGTCCTTATTATAATCGTTTTGAAACGCCATTTGGCAAAACATTGAACGTCTAGATAATTCTAGAATTCTTTACAATTATTTCGGGACATTCTTCGGAAATTCACCAATACCAATAACCCCTTAACATTCTTCGAGGCTTTAATTTTAACAGTCCCCATGACATCCCATGACTTAGATGGGTATGGAGACTGCATTCACTCTGTTTTGGACGTCCAAAGGACGTTCAATGTTTTGCCAAATGACGTTTAAAAACTTTTATAAAAAGGACGTTGTGAGGACTTTCTTGGGACTTTTTTCAGACATTGAATTTTTTTCCAGGTAGCCGCGCGAAGTTTTAAAGCTTGAAACACAGCTCACTTCAACGAAGATGGTTCGGGTTCAGAGTCCAGGCGGTTACAGGAATTCGTCTTTCTCTCTCTCTCCGGCCGTTTGAACACATGTATTAGAAAAGGATAGCAGAGGGGGGATATCCGTCGCCTGGTTTTAGCCACTATCTCCGTCTTTTTCTAAGGCACATATTCAATGGGGTGAAGAGAGAGAACGACATATGTCTGTATCCGCCCTTGGTTCGGAGGGTTAAAACCTAAGGAAATTGTAAGGCTACAGTTTCCTCAGTTCAAAATGATGAAATAAATTGGGGGGGGGGGGATCCCAACACGATGTAAAGATGAAAGATAATTTAAAAAAGTACCTTTAGATGAACTCAGAAATTCCCACGAATAAATATCCACAAAACACAGAGATGAAGGAATCCGATGATAAATTTCACTGTATTTCCAAAAATATTATTACATAAACAAGAAAATTAAAGCCACGGAATAAAAAACCAACCGAACTAGAACAAACATTAAGTAAATTTAAAAAGCGGAAACAACTGAAGAATACAAAATCAAACAGACTTTGAAAGAACAAAACAAATATGAAACACTTTTAAAGAAAAGCGAACTACCGAATCACTGCTAAAGAATCATTTGGAAAATGGAACTGTGGGATTCTAGGATAGCTATCGTTAGAATATATTTGAGTCGACACGAATTATTCATTTACTAATAAAGCGGATCATTTTTACTCCAGTTGAATATTAAATTTTGCAATCTTATGAAAGGTATAAACCGGCTAGAAAAGTTGTGTTTCGACACAACTTACACATGATACCACGAACGAAACCATTTTTTCCATGACTAGAATCGATTCGTTTAAACTTTACAGAATTAATAATAAAATTATTACGAGTGAAATTATCAGGACTAAATACGACCTTTTCAAAGAAAATATTTAAATTAACGATCATTTATTTATCCAAAAGTATTAGTAGCACAAACAGCAAGGACACTGAATAATTAAATTTTAAATAACTTGTATCACTTTCCGATTAGAATGAATTTCAGCGTTGAATATAACCGGTATTATGATGTTGCTTAAGCCACATAAACCACAACAAACAAATTATCTTCCTTCTTCTTTCCAGAGGATAATACTAAAATTTAGCACACAGAGGAAAATGATCCCGGTCAAAAGCACAAAAACAAAAACAATCCGGCACTGGTGGATACAAAATAAAAAAAAAAACGCGACGAAAAACGCGAAGAAAAACCGCGATTCCGCGAGCGTGATCGGAAAAATACCGCGGCGAAAGGAGCGAAAACGCGCGAGCGCTCGATAAGGGTTGAAAAGACGGAATGACACGAGGAGGAAAACTAGGGGTTGGAAACTTGTGGGGAGGAGAAGGGAGTATAGGAGAGGGGTTGGCGAGGAGGGGAGGTAGGGAGGGGTGAGGGGGGAGAGAGAGAGAGAGAGAGAGAGAGGAGAGAGAGAGAGAGAGAGAGAGAGAGAGAGAGAGAGAGATCAAAGACCGGGGGTCGTTGACGCAATGCGCACTTGTAGCGCGCAGACGCGCCGGCGCCCCGTGTCTGAAGTTGAGTCATTCAGTGAACGACAGGATAAAGAATCGTTCATTTTTTTGAACCGGGGTCCATCAGATGGGTGACAATGCCAGGGAGCGGCAGTGGCGTCTCGTGCAATATGGCAACAACCATTTGATTGTATGTAAAACAATCGATTCGAAAGTGAAGCAGCGCTTCACCAGCAATCGATTGTTAAACATAGATTCAAATGGAGCGAAGACATTGTTGCCAGGTGGCACGAGCCCAGGGCTGGACTGGGAAAATTTGGCCCGGGGTGCTGATGCCCCAAATGGCCCGAGTGCTCGAGTGGGAGGTATAAGGGAGGACTTTTTCTCCTTTTTTCCGAGCTGCAATTTGGCCCGTAAGGATGTTGGCCCGGGGTGCGATCGCACCCCCAGCACCCCGGCCCTGCACGAGCCGCCACTGGAGCGGAGGCGCACTATGGTTTAAGATCGAAAAAAAAAGTGGCCAAAATTCATCGACAAATTTCATCAAAAATCATCGTTTCAGACCGGCTAAGCTTACTTTAAAACTTTCCAGTGACATTTCTTGATGTGAATGACTTGTTTAACCCATATTTCCCCAGTGGATCGTTAACGACCCACTTGTATTATTTTTGGACTAAATTTCTGTCAATTTGGACCAATTTTTCTCAAAAGCCGATTTTGGGAGTTGTCATCTCGTAAAATTTAGCTGCCTCAATTTATTTTTTTTTTTTATTTTTTTATTTTTTATTTTTTTTTAACCCTCAAATTGTGTTTTTCGATAAAAACAACCAACAATTTCAAATAATTCTGGGCATACATGGGTTTTAAAGTGTTTTCCGACTATACCCTCTGATTCTTTGCCGCTTTTCGACGATTTTAGACCAGGCGCGGCGAGGATTTGCACAAAAACACAAAATTATGATGACTTAACAATTCTGATGTAAAAAAAAATCATGATTATTACTTATTTATTTGTCATTCCTTTTTTGGAATCAACAAAACTATATTTGATATTGGTTGCGTTAGTTCTAAAAAAGGAATGCTAAAACAACACAATGGTATTGTTATAAACTGACAAATAGTGACAAAATAGCTTGCTAAAACAGCAAATTTATGAGAGAAACAGACTCTTAAAGTGTGTTGATTTAAAACTGAATGAAATTAGTTTAAGAATATACTATTTTGTTGATTTGGCATTCAGTTTTGTTGAACTAACAAAATCATTTGTTAGTCATGATTTCAAACAGTAGTGTTGTTGAACCATCTACTTACTTGTTATTCATTTTTTGTTTGTTTTTTGGGTGTTTTTTTTTTTTTATCAAAAACATGGTATGGCAAATATTTTTTAAACACCTCAATGGATACTGTAGTGTATCTTGTTAGAAGTCACAAAATTTCCGATAGTTCGTTAAAAACAAAGAACTTAGTTCACGATTGGTTTTCGGAACGAACAAATCAATAATTGAGTCTTCGAACTAGGAACTGAAGAATCGTTCAATTGATTGATCCATAAATTAAGCAGATATGGGTGACAACAACAGGGCACGGGGATGGAATGTTGACTTCTCTGTTTTGACCGACCGCTAAAAGCTATTAATTTTTTTAGGCGACAAAATAATGCAATGGTGCAGCTTGTCTCGATGTAACTCTACACCAAATCGTAAAAATTACCAGTAGAAAAGAATTCACGAAGACATTTATATTTGATTTTTTGAACGAAGAAATCTAGAATCGTTCATTTCACTAGGCCACAGATTAAGCGGATGGGCAATGAGAATATTGACACCAAGATGAGGTGGGGAGTTTGTGACCCCCCCCCCCCCCCCCACGGGAAGAACAGGAAATATTTTTACCACGACTCGACGATGCAAGTAGCATAGTAGTTTCTCATCAGGTTCGGGTGTCAACTGTCAATTCAACAGGAATGAGATTTCAGATTCACCGTTTTGTCACATCAACCACGAAATTCTCCCCCACCTCGCAAAACGGGTTCAAAAAGAGTTCCCAACGCAACGGTGAGACCGTGGCATAGTGATTGGTCAGAAATGTTCGGGTGTCTGATGTTCCTCAAAAAATCCTAAACTTTGAATTGGAACCCGAATCTGACAGTGAAACATGCTGAATGCATAGAAAGAAAAAAAACAAAATTAGATTTAAAAAAAAATATTTTTGGATCATATGACAATAAGACGTACTTTTAAACTAAAATTAATTGTTGTTAAAGTAAAAATAATTGTTTTTAAATTAAAAATTCGGTATTTTGAGCTAATGAAAATTTGTTTTAATTTAACAAAAGTTGGTTTCAATTTCAAAATACTTCTTTTTGTCACATAATTCAAACATATTTCTTTTTAAATCTAAAACATTTTTTTTTTTCTGTATGATACAATAAATCTTGTTAAGGATCGAAATTACAAGATTCCCAGGTATGTTCTGGCGATTACCACAGAATTCGACCTTTCCTATGGTCTCGAATTGACAAAATTCTGCGTTGCCAAATAGCGCGCTTCTCCACAGACAGACCGCTTTAATGGGTCTATGATGGCGAATTGAGAGCTCTTGGTCTTAATGTTCGGCGACCTCTACTCTACTTGCGGTAGATGATGCTGCATAACTAGCGTATTGAAGGAGCTTTTTCTCAACGAAAAATAATACTTGTTGGTTCTTGAAACTCATTGCAATGAGTTTAAAAGCGTTGAAACAAGCAAAACTTTCAAGCTATCTTTGAAGGAATTGAAACAAATCAAACACTAAGTCAAGAACTTACTTTCCAACTCAATCATTATAAAATACCTGTAGACTTATTGAAAATGCCTTGGGCACTAAGAGCTCATCTATTGCCAAGTCGTATGAATGGCATCTTAAATGAGCTCTTGCAAGGTTTTGATGGGGGTAAATGGACTATTAATACTGATGTAAAATGCTGCAAAAATAACGATGAGACCATTTAAAAAGTCTAATGGCGAAATTTTAACACGATCCTTAACTTTTCCTCAAAACTTCCTCGACTTGAAAAGTGTCATTAGGAATACATGAAGGATGAAAATAATCTAATTGTAAGTAAGGATCAAGTGGAGAAAGATTTGGGGAGAACAGGATAAGTGGAGGATATAACCTTGCAAGTTTGAGCTCCATTTTGCATTTGTACAAATATTTGTAAAAAATTAACTCTGATTACCGTCAACAATTTCTTCGATTTGCTACAAGTGAAACTAAGAATACTGTATGGATAAACTCGCTAAATCAGTGCAGCGCCAGCGGGGCGATGAATATTCTATACCAGTGGCGTAGCGTGCAATTTGGCAAAGCTGCAGTTCGTCCATTTAAACCCACGAAAAAGATCGAGCTATTGGGTGTTCGGTGAACACCTTCCCCTTTACATGGGTTTAAATGGACACATTATTACGTTGCCAAATTGCACGCTACGTCACTGTTCTATACCTGTTTTCCGTCTCGCGGGCTTTTTAAGTTCGTAGAACATGTCGAAATAATGAAAAAAGCATTTTTTGTCAATTATTTCCCATTTCCAAAGTTTCTCTGGTCATGAATTTATCCTGCGCACGATCTGCACTACAACGCTTTGTTAGATTTCGATCTCGGATTTCGGGGAGACTTTAGAATACCCCTACCCAAGAAAATTAAAAAAAAATTTAAAAAAAAAAGCTCCTACCTTTTTTCATTTGTCAGTCCTAGAAATTGAGAAGGTTCCCAAAACTCGTGATTAAAAATTCACCGGTTCATCCCTCCACCATCTCTGTAAGTTTCAATTCCCACAGTTTTCCCGTTATTTTCCTAATAAATTTCCCGCTATCAACTTACTCATTACACTTAAATCTACTTTTTCCGAAATTAACCATTTTTTTTTCTCTTTTATTTTGAGACTTTCCGCAGAACAAAGAATTTTTCGAGGTAAAAGCTACAAGGAGCGCGAAACAGCAAACAAGGGCAATCATTCTCCACATTCCTCTCATTTTTTACCCTCCCCAACCCCGTATCACTCTTTCTCACCCTTCCACCTTCTCTCTCTCTCTCTCTCTCTCTCTCTCTCTCTCTCTCTCTCTCTCTCTCTCTCTCTCTCTCTCTCTCCCTCTCTCAGTCTCTCCATCCTTCTCTCTTACTCTTTTTTTTTCACCATCCCCTTTCCCACGACTCGTTACCAATGGCGCGTAGAATGCAATTTGGCAACGATGTACGCTGTCCATTTAAACCCATGTAAAAGGTCGACTGCGAAGGTGTTCACCGAAAACCCAATACTTCGATATTTTTCATGAGTTTAAATGGAAGAATTACAACGTTGCCAAATCGCACGCTACGCCACTGCTCGTTATTCCTCTGAGTCAAAGTCATTCATCGAAAATTGGATCACGGCTCCACCAGCAAAAAGTACCGACAAAACATCAGGAGTGCCCATGCCGAGTGATATACCGATTCGAAAAAGCATCGAGAATTCTAGTAAACGGCAGACCCGATGTTCTTCCGCTTCCGCTACCGCTCCACAATTCACCAAGTCACCAATCATCGGATGAATCGAATCAATCGGATCAAACGATTGAGTCGTGCCGCGCCACCATGGTATAAAAGGAGGGGTGGAGAGGAATCAGAGGCCTAATTGAACGAGATGAGTAACAACTAAACTACCCTCCTCCCCCGTTCTTTCGTCGCTCTGGGAGGAAAACGGGTTAGCGTAGGGGGTTTAGGGTGGGGAGGGGGGTTTAGGTCTTGGCCTAGCTTCCTTCCCCCACGACATAAAATTAAAAGTTGATTGAATACTGCGTTAGAAGGGAGGTAGGGATCGGTGGGGGTGGGAGAAGGGGGTGAGAAGGAGGGATGGAGGGAGGGTAGGAAGTAGGGAGGGAGGGAGGAAGTACACAGCACAAGGGTTAGAGAGAACTTTGATCAAAAGTAAAAAGCTATGCCACTGCCGGAGTTATTTATAAAAAAATTAAACCAGGGGAAATTGAGAGAATTGAGCGACTTGTTTTGCATATTGCATACGCAGTCAGGAGCGTCGCATAGCGCAAAGCGCCCAGGCTCATTGTAAATTATGAACACGGATTAGGCCTTTTCTTACCCTTCTTTCTTTCGGGGGAACGAGCCTCGAAACGAAGGGTATCAGGCTGATTAGGGGGTGGGGGTGGGGGGTTATTTAGATGCGTCTGATGCCTAGTTAAAGTTCCCTGAGTTTCGAAAAGACGCTACGACAGGGGAGAAAGAGAGATTTTAGGAGTCTGTTTCAAAGCTTGCAAGAACGCAAATTGTTTCAGTGACTATACGTTTCATGAAAAAAATTTTAAACTATAGTTTTTTCACTTTCAGATTTGATCCCACAAAAAAAAATTCGCCAACTAGAGACCTACTCCAAATTATCTCAAGCACCGATAAACGCGGAAAGTGATGTGAAACACTGATACTTTTGGAAAACATGAAAAAAAAAGAAAAAAAGAAAAAAGAAAAAAAAAACTCGTAAAAATTGTAAATACTTTTGGAAGATAGTCTAGATTTTTCTACTCAATAGGAAGAAAAAAACAAAAGAAAACAAAAAAAAATACAATAAACAAAACAAAAAAACAGCAAAAATGCTTTAGTAGCGCTGACGAAACTTTAAGCAGAAAAATGTCCCAGCGAAAGACTTTAAAAGCAGTTGAACCAAAAAAATAGGGGAAAAACTTCTTATGTAGGAGGTTATATTATACGTGGAGAGGTAATAATCGGATATCGCGTGACACATCTCCAAGAAAGTAAGAAAGAGAGAGAGAGAGAGAGAGAGAGAGAGAGAGAGAGAGAGAGAGAGAGAGAGAGAGAGAGAGAGAGAGAGAGAGAGAGAGAGAGAGAGAGAGAGAGAAAGAGAGAGAGAGAGAGAGATAGAAGAGCGGGAGATACATTAAGGGTTAGGGCAAAAAGGAGTGACGGCGGGAGAGGGACGGTAGGAGTGACTCTAACGAATTACCACGTTTAAGGTTACTTCGTGGTGGTCAACAGGGCCACCGACCAGGCCTCCGATAGAGTACTGACGCAAAGGGCGCAAAGGTTGAAAAGAGAGGCAAAAAGGGAGCAGAAGGAACGTAACGTAACGCGTAACTCAAGATCTCACTTAATTACAAAGCTCGGCAACTTTCCTGACATAAAATTGGCCGAAATTAGGCGCTGGAATTACTCGCCGGTCTCCGCGTCAGGTCATTTCACCGCCTTTGTCCGAGGCCGCCCGCTGCCATGACGCGCCGTGTCGCAATTTTGTGCTAAAACGGCAGAGGAGAGGACGCGAACGCCGAACGACCGAATCCTACGTGTCTCTAACGTGTAACTAACGCATAGCACCTCAATAAGCTCAGAATACGACAATCACAGAATACTCTGATCAGAACGGAAACTCTCATAAGAGCCAATAGAAACAATGGGGCTTTTGCGAACTTTTGCTACACGGGATTGAAGAGTTGATTCTTGCATAAAAACCTGTAAAAATGACGATGAGTACAATAAAAAAAAAAATACGAAATTCACGCTCAGAATCGAGCTTAATGGCGGAGAGACGCAGGTATCATGGGAGATTCCTATCTAAAATGAGTCATACGTCATACCTCTTTGTTTCCAAAGAGAAAGTGGCATATTTGATAGGAATCTCCCATGATACCTGCGTCGAATCGCCATTACCATCTTGCCATTTAAGTAGTTGTGTAGGTTTATTACTGAATTTTAAACTTTCTCAGTGTGATTTTCGTGATTTTTGCTGGTTATTACATCAGATTGGACTATATTCATTTGCCCACAGCAAAAGTTTGCAAGAGCCGCATTACACAAAGAACAGAAAATTACTTGCTTTTCTCTGAAAATATTTATTTCTTTGACTTACAAATGTCATACATGCTGGCATAGCCTTAGCCTAGCCGTAGCCAGGATATTGTCTATCTCTCTCTTAGCCCATTTAAACGAGTATGTTGGAAAATGATGGAGATACGGGCTGTCACGTGATTTCAGCCCCTGTCTCTGTCCTTTTCTAACACATGCGTTTAAATGAGCTAAGAGAGAGCAAGACTGTATATCTGGCGGCTATGTAAGCTAGTATGAGAACTTTTTCACAAAACGATGTCTGACAATTTTCAAGAAACAAAGGGGGGGGATCAGAGGTTTTCCACACTTCTCTTACTTTTCTACACGCTTTCCTAAAGTTTCATGGGCTATTACCGAATAAATTATTAGCCACGCATCCCACACAAAAAATAAGGAGCGGTGGAGGGGGGGGGGGGTGCTAGTATAAGCTAAGTATAAACTTTGCGAATGGGATTTCGTCATGATACAAAATTTAGGTTCCTCTAGTACATAGAGCGAAAGGGAAAAACGCAGGATTGCGCCGTCCATGTCGTGGTTATAGGCTTCCAGCAGTGCAGCAGCAGCAGCAGAGCTGCAGAGCCGGACAAAATTAGCGCTTTCGGCGGCGATAAACACCTCTATTCTCGCGGCGGAGACCCGACCCGACCCGACCCGAGTATATCTTTCCAGCCCCCCCCCCACCACCGCGGTTTCCACCTTGAAAACTTTTCTGGGCAGGATATATTTGTCCTCAGTCCTTTCGCACTCCGCTCCTGCACCCCCCCCCCCTTTAGACTTTCGCGTCGCGGACTTAACATCGGTAAGTGAGTGGGGGTCGCGAGGGTGTGTCCAGGGGGTGGGGGGCGGGGGATCAACTAGCGTTTTCTCGTCGCTGACTCCCGGAATTTTCGGAGCTCGACTTCCGGCAGATTTTCGTTTTTGATGAGTCTCGCAACTTTTCCTAACCCCCCCCCCCCTCTCCGCGCGAGCCATGTTTGTCCATATCGCCTCATTCGCCTATCGCCTTTCCCTTCTAGCTTCCCCCGAATCCTCTACGCCCCCTCCTAACCCCCCCCCCCCCCCACCATCCTCCTTCAGCGAGTGGACTGACTTTTGTCCCTTCCGACCTTTCCGCTCTGCTTCTCACTTTACTCGCGAGCGAGTTCCAGCGCGCGACCGCGGGCGACCCTCCTCACAATGATCCGGCGCGTATGTAATCTTTGGATTAGCTTCCGCGAAACCTTCGCTCAAGAACAATAACCAATGCGCGAACAACAAAACGTGGGAAGGCCTATTAGAATAGCTCAGTGCAATAGCGCTGTGGGTAGTCTTGTAGCTCAAATCGGGAAACCGTGCTACGGAAAGGGGGATTGATTTCCCGATTTGGCGAGATCTTTAGTGCCACAAGCGGCGCACGGTAAGGCTGGTGTCAGAGCAGATATAGCCCCCCTTTTTTCTAAGATTGGAGAGGTTAAAACAGCTGAACCAAAGAGAGGAACATTTGTGGGGGGAAGTGGTGGCGCAATACTGAAAGCTATGATTGCCATAAAAGTAAGGTTGGTAAGAATTTGATGACCCAAAAATTAAGTCGAAATTTGATTTTTTAGCCCCCTCTTGGCCGCCTAAGGATTGTCGCCTAAGGATTGTCGCTTAAAGGGACGAAGCAAAATACTACAGCACAGTCGGAAAGATCTGTTTAAAAAGACCTTTCTTGTGAGTCGAGCTATGGTGTCATCTGAAGTCGGAAGTTTCTCGTACATGGTGTTCCCTTTGAACAGATTTGAAATCCCTGATTTTCCAGGTTTTCCCTGACAGTAGACCTCCTGCAGTCCTGATTAAGAGTCCGCGACTAACTCGACTTTCGCCTAAAAGTGGACAATGCCACTTCCTGAAACATCGGATTTAGAGATGAATCTGTCGAAAAAATGGCCCGCTATTTTTTACGATACCGCCCCTGTGCGAATGAGTTTTGAAACCCCGGCCCGGGCGAGAGGAGAGTTTTTCGTGGAAGAAAAACAGTCAACTCGATGGGCTGACACTGTAAACGGTGGACGGTGGACGGAGTGGCCGATGGCCGATGCAAGCACCCGCTCAACCGCACGCTTTCGTCTCGAGGAAAAAAGTTTCTGAGGGAGCTGGCGACTCATTGAGCGCGACGGAACCATGCAGGGACCCAGACCAGGATCCGTTTCTCCCTGAATTTGCGGCGAAAATGGAAGAGGAGAGGAAAAAGAATGAGAAGATTAGTGGCGCCTCTTTTGCAAAGGATAGGCCAACATCCAAACTTGAAAAAAAAACCGCAGCCCACGGTGCGGTGGGTGGGGACGGTGGGGTATATGAACTAGGAACTATTACCATTTCGTTTTTGAAAAAAGCGGAGAAAAAAAAATTATGTTTTATAGGTAGACACCATCTGACAAGAAGCCAACGAGCTACAAGTTTAGAGTGGCAGCGGATTGGTCAACCTTGTGCCACACACTCACAGGGTAGAAGGAAGCCCGAGAAAAAGCGGAATTTGGACGGCAGATTCCAAGGTTTGAGGTTAAATTTTGTAGGTCGTTTCCGGCGATGCCCGAGTTTGTTTACGAAACGACCGGAAACGACCTACAAAATTTAACCTCAATATCGATTTTTACGGCAAGATGGCGGCGTCCTAGGTGATAACAGTGGACCAGCGGGAACATTCCTTGATTTGCCACTCTAAAGTTATAGCTCGTTGCAATAAGCCAAAGAGCCATTTTTAAAAAATTAAATAAAATTACAAAACATGAATTAAAAAGTAAATTTAAACAATGAATTAAAAAGTAAATTAAAAAGCAGTTGTAGAAAGTAGTACGGCAGAATATTTTAGGTGCCTTAGTATCAGTGGCTTTTTACAATCTTTATAAAAGAGATAAATAAAAAGTTTTACGAGAGTAAATTACATGATATGCTGTATTATTTTTCTAAAGTTAGTTTTTTTTTTTTTTTTTTTTTTTTTTTTTTTTTTTTTTTTTTTTTTTAAGGAGTATGTATTTGAAACTGTTTTTTGGTCATCGTCTAACGCTAGTGGATTTGAGTTGAAGAATGCTTATTTGAAGATAGAATGCCGGTGTGATTGATAAATGATGAAATTTTGGATTATGTAATTGACTGTTGGCGGATGCTCGGAGCATTGGTAGTATGAATAACGAGGGGACGCATTTAAAAAATAAATTAAAAATAAATTTAAAAAAATATATTCAAAAATAAATTCATAAATACTTAAACCCAAAAATGAATTAAAAAAATAAATTCATAAACGAACCCAAAAAAGAATTGAAAAAATAAATTCGAAAATAAGTTAGAAAATCAATTAAAAAAAAATAAACACCATCATTTTGACATTTAAATCAGTTCTAAACAGTAGTGAAACTATTAACCAATTTTCACCTTTTCAGTGCTTCGGCACGATTCCAGCACCGTGAAAAATCCTGTCTGCAGCAAAATCTAGCAACCTCGGAAGAGGAAACCTCCCTGGTTCCGACAGGACTTGTGGAAAAGCGAAAATAAGGAATAGTTATTAATAATGGTCCCCGAAGGAAATTAGTGAATAAAAAGTTGACAAGCAAATTATTCATGAACTTGTATCCGAATAAATAAAAGCCAACGACGACAAACAGGAAGAATGAAAAATAAAAAAATAAAAAAATAAAAAAAAATAAAAAAATAAGGAGAGAGAGAGAGAAAAAAAAACAGGAAAAAACGGATGACTTCGAATGAGTTCTGATGCGGTTCTTCTGGAGAGAGGTGGTGCCCCTTGGCGCAAGTTGTCTGAGGGTGGAGACTCAGGACAAGAGGGGTGTGTGAGGGGGGAGGGGGAGGAGGAGGGGGAGGCCGGCGGGGGTTAATCCGTTTTGCATAGCTCATCGACGACAGTTGATCATTTCTGCCTGGATGAGTTTGATTCAAATCGAAAGGATTTTAAGGACACAGTGAGGAAGGAATCAGAGCACAAAAAAAGAAAAAAAAAGGGGAGGGAGGGAAATTTGCTTCCGTAATCAAGATTTCAACAAATTAAGGCTAGAGATTGGGGGGGGGGGGGGGTTGTGAGAAACGGATAGAGAAGCGTAACCCAGATGTCGTTTCCGCCGATAAATTCGATTCGCGTGACGTCACCAGCAGTAGAAAATAACCATCAATTTAGTTTAAGTGGCGCGAGTAATCAGGGCTCGATGAAACGTGAGGTTATAGCCTGTAGAGGTCGTTTCAGAAATAATGGAGGCGAACCTAGACCGATAATCTTTGGACGTTTTGAGTGCTGGCTTTCCGTTGAAAAATCTTTACGCTTTGAAATCAAAAGCTGCGCAGGAAAGTTTTGTTTTAATTTGAAGGAATGAAAATTGAATAGCGTCGGTTATGAACGTTATACCAATTCACTAGTGGATCCAAGTTATTGTCCTTCTCTCTCTTCTCCCATTAGAATGCATGTGTTAGTAAAGGATAGAAGAGGGGGCGAAAATCACGTGACTGCCCCTAATCTGTCCTTCTCTATCATACGTGTTCTAATGGGAGAAAAGAGAGAAGGATAGATTCCTGGATCCGCCAATGCACCAATTAGAGTGACTTAACTTTCAGCAGGCCTGTAGAATATTTCCGATCTGGCGATCCCGGGATCGCGTGATCGATCGGTGAGGGAAAATGGGAAATTTTGAGGTAAATCGTGACATATTAATTATTTTTTTATTTTATTTTTTTTAATTTTTTTTTTAATGTTTTTTTTTAATTTTTGGTAAAAAGCACGACTCTGCTTCTTATTTACGCAATTTGCGTCAATTTGAAAATGACATTTTTTCAACTGCGTTGATTTTAAGCCAAAATATCGAGCTACTTAGTTCATTTTGAGTTAAAATTCATCGAAAGCTTAAAGTTGCCCTTTTTGCGAAAAGTGTGGCAAATTAATTTTGGGGTTGTATCAGAATACAAAGGTCGTGAGCGCTTCTGCAGTCCTGATTTTCAGTGTCACTTTCGCTCATTGCACGTATATCTTCGCAAATAAAACCTATAAACTCCATTTATCGGTAGCGTAAGTTTGCAAGGAAGTCCTACAGCGCATGAGAATCGAAATTTCATTCGTCAGCTTTCAAAGAGAACTTCGGACTTTTTCGCAGACAACTTTGATTAGTTGCAATCTACTTTGAGCGATGTCAAAAAAATCCACGCCTTGAACTTTCGGATAGAGATTGATTATTTGGATTTTTTTCTCTCTCTTTTTTTGAGGGGGTAGCAAACGGTGAAAGGGAGGGGGTATAAGATGAGGAAGTGGAAAAAAAGAAGACAGGATTCAAATCCAACGAAAACCGTCTTGCCGCTTGCTTGCATTGGCGTCGAACACAACACAAACTTTTCAATTCTGTCACATGGAGCTCGGATCCAAGAAACTCCCCATCATCGTGCAGCACATTAGTATCTGAGATTGAAAAAAAATGGCAAAATAAATCAGGGAGACGGGAAAGTCACAGTGACGGCTCATGAAATGCGATAAATCGATGTCTACTCCATTTAAAACTATAGAAAAGTATCGATCCTCAGGGGGTGCAATTGAAGCCCCGTGAATTCGATACTTTTCTATAGTTTTAAATGGAGTAGACATCGATATATCGCATTTCATGAGCCGCCACTGGAAAGTCATCAAAAAATCATCAAATTGGATCTTGGCTGAATGGGGCTGAAGTTACACACTATTGCTATAAACAATTTAATAGTCGATCCTGCCGTAAAAACCTCCAAAAATAACGATGACATCACTAAACACGTCCGAGATCCACCCCTAAACTCAATAAACGATGTTATTTGCGCGAGTGTAATGGTGGCTGAAGGCAGGAATAATGGGAGATTCCCACCTAACAATACTGTAACTTCATCAAGAAGTGACCAATAAGAGACGACTTTCATTCAACATCGGTGTCACTAGATGTCACGGTACCATTCATCAGATGTGGATCATTACTCTAATGACTAATTACTCTGTGAATCATCCTTGTCAGCATAGAGAGAGTGACGAAATTAAGATAGGAATCTCCCATTATTTCTGCCCTCAGCCACCATTACGCTCGCGCAAATAAAAGCGTTTATTGAGTTCAGGAGTACCTATAGATTTCGGAAGTTTTTGGTATGCTGCTATCGTTATTTTCGGAGGTCTTTACACCAGAATCGACTATAAAATCGCTTATATCAAAAGAGTGCATCAGCCCAAGGTTATAGATTAAAGAGGTATGCTCATCTGACTTCGCGCCTCAAAGTCAGTAGCGCGAAGTTCAAAATCCAGATCCAAGATGACCGACAAAAGCAGAAAACATTGTATACTCTTTCCAGAAAACATTGGGCCCCCTCTCCAGAAAAGCAGACAATAGTCCGATGTTTTCTGGAAAGAGTGTACAATGTTTTCTGCTTTTGTCGGCCATCTTGGGTCTGGATTTTGAACTTCGCGCTACTGAATTTAAGGCGCGAAGTCAGATGAGCATGCCTCTTTAATCTATAACCTTGGCATCAGCCCCATTTAAAACTTCCCAGTGGCACTTTCTAATTTATATAATAACGCGTTTTAAAGTGTTCTCCGTGACAGTACAAAATGGTTTTGAACGTTCATAAATGATAAATTGATGGTACCATTTTGGCCACTTTTTGACCATCTTAGGCCCATGGTGCGTCGCTCAGTCACGCATACAAACTTTCCAGACTCGGAGAAAGAAGACTTGCACTTGCACTTGCACCAGTAGCGCACCGAGAGTTTCTTCATCTCTCTCTTTTCTCCATTAAGAAACGTATGTTAGACAAGGATGGACAAGGGGATAAAACCCCCTCCTTCTGTCCTTTTCCTACTCATACATTCAAATGGGAAATGAGAGGGATGGAAGATATCCTGGTTGCGCCAGTGACTTGCACTACTATTACTCACCCTTCACCCTTCGCGCGCGCGCGGGATGAAGAAAAAAAAAGAGGCAAACGCGGCAGGATCTTGAGGAAGGGTTGGTTGGTGGAAGGCGTGGGAGGGAGAAGGAGGGAGAGGGAGGGAGGGGGAGGGAGGGGGAGGGAAGGGAAGGGGTATGAAAGTTAATTTGTGCTTAAAATGATATGACCCCTGGGTATTATACGTATACGCGCATACACCATACAGAGAGAAGAGAGAGAGGGAGGGAGAGAGAGAGAGAGAGAGAGAGAGAGAGAGAGAGGGATGGAGGGAGAGAGTGAGAGAGCGAGCCAAGAGCGCGCAGGGAGGCGGTAATTGTTCAAGCCTTTTGACCGCACATCGTGCACACATCTATAAGCACGGTATCCGCAGTGAAACCTTAGAGTTAGCACCCCTCCTTCCACCGTCAACCCTACAACCAATTCGCATACGTACGCACACACACTCACACACTCTCTCTCTCACACACACACACACACACTCACACACCTGACTTAGTCTCCGGCTGTTTCCTCGCCAATAAGCGACACGGCGCGGCGACGCAACACCCACGCCGATGTTCATAAGCACCCCCTTTCTCGGTCCTTATCTAATTCATCAGCGAATTAAAAAAAAAAAAAGGAAAAAAGGAGAAGAAGAAGAAGAAGAAGGAGGAGAAGAAGAAAGTGAGACCGAAGGGTCCCGTTTGCCACTTCACCTCAAACCTCAATATAAGCTCACGCTCACACACCTTCAGCCCCTCCAAATCCCAATTCAACCCTTTTGTTTGAATCAATTTGTTTTGGGGACCTCAATTCTTATCGGATGTGTATGAGCGCGATGGGTTCCGGTCGGCCGCGGTGGGAAATTTATCGCTTTGGTTTTTCGAGCCTCGGATCTCCTCTCCGCTGGGATTTGGAGCGTCGCTAGTCGTCTTTGAGTGTGGATGCATGCGGTGTGGCTTGGGTGCTTTTGGAATTGAATCGTTCGACGTACACGTTAATAGGGGTAGGGTTCGTTAGAAATTATATGATTTATATTCAACCTCACGGCGGCCGTTCGGCGAGGTGCAAAAAATATGACAGAAGCAGGCAAATATAAAGAACGTATACAACGAACCATCAACGACTTGAAAAAACAGTGTCAGGCGAACAGATAAATGCTGAAAAATTTCAATATAGAATATGGAGCGGACATTTTAGCTCAAACCGCAGCAATTTTCAGCTCGACCGCATAAAAAATGTGTAACCAGTCTACGAGGGCGCAGAAAATATTCATGACGCATCATATGGGCAAAAAGGTGATGCCTCCAAAACCCCCCTTGTGACCCCTCTATCGATTCAGCTTGGCAAATGGAGTCGATCGCCCTCAAGGATTTCCATATCTTTCGCAACTGTGGCTCATTCACTCATTGCAATTCATGACTCATCATATGGGCAAAAACATGATGCCTCCAAAACCCCCCTTGTGACCCCTCTATCGATTCAGCTTGGCAAATGGAGTCGATCGCCCTCAAGGATTTCCATATCTTTCGCAACTGTGGCTCATTCACTCATTGCAATTCATGACTCATCATATGGGCAAAAACATGATGCCTCCAAAACCCCCCTTGTGACCCCTCTATCGATTCAGCTTGGCAAATGGAGTCGATCGCCCTCAAGGATTTCCATACCTTTTGCAACTGTGGCTCATTCACTCATTGCAACTCATGACTGGAGATTCCGCTGATTGGTCCACAAAATAGAGCCCTCCCATAGTGCTGAGGTATGAAACAGTTGTCTCACAAATCTCAGACATGATAATGTAACTGTAAGTGAATCGAATGACCATTGTGTCCTTTCATCGTGCCCATGATCATTTTTTTGCCTCCCCCTTCCCCTCAAAAACGCTCGATTGTGTTCTATTTTCAATGCTTGCATGTTCCAAAGGACATCTTTAGCTATCGAAAGAACAAAAGAAATCGATGAAATCATCGTGGGATTACGTAACGTATTGGATCTCGAAGAGTACTATCGTTGATAAAAAGTCCAAAGATTACAGGCTCACCCGACCTCTATACATCCAAAACGAGCTCTATCAAAAAGCTGTTTATACATACCTACATCTGAAGGACTAAGACGGTGAAGTAATCGAACTTCGTAAAACTTTATTAAAAAAAAAAAAAAACCAAAACAAAAAACAAAAAATCTAGGAAGGAGAAAACAGCGGATTCTGCGGCATCGTTATCGTCGCGAAACCAATTAAAGACGGAAAGGATTTAACCCCCCCCTCCCCCCACTATCCCTCCGTCCCTGCGAACTCCAACCTCCTCGGCGGTTTGCGAGTGGCAACTGTTTAAAAACAATCAACTGTCGATGCCGCGCGGCTGGGCCGGGGAGAAAACTCGACGAAGCATTAGAAAGAGGAAGAGGAAGAGAAAGAGAGAGAGAGAGAGAGAGAGAGAGAGAGAGAGAGAGAGAGAGAGAGAGAGAGAGAGAGAGAGAGAGAGAGAGTTGACTCGAGAGGGAAAAGGGAATGAAAACAAAATCATAATTAGGAGTTAATAAACATTTTTCACCGGTGAATAAACTTTTTCTCGATGCACCGTGTTACATTATACAGAGCAGTGGAGCGACGCACACGGAAATGAATTTAATATTTTGCGGGCAAAAAAAAAAAAATTCAAACAATAAATCTTTTCTTCATGAGCGCTCTTTTTGGCTGAGCTACGCTGGAAAAAAGAGATAGATAAATACCAGAATCACAACGATATACGTGAACCGAGGTAAGGGACAGTATTCTTACCAGAATTTCTAGTGTTTGTGCTTACCGTAGTTCTTGAAAAAGTTAAGGGAATGCTGGTACTGTGGCCTTATTTTGATGGTAACACCAGAATTATCTGGTGAAAGTACTGAACTCTTCGCGGTTCACATAGGAGGGTACTGATAACATCGACAACCATAACGTCGACAAAAATTCGGTGTCAACGTTATATTTTTCGAGCGTGGTGTCGATCGCGATGTCATATATAACATTGACACCCACAACTTCGACAGTTACAACGTCGACACCAAATTTTTGTCGATGTTATGGTTGTCGACGTTGCGAGTCGGCGTTATCAGTACCCTCCGTTCACAAATCGTTGTACTTCTGGTAATATTATTAGAATTTAAGAATTAATATCATTGTATTTTTTCAGTGTATTCTGCTCTTTTTATCCTCTGTACGTGCTTTTTCCGTTTTTGTAACCTTATTGCATGGGTATCGATGAAGTAGTTTTGTTGACTTCTATGGGTGGAGGATATTTAACTCATAGTCTTCTTCACCTTCAAACCTTTCAAATTGTTAACATTCCCGGATTTCGTTTAATTTTACCAGAAACGTTTCGTTTCGAGGCGTTTTTCGTTTTTTTTTTTTTTTTTTTTTTAATTTCCTTCAACTTCCTCAGATTTCCCAGAGTTTTCCCTAATTTTACTCAAAGTAAAGGCTCCATGTTCCGCACTGTGCGGTTGAGGGGGCGGCAAGGCGCGGCAAGGCACGGCAAGTCGGGTGCTTGAAAAAGTAAATCGCTCCGAGTGAACACCATTGAGTGCGGAATAGAGGTCGCGTAAAAAGCTGCGGGGACTTTGAGAGGAGGGGCGAACAAAAAAAAACAAAAAACAAAAAATAACTTTCTTGAAGTCTCTTTTATGAATTTCAAGTTTGTTAAAATCAATAACGAAATAAAAACACAGCGACAAGATAGAGAGAATGCGGGCAGATGAGTACCTCTACCGGTCTACTTCCGCACCGCACCGCACCGCACCCCACCCCCCCCATCTCCTCTGCTCTTCTGCCCTCTTCGGCACCTCCCTTCTTCTGTTGAAAACTTCTACTCAACGATTGTTGCCAAGTTGAAGCATTTTACGCGGCGAACATTTTCAATTTCTGAACTAAAAATATCACGGAGAAAAATGTATACCTGGGGCTACACATTGGCGGATACATGGGGGGGGGGGGGGCGAAGGGGGCGATCGCCCCCCGTTCGACCCAAAAAGGGGTAAAGAGGGGGGAGGGGGAAGGAACAGTGAAAAAGGAAAAATTGGGTCACCGGGGGGGGGCTAAAATCCCAAGTTCGCCCCCCCCCCGTTCGCGAGGGCTGGATCCGCCAATGGGGGCTACCAGAATTACCTTAACTAGATTTCTGGTACACGGAGAAAAAAGACTGGTATAATTTACCATCATGATAGCTGCTTTTGACCTTAGCAGAAAATGATGGTAAATTTCACTAGAATGATGGACAAAGTCACTAGAGCTCTGGTGACTTTGTCACCACATTCTTTCATTCTTTCATTCTTGTGAAATTTACCATCATTTCTTGCTAAGGTCAAAATCAGCTATCATGATGGTAAATTATACCAGTCTTTTTTCTCCGTGTAATATTCAAAATACATTATTCGTTGAAATCAGCAATATCTTCACAAATATCAGAATTAAATTTAACTATTATACGTAGAAGTAATTCTGGTAGCCCCAAATATAAATTTTTCTCCGAGTAGACTGTATCCACGCAGCATTGACCACAGCTCAAAGCAAGCGGTTTTTTTTTTTTTTTTAACATCACGTTGCGTCAAATAGAATTGAACGGGATCGCACGATTCAATCGAAGAACGTTATTCTTGAGTATTAGTAATTTTTACTTCCTCAGGAAAAATGTTATAATAATATCTCAGTGCGTATTTTAAGTTAAACGGTATATAGATATGAGCGAAAGACTTCACAACGAAAGATCACTGCACTACTAAAAGGCAGGAAAATGCAACTTTGAAGTTAAAAATAAATAAAAAACGAGGGGGGGAAAAAAACAACTCCTGCCTCGAGAAAAAAAAAAGTTGGGACTTGCAGATAATTTAAAAACTGTTCGAGTTTTGTTGCGCTGAGCATTAAAAGTTTGACTTTGGAGACCGCGTCCTCTTGCTCCGACTACAAAAAGAAGAGGGTTTGGGGGGTGCCGAGGGGGAGGGGGAGGGGGGAGGAAACGGCAAATAATTTTTCTTCGGCTTGAAACGGCAGAGTTTCTTCTGCAATTTTAATTTAAACTTCTTTTCCTCCCAAACAGAGATAAGTAAGGATTCGCCACAATAAGCGGGTTTAATCACGGAAAAGCGACGTAAGTAATTTTTTGAATGATAAAACTGATAACTCTTTGAATTATTTTCATGATCGAGTACAAATTAATCACATTCAACTTTAAGTTTCCGAGTGTTATTTACATGATCAAATGGAAGCAAAAGTTATACAAACTTTAATCACGTGGCTTGTTGCCATGGGTAATACAGCTGGGAAGCTGGTTCGAGGGGCAATGTACTATGACCTGCAAAAAAAAGTCCCCTGATCTAAAATGTATTCGTTCTAGTTTTCTGTTGTTTTTAAAAGATTCTCAAAGGACACCGCGCTTTGCTTATGGGAACTGGCTCCCAGTCAAATTTTTTTAAATTGAAATATGTTGCGGAAAAGTGTCTCCTGAGAAAAAGCTCTCACGGGCGGAAAAAAAAATAATGACAGGATTTCGAGATATTCGCGTCTAAAGTTGGGGACTATTTGCCCGGTGCTTCGTATTCTCGTACGTAGCAGGCCGCTTAACTACTACGCCAACTGGAAACCTTCTCGGTCGAATCGCCCGACTCAGCGCGCATTGATAGAACTACTTCCTTTTGCAGTCCCTCCCAAACTGCTTATTTGTTTACCCCACACACATTGCTCTGCCTCGACGACTATGCTTCCCCCTCAATCAATAAAAATAAATCAATGAATAATAAAAGAGGATTAAACAAATAAACAAAAAAAAAAAGGACGCAAAAACTAGATGTCAGATATTGCTAGAGAAACGACAATGAACTATTATTAATCGGAACTACATTTACAATGAGGGAGAGAGAGGGAGAGAGCAGATAGTTTGCAGAAAAAAAGAAAACTTGATGTAGGTAAGTAATCAGTTTAGGGAGTGGTCAAGATGAAGCATGGCCGTCGAGGCAGAGCAGTGGGTGTGGGGTAAAAAAATAAGCAGTTGGGAGGGACTGCAAAAGGAAGTAGTTCTATCAATGCGCGCTGAGTCGGGCGATTCGACCGAGAAGGTTTCCAGTTGGCGTAGTAGTTAAGCGGCCTGCTACGTACGAGAATACGAAGCACCGGGCAAATAGTCCCCAACTTTAGACGCGAATATCTCGAAATCCTGTCATTATTTTTTTTTCCGCCCGTGAGAGCTTTTTCTCAGGAGACACTTTTCCGCAACATATTTCAATTTAAAAAAATTTGACTGGGAGCCAGTTCCCATAAGCAAAGCGCGGTGTCCTTTTCAAGGTGTATGTACTAGCGGAGACAAATACACCTAGCCAGGGTATGCAATAAGCAATACACATCATTCCATTCAACCCGTGCGTATTGGGTGTGTTGCGTGTTACATACTCTGGCCAGGTATCTTTGTCCCCGCTAGTACATTCAAGAGGCATTTTGCTTTTCTCCGAAACACTAAAAAGCAAAAGTGTTTAAAGGTTGCCGAGCTTTTAAAAGAATAAAAATACACAAAACACATACAAATACACAAAGCTCTGAGCCGTCAATGGCTCAATGCATCACAAGCATAGCCGTATGGCCCGTATGCAGCCAAAAGTTCATCTTTCTCTCTCTTTGTGAGTCTTTGCCAATTTGATCACATGCAATAGCAGAGGACAGATATAGGGGCTGAAGGCACGAGATATCCCCTTCTTTCATCCTTTTCTAACACATGGTGTTCCAATGGGCAAAAAGAGAGATAAAGACAAATTCCTGGCTACGCCTATGATCGTAAGTTACGAGTCACCGCTGCCGTACTCTGGATCGAATCATTAATTTTTCTGGACGATGGATAAAAAAAAGTTATTGTTTGTTTTACTTTGAAAACATTTTTGAAGTTTTCGTGCAAAAACCATGTTATTTTACTAATTTCAAGCTCTGACACGAAAGACTTTACACATTTTTAAAGTGAAATTGATATTTATTCACATTTATTTATTTATTTATTTATTTATTTATTTATTTATTCATATTTATTTATTTATTTATTGATATTGATATTGATTGATATTTGATTTTTATTCGTAAAATTATGTCCGGGAAACACTGGCGCAACCAGGATCTCTTCCATCTCTCTCATTTCCCATTTGAATGTATAAGTAGAAAAAGGACAGAAATAGGGGGTTTCATCCCCTTGTCCATCCTTGTCTAACATACGTTTCTTAATGGAGAAAAGAGAGAAATGAAGAAACTCTCGTTGCGCTACTTACTGCCGGGAAATTATTTTTTGATCCACTGCACGGAAAATAAAAGACTGGTAGAATTTACCATCTGCATAGCTGATTTTCGTGTCTGCTATCAAGTATGGTAAATTTTACCATCATATGGTAAATGCAACGTACCTTGTGATGAAATGTACCAACAGATTATCTTAATTTCCTTCCAGGTACGTTGCATTTACCAAATGATGGTAAAATTTACCATACTTGATAGCAGACACCAAAATCAGCTATGCAGGTGGTAAATTCTATTCTACTCTGGTAATATCATTAATTAAGGAACATAGGACACAAAATAAAATTAAACTATCAAAAGAGGTACCGTGGAATTATGATGCTCCTTAATCACGTCTCACATTAGAGGATGGTTATTTAATGATAAATTCTGGTGGAGTCACAACCATAATTGGATGGTAACCCTACCAGACTTTCCCTAGTTCACATAACGCTGGCCATTCTGGTAATTTTCTGATAATAAAACCAGAATCTGGTAATATTATCATATCTTTTTTTTTCAGTGCACCAGTTTTTTTTTTTTTTTTTTTTTTTTTTTTTTTCTCTTCTCCGTGTGTAAGCCTACGCCCTACGGTCAAAAGAATGAACGATGACACCATAAAAAGAGATGCGGGAAGTAAGGGCAAATGAGGTTGGATTGGATTTAGGGGTGGGAGTGGGAGGAGGGGGGTGTGGGGTGGGAGGCATGAGATGGAATTAATGCGTTAGCATCACCAAGTTGTGGAGAAAAGTTGTCGAAAGCCGCGGGCACAGACAAGAGGGGAGAGGGGGGTGAGAACGTTGAGGTAAAGGGTGGAAACGGACGGTTGAAGGAGGTGGAGGAGGAGGTGCGGGGAGAGGAAAAGGGGGGAGAGGGGCTGTATGGGGCAAAAAGCGGAAAAGCCTAGCCTAGATTTTTCCGCGTCTACGGGGCGACACTGAGGCCGACGCGACGCGACATAGACAGTAGACACCGAGACCGACCAACGCCTCTACTCTTTAGCGTTGCTGCCAGATTGAAGGAAAATTGTCCATATAATCTTTGTCCGACCGTCGACAGGCATGTTTCAACAAAAGAACCAAGGAAATATAAAAATAGGTTGAACTTCATACTTTCAGTGGCGAGGCGTGAAATTTGGCGACAACGTATTTTCTCCAATTAAATTCACCAAAAAAGTCGAACGCTCGAGTCATCGGCGGTGACCAGGCATTTCGACTTTTCTAATGTGTTTAAATGGGGGAAAAGGACTTACCAAATCGCACGCCTCACCACTGCATACTTTAGGTTCGGATTGTTCGTCAGAGAGAATTTGAACTTGAGGGACATGAAGTCAATCTCCATGGGCGTAGCTGCCGTGGGGCCAGCCCCCCCCCTCCCCCCTCAGAAAATCTGATGTTGAAAAGAAAATGCAGTAATAATTGGAAGAATCAAAAATATTGTAAAACGCAAAACGAAGTAATAAAGACTGTTAATGGGCATGGATTATTTTTACTTTTAGTGATAAAGCGGGAGTGTAGGTAAGTAAGTACATCGAGAGGGGAATCCGTTCAGAAGGTCCCTATTTTCCTTTTTCCCTTTAATTCGTATTCTACGATTGATGCTTTTATTATTTGAATTTACGATTAGGAAAAAATAAAATCGTAAGAATAGTTTTTTCTGATTCGATCCGCAGTTAATTTTGTTTTTTGTTTTTTGACAAAGGAACATAAAATCACAGAATAATACAATCAGAACGGAAACTCTGTCGGATTTTGAAGCAAATTCATTTCGCGTCCGCTATGTTGGGATATAGGATGTTTTATATCTGGATTCGCACGAGAAAAAAAAAAAAAATATAGGACATGATCCGCGAAATTTTTATTCTGAAATGCCAATAGAATAAAAGTGAGGCCGGAAACTTAAGATTTCTTTCCAGAATTTACAGAAATAAATGAGTTTCAACACAAATCACACTCGTCCGCCATGTTGGGATGTAGGACCACAGCGTTGCCTATTGGTGCCGTTAAATTCCAAACTTCCTTCCATTGGCTCTTATGGGAGTTTCCGTTCTGATTGTATTATTCTGTGATAAAATGACACTTGGCGCGCATGTCTATGTTCTTATCATTTGTGACGTGGAGACAGTCAAAATCACGTTACTATCAATCGTTACGAATGATACGATAGACCATTTTCATAACCTAGTCTTTTCCCCGGGAGTTTACGGAAATATTGTCGACGGATAAAATTCCTGACAGGAATTAAAAAAATCACTGGCCGCAGGGCCTTCAGTAAATTCAGTTTCATCTCTCACATTATCCCAGAACATTTTTGGTCTCAAATTTTTGTATAAATCTCATAACTTTTTCTTTTGGGTCACGGACCCATGACATTTTTTCAAAAAAATTGTTTATGATCCATAAGCGAACTATGGTATAAAGCAAAGACGCACCATCGGGATAGGAGATATGATCAGTAGAGTCACGTGCCATCAAGCAACGTTGCAATTTCGCCATTTAAAACCATGTAAAATATCGATTCAAGGAAGTACACTATGCACCTCCAACAGTTCGACCTTTTACACGGATTTGAATGGCCAAATTGCAACGTTGAAAGATGACAAGCAACGCCACTGGGTATAATATCATTCGACTTTGAGGTAGTATGAACTTTTTGGGGGCGCGCAAACGCACCATCGGGTTGATATGGGTTTTAAATACGGCAGCCATTGGTGGATACAGGAATTGTTCAGTCTTTCTCTTCTCCCATTCGAATACGAGAGTTAGAAAAGAACGGAAATAGAGGGTTTTAGTAATGGCAGAAGCCGGTGATGAGCGTTCCAAACAAAGACAGTTTGTCTCTCTCGCTCTGACGTAACCCCCATGTGCTGCCATCTCACTCTAATTTCAAAAATCGTAAAAAGAGACATCTTTCCTAAAATTTTTTGGCTGAAATGAATTCCTCGAGGCATTTTAACACGATTTTGATAATAATAAATCGTAATTAAAATAAGGCTCTGTATAAGAATTTCGAGATTAGAAAGAGATGGATATACACGTGGGGTTCACGGGAGAGTGAGTGAGATAGTTTGGACCAATACACGAGTTTTATCTCGACCAATTGCGACCGATGAGTGCATTGTTGTGGTTGTTGGCTAACCATTCGGTTGACTTCGCACTAAAACCAACCATAGGGGCTAAAATCACGTGATGGCCCCTTCTGCTATCCTTTTCTAATACATATGTTCAAATGGCCGAAAGAGAGAGAAAGAAAAATAATTCCTGTATCCGCCCATGACGGCAGCGCTGCGCTGCTTATTGCAGCCTCTACGTCAATCGATAAAACGTTGAAATCCGGCACCGGCTTCAAGTCCATTTTTCTCACGCTTTATCGCGCCCTCCCTTTTTTTGAATGGCGCCCCCTTCTAACACCCCCCCCCCCTTGTGAGGTCGATGGACACCGGACGGACATCATTCTGACATCGCATCGCCCCAGTCATTTCAACTGAGGGGCTCGAATGGAAATCTGCTGCCTCGCTCCCCTCCCCTCCCCTGGCTCCCGAGTAAATTGAGAGAGAGAGAGAGAGAGAGAGAGAGAGAGAGAGAGAGAGAGAGAGAGAGAGAGAGAGAGAGAGAGAGAGAGAGAGAGAGAGAGAGAGAGAGAATCCGGAAAAAAAGCTCGCTTGTCCCCTCCCCTGTAAGATCCAAGGCAAAAATGACAAAAAAATGCAATCCTATTGGTTCATAACGATTAATTTTCAATGAACGCCAAATGGGGCGGTTGCAAAACTTTCGATCGAGGGTCGATTCAGCTACTAACCCTTTCCAGCATGGATTTCCAACCCTTTCGGAATTTGACTTTTCCTGAAATTTTTTTAGACCGTTCAAAAGAGGACAATTTTCCAAGACTTTTGATGGGTCACACATGTTTTTGTAAAATGTTCATTTAAATTCCATTGAAACCCATGTTACAGAAAATGGTACATACATATGTGTGCTACCTTGCTGAAAAGGGTTAAAACCTCCATTCAAAAGTTCGAATTAGATTTTCGATAATAGGGTGACTCCAACAAAAAATTTGCTTAGAGCCTGTTTTACTGAAATTTAATGAGGAAAAATACTATTTTATTGTTTTTTCGTTTCCAGCAACCATTTTGATTTGTTTGAAAAAAAAAAAAAAAAAAAATTACCGCATTTGGTGCATTTTTTGGCCTTTGTAGGCCCCATATCTTCAAAACTGGAGCTGATAAGACCGAAAAGAGGTCATATTCGGAATCAGCGTGCCAAATAGACCCAGAAACTGTTTGAATATTGGAGGCACCAACAATACCAACATACGTGTTGACCAGTGCGGCTGTTTGAACCAAAGGTTCTCGAAGGGCAAGCGACAAGCTAAGCGATATATCGCTGTATTAAAACGGTCTATCGATGAGGGAGAACTTCTATAAGACATTACCTAATTTACGCCTTGGATGAGTCACTGCACTGAAAAGGGAAAATCTTATTGTTAGCTCAAGACCGTACTTAAAGTAACGAGAACTTGGATTACGAGACCCGAGATAAAAAGAATTGCATAAGTCCGATAAGAAGACAAACGTTTCGATAAGAGAGAAAATCGAAAGACAATGACTCTCGTCTGGTCAGACGATTCAAGCTCTCAGAACCTAGGTAAATTGACACTCGAGAGTTTTTTACTTTCTCACTTCTAACAAAGTTAGAAATACAGAAAGTATTGCAATGGCGCAGACATTTTCACAGCATTTTGTTTCGATATACTTGGCCCACTACGACTAAGTAAATCATGATGATTACAAAATAATTGGCTCTCATCATGCCTATAATACTATCTTAAAGAATATTCATCCATGAAGTATCAATATTATTTAACCATACGTGACTTGGAGATGTAAATGCACAAACTTTCTGTGGCGTCTGTCTGTTTGTCCGTCCGTAGCCATAAAACGTGAAACCCAGCAAAACTTTTGAACTATTGATTCAGATGCATCCAAATTTTGCAGAGACGTTGCTTTTAACATTCCCCCTAGGGACTTCTCTTGTTTTCTTGAAATTTTAAGTTTTTGGTTACTTATGGATGTAAAATGGTTTCCATTAAAATCAATGGGGAAATGGGTAAAAAAAAAAAGACAAATTTAAATATTTCAAAATTGAATCTTTAGTTCTGGATAAAAATATCAAAGGGGAGTTGGGGTCTCACCCAGCATGTCAAAGGGGGGTCTGGGGGCCTCCCCCAGATTGAATTTGATGTGAGAAAGTGTTCGTAAGGTATTCCCTACAGTTTATTTATTTTTTTCACGATTATAAAGACATAAACCGAGAAAAAAGCATAACAGGAGCATTAGACAGAGGGAGTAGCAGCAGTAGCGATGCGTGACATTTAGCAACGATGTATTTTCTTCATTTAAACTTACTGAAAAAATCGAATGCTTCGGTCATTGGCGATGACTAAACGCTTCGACCTTTCCAATGCGTTTAAAGGGGGGGGGAGAACGTTGCCAAATTGCCCGCGACGCCACTGAGTAGCAGTAGCTGCGTATGAAGTACACAGTGGCGTAGCCTGAAATTCCGCAAAGTTGGAGTTGGACCATTTAAAGTCATTTTAAACCCATGTGAAAGTGTTTACCGAACAACCAACAGGTCGATCTTTTCCATGAGTTTATCCCAGATATGGAGAAATATTTTAAAAATATTTTTAAAACATTAACAATATTTTTAAAATACTGTCAATATTTTAAAAACATTTTCAAAATATTTTAACAAAAATATTTTCAAAATATTTTAACAAAAGTATTTTAATTAAAAATATTTTCAAAAACATTTTGACGACTACTTAATTGGCATGAACAAATCATGTTTTTTAAATGTTTTTTAAATATTTACAAAAGGTTACCGAAAACTTTACGGCAAGATTTTCAAAATGTTTTTAAAATATTTCTTTCATATCTGGGTACTTACATGGACCGAATACGACGTTGCTAGATTGCACGCTCATAGCTACGCCACTGAAAGTTGACTATTGAAGTAAAAAAAAAAAAAAAAAAAAAAAAAAAAATTATTTCGGTTTCAGTATAAATGTACTAATTTGATCTTTGAGCAAAATATTGAAGACCATTTTGATGAGTTTTAGAGGATTCAAGAGAATCGCAAAACTGCCTGAAATTCTAAGTATAAAAAACGACTTTGTGGTTTTAATGTCGTGGAAATTCTGCAGACATGGATTTTTCATGAAAACCTTACATCATTAATACAAGCAACTTGCAGAAGAAAAACCAAACTCCTTGAATTTAGGACCAACTTCACTGATTTTCCATGACATTAGACAACCTGCACTAATTATTGTTGAATGAAAAGCAGCGAAGGAACTCAACATGGGCGGCTTTTGGGGATCAGAGTTGGTTTTTTTGTTTTTGTTTTAATTTTTAATCAGTCGATGATTATGGGCTTAAAATCTATGCACAAGTCTGGGCACGCTTAAAATCAGTATTTGCTATAGAAGTACAGTAATAGGTACACTAATTTTTTGCTTAAACATAAAAATGTCAAGCCACTTCCTCAGATTAGTGGGGGTGCTTAAGCCGCCCCTACTATAGCGTTCAAAGTGCTACGGTGCTTAAACGACTGAAGTTATCTCCTCTCCATACATGAGCGTTTGTTATTTTTTCATTGCACAAGTTGACAGCTTAACTTAAGTCAGTTTAACTAGTGTGCATTTATCCCAGTCTAATCAGACTCACCATAAACTAAGTAGTATGTAAAATATCTAGGCAGAGACAAAAGCATCATAGATGTGGATCTTTCCTTCACAGACTCACACTTTCTGCTGTTAACAAAACTTGAATGCATACAGTGCAATGAAATTCTATGGAACCGTTGTGCAGATAAGCAAAATATCAGAAAGAGCCAGAGATAAAACCAAGCGACCGACCAGACCATACAAGAACGATGTATGATAAAGTATCAACAGGAACTTTGTTATAGAGGTCAAACTCTTTTAAACATTTTACTTTCACTCACTCATCTAACGTTGTAATTCAGTTTAATTTCACTAGATATTCGAAATAGTCACTCCTAGATCATAAGTACTAGACACACACAGTAATGAAATAAACACAAGGGCCCAAAAAATATTCAGTACAGCAGCCAGTCGTTGTTCTTTAATTTAGGCGGAGTCTCAAGTAGGCCTGTGCGATGTTTGATACATCGATCAAAGTTTCCGAGTTTTCCTCCTATCGAATGGATTCCATGTGAATGTTGTAGTCAATCGATGCATCGAAACTCGTTATTTGTTGATGTTTCGACTAAAAGTCATAATATTATTACTATTATTTTTTTCTATTAAACCATCTGAAAAGCCGAAAATAGTAGCATGATTTTCGGTAGTTTCTCATTTTTGACTAATTAAAATTTGTTTCAATGCGTCAATAAAATGTCGATGCTTTTTGGACATTGAACTTCGATGCACAAAACTGGACATCGCACAGGCCTAGAGCTGGGGAAAGAAAAGAATAGACAAATGTCAAAGTCTGGTGAGTTCCGAATCATCATCACTCAACACCTTTCAGCCTGCATTTCAAATATAATGTTTGATGACTGGTAAGCTCACTAGACTTTGACATTTGTCTATTCTTTTCTTTCCCCAGCTCTAGTCTCAAGCATTCAGAGCAGAGGATATACAACTTATAAGGTCGAGACCAAGGGCCTTCCATACTTTACATTTTTCAGGCCCAATTAAAGGGATGAATAAAATACTTAATTGATATTAGAAACCTCCTATAATGTCACAATAATTTTCAATAAATTACTGGTCGCTCCTTCTGAAGTAGTGTCTATTTATCTTACATTGTGACCAACTGATTCTAGGCATTACCGATTGTTGGTGACAGTACAAACACTTTTGAAAAAATAGATAAAGTTTTTTTAAGTATTGCTTGTAAAAATTTTCTTTTAAAGACTTGTAAATAAAATACACATTCACCTCTCAAAAGGGAATACTTGGAAATAATTTAATTTGTCGTTTTTTGGGCAGATGTTGACAAGTATTGCTCAGAGAAACAGAGGCTGAGCCAATTTTTCAACAGTGTAGTAGGAGTGAAAAGCAGAGAGAAAAAATCCACAAAAAATTGTAGATATATTCGCTAACGCAAACAGGAATGTAGAGGTCACAGATAGGCCCCTAGCTTTGAGACACGGATTGAGATGTCAGTAAGTAAGTTGAGAAAATTTGGAGGGAAAGAAAGACTTTGACAAAACCAAGACAGTGGGAGTGAGACAAATCCCAGTTAAAATAACCGAACGACAGACTTTAAAAGTTTATGCTTACATTTGACAAGACTCATTATTATTAAAAATTGTGTGTTTGATTTACTGACTTAAAGCACTCCTTGTAGATCTAGAGTGCATAAACTTAAGTTGAAGCTTTAAGTCATCTCAATTTTCAAAGTCAAAGTGGCAAGAACTATCTTAACCCAACTATGTTTCAAAAGATCGGGGCAAACCGTCAGACCTTCAATATCGTTGGTTACTTGTCTGAAATAAGGATGGTTATTCCGAAGTGATAAAACAATTAATTGCTTCTACAACTTCAGCCGTGTGAGAGGGAATTTAAATGAAGGAGGTGTCTCAGTGAACCAGATGCTGGTTACTTTGAGGCAACGGAACAAGCTTATCACTACTGTAGCTATTTCGAATATAATGGACTCGGCAGTTCTACAGCTCTCATCAAAATGTCAGCTACATTCTATTGATAGCGCCAAGACCTATTGGTTTGTAGTAGAATGGAATTGATAGTACCATGATAGATACAGGAATGTCAAGTCCAATCTTTTTTAAAACAACCATCACACCGAAAAAACCGCTCAGCCAACTGACAAAACACAGCATAGAATCCTGGGTGATCTAACAACCCACATGTTAAGAACCAAATAAAATGAGAATACTCACCAAAAATCCTGAAGTTGACGACTGCACTGAAAGTTACATCCAAAACACAATTTCAAAACACAGAACACTTCCACGAGCAAACACGATAAAGAACTGTAACTCACTTCAAACAACGAACAAACTCATCAACTGCGTGCACGAAGTGTGAAACTAAACCCGACGCACGATAACTTGCATGTAATCAATTTTTAAAAACACTAAATAGTTGCGATTATCACACAGAGATGAAAAAAGTTAGGTTAGAAAATCTATTTTAACAGAGTATGGATTAAACTTCACGCCCCAAAACACTTAGATTTCCGTGCTTTCGGACGACTTGAAGCGAGTCAAACGATCCAGAATCGAAAAAAAAAAAACACACAACAAACACGTAGACTAACTGTACGAACGAGATCGTAAATAAATTTACATAAAACACCCGGAATCCCGAATAATCTTTATTTGTTTACAAATTTATATTGTTGTAATGGCGTCGCCGTCGGAGTGTAGACGAGATACGAGACAGGGGTTCATGACTGCGGAGTGCATCGGCAGAGGCAGCGGAGATCGCCGGATAAAAGTTTTCGTCAAAGCTGCGGCCTCCGTCCGATTGAGGGCGCTGCGAGCGTCTGCGTCTACCGACATAGTCAACCGCCAGCCTCAAAAAATCAATAAAAATTTCCCTCGGGTTTGGACTGTGTAGCTGTTTCTGTTTGGAGAGAAACGGCCGACCGCCGAATACCGTGCGCTTCGGAGCCTTAATAAATTGAGCCGTCCTCTTGCGAACATTCCTCCGTAAATCCAATAATTTTTTGGTTTTGTCGTAAGACAACCAAGAGAAACTTGAAACAGTGGTGCCTCGAGATTGGTAAGGCGTAAAAGAATAATCTGCCAATAATGGGTCTCGACGGTATGAACCTCTGGAAGAACTGGGGTCTGGAGATCCTCACCCAGAAAATGTTGAGTAAAATTAGTTTAGATCGTGAAATTCTAGAGGCTTTTGAGTTTTGATAGAAACTTTCGCAGTTTTGCACATTTCCTACTGCTAAATCAGTGATGGTGATAGGTTCTGATTTTTTATCAATACATTGAATTACTACTTTTTTTGCAAAAAAAAAAAAAAAAAGTGTCATTACTTTTTTATGTTGTTTTTTCCTTTTCGCATTCGAGATATTGAATGTCAAAATTGGATTTACAAAGTTCGATATCTCGAATGCAAAAAACAATATCGGCCTCCGGTTTGCTCCAAAATGCTCAGTTTATATGCCTTTTTGATCGATGTATCACTCGCAGTATGGGCCGTCACACGGAGGTTTTGAGAACACCCCCCCCCCCCCTTGAGACCAAAATGTAGTATACTTTTGGGGGCTCTAAAACACAATTTTCACTCAATTTGTGTCAAAGCTGTATTTTTTCTGAAAAGTATTCTGTATTTGCCTCTATTAGAATATTTTGTACTACTGGTTTTTTTTAAATTCCGACTTTTCGAGTAGGAGTAATAATTTTTCAGAATTTTGGGTCAAAATCAACACATTTAAAAAAAAGTATAACTTCAAATCGACGTGAATAGTGCAGGTGAGTCGTAGAGTCGTACTTTTACGCAAAAAAAAAATGTTCAAGAAAAAAAAAACAACGACATTAACAAAATGAATTAATTAATTACCACAAAATGGTTTGCCACTATTTGACACTAAATTTCCCACTTTGCCGCTCTGATCACGCGATCCAGGGATTCCGAGATAGCCTGAACGGGAATAATCTGCAGGCCTGATACATTGAATCAGAGTTAAATTTCGGAACCAGATATCCTCGGATAGCAATCGATACGATTTATATCGTTGTACTAAAAAAGTCCATATGAAAGGACAAGCCGACAGAAAAAAACATATGATAATAATAAGGCATTGACGATTTGGGGGAGGGAGGATATGAAATGAGCGATTCATTGACTTCGCGCAGGACCGAGCCGTATTAATTTGACAGGAGCCGTCGCTGAAATTACATCATTAAATACGAATTGTTTCTAACAACGGAAGAGCCGAGTTGTCAGATTGAACTACGAATGCATACATAAAAACTGTGTTGTTCCTGTTTTTTGAAAGAGAATGTCGATGATTCCTCCACGTATAAGAATCTAATAAATGCACGTATAATGTTTGTCAGCTGATTTTGAAAGTTTTCGATACTTTTAACATCATTTCAACGAGACTTTACACGCGAATTGACCTACCTTAAAGCTTTAGCAAAAGTTTGCAACAGATCCATTGAAGCATCAAGGATCAAACCGAGCTTGATCCGTGGCAACGTTTGCATGATTTTTACTGTGCAATGATTATATGTCCATGCAAAAACTTACTGTTTGCAATTATTTCACTTTTTTCTTAACAGAAAGTTTATATGCGAATTTTTTGGGAAAAAATTTAGTTAAAATAGATGCATTTTTTATGCCTAATTGCCTGAATAGATGCAATTTTTATGCCTTTTTCAGCTGATTTTGATCCAAAATCTAGAAGGACAGATTTTCAGTTCAAGTTAAGACCGGGGGGGGGGGAGGCACGGACTTTAGAGTGGCAATCCTGCGTCGAGTTTTCAATCAGAAAAGTCCACCGGTGCATCTGAGAGCATGCTTCGTTTGAAGCGGGAACGACCAAATACCGAAATCCGTTCACCCAGATCAAGGGTTCGTAGGGGAGTCTGAATGAGTCAATTAATTAATACAAAGCTTGGTAATACCACGTGCATGAGTTGAGTATAGGACTCTTCTGCACAGCGCATCGTGATGCGTGCATTCATTTTGAAGGCGCTTTGAAATATTTGAATGGCGCAGAGATACGATACGCATTGGAAAGGACAGTGCCAACTGGAGGCACGGCAAGCTTTATGTCTTCTTTCAATTGTGTTTGTTGCAAACTTATGGTGCAGTGGATTTGAGCTTTGAGTCTGAAGTGAAATGATGCAAAAACAACGATGCGGTTACGAATAACCATTTCGGTTCAAAAGGATTTTGCCCCCCGATAATTTTTCTGCTGGCGCCCGTGCTCCTATCTCTTAGATTGAACAATTGGTCAGTAAAGTCGCTGTCTCAAAAGCCGGTTCCGACAAAAAGAATCTATCAAGGATCTACATCCTTAACACCTAATCATTTATCAAAGACAGTCCTAAATTCGTTCGTTATACTTGGCATCGTTGTAACAATCATTGTTTGTCACAAAAAGAGAAGCGTTGCTTAAAACACAGCCTTGACTCCACGCTTTGTCCCTTGTAACCCTACTTGAAAAAGTTCAGTTCTAGCGTGTCCTTCTGCAGTGTGATTGTGTCACACCCTCGTGAATTTTTGAGCTCTCTAGTGTTCTCTCGTTCTTAAATTTTCATTGAAATTATGAAATGGACTGAGTAACTAAAATACGATTATTAGGACAGTGCTGCACTTCTTGTGGTAAAGTAACCGATCAAGTTTCGAGCTGTGTAGTGGAATAATAAACGTGAGAAATGTGGGTTGGGGCTAAAACTAGAAGCCAGTTTTATCCTTTTAGCTTTTAAAATTGAAATTGTCTTCCATTAAAATAAGTATGTTATATTTTCAAACCCTCGAGAGACAAAAGATGAGAGATGAGAGCTATTAAAGATGATTTAGATAATTTGCCTTCAGCCCTTTAGGGCCTGCGAGTTTAACACCTTCCCAAATCAACTTTTTGAACAAATCACGACTCTTCTTCTCGAGGCAGTTTCATGGTAGCTGGAATGTTCGCTACCTCTGGCTGGGAAGTGGGAAATGCCGTGGAAAATGTATCATTGACATATTAAGAGCCACCTAACAAATAAATATTTCAACGAAAGACATTGTTTACCCAAATATTTGCATTTACAAGATGGCTCATAACTTTAATGAATCGTTGAGATTTTGTAGCATTTTAAATTTCAAAAGATCATACCTCCGCATTTTACTCCGACATGGAAGAAAGCTCATTTCACACTTAAAACGCTGCATAGTTTTGGTAATTCATTAATTAACTGTCTGTTTTGTTAAAACTTTCAGACACATACGTCTTCTATCGAAATATTTATCTGTTGAGCAATAGATGTATCTAACGCAAGTATTATAAAACAATGAACAAATAAAATAAAACAATACAAAATTGATCAGTGAAAGTGAGTTTTAATTAATAAACCTGGCGTGTGAAGAAGAGGAAACGAATAATCGAAATTGCTTATCCACTGTGATGTGAGCAGAGGGGTCTGGATTTGAATAATTTGAGAGGAAGCTTTCCTTTTTTATGATAGACAAATAGTGAATGAAATAATGGATTGCATAGGAAAGTTGAGCCTGTCGCGCAATCAATCTAAAAAACTAAAGTTTTTTTGCTCGTTTTTTTTGGTTCGATTTTATATTTATTATTTGAAGTGATTAAAAAGGATACGCTGGCTTCACTTGACAATGTAACAAACATTGCTATTTGAATATTTTTATTTCTCTAAAACTCAATTTTTAGAATAAAAACCTTCCGAGGGCTCGGCCAGATATTGTTATCATGAAAATATACATATGTGTACATGTATAAGTATGCAATATTCATTAGATGCCTCTCCGCTTTACAAGAATAATTCAATACGTATAACGTAATAATGAAGTTTATACAAAGGTACATAGAGTTTACAGATCAAATGTAAGAACGCTGAAGAATACAATTTTGTTTTTTTGTTTCGTTGATGTCTCGTGTTGTTCAATTCTTAATCCAAAAACACTTGAGAGAATATGGTCTACTCAAAACCGTACTTAATTTTGTTCGTTTCTTTTGGATTACTGTTAGTGTTTTTGTTCGTCGTTTACTTTGTTTACATTTTGGACCTCGGAACAACGGAAATGGATTCTTCAGATTCTTTGGCTCCTTCGAACCTTTCGAAATCCTTCACCACTCCGAATCCGAAAAGCGTCGAATCCTCAAAACCCTTGGGTTCGTCAACTGCTTTGACTACATCGACTCTTCAAATTCTTCCGACTCCTTCAAAAACTCCAAGTCTTACGACCTCTTCAGTTTTTTCGAAATCCACAACTTCAAAACCCATGCCTCCTCCGAAATCCTCTGAGGCCTCAATTTCTTGGACCTTTTCAAGCCCCTCGCCTTCCTCAATTCCTTTTAATCCTTTGATCCATGTATCTCGATCGGACCTTATGACCTCCTCAGAGTCTTCCGGACCTATTTGGCAACCTAAAACGTCTACGACTCCTTCAAACAGTACGAATTCATTGAACTCTCAGAATCCTCCAACCACTTTAACTTTCCAGAAACTTACGACTTCTAAGAAGTCTTCAACCCTTTCGACCGCTTCGGGTTCTTTAAATCCGACAACTCCTAAATACCGAAAGACTCCATCGAATACTTGGAGACCGGCGACCCCTTCAACCTTTTCCACCTCCCCAAAACCTGCGACGACGCCTTCAAACCTTTCGACAACTTCAGATTATTTGAATCTAACTACTCCTAAACCCCGAAAGACCCCATCGAATTCTTTGAGACCTGCAATCCCCTCAACTTCTTCAACTTTCCCGGACCGTTTGACTTCTACGACTTCTTCCAGCTTTACGACTGTTTTGGGACCTTTGAAATCTACGACTACGTCAAACCAGACTCGTGGGCCATGGGTTTCCAAAACTTCATCGAAGTCTTGGATACCCACGACTTCTTCGAATCCTTCTTCTTCCTCGATAATTACGACTTCGGCGGCTCCTTCAAACCTTACGACTGATTCAGGATCTTTGAATCCTACGACTTTGAAGACCAGAAAGACCCCATCGAATGTTTGGAAACCTGCGACCTTTGGAGCTCTTTCAACTTTCCCAGAACTTTTAACTTCTACGGCTCCTTCAAGCTTTACGACTGTTTTGGGTTCTTTAAAATCTACGACTTCATCAAACCGGAAGACCTCATCAAGTGTTTGGGAACCCACGACGTTTTTGAATCCTTCCTCATCCTCGAAACGCACAACCTCTGCAGCTCCTTCAAACCTTACGACCACTTCAGGATCTTTGAATCCTACGACTCCTAAAACCCGAAAGACCCCGCCTAATTCTTGGAAATCTACGACCGCTTCAACTATTCCAGCTTCCTCAAAACTTACAACCTCTGCGACTCCTTCGAACCTCAAGACCGCTTCAGGTTCTTTGAAAACTACGGTTCTTCCGAAACCTTCAGCTTCCTCGTTCTCTTCGACTACATCGACACCTGCAGCCACAGTTCCTGAAGACGGTTTAACTGAAGATGACCTCACTATGGTTCCGACAACTGGCCACAAATCAGTAAATTTAACATCGGTTCCCTCAGACATGACATTGCCAGACCTGGACGAAGAACCAATGGGACTAAACTGGACGCTTTTGGCCGATCCAAGCTTTGGCCGACTCGTCAAAATCACGAAGAGAGTCGCCGAGGCGAAAGTTGTCGAATTGTTCCTCGTGCAGGTGAGAAAAGGATCATAAACTAACTAAATAGGCGACTAAGCCATTCTCTGGAAGGCGGGCTCTTAAAAACCAGGCGAGTATTTCCAGAAATAAATCCCAACGTGACAGCAACACTCATGCGGATCCAAAAAATCCAAATTATTCTTCTCTCTCTCTCCCATTCTCTCATTTGAACGCATTTATCCGTGAGGGGTAGAGGCAGGGGTGAAAGTCACATGTTTGCCCCTGATCTAGTGTTCTTTAAGCATCCAAATGGGCCAAGGACGCAGCGGAAGGAGGGGAAACTGGGTGCCCGTGCTCAGAGCAACTATCTCCCAGGGAGAAAAAAAGTTAGTTCTGAAGTAGTTAGTTTTAGCATGTTACGTGCATTTTTTCTCAAAAGCTGGTAAGATGGGACTCTCGCTAACTTGCTTTTGCTATTTGTAATTGTGTACAGAAATTACGATGATCTCATTAAAAAAAATTACGACATTTACTCACAATGGCGGAGCCACGCAGATACTATGGGAGATTCTTATCTATTTGAGGCTTCTCTCAGTGTGTTTCTGTAAAGAGAGAAAAATTAGATAGGATACATGCCTAACTCCGCCAGCTTTGCTCTTAAATGGTGGAGCTAACTAGGTGTCGGGGGGGGGGGGGGGTGCTGCCTAATTTGTCATCCTCTTCATTGGAACACACAGGGGAAAGTCTCAAATTAAATAGGAATATATCATTGTACCTGGGTAGCTTCGCCCGTTAAGCTTTAAACTTCAGTCATTTTGTGAGTATGTGAATGAATCTTTTAATTTTTTAATGGGCCTGTCGTAATTTTTGCTTAATTTTACTCAAGAAATACGTACCTATTTTTTCAATTAAATCGCTTACACTTAGCAAAAGTTAGCGAGAGCCCGATTGTAATCTCCCCCCCCCTCCAAAAAACATCGACAATTGGCAAAAGGAAAGAAGGACAGTTTCCAGAATCCGTCAGTGGTGACTGGTGAAGTCGGTTTCTTTGAAAAAGCGCACCTGATACTTTCACTTTCAGAGACTTCCTTACGGCGACTGTGTTAATTTTCGTTAGCACTTTCGATAAGTGCTCAGTGCTCACAAGTATACATATTCCTTCAATATTAATTTATGTGACGATATTCCAATCGTAACACTGACAATGAAAATAATTTCAAACTGTTGACTTGTGTGTTAATATCTGTTATACGTAGGTAACTATGGGAATTCGCACAATCGCTGTTCGGTCTATCATATAGCACTACAATAGTCCGAATTCCCATAGTTGCGTCCTTGTTTTGCGGATTCGAGCATCCAAACTTAACAGATATCTTTGTTAGATCTACCTACAGGTGCTGACAATCCTCGTTTTACAAAAAAAAAAAAAAAAAAAAAAAAAAAAAAAAACTCCATAAAATTCGGTAAATGATTATTTTTCGATCGGCTAATCGATCCCCCTGGCCACGAGCCATGGAATCACCTTAACAGTAAACGAACTATTTTTACAGGTAAACGTATCAGCGGAGAACGAGGCCCGATTCATCAGCGCCCTCTACAAGAAGGTGGGACCAATCATTTTATCAGTTCGAAACACAACGATTGGCGTTGAACCGAAGGCCAAACTGGTGGTTGTTGTCGTTGATGATGATATCGATGTTCACGACCTGATTGATATCAACGAGACAAATGCATTATGGGAATCGACCAACTATTACATCATAGTCACCGCCAACATACCGACTGACATCCTCCAACTTTTCCGGACTCTTTGGAACGTCTTCTTCGTGAGCAACGTCATCTTTTATTCGACCGATGGCAGTCAAGTTGTCAATGTGTATAATCCATTCAAAAACTCAACCGAAGTGACGAGCCTCAACATAAGGTGAGAACATAAATGGGGCTGTTTCACACTTTTGCTGAAAGCAATTTATTAGTTGATTCTGTGAATGGTGTAAAAACCTTCAAAAATAACGATGGCAGTACTAAGAACTTCCAAAATCCACTCCTAAACTCAATAAACGCTTTTATTTTGCGCGAGAGTAATGGTGGCTCAGGGTAATAATAAATGGGAGATTCCCATCAAACAAAACTGTTTTTCAGCAAACCAACGATTTTCGGAGCCAGGGCCCCCTGGGGTTTCGATCAAGTTGGCGCAATGTCCGACTTAAGTATAGATAGCATAACATCACTTTCACGAATGCTTGCTTCTGATAAGTCGGCGGTCCAGATTAGATGCATCAGTTGAACTTAAGTATGACTTTGAGTGGTTCAACTAACGAGCTGTAACTTTAGAGTGGCAAATCAAGGAACGTTCCGCTGGTTCACTGTTGGCACTTAGGGCGCCGCCATCTTGCCGTAAAAATCGATTTTGAGGTTAAATTTTGTAGGTCGTTCCCGGTCGTTCCGTAAACAAATTCGGGCTCGCCGGAAACGACCTACAAAATTTAACCTCAAACCTTGGATTCTGTCGTCCAAATTCCGCTTTTTTCCTCGGGATTCCTTCTACCCTGTGTGGCACAAGGTGGACCAATCCACTGCCACTCTAAAGTTATAGCTCGTTGGGTTCAACTTAATCGGACCCGCCCCAGATTGTTTGAAAGAGTATGGTTGTGAGTTTAAGTTGTAATGGGTGATATGGTTATGTGGTTGAAGAAACAGTCTTGTTACAGTCGACGAATGAAAGAATATTAGTTGACGCCTCATATTTTGGTTCAGGTAGGCAGCTTGCAATAATTATCGCAATGAATTAAATGATTGCAGGTGGTCAGGGTGGCCTACCTGAGCAATAATTTAGGGAGCTGGTTGACGTTTTTTAATGGGGCTGTTGCACATTTTTGCTACAAGCTATTAGAGCCTCGACTCTGGTGTAAAAACTTCCAAAAATAACGATGGCAGCACTAAAAACGTTCGAAATCCACTCCTAAACTCAATAAACGCATTTATTTGTGCGGGTGTAATGGTGGCTGAAGGCAGTCATATTGGGAGATTCCCATCTAACAATACTGTAACTCTATCAAGAAGTGACCAATGAGAGACGACTTTCATTTTTTACTGCTGCCCTAAAACAATGAAAACTTAAACAGACCTACGACTAAAACTAACTTGTTTCACTTGTCTAACTCTCTACATATAGGAGACTCTATTCTTACTTATAATTTAGTTTAAATACCGTGCTGATTATAGGAGCCTAGCAGCGATACGAAGATCGATGTTGAAAAAAATGAACGATTTGAACGGATACCCAATCCGCGTATCGATATTCCCGACTCGACTCAAAGCCAATCCGCTTGGAAACGGTTCGTTTTCGGGCCCGGATGGAGTTCTCCTGTCAACGTTGGCCAAGAGGATGAATTTCAAGGCGGTGACCGCAGCTCCCTCTGACGGTAAGAAATACGGATACAAAAATGACAACGGGAGTTTCACCGGAGTTCTCGGGGATTTGATCAACGATCGGGCGGATATCTCATTCAACAGCGCCTTCATCAAAGATTACGAAACGACCGAGGTGCAATTCACCAGACCAATCGACTTCGATCAGCTTTGTCTTGTTGTGGCCAAATCCGGCCTACGCCCACATTGGAAAGGTAATATACTTCTTAAGAGCCCTTCTTAGGGGGCAATTCAGAGACTTTGTTTGAGATATCCTTGGATTGCCTTGGACTTAACCCTTTAACGACCGAGAGTTCAAAAGAACGCCACTATTCCGTTTATAAAAAAGGTAGTTAACTATTCGTACTCGTATGAGTTGGAATTGCCTATACGACAGATTGAAGGCGCCCAACGATACCATATTGTACGTATTTTCATCGATAAAGTCGTGTTTATCCGGAATGAAGACTGAAACAATATAAAATAGACCAGGAGAGAAAAACGAGTATACTCGGGCTTGGGCCATAAGGGGTTAAACCGTCTCCCAGATTTAATATAAAATTCAGAAAGACACCTTGAACTGACACGCCTTGGGGTTTCTTGAGGAGATTCCGAGGCATTTTCAAGCAATAATGCAGCTGTTACAAATTTTTGCTACAGGCTTATTAATAGTTGATAATGAGGTATACTCCTGTAAAAATAACGATTAGCACACTAAAAAATCACGAAATTTACTCCCAAACTCAAAATGCTTTCAAACGTGAGACCATAATGAATGCCGTTGCCGCCTTTATCTTATGGCAATTGTGCAATTGTATGCTGCTTCTTCTTCCTTTTCTTGTGTAGTGTCGCGAAAACACCTCGTGAGGATGGAGCTGATTGAGATAGAGAAACCTAACCCAATGTAATCGGTGGCAACGGCCGCGATTATGGTCTCACGTTTGAAAGCATTTTATGAGTTTGGTAGTGGATTTCGTGATTTTTTAGTGCATTAATCGTTATTTTTACAGGGTTTTACTCCATATTCAACTATATTAATAAGCCTGTAGCAAAATTTTGCAACAGCTCCATTCAGAGACTTTTTTTGAGGTCTCCTTGGATTGGCTTAAACTCAAACCATCTCTCAGATTTAATATGCAATTCAGAAAGACACCTTGAACCGAAACGCCTTGAGATTCCTCGAGGAAATTTCAAATAAGGCATTTTCAAGCAAGACTTGTCACAAATTGGCAACTCAGAAACGCTTTAAAAACACAAGGTTTTCCACTCAACATAAGTGGTCTCAAGGAGCTAATTTAAAGGTAGATTGTTTGCTACCTTGAACGAAACTCAATGTTTCTAAATATTTTTAAATATTTTCTCAATATTTTCAATACCCTATTTACGGCCAGCGCGCCTCTCAAAATTGCAATTTTTCTCACTCGACTCGACTTGGCTTGAATATTTCTCAAGCCAAGCTGAGTCGATGAGATCTTGAGGAAAGCTTCTGAATTCCTCTTTAAAGGTCCAGAGTCCATTGATGGAAGAAACTGTGTAGGGAGTACAGTTATTTCGTTTTCTGAAATTTGAAAAAAGGCGAAAAGTCAAATTGCCTCATTTTAGATTAAGCATTTAATGTCAAACTAGCTTCAAGCGAGGGATCGGACTGTAAACATCGTGTAATAAGCCCCGCCTTTACTATCGCGCAACAAATTAGACGGACTAAGTCAGCATAAAAGAACTATGGAAAGAGACACTGGTCGAGGAGAGATTGGAACACAGTTCAAAATAATTAAGTAATATAAATTAAAATTTTAAACAATGACTTTTAAGAACTTAAACACCTACTTGATTAAAAAACTAACTTTCACACCATAAAAAAAATCCAACGCGTTAATTAACGGCTTTATCAAAGTTTGGCACGGGCTGCTGATACTTCGAATAGAATGGGTCTGTTGCAAACTTTTGCTACAGCGCTATAGAGTGCGCAATCTGATGTAAAATCGCCTGAAAAGTCCAATGATGGCATCAGAAAGCAATGAAATGCAACAATAAACTCTCAAAATGCGTTTAATGAAATCCAAGATGGCGGCAAAAGATCGAGCAATCTGTATGCATGCACCACGAACATTCTAGGATAGCCAACCTCACAATATACATCACAACCAATCACAACGTAAATAAACACATAACCTCTACCTGCAGTGAGGTTGTCAAAGTTGGCAATCCTTGGATGATCACGGTGCATACATTCAGATTCCTCGATATTTTGCCGCCATCTTGGATTTCGATAAACGCCTCTTGTGAGTTTAATATTGTATTTATTGACTTTATGATGCCACCAATGGACTTTTCAGGCGATTTTACATTGGAGTAAACACTTTTTATCGCTGTAGCAAAAGTTTGCAACAGACCCATTAGTCGATTAGGTCAAGTCTACGAACTGTTGAATGAAGTAAATTATAAATCCCGAGGACACCGACATCTAGGAAATAGTGGAAGCCTATACATACAGGGAGCCCTGTTAATCTGTTATGAAAGAGAAAAAAACAAGATCAAAGCTAAAAATCAATTAAAATAAAATAAAATGATTGTGGGACACAATAATTTTATTTTATTTATTAATTGATTTTTAGCTTTGATCCTGTTTCGTTCTCTTTCATATTCAATTTTCGGGCTACTTGTGTAATTTTGTTGTTAATCTGTTACTAACAACTTTATGTGCTTCACATGCAAAGTGCAAGTGCAGTGTGCATTAAGTTCAAAGCATGAGTCGGAAATGGTGAGGTGCTAAAAAGTGAAAAGTATCATAATTCTATTCGCGCAAAACCATATACGGTCGAGAGTGCCTTCAATTACACGCGTAGGCAAAAATAGCCACCGGAGAGTAGGAACAGTTAACTATACCTGCTTCAACCGGAGTAAGTAACTTGATGTTGCTTTACGTGCTTTTATTCTTATTGAACGATGAACTAATTTTGGACGATGACTACTTTAGATATTTATTCGATTCGCCGATTTAAAATTAAACCTTGCGTTTACGCAATTTTAGGAATAAATGAGGCCATTTCCAGAAAAAGGGCTCATCAAACAACGGATGTGAGCTTTCTAAAAAAATCAGCGTTGTGATAGGATGCAGAATTTTGTCTGAAGAGAGAGCCCTTTGTTTTACGGGCCCTTTTTCGGGAAAGGGCCTCAAACGTTAAAACTGGAAAAAATGCAAAACGGCGCCAGATTTCCAATGGGACAGTTGGAAGGGTCTGAAATGTTGCATTCCTTATGAAGAAAACAAAAGTCCTTGATGAGCTGAGAACAAAGATGCCTTTGGTCTTAATCAAGTCTCATTGTTCTAGAGATGAGATGTTAGTCCAAAATACATTGTTTTAAATAGAAATTCCGCGTAGTGACCTGTGATGTCACTACGCACACGATTTTGTGTAACTTTATACGTGTGTATATCCAGAACCGGGACACTTGAGAAACGAGAAAGTAAAAACCAAAGGCACCGTTGTTTTCAATATATATTTTTCCCATACTAACAATTATAATTAAGCCCCAGATCAACAAGTACTGTAATTTTCTTTATAACTAACACACAATTTCTGACCCTTGCAACTGCCCCATTGATACGATATATCGCTGAACTAGAATCACAGAATAATACAATCAGAAGGGAAACTCCCATAAGAGCCAATGGAAACAAGATTTGGAATTTACTGGCACAAACTGGCAACTGTGCCTACTCACTTCTCAAGATGGCGGACATGCTTTTTCAGGCTATACAACCAATCACAACTCGGCCAGTTGCCGGAGATCTGCCGAAGATTGCCGAAGATGCTCACTTTCGAACATGGCGGCCCGAAGTAAAGAATGTTTCAAAATGAATTAGAGTTTCCGTTCTGATTAGAGTATTCTGCGCTAAAATAGTCTATAGGTCTCTTCAATCTTCGAACCTACACTCATGGGCGGTTCTAAACCCTCGTCCTTGCTGGTTCCACATAGTCGACGCCCCTGCAAGGAGGGGTACTCCCCTGAGGGAGTTTGGGGGCCCTCCCTCGGAAAGTTTTTAAAAATTTAGCTTTTCTTAGACGTATTTTGAGAATATTTTAATGCAGAATTTCTAAGATTTTGTCAATTACTCTTATTAGGCTATTAGCCCTTCAAGGTCTTTTTTTGGGTCGATTGATTGGGGAAAATCATAGATTTTACCAGTCTGCGGTAGAGTCCCGTTTTCTCTTTTTATTTTAAAGCTACTTTTTTTCAATGTTTACCGACTTTTTGACATGAAACCTAGGAATTGAACTTAAAAGTTACTTAAAAATAAATTTTCTTGTTTAAGTCACAGTTACATTTCCTCTAAGGAGCTGCTTCTGAGGTACATGCGTGTCGTGACCTTGAGTGGAAAGGTTAACGACTGGCCAAAATGTCTCAAAACATTTTCAATTTTCATCAATAAGAAATAGAAAAAAAACCTCAGTATCGCTTGCGGGTTCCGCGGAACCCGCTGGAACCCTCCTGGAACCGCCTATGTCCATACCTACCAATCACTCGATCTGGATATTAAAATATCCCTTCATTGCATAGTGTGACATTGGTGTCACATGATGCAAAAAGCCCTATATCAGAGATTTTGACTTTTATTTCAAATTGTATCACCAGTGTCACATCCTATATTATATTTGTAAGAATGAAGCTAAGTTCCTGGAGAACCGTTGCACCGTTCGGTAGGGGCCTGGTACCGATCGGTAGGGCTCGGCTTCAATGCTTCGGGAAAAATATAAGTTTTTCCATGCGGGCCCCGCGTCCCTTTTTAAAATGCTAAAAACTTTTCTCTGGAAAAGTTGTGCGAGTGCGAAAAGGATGCGAATCAGTTCGTTTTGCAAGGGTGGGAGAGAGAAGCGAGATTTTGTCATCCTTTTTTAAATAAATACGTGCGGACGAGCATACGATTTTGTACGCGTGTGAGCGAGAAACGTGCTGCTCTGTCAATTTTTTTTTTTTTTAAATTTGATCGAGCGATTTGACGTTACCGTGGCGATTGTGATCATATGTTTTTTTGCGCGGAAGGACCAACGACCTCTATATGAGACCGGCGAACGAATACGAACCAGCGTAACCCGCAAGAAAGAAAGTTAGGTTAGAATAGAGGTGCTTGGCCGGATAGGAGCACCTCTGTTTACACGTATTTTTATGAAGATGTTCTCTTCCGTCTTTCGCTTCTAAAACTCCTAATTTTACACGGATTTTGCTTTTCTTGGTCTTAATAGAAGGAGGATAGCTTGGGCTTTGACCTCCGCCCTACCGGGTCCGGTAACGTTTTTCCGAAAATTTATGGGAAATATAAGTCGTTGAAGTGGACACCCGTTGGTATGCTCTGAAGACCTTGCAAATCACGTTCGCCTGTTTACGACGATTCAATCTGTCTACAAATCGGCTTTTAGTCATTTTTTGAGTCTACTCCTTCACTCTCAGTCCTTTTAGCGCTAGATTCTTCAAAATCCGAAAAGTTTTAGTGGCTGAGGAGGTAATTTTTCTATACTGTGTAGTGTGTACCAGTAAACCCTCCTGTGTTAGAGTTCGTAGTTACTTAACTTGAGTTCGTAATTTCTGTACATTTCCCTTCTGGATGATTTTTCATTCGTAATATTGTTTTATCAATCTGCACCATCATCAGTGTCTATTAAATACTGTGATTGTGGTAAAACCCGCCCGCCGTTAACTCAGGATGTCGGATCGAGCCGACCACTGAAAGGGTTCTGGTTAGTCATCATCAATTTTGTGAAGTACTCATCATGTCAGGAGTGATTCCCTCTTATTCCTTTGTTTAGTCGCAGCATAATTCAGCCTTGAATCAGGATTCATCGTAAAATTCCTCTCTTTGAACCATCCGTGGTTTTTGCGCATTCTCCGGAATCTTAAAGGTGAGCTTGGAGGGGGAGGCTGAGAGAATGGCCTATAAATTTTGGGTCAAGATTTCTACGAACAGCACCTAGAGGCTCATTCAGTTAAGTTCATGAAGTCGTATCGGAAAGTATTAGATGGCAGTTATATGAGGGGCCATGTTTCTTCATCACATATTTTAGCATTTTTAGCTGCTGTGACTCGGACTGCTGTGAACCGCAGTCACTTACGGGAACACTTTGAGAAACGGACCGAACCACCATAAGCCGCAATGAGTGCGAGTGGGAAACCTTAAAACGCGAGAGGTCTCTCTCTCTCTATCGCACTGGCAGTCTCTTACGGGAACAATTTGGGAAACTGACCGAACCGCCATAAGACGCAATGAGTGCGAGTGAGAAACCTTAAAACGCAAGAGGTCTCTCTCTCGCACTCGCAGTCGCTTACGGGAACACTTTGGAAAACGTACCGAACCGCCATAAGACGCAATGAGTGCGAGAGAGAAACCTTGAAACGCGAGGGGTCTCTCTCTCGCACTCCCAGTCTCTTACGGGAACAATTTGGGAAACGGACCAAACCGCCATAAGAAGCAATGAGTGCGAGAGAGAAACCTTGAACCGCGAGAGGTCTCTCTCTCTCTCTCTCGCAGTCAGTTACGAGAACACTTTGAGAAACGGACCGAACCGCCAAAAAACTCAATGAGTGCGAGAGAGAAACCTTGAAACGCGAGGGGTCTCTCTCTCGCACTCGCAGTTGCTCAAGGGAACACTTTGGGAAACGGACCGAACCGCCATAAAACTCAATGAGTGCGAGAGAGAAACCTTGAAACGCGAAAGGTCTCTCTCTCGCACTCCCAGTCTCTTACGGGAACAATTTGGGAAACGGACCAAACCGCCATAAGAAGCAATGAGTGCGAGAGAGAAACCTTGAAACGCGAGAGGTCTCTCTCTCGCACTCGCAGTTGCTCAAGGGAACACATTGGGAAACGGACCGAACCGCCATAAAACTCAATGAGTGCGAGAGAGAAACCTTGAAACGCGAGGGGTCTCTACCTCGCACTCGCAGTCGCTTACGGGAACACTTTGGGAAACGGACCGAACCGCCATAAGACGCAATGAGTGCGAGAGAGAAACCTTGAAACGCGAGAGGTCTCTCTCTCGCACTCGCAGTTGCTTACGGGAATACTTTGGGAAACGGACCGAACCACCATAAGACGCAATGAGTGCGAGAGAGAAACCTTGAAACGCGAGAGGTCTCTCTCTCGCACTCGCAGTCGCTTACGGGAATATTTTGGGAAACGGACCGAACCGCCATAAGCCGCAATGAGTGCGAGGGAGAGACCCTCGCTTTCAAGGTTTCTCTCTCGCACTCATTGAGTTTATGGCGGTTTGGTCTGTGTTCCAAATTGTTCCGTAAGAGACTGGGAGTGCGAGAGAGAGACCTTTCGCGTTTCAAGGTTCTCTCTCGCACTCATTGCGTCTTATGCGGTTGGGCGGTCCGTTTCCCAAAGTGTTCCGTAAGTGACTGCGAGTGCGAGAGAGAGACCTCTCGCGTTTCAAGGTTTCTCTCTCGCACTCATTGCGTCTTATGGCGGTTCGGTCCGTTTTCCATAATATTCCCGTACGCGACTGCGAGTGCAGAGAGAGACCTCTCGCGTTTCAAGTTTCTCTCTCGCACTCATTGCGTCTTATGGCGGTTCGGTCCGTTTCCCAAAGTGTTCCCGTAAGCGACTGTGAGTGCGAGGGAGAGACCTCTCGCGTTTCAAGGTTTCTCTCTCGCACTCATTGCGTCTAATGGCGGTTCGGTCCGTTTCCCATAATATTCCCGTAAGCGACTGCGAGTGCGAGAGAGAGACCTCTCGCGTTTCAATGTTTCTCTCTCGCACTCATTGCGTCTTATGACGGTTCGGTCCGTTTCCCAAAGTGTTCCCGTAAGCGACTGCGAGTGCGAGAGAGAGACCTCTCGCGTTTCAATGTTTCTCTCTCGCACTCATTGCGTCTTATGGCGGTTCGGTCCGTTTCCTAATTATTCCCGTAAGTGACTGCGAGTGCAAGAGAGAGACCTCTGGCGTTTCAAGGTTTCTCACTCGCACTCATTGGGTCTTATGGCGGTTCGGTCCGTTTCCAAATTATTCCCGTAAGGGACTGCGAGTGGGAGAGAGAGACCTCTCGCGTTTGAAGGTTTCTCTCTCGCACTCATTGCGTCTTATGGCGGTTCGGTCCGTTTCCAAATTATTCCCGTAAGCGACTGCGAGTGCGAGAGAGAGACCTCTCGCGTTTCAAGGTTTCTCTCTCGCACTCATTGCGTCTTATGGCGGTTCGGTCCGTTTCCAAATTATTCCCGTAAGCGACTGCGAGTGCGAGAGAGAGACCTCTCGCGTTAGAAGGTTTCTCTCTCGCACTCATTGCGTCTTATGGCGGTTCGGTCCGTTTCCAAATTATTCCCGTAAGCGACTGCGAGTGCGAGAGAGAGACCTCTCGCGTTTCAAGGTTTCTCTCTCGCACTCATTGCGTCTTATGGCGGTTCGGTCCGTTTCCCAAATTGTTCCAGTAAGCGACTGCGAGTGCGAGAGAGAGACCTCTCGCGTTAGATTCTCTCTCGCACTCATTGCGTCTTATGGCGGTTCGGTCCGTTTCCAAATTATTCCCGTAAGCGACTGCGAGTGCGAGAGAGAGACCTCTCGCGTTTCAAGGTTTCTCTCTCGCACTCATTGCGCTTATGGCGGTTCGGTCCGTTTCCCAAAGTATTCCCGTAAGCGACTGCGAGTGCGAGAGAGAGACCTCTCGCGTTTAAGGTTCTCTCTCGCACTCATTGCGTCTTATGGGGTTCGGTCTGTTTCCAAAGTATTCCCGTAAGCGAACTGCGAGTGCGAGAGAGAGACCTCTCGCGTTTAAGGTTTCTCTCTCGCACTCATTGCGTCTTATGGCGGTTCGGTCCGTTTCCCAAAATATTCCCGTAAGCGACTGCGAGTGCGAGAGAGAGACCTCTCGCTTTTCAAGGTTTCTCTCTCGCACTCATTGAGTTTTATGGCGGTTTGGTCTGTTTCCCAAATTGTTCCCGTAAGAGACTGGGAGTGCGAGAGAGAGACCTTTCGCGTTTCAAGGTTTCTCTCTCGCACTCATTGCGTCTTATGGCGGTTCGTCCGTTTCCCAAAGTGTTCCCGTAAGTGACTGCGAGTGCGAGAGAGAGACCTCTCGCGTTTCAAGGTTTCTCTCTCGCACTCATTGCGTCTTATGGCGGTTCGGTCCGTTTTCCATAATATTCCCGTACGCGACTGCGAGTGCAAGAGAGAGACCTCTCGCGTTTCAAGGTTTCTCTCTCGCACTCATTGCGTCTTATGGCGGTTCGGTCCGTTTCCCAAAGTGTTCCCGTAAGCGACTGTGAGTGCGAGGGAGAGACCTCTCGCGTTTCAAGGTTTCTCTCTCGCACTCATTGCGTCTAATGGCGGTTCGGTCCGTTTCCCATAATATTCCCGTAAGCGACTGCGAGGGGGGGGGGGGGGGGGGGGGGAGTGCGAGAGAGAGACCTCTCGCGTTTCAAGGTTTCTCTCTCGCACTCATTGCGTCTTATGGCGGTTCGGTCCGTTTCCTAATATTCCCGTAAGGACTGCGAGTGCGAGAGAGAGACCTCTGCGCGTTTCAAGGTTTCTCTCTCGCACTCATTGCGTCTTATGGCGGTTCGGTCCGTTTCCAAATTATCCCCGTAAGGACTGCGAGTGCGAGAGAGAGACCTCTCGCGTTTGAAGGTTTCTCTCTCGCACTCATTGCGTCTTATGGCGTTCGGTCCGTTTCCAAATATCCCGTAAGCGACTGCGAGTGCGAGAGAGAGACCTCTCGCGTTTCAGGTTTCTCTCTCGCACTCATTGCGTCTTATGGCGGTTCGGTCCGTTTCAAATTTTCCAGTAAGCGACTGCGAGTGCGAGAGAGAGACCTCTCGCGTTAGAAGGTTTCTCTCTCGCACTCATTGCGTCTTATGGCGGTTCGGTCCGTTTCCAAATATTCCCGTAAGCGACTGCGAGTGCGAGAGAGAGACCTCTCGCGTTTCAAGGTTTCTCTCTCGCACTCATTGCGTCTTATGGCGGTTCGGTCCGTTTCCCAAAGTTTCCAGTAAGCGACTGCGAGTGCGAGAGAGAGACCTCTCGCGTAGAAGGTTCTCTCTCGCACTCATTGCGTCTTATGGCGGTTCGGTCCGTTTCCAATTATTCCCGTAAGCGACTGCGAGTGCGAGAGAGAGACCTCTCGCGTTCAAGGTTTCTCTCTCGCACTCATGCGTGCTTATGGCGGTTCGGTCCGTTTCCCAAATGTTCCCGTAAGCGACTGCGAGTGCGAGAGAGAGACCTCTCGCGTAGAAGGTTCTCTCTCGCACTCATTGCGTCTTATGGCGGTTCGGTCTGTTTCAAAGTATTCCCGTAAGCGACTGCGAGTGCGAGAGAGAGACCTCTCGCGTTTAAGGTTCTCTCTCGCACTCATTGCGTCTTATGGCGGTTCGGTCCGTTTCCCAAATGTTCCGTAAGCGACTGCGAGTGCGAGAGAGAGACCTCTCGCTTTTCAAGGTTCTCTCTCGCACTCATTGAGTTTATGGCGGTTTGGTCTGTTTCCCAACTTGTTCCGTAAGAGACTGGAGTGCGAGAGAGAGACCTTTCGCGTTTCAAGGTTTCTCTCTCGCACTCATTGCGTCTTATGGCGGTTCGGTCCGTTTCCCAAAGTGTTCCCGTAAGTGACTGCGAGTGCGAGAGAGAGACCTCTCGCGTTTCAAGGTTTCTCTCTCGCACTCATTGCGTCTTATGGCGGTTCGGTCCGTTTTCCATAATATTCCCGTACGCGACTGCGAGTGCAAGAGAGAGACCTCTCGCGTTTCAAGGTTTCTCTCTCGCACTCATTGCGTCTTATGGCGGTTCGGTCCGTTTCCCAAAGTGTTCCCGTAAGTGACTGCGAGTGCAAGAGAGAGACCTCTGGCGTTTCAAGGTTTCTCACTCGCACTCATTGGGTCTTATGGCGGTTCGGTCCGTTTCCAAATTATTCCCGTAAGGGACTGCGAGTGGGAGAGAGAGACCTCTCGCGTTTGAAAGTTTCTCTCTCGCACTCATTGCGTCTTATGGCGGTTCGGTCCGTTTCCCATAATATTCCCGTAAGCGACTGCGAGTGCGAGAGAGAGACCTCTCGCGTTTCAAGGTTTCTCTCTCGCACTCATTGCGTCTTATGGCGGTTCGGTCCGTTTCCCATAATATTCCCGAAAGCGACTGCGAGTGCGAGAGAGTGACCTCTCGCGTTTCAATGTTTCTCTCTCGCACTCATTGCGTCTTATGGCGGTTCGGTCCGTTTCCAAATTATTCCCGTAAGCGACTGCGAGTGCGAGAGAGAGACCTCTCGCGTTTGAAGGTTTCTCACTCGCACTCATTGCGTCTTATGGCGGTTCGGTCCGTTTCCAAATTATTCCCGTAAGCGACTGCGAGTGCGAGAGAGAGACCTCTCGCGTTTCAAGGTTTCTCTCTCGCAGTCATTGCGTCTTATGGCGGTTCGGTCCGTTTCCCATAATTTTCCAGTAAGCGACTGCGAGTGGGAGAGAGAGACCTCTCGCGTTAGAATGTTTCTCTCTCGCACTCATTGCGTCTTATGGCGGTTCGGTCCGTTTCCAAATTATTCCCGTAAGCGACTGCGAGTGCGAGAGAGAGACCTCTCCGTTTCAAGGTTTCTCTCTCGCACTCATTGCGTCTTATGGCGGTTCGGTCCGTTTCCCAAAGTGTTCCCGTAAGCGACTGCGAGTGCGAGAGAGAGACCCCTCGCGTTTCAAGGATTCTCACTCGCACTCATTGCGTCTTATGGCGGTTCGGTCCGTTTCCAAATTATTCCTGTAAGCGACTGCGAGTGCGAGAGAGAGACCTCTCGCGTTTTAAGGTTTCTCTCTCGCACTCATTGCGGCTTATGGCGGTTCGGTCCGTTTCCCAAAATATTCCCGTAAGCGACTGCGAGTGCGAGAGAGAGACCTCTCGCGTTAGAAGGTTTCTCTCTCGCACTCATTGCGTCTTATGGTGGTTCGGTCTGTTTCCCAAAGTATTCCCGTAAGCAACTGCGAGTGCGAGAGAGAGACCTCTCGCGTTTCAAGGTTTCTCTCTCGCACTCATTGCGTCTTATGGCGGTTCGGTCCGTTTCCCAAAGTGTTCCCGTAAGCGACTGCGAGTGCGAGGGAGAGACCCCTCGCTTTTCAAGGTTTCTCTCTCGCACTCATTGAGTTTTATGGCGGTTTGGTCTGTTTCCCAAATTGTTCCCGTAAGCGACTGCGAGTGCAAGAGAGAGACCTCTCGCGTTTCAAGGTTTCTCTCTCGCACTCATTGCGTCTTATGGCGGTTCGGTCCGTTTCCCAAAGTGTTCCCGTAAGCGACTGTGAGTGCGAGGGAGAGACCTCTCGCGTTTCAAGGTTTCTCTCTCGCACTCATTGCGTCTAATGGCGGTTCGGTCCGTTTCCCATAATATTGCCGTAAGCGACTGCGAGTGCGAGAGAGAGACCTCTCGCGTTTCAATGTTTCTCTCTCGCACTCATTGCGTCTTATGGCGGTTTGGTCCGTTTCCCAAATTGTTCCCGTAAGAGACTGGGAGTGCGAGAGAGAGACCTTTCGCGTTTCAAGGTTTCTCTCTCGCATTCATTGCGTCTTATTGCGGTTCGGTTCGTTACCCAAATTATTTCCGTAAGCAATTGCGAGTGCGAAAGAGAGACCTCTCGCGTTTTAAGGTTTCTGTCTCGCACTCATTGCGTCTTATGGCGGTTCGGTCCGTTTCCCAAAGTGTTCTCGTAAGCGACTGCGAGAGAGAGAGAGAGAGAGACCTCTCGCGGTTCAAGGTTTCTCTCTCGCACTCATTGCTTCTTATGGCGGTTTGGTCCGTTTCCCAAATTGTTCCCGTAAGAGACTGGGATTGCGAGAGAGAGACCTTTCGCGTTTCAAGGTTTCTCTCTCGCACTCATTGCGTCTTATGGCGGTTCGGTACGTTTTCCAAAGTGTTCCTGTAAGCGACTGCGAGTGCGAGAGAGAGACCTCTTGCGTTTTAAGGTTTCTCACTCGCACTCATTGCGTCTTATGGCGGTTCGGTCAGTTTCCCAAATTGTTCCCGTAAGAGACTGCCAGTGCGATAGAGAGAGAGACCTTTCGCGTTTCAAGGTTTGTCTCTTGCACCCATTGCGGCTTATGGCGGTTCGGTCCGTTTCCCAAATTTTTCGCGTAAGCGACTGCGAGTGCGAGAGAGAGACCTCTCGCGTTTTAAGGTTTCCCACTCGCACTCATTGCGGCTTATGGTGGTTCGGTCCGTTTCTCAAAGTATTCCCGTAAGTGACTGCGGTTCACAGCAGTCCGAGTCACAGCAGCTAAAAATGCTAAAATATGTGATGAAGAAACATGGCCCCTCATATAACTGCCATCTAATACTTTCCGATACGACTTCATGAACTTAACTGAATGAGCCTCTAGGTGCTGTTCGTAGAAATCTTGACCCAAATCTTATAGGCCATTCTCTCAGCCTCCCCCTCCAAGCTCACCTTTAAGATTCCGGAGAATGCGCAAAAACCACGGATGGTTCAAAGAGAGGAATTTTACGATGAATCCTGATTCAAGGCTGAATTATGCTGCGACTAAACAAAGGAATAAGAGGGAATCACTCCTGACATGATGAGTACTTCACAAAATTGATGATGACTAACCAGAACCCTTTCAGTGGTCGGCTCGATCCGACATCCTGAGTTAACGGCGGGCGGGTTTTACCACAATCACAGTATTTAATAGACACTGATGATGGTGCAGATTGATAAAACAATATTACGAATGAAAAATCATCCAGAAGGGAAATGTACAGAAATTACGAACTCAAGTTAAGTAACTACGAACTCTAACACAGCAGGGTTTACTGGTACACACTACACAGTACAGAAAAATTACCTCCTCAGCCACTAAAACTTTTCGGATTTTGAAGAATCTAGCACTAAAAGGACTGAGAGTGAAGGAGTAGACTCAAAAAATGACTAAAAGCCGATTTGTAGACAGATTGAATCGTCGTAAACAGGCGAACGTGATTTGCAAGGTCTTCAGAGCATACCAACGGGTGTCCACTTCAACGACTTATATTTCCCATAAATTTTCGGAAAAACGTTACCGGACCCGGTAGGGCGGAGGTCAAAGCCCAAGCTATCCTCCTTCTATTAAGACCAAGAAAAGCAAAATCCGTGTAAAATTAGGAGTTTTGGAAGCGAAAGACGGAAGAGAACATCTTCATAAAAATACGTGTATACAGAGGTGCTCCTATCCGGCCAAGCACCTCTATTCTAACCTAACTTTCTTTCTTGCGGGTTACGCTGGTTCGTATTCGTTCGCCGGTCTTATATAGAGATCGTTGGGAAGGACACATTCGGGTATAGAAGCATTTTAATAGCGACTTCAATGAAATCACTTCGTATGATATCGATGTATAGCTTCGACTTTTTATCACATGCTTTTACGTATATGTAAACAATGGGACAATCACAGTGCTGCTAGATGTGTTGTAAAATATTCAGGCACTTGAGACTTAATGTAAAATGTGTATATTTTATGTCAAATCTGGCAGCACTGTACAGTCATTGATTGATGGCTCGACGAGGTTGCTGTATAACTTCGCGAAGTAGAGCTTCGATACTTATCATATGTATTAAACGCAGATTTATAGAATAGTACAATCAACTAGAGATGACTTTGTTGAGAGCGGTGCATTGAATTGATATCTCGATTGTAACCCAGCAAATTTGGGCTAGGTTTCAAGAATTTTTAAAGAAACCAAACTATTAGTGATGATGAGTTGAGACGATGGTTATTCTTCTCTTATCAATAATATGCTCTCGAATATTACTGAGTAATGAAAATAATTGGTTTCCTGTTGAAAAAGTGTTGTTTACTTTGAATGTATAAGTGATTTATCTAAGAATACTACCAACGGGTCCAACGGACCCAGAATATTGTTACACATCCTCTTTCAAAGTTGGCGATTTGAGCTGTTTCGTATTAGTTCGCATCTCGGTGAGATTATGATGTTTTTATAAGGTATGTTTTTTCAAATTTAAAAAAAAAAAAAACGTTAGATTTCTTGGGTATTTTTGTAGTTTTTAACGATTCATTTGATTGTATACACCTGTTATTTTTTAATCTGTGGAGTCAAAGTGTGTCAAATTAAATGAAGGCGTTTTTTTTTCTTTTTCGAAATAGACTGATTTAGTGCTGACTTGGTGATGAGCGTTCCAAAGAAAGACAAACTGTCTCTCTTGGTCTCACGTAACCCCCGCATGTACTGCTATCTCACTCTAATTTCAAAAAACTTATGGAGAGACATCTTTTGAGCATTGAGCATCAATTGTCAAAAAGCGCTGAAAGAATGACCGCAAATAATAGGGGTTGTAAATGACCTCACATCCAAAAAGCTTAAAAAATTAAAATGTTAAATGAAGTTTGCTTGAATTTCCGAGCCAACCTATTTTAACAAATTATTGTCGTGAATAAAGGGCTGTTTGAAAAAGGCATACTTTTTCCGCGCAAAGTTTCTTTTCCATTTTTATACAGATTTTTGATTTAACTACTAAAACGCAATGTCTTATTGTCATGTCAGTTCAACGAATAAGTTTATCGTAGGTGTGCGATCTCGGTCATGCGTATTTGTTTGCTTACCCCGAACTTCTCATTTTATTGTGAAAGCGTGGTTTTTCACTCTCGCTATCTCTTTCTCGCCTTCCCTTCTTTTCTCTGTACTGTTCTAAATCGTATAATCCACATGCGCTAATACGGTGCATCCAAATGCGCCGATTCTAAGGGTTTCGGCGGCTCCATGAGCGCCAAAAAAAATTGACGGTTTTGGATCGGGCCCTCTTGAGAACGACCACCCCTAAAATGGTTAAGTTTCATGCAAGGGGTTGGGGGGACGGGGGGTTATGCTATTTATGCCCCTTCCAAATAATGACTCCTGTTTTCTAAACATTTGGTGTAGGGGAGACCGGGGCACCATGGGTCCCGGGGCACCATGGGTTTTTGCTGGTTCAGTGACTTTCAATATAGTTAGGTTGGCACTACCGCTGTCAAGTGATCATAATAAGAGGTTATGTTCACCCATCCTGTTTGTTATGATTAAACTTCATATCAAAGGTGAAAAAACGGGATCGAAAATTTCAGAAGGAAAAAATCTACTTATTTTGATGCGACAATTTTTTTTTTCAAGTGTCGGACTTCTCTTCAGGCAACTCCAGTCAAACATTTTTTTCATCCTTACACTCGTAAGGAATTTCCCTCAAAAGAGGGAACAGTTATCTCAATTATTTATAGGTTAGATTTCGCCTTTATCTTGTGAACCCCTATCGGGGCACCATGAGTCCTTTCAATCGGGGGTACCATGGGTCTTCAAATACTCCAATACTTTAATGATAACAAACTTAGTTATCTATTTTCTCTTTCTGTTTGTTTTAGGTATGGTTCGTAACTATAAAAGAAAGTCCCAAAAGAGGCTTTATGACCCTGAATAATTAAAAAAAAAATTTTTTTTGACTGATTCTTTAACAATTTTTTTTGCGAACCAATTTTAGTGCAATTTTGTTCCAAAATTATTTAGCTATTTTTTTTTATGTTAAATACTTTAAGATTAACTTCTTTGTAGAAAATACAACTTTGGTTGTTTTTTTGGTGAAAATTTTTGTTGTTTTTTCAATCGATTTCAGTATTCCTTTTCTGGACCCATGGTGCCCCAAGTCCGAACCCATGGTGCCCCGGCCCCGGGGGACCATGGGTTTTTTTTTTTTTTTTTTTTTTTTTTTTTTAATTTTTTTTTTTGAGCAGACATGTTAAAATTTTTCAAAAACCATCATAGATTATTAAAGTATACAGGGTAGTCTCTTTGTAAAAAAACAATGGTTGATGGCATGCAATGCTTTCTATGCTTTTTTTAGCTTCAAATAAAAAGGGCCCATGGTGCCCCGGTCTCCCCTACATGAGAAAATACCACTTTAGTATTGCAGGAATAATAGAGTAAGTTTTTAGATTTCGTCCTTTGGAGCAGGATTAGATGGGCGAATAGCAAACGGAGTTAGGGAGTGGATATCAAGTCAAAGTCTTAGCTCGAATAAACAAAATCACGCGCAAGACGCGAAACGGAACGCTTGGCCGCGAAGCGGCCACCGGCCTCTAGTTATATTATAAAGGAAATATAAAAACGGGCTCAAACTTTTTTCAAAAGACTACCAGCACTCGTTATAATGCATTTAATAATGGAAATCATGGCGGGGGAAAAATTTGCCCTCGTATCTTATTCAACCGCAATTTCATTATTTTTACGAAGCTTTTGGCATTTGCTTTTTGAAAAATCCAATCAAAGTAAAAATTGTTTTTCTGTTTTTTTTTTTAATTCTGATTTTTTTTTTTTTTTCCGCCATTTCTTATAGTGTTATTGCACGTGTAAAAAACGAGAGAAAAACTGAAAAATGAAAATTTTTAACGAATAACTGTCCAATTATTTTTGTTTGCTATTTTTCCCCATTTGTTTGACAACCCAGTGAATTGAAAAATCCATTTTCGATTGAAAAAAAAAAAAAAAAAAAAAAAAAAAAAAAAACCTTATTTAGTAGATGGCATGCGCATGCGTGCGCTTTTTTGCATGGAAAAAAAGGAAAAAAGATTGATTGATCAGCTTCGATCGCTTTTTTTTACACAGGAATGTTCTTGGCCTTCACTCCCGAGTTGTGGATAGCATGGATACTGACATTCTTCGTCAGCTTAGGTTTTTGGTGCACTCTGAGGAAATTGATCTACGGAGTCTACGAGTTGATGCCGCGGATCCTAGATCTTTACCGCATCTTCATCATGTTCCCGATCGAGAAGTTTCCAGGCATCGAATCCGAGCGAATTGCCGTCCTCTCCTTCCTCTGGTTCAGCCTCTGGACGACTACCATTTTCCAGGCATCCATGGTCAAATTCCTCAGCTACCCTTCGTACGAGCCAGATATCAACACCCTCCAAGAGGTCGCCGACAAGAACTATCCCATCATCAGCGCATCGCTTAACTTGAAAGAAACTTTTGAATCAGACGAGCCGATTATGATGAAGCTCTTCGATAACTTTCAGGTTAGTCCCTTCTCAACCTCCCAACCAAAGAGTAAACGAGAGTCGCAATGGGGCTTTTGCAAACTTTTGCTATAAGCAAATAAATAGTCCAATCATCTGTAAAGACCAGCAAAAATCACGAAAATCACACTAAGAAATTCTAAAATTTAGTATTAAACTCACATAACTGCTATAATGGCGGTTCACCGCCAGGCCCGGACTGGCTCACCTGAGAGGGCGCGGAACGGTGGACTAGGGGGCGCCACCCACCGGGGGGTCTGGGGGGTATTCCATACCCCTCAGGTAGGAAGGGGGGTCCGGGGGTCCTCCCCCGAAAAATTTTTGGGATTCAGAATCCGCCAGAACGCAATTTCAAGCCATTTCTAAGCGATCAGATCGGTCATTAAGTCAGCTCGATTCTTCGCAAATTTTCATGAATATATTCGACCTTTTAAGTCGTCAATACGGAATCCCGCGGGAAAAAACGAACAGAAAAGTATAATTATGAGCTTAGAAAGACTACGAAAAAAGAGGAGAGAATATGAATGAGTAGTTTCTGGATCTTCGAATTCTCGTTTATACTTAGTTTCCGCCGAACGACTCTATATTAACAGAAGGATCATGTTGATCGAGTAAACAATAAACTCACATTTTATGTCAGAGTCGGATGAAAATACTAGATTTTATTTATCTATTTATTTTAAAATTTAAGGAGCTGCCATCAAAATGATAAATTTTTTCTCAGTATACACAAAACTTCTTAGTCAGTAAGTATGTGTATACTGTATAGGCAGTGGCGCCACAAGACATTTGTCTTAGGGGGGGGGGGGGGGGGTTGGTACGACTCCAATTCCGGGGGGTCTGGGGGGGTATGGAATACGCTTTAGTACAAGCGGGGGGTCCGGGGGTCCTCCCCCGGAAAATTTTTCAATTTTCCTGACCTTCAGATTGAATTTTACGGTACTTTCATGTACAGTAAAATTGAACTGTTCAAATATATTTTCGAATTTTTCCTGCATGAAATCGTTGCGATGCTCTCGACTCATAATTGGAGGGAGAAGAGTCAAGTGGAATGTGGATGAAGGAGCCATGGAATATTTTGGGGAAAGAGGTTGTTTCATCGCCCATTAGGAATGGGCTGTGTATGGATTGCCTTCATTTTTTCAGGGCTGATAGAGCTATTCACGGGGAGTCTAAATATGGTCTATTTTTTATTTCAGCCTTCTTAGATTCGAGGGGGCGGGGGGGGGGGGTCGAAGGTAAAACGGGTTTTCGGCCATAACTTTTGAACGGTTAAAATGATCAAAACCAATTGTTTTTTAACGAAAGACCTTTAAAAGATCCATCTTTTGTTGTGTATGATGTTTCAAAAATATTGAATTTTAGTTGAGTTATAGCATTTTCAAAATTTTGGAAATTCCAAAAAATAAGATTTTTGAATTTTTTTCATTTGCGGATCGCACTGAGGAAAACAAAAAAAACTGTCTGAAAGAAATTCCTTTCTTTTCCGGTTCAAGTGAGCTAAAGTTTGTTTTTGAGAAATGATTTGTCTTTGAGCTATGAATTTTTGAAGTGTCAAAAATAATTATTTTCGCGTTCTTAGCGGTTCTTAGTGGGTGGGGGGGGGGGGGGAGGGCGTTCCTGCTCGTCTCTTACACGTTAATTAGGGCGCAAACCATGCCGCCCTTGACTCATCTTATGTGACATATGACGGAGGGCGCCAAGAGGAGGGGGAAAGCGCCCTCTCGTGTCTTACTTTAACTAATGTGCAAAGCATTCAGCCCAAGAATCATGTTATGTGACTTTGGGCGAAGCGTTGGGCGGAAGGTATGGGGTGTAATGCGTTCCCATACACTTGTGCCTTCTACGTTATTTACGGCGCAAACCATGCCGCCCTCGGTTCATATGAGTTATAGGACAAAGGGCGCCCTATGACACATGATATTTGTAGTACTCAAGTCACCGAAAATTAGACTCCCAGAATCACGGCTTTCAGCTGCTTAAGATTTTTTTTTTTTTTTTTTTTTTTTTTTTTTTTTTTTTTTTTTTTATATGGAGGGCGCTGGGGCGCCACGGACAGAGGGCGCACCGGGCATCTGCCCGGTTGCCCGGTGGGCCAGTCCGGGCCTGTTCACCGCAGGTCTCTTGGGAGATTCCTATCTGTTATGTCACTTCCTCTATAGAAACACAGTGATTTGTCTCAATTTAGATAGGAATCTCTCATGATACCTGCATCTCTCCGCCATTAAGCCCTATGGGGATCTTGCAAACTTTTGCTGTGAGCAAATGAATAGTCCATTCTGATGTAAAAACCAGCAAAAATCACGAAAATCACACTGAGACAGTTTAAAATGCAGTAATGAACCTACATAACTACATAAATGGCAAGATCGTAATGGCGGTTCGACGCAGGTATCATGGAAGATTCCTGTCTATTATATGTCACTTTCTCTACGGAAACACAGAGATATGTCTCAATTTAGATAGGAATCTTCCATGATACCTGCGTCTCTCCACCATTAAGTCCGATTCTGAGAGTGAATTATTTCGTGATTTTTTAGTGTAGGTACTTATCGTCATTTTAACAGGTTTTTTTATGCAAGAATCAACTCTTCAATCCCAGATAGCAAAAGTTTGCAAGAGCCCCATTGAATGGAAGGCCTGCGTGGTCAACGCAGATAAGGAATCGGAAACGCGGGTTGGCCTCTGATTGGCTGTAATCGTGGGTCCAATGTATTTTTGGCCTGAGGGAAATTTACACGGGGTTTTCGTTCCGGGACGTCTATCTCGAAACCTGCACAAAATTGCCTCTACACACTTACTTGTCGATTTAGTACAATTTTCTCAACAAATTGATGGGTCATAAGTACCTGCAGTTTTTTGAAAATTCGAAAAGACTGTCTCAGTTGAAAAGTACACACATAGTAGTGTGTTTTCATGCTTGGCGTGTGTTGAGTAACTCACTATTATGTGTATTTTTCAACTAACAATAAGACAGTCTTTTCAAATTTGCAATAAAGTGGCATTCTGCTGAATCGACTCTTATTAATTTTCAGTCTATTTTGCACAGGTTTCGAGATAAATGGCCCGGAGCGAAAAACGCCATGTTATTTCCATAGGGCCAAAAAAAAGTTCGGACCCACGGTATCCCTCCAAAATTGAAAATGGGGGTTTATTGAGCAAAATGTCACGGTATTCTGAATGAAATTTTACTCAAAATCACTGACAAAAAAATTACCAAATTATATCCTTGCTTCCACTGAGCTCCTCTAATATTTATTGATTTAGTCAATCACAGTCAATATCTTTTCCTTCTCTTTTCCCTCTTTACTTTTCTCTTCCTGCGCCCCTTTCTTCTGCTATTTCTTTCTTTTTCTATCTCTCCCTTTTATTTTCTCTATTTTTCTTTCGTTTTCTTCGAAGAGAAGACTCTTCTTTCCTTTCCTCGTTGACACGTTCTCTCTCTTCACCGTTGGGGGGGAGGGCGAAAGTGACGCCACTGATAATGATGTGTTTCTTCTGCAGGTTATGAGTGATAAGAACGTGGACATTTTGAGTAAGGTCGCTTTCGAGGGTAGCGCGGCTGCTCTTGGACGAATGAACGATCTCGAGGAGAAGATTGCGACCGGCTACATAAAGAATAATATCGTCCTCCTGCATGTCGTTGCCGATTGTCCCAAGGCATATCATATCGGCTACATGCTACCCCGTGACTCACCGTTCCTCGAGTCAATCAACAAAGTCATATCCATCTTCGTTGAGAGTGGTATAATTCATTCATGGTAAGTATCATAGGCGGCGTTGGGGGGAAGGGGGCTACTCAACCCTTTTACTCCCAGGTTACGAAGACTAGAGTCCCTATATACTAAGAGAGTTGCGCCAAGTCTCTCCAAATGAAGAAGAAGAAGCGGATCAATGGAGCCCTCGAGAGGGAAATTGCAAATGGCGGATGGCCATTTGCCTCTGCGCTGTTGCCGCATTTTCGCAATCTCTTATAGGTTAGGTTCAGAATCTCTTTCAATAACGGTCGTTATTGAAAGAGATAATATTCTCCAAATAACATTCAAGCAGTTTAAAAATCAACAGTAATTACTGCGGCCACTGTTACTTCTCATGTGTAATGAAAGCTACGCGAAAAGTAAGCAAACCCTCCGCCATTTGCACTTGCCTCTTGGGGCTTTCTTGACAGCCTAAATCTGAGAGCCAATCAGAAATGGATTCAACATTGGCGCAACTCTCATAGTACATATCACTGTTGTAATTATTTTTTTCCCCCGTAAATTATGGGCCATTAAAATACTTACTATATTCGTGCCATAAAGTTTTCGTCATTTTTTGATTGGAGGAAGTTATTTAATAAACTTTGAATAAACTATAGAGTTCGCTAATGCATATAAAAAATATTAGATTAAACAGATAATGGGAATCTAAAGAAGACAGAACTCCGCTTGCTCGCTTTAATTAAGTAGGTAGATAAATATTCCTACTTTGGAGAATTGGTTTTGAGTATCCCTCAAATTGAAGGCGCTCACCGAAGCATTATTTCGCAAATGTTAACTACTTGAAGTAGTTTCTGTTGATAAAGAAATTGAAATGTTGTGTGGCAGATCTACATTTACGCAAACGAGTATACTCAGGCGTGGTATTGAAAGGGTTAGGCCCCCTCAATAATCTGAGGAGGTGGTTGGAATTTCTTTTTGTTTAAGCAAGAAATCCGGTAAACCTATTTATTTACCGTACTTCCAATACAAATACTCAATTTAAATACGCGCGCACGCGTGCATTCGTTTTAAGCCCTTCTGTGTATATTCGACCATCTCGAAAATAATTTATTATTGAGGTCCCGGCTCCCACTTTGCATTCAAATTATTGAATGCCAGCTAACTAATTTCGTACGAAATTGGATGTCTAATGGATGAAATTCAGACCCTTTTACACCACCCCCCCCGCAAAATCTAGTCTGATTTACCTAAGGTTACTTAAAGGATTTTGTCTTTCCCTTCCCTTTTTCATTTTTATCCCCCTCTTTCTCTTCCTCTCTTTGGGGGGGGGGGCTATGCCGCCGAGACTCCCCCTCTGGATCCGCCCATGACTGATTAGAGTATTCTATGACAGTGATGCATAAGTGAAAGAGCCTCAGATGCAAAAGATATGAAAACCCTTGAGAGCGATCGACTCCATTCGCCAAGCTGAAGCGATAGAGGGGTCACAAGGGGGGTTTTGCTGACATCAACTTTTTGTCCATGTTTAGGAGTCATGAGTCGACACGCAGGGAGTGAAAGAGCCTCAGATGCAAAAGATATGAAAACCCTTAAGGGCGATCGACTCCATTCGCCGAGCTGAATCGATAGAGAGGTCACAAGGGGGGTTTTGGTGACATCACCTTTCTGTCCATGTTTAAGAGTCATGAGTGGACATGCATGAGTGAAAGAGCCTCAGATGCAAAAGATATGAAAACCCTTGAGGGCGATCGACTCCATTCGCCAAGCTGAAGCGATAGAGGGGTCACAAGGGGGGTTTTGGTGACATCACCTTTCTGTCCATATTTAAGAGTCATGAGTGGACATGCATGAGTGAAAGAGCCTCAGATGCAAAAGATATGAAAACCCTTGAGGGCGATCGACTCCATTCGCCAAGCTGAAGCGATAGAGGGGTCACAAAGGGGGTTTTGATAACATCACCTTTTTGTCCATGTTCAAGAGTCATGAATTGATATGCATGAGTGAAAGAGCCTCAGATGCAAAAGATATGAAAACCCTTGTGGGCAATCGACTCCATTTGCCAAGCTGAAGCGATAGAGGGGTCACAAAGGGGGTTTTGGTAACATCACCTTTTTGTCCATCTTTAAGAGTCATGAATTGATATGCATGAGTGAAAGAGCCTCAGATGCAACATATATGAAAACCCTTGAGAGCGATCGACTCCATTCGCCAAGCTGAAGCAATAGAGGGGTCACAAAGGGGGTTTTGGTAACATCACCTTTTTGTCCATGTTCAAGAGTCATGAGTGGACACGCATGAGTGAAAGAGCCTCAGATGCAAAAGATATAAAAACCCTTGAGAGCGATCGACTCCATTCTCCAAGCTGAAGCGATAGAGGGGTCACAAGGTGGGTTTTGGTGACATCACCTTTTTGTCCATGTTTAAGAGTCATGAGTTGATATGCAAGAGTGAAAGAGCCTCAGATGCAAAAGATATGAAAACCCTTCAAGGCGATCGACTCCATTCGCCGAGCTGAAGCGATAGAGGGGTCACAAAGGGGGTTTTGTTAACATCACCTTTTTGTCCATGTTCAAGAGTCATGAGTGGACACGCATGAGTGAAAGAGCCTCAGATGCAAAAGATATAAAAACCCTTGAGAGCGATCGACTCCATTCTCCAAGCTGAAGCGATAGAGGGGTCACAAAGGGGGTTTTGGTAACATCACCTTTTTGTCCATGTTTAAGAGTCATGAGTGGACACGCATGAGTGAAAGAGCCTCAGATGCAAAAGATATAAAAACCCTTGAGGGCGATCGACTCCATTCGCCAAGCTGAAGCGATAGAGGGATCACAAAGGGGGTTTTGGTAACATTACCTTTTTGTCCATGTTTAAGTGTCATGAGTTGACATGCATGAGTGAAAGAGCCTCAGATGCAAAAGATATGAAAACCCTTGAGAGCGATCGACTCCATTCTCCAAGCTGAAGCGATAGAGGGGTCACAAGGGGGGTTTTGGTGACATCACCTTTTTGCCCATGTTTAAGAGTCAAGAGTTGACATGCATGAGTGAAAGAGCCTCAGATGCAAAAGATATGAAAACCCTTGAGGGCGATCGACTCCATTCAACAAGCTGAAGCGATAGAGGGGTCACAAAGGGGGTTTTGGTAACATCACCTTTTTGTCCATGTTCAAGAGTCATGAATTGATATGCATGAGTGAAAGAGCCTCAGATGCAAAAGATATGAAAACCCTTGAGGGCAATCGACTCCATTTGCCAAGCTGAAGCGATAGAGGGGTCACGAAGGGGGTTTTGGTAACATCACCTTTTTGTCCATCTTTAAGAGTCATGAATTGATATGCATGAGTGAAAGAGCCTCAGATGCAAAATATATGAAAACCCTTGAGAGCGATCGACTCCATTCGCCAAGCTGAAGCAATAGAGGGGTCACAAAGGGGGTTTTGGTAACATCACCTTTTTGTCCATGTTCAAGAGTCATGAGTTGACATGCATGAGTGAAAGAGCCTCAGATGCATAAAATATGAAAACCCTTGAGGGCGATCGACTCCATTCGCCGAGCTGAAGCAATAGAGGGGTCACAAAGGGGGTTTTGGTAACATCACCTTTTTGTCCATGTTCAAGAGTCATGAGTTGACATGCATGAGTGAAAGAGCCTCGGATGCATAAAATATGAAAACCCTTGAGGGCGATCGACTCCATTCGCCGAGCTGAAGCGATAGAGGGGTCACAAAGGGGGTTTTGGTAACATCACCTTTTTGTCCATGTTCAAGAGTCATGAGTGGACACGCATGAGTGAAAGAGCCTCAGATGCAAAAGATATAAAAACCCTTGAGAGCGATCGACTCCATTCTCCAAGCTGAAGCGATAGAGGGGTCACAAGGGGGGTTTTGGTGACATCACCTTTTTGTCCATGTTTAAGAGTCATGAGTTGATATGCAAGAGTGAAAGAGCCTCAGATGCAAAAGATATGAAAACCCTTCAGGGCGATCGACTCCATTCGCCGAGCTGAAGCGATAGAGGGGTCACAAAGGGGGTTTTGTTAACATCACCTTTTTGTCCATGTTCAAGAGTCATGAGTGGACACGCATGAGTGAAAGAGCCTCAGATGCAAAAGATATAAAAACCCTTGAGAGCGATCGACTCCATTCTCCAAGCTGAAGCGATAGAGGGGTCACAAGGGGGGTTTTGGTGACATCACCTTTTTGCCCATGTTTAAGAGTCAAGAGTTGACATTCATGAGTGAAAGAGCCTCAGATGCAAAAGATATGAAAACCCTTGAGGGCGATCGATTCCATTCGCCAAGCTGAAGCGATAGAGGGGTCACAAGGGGGGTTTAGGTGACATCACCTGTTTGCCCATGTTTAAGAGTCATGAATTGACATGCATGAGTGAAAGAGCCTTAGATGCAAAATATATGAAAACCCTTGAGGGCGATCGACTCCATTCGCCAAGCTGAAGCGATAGAGGGGTCACAAGGGGGGTTTTGGTGACATCACCTTTTTGTCCATGTTTAAGAGTCATGAGTGGACACGCATGAGTGAAAGAGCCTCAGATGCAAAAGATATAAAAACCCTTGAGAGCGATCGACTCCATTCTCCAAGCTGAAGCGATAGAGGGGTCACAAGGGGGGTTTTGGTGACATCACCTTTTTGCCCATGTTTAAGAGTCAAGAGTTGACATGCATGAGTGAAAGAGCCTCAGATGCAAAAGATATGAAAACCCTTGAGGGCGATCGACTCCATTCGCCAAGCTGAAGCGATAGAGGGGTCACAAAGGGGGTTTTGGTAACATCACCTTTTTGTCCATGTTCAAGAGTCATGAATTGATATGCATGAGTGAAAGAGCCTCAGATGCAAAAGATATGAAAACCCTTGAGGGCAATCGACTCCATTTGCCAAGCTGAAGCGATAAAGGGGTCACAAAGGGGGTTTTGGTAACATCACCTTTTTGTCCATCTTTAAGTGTCATGAATTGATATGCATGAGTGAAAGAGCCTCAGATGCAAAATATATGAAAACCCTTGAGAGCGATCGACTCCATTCGCCAAGCTGAAGCAATAGAGGGGTCACAAAGGGGGTTTTGGTAACATCACCTTTTTGTCCATGTTCAAGAGTCATGAGTTGACATGCATGAGTGAAAGAGCCTCAGATGCATAAAATATGAAAACCCTTGAGGGGGATCGACTCCATTCGCCGAGCTGAAGCGATAGAGGGGTCACAAAGGGGGTTTTGGTAAGATCACCTTTTTGTCCATGTTCAAGAGTCATGAGTGGACACGCATGAGTGAAAGAGCCTCAGATGCAAAAGATATAAAAACCCTTGAGAGCGATCGACTCCATTCTCCAAGCTGAAGCGATAGAGGGGTCACAAGGGGGGTTTTGGTGACATCACCTTTTTGTCCATGTTTAAGAGTCATGAGTTGATATGCAAGAGTGAAAGAGCCTCAGATGCAAAAGATATGAAAACCCTTGAGGACGATCGACTCCATTCGCCGAGCTGAAGCGATAGAGGGGTCACAAAGGGGGTTTTGTTAACATCACCTTTTGTCCATGTTCAAGAGTCATGAGTGGACACGCATGAGTGAAAGAGCCTCAGATGCAAAAGATATAAAAACCCTTGAGAGCGATCGACTCCATTCTCCAAGCTGAAGCGATAGAGGGGTCACAAGGGGGGTTTTGGTGACATCACCTTTTTGCCCATGTTTAAGAGTCATGAGTTGATATGCAAGAGTGAAAGAGCCTCAGATGCAAAAGATATGAAAACCCTTCAGGGCGATCGACTCCATTCGCCGAGCTGAAGCGATAGAGGGGTCACAAAGGGGGTTTTGTTAACATCACCTTTTTGTCCATGTTCAAGAGTCATGAGTGGACACGCATGAGTGAAAGAGCCTCAGATGCAAAAGATATAAAAACCCTTGAGAGCGATCGACTCCATTCTCCAAGCTGAAGCGATAGAGGGGTCACAAGGGGGGTTTTGGTGACATCACCTTTTTGCCCATGTTTAAGAGTCAAGAGTTGACATGCATGAGTGAAAGAGCCTCAGATGCAAAAGATATGAAAACCCTTGAGGGCGATCGATTCCATTCGCCAAGCTGAAGCGATAGAGGGGTCACAAGGGGGGTTTAGGTGACATCACCTGTTTGCCCATGTTTAAGAGTCATGAATTGACATGCATGAGTGAAAGAGCCTTAGATGCAAAATATATGAAAACCCTTGAGGGCGATCGACTCCATTTGCCAAGCTGAAGCGACAGAGGGGTCACAAAGGGGGTTTTGTTAACATCACCTTTTTGTCCATGTTTAAGAGTCATGAGTTGAAATGCATGAGTGAAAGAGTCTTAGATGCAAAAGATATAAAAACCCTTGAAAGCGATCGACTCCATTCTCCAAGCTGAAGCGATAGAGGGGTCACAAGGGGGGTTTTGGTAACATCACCTTTTTGTCCATGTTTAAGGTGAAGCGGTCCATAGAAGGGTTACAAGGGGGGTTATGGTGATATCACCTTTTTTTTTTTTTTCATTTTGATGAGTCATTACTCACTCATTAGATGTCGTGCATACGGCTAATTCATATTTATCAGCTATACTCTTTTCATTGCAGGTACATTCACTCGACCCCATTTCGACCTCTATCCGACTACCACCAGAGCCAAGAGACGTACAAGCCTTTGACGATGAAAAACGTCACCATAGCTTTCATAATCATCATCATTGGAGCGGGATTCGCCTTCGTCGCTTTCATCATCGAGCGTGCTACTCGGACACTGATCCGATCGAGGAACGGAGTCAGAGATGCAAGCGAAGGAGAAGGAGCGTTCGGCGCCCGCCTCGGCTCCTCACAAACTGACCTGGATCCCAGCTTACTGAAAAGTAAATCATTCCAAAGGAGCCTTGTCGTCTACGAATCCACGCGCAGGAGATTCAAGTCTTTCAAAAATGCTTGAAGAAGTCAAAGGTTTATAATGGGCCTCGTGCAAACTTTTGCCATAGGGGATTGAAGAGTTGATTCTTGCATAGAAACCTGTATAGACTACGCTAAGTACACTAAAAAATCACGAAATTCACTCTCAGAATGCGTCTTAACCCTTTACGAACCAGGTTAGTTCAAAAGAACGCCACTCTTCCCTTTACATAGGGAAGGTAGTTAACTATTCGTACTCGGGGGAGTTCGAATTGCCTATACGATGAATTGAAGGCGCCCGATGTAATCTTGTTTTGTGAGTGTTTTCATCGATGAGTCGCTTTTATGTGGAATGAAGACTGAAACAATGAGAAATGGACAAGAGGAGAAAAACGAGTAAACTCGGGCTTGATCCATAAAGGGTTAAGTAATGGCGGAGAGACGCAGGTATCATGGGAGATTCCTATCTAAATTGAGACATATCTCTGTGTTTCTGTTGAGAAAGGGACCCAATAGACAGGAATCTTTCATGATACCTGCGCGTTGAACCGCCATTGCGATCTTGCCGTTATAGCATTTATGCGAGTTTATTACTGAATTTTAGACTTTCTTAGTTTGATTTTCGTGATTTCCGATGGTGTATACATCAGATTGAACTATTTATTTGCTTATAGCAAAAGTTTGCAAGAGCCCCATTAATATGTTAAATAAAAAACTATAGCCGTAGCCAGTTTATTTTTTTCTTCTCTCTTTGCCCATTAGAAAAGGATAGATGGAGGCCGCAGTGGCGTAGCGTACAAATTGGGAACTTTGCAGTTCGTCTATTTAAACTCATGAAAAAGATCGAAGTATTGGGTGTTCGGTGAACACCTTTTCATTCGACCTTTTTCAGTCTACCGGCCTTATCCAATGATTTCAAAAATCAGCCTGCAGGTATTCTAACCTGATGAAAGAGCAATTTTTTAGACTTGCGTAACTTTTGAGGTTCGTATGAGAGCGTGAGGGGGGGTTAAGGAGTACTCCTCTTGTGGTCCCGGGGGGGGGGGGGGTTCAGAGGTTCTCCCTTGGAAGATTTTGAAAATTTAGCCTATCTAAAACTTGGTTTAAAGTTAATCTGGTGAGAAAATTGCATAAATTTGCCGTCATAAAGGACAAGAAAAATTTGAAATCTGAGCTTCCAAAAAAGCTTGTAGCTATTTTGTCCAAAAATTACTGCAAATGTTCATCAAACATGCCAAAAAAGTTAAAAATATGATAATTTTAAATTGTGGTTTTACGAGCTTTTGCTTAATGGAATATCTAGGCAGAGATTTTACTCGCTTTAAAAAAAAAAAAAAAAAAAAAAAAAAAAAAAAAAAAACAGTTGAAAATGTAGCCTCTTTAAGTTAAAGCTTAAACATACTACAACAGAAAATTTGATATGATTGCTAACAAATACGACTGTTGTAAATATTGCCTCTACAATGCAGTTTGAGCTTGTAGATGGAAAAAGTAATTAAGTATTCATTAAATAGTACCTAAGGTATTTTTCAAACAAAAATTTGAAACTTTGAGTCAGAAATTTTGAATTTTTTTCCTTCAAATTGATGGACATTTTTTAAAAAAATCCGCCACTAAAACGAAGTTTAAATCATCTTCAGTCAGAAAATGTTGATCAATTATTGATTATGCGAAGAACAGAGAAAAATTTGAAGATGTAGCTTAGCTGAGTCATAGGCATCACATGACAAAGGGATGGTCCCAGGACCCCTGAACCACTAAAACTGTCAGCATTTTTAGTGTGGAGTCTACATCTAGTTTCACGAACACCACATTTTTCTCAGAGCAAAATTGTTTTCCTCCTTTTTCTATCCTTTATCCGTTCCATTTCTCTTTTCCTTGCATTTCCCCCCGCTCTATTTGATAAGGGGGGGGGGTGCCGCCTGAATCTGCAAGCACGGCCCCGGCCCCTCTTGCTTGAGACTAAGAACCCTCTAAAAGTTTTAAATACACTATACTGTATATGGTACAATATGGAAACCACTTTTTCCCTCCATTCCCTTCTAAGTCAAAAAATTGATTTGATGATGAAGCAGTGTTTCAACAACGATTGATTATTGCAGATAGATTTAAATGGAGATAAAACGTTGTTGCCACATTGCATGAGCGATCACTGTAATATGCTCAGTGCATGTTATTGTTAATATGCAGGAAGGCGGCTTCTGTCAGGAGTGTCAGGACAAGAGTATTTCTTGCAATAAACAACAAGAGATCTAACAATATAAATAGCATTTAAATTAACAAAAACATTACATATATACTCTTCTTAATAAATAATACAGTAAAACATTCTTATAGTAGGTACACAGATCCAAAAAAAAATTTTGATTGGCGGGTATGAGGAATTGAAGGATTGGGGGATTTTTTTTCGTTATTCTGGCGGGATTGCGGAGAGGTGAGGCAACCAAATACAGGTCAAACGTCAAAGTAGGTAGTCGGGATTAAACACAAACATTTCTTGAGGACATTGGGATAGTGGTTTCTGACTCCTTTTTCGATGGCAAAAATCAATTTCGCACAAGAAGAAGCTCTGTACCCCTCACTCTACTAGACAAAAGAAAAAAAGTAAAAATAAGAGAAAAAAAAAAGGAATAGAGTTGATTTTTGTTCAGTAGAACAAATGGAACAAAATTATCTCTAAGATTTATGGAATTATTGATTTTCTGGCAAAAAGGGGGGTAAGATAAAAAAAAAAAAAAAAAAAAAAAAAGTACCCATGAGCGCCACAGGGATGCAAAAAATGCCCAATCTAGCGATCCGCGAATCGTGTAAATAGGAGTTTTGAGAATTTGAGGGAATTTGCCCAGTCACAAAAAGTACTGGTCACTTTCAGTGGGTACAAATGGTGTTAAAATACGTTAAAATGAGCAAAAAAAAGTCATCACTCTCTAAATTTATGTGAAGAAAAAAGCCTGGATCGCATAAAACTGAGGTGTTTTGGAAAATTTTGCACCCCTGGAGCGCCGATGTCAAATTTTGACAAATATGATCTAACCTCAAGTTCAGCCGGATAGGACTTCAGCATGATTCATATTAGCTGGTATTGGGTGAGGAGATTGCGGAGGGCATAATAAAACAACTTTCAAATGAAAAAATGGCCTAGATGGTGAAAGAAGAAAATTAATCAGATGTTGTTAGTCAGATGCAAAAAACTGTTCCAAGGAAATAAAATTACGAAAAATGAGGCATCAGTTACACGCCTGGAGGGAGGAAGATTGGGGATAAGACGCACAAAATCTTAATGTTATGTGATAAGAGCAAACAAACAGGTACCTACTTAAAACTTGAATAATGAGAAACATTCCTCCCTTCAATGAATCGAAACAAAAAATCAGTTCTGTTTCCCTAAATATTTTTAGTTGTGCACCCATGCACTGAAAAAAATTCAGATTCTAATTAGTTGCTACAGACAATTATTCTCACCCTACAACCAGTAGTGTCGCGCGCAATCAGGCACTGTTGCATTTTGTCTGGTGAAATCCATACAAAAGGTCGAATTTTTGGGTGTTCTTTACACACCAAAGACTTTGATCTTACTCATGGATTAAAATGGACTGGACACAGCTTTGCCAAATTGCATGCTGCACCACTGTGCCAGCTACCGAACAGCTCCCTTTGCACCAGCTTAAAGAATGACCATGCATTTGACTGGCTAGTGCTAACAGCACTTAAAATTGATAGAAATAAATAATTAAAATAATGAATAGGTTAAAGAATAAATAAATAAATTAATAAATTAATAAACAAATGTGAAATTAAATTAAAAAAAAGAAACAAAATGTCACTAGAATGCCCCGAATCATCCATGCAGAAATTTTGAGAGACAAAGGAAAAAATAAAATTGTTTAAAAGATATGAGGTAGAAACATAAAAGATTAACTGCAAGGAGTCATCGAAAGTGAGGGCTAACCTTTTTTTGTGCAATGCGACAATTTTAGAGGACAAATTTGGAAATTAGAAACAATCAGTTTCTCTATTTTAGTTTCTGATCTTGAAAAGTGCCAATAATTTGTAAAGAGAAGGAACCAGAGTGCTTGGTTTATCAGAAATTAATATCTCGGCGGCTTATAATAGTCACAATTGGCGATGACGATGAAATTCACAACAAAAATCAGAGACTTGGAATGATACACAGATGATGCGTCCAAAGTTTTATGTCCAAAACTTTTAAGTCCAAAAATTAATGTCCAAAACATGAAGTCCAAAAAACTAGGTCCGAAGAGGAAACACATGAAAGAAGAATAAGCCAAAATTATAATGTCCAGAGATTATAAGTCCATAAACTGCAGTCCAAAAATTTGGAAAGTCTACGGGGTAAATGAATTTTGCAAGCAATCAGTATGCAAATGTATCGCATTTTTTTTTTTTTTAAATGACTCATAACCCTGGTAACCTTTTGTCAACAAGGTCGAACAACAAGTAGATTAATCAACAGGTAGGTACTTTTTCCAAATCATCTGATTGATTTCACAGGAAGATTTATTTTAAGCTTTCTATAGAAGACTTGAATACAAAAATTGTACTGGAATACTTCTGTTTATTAAATATGAACCGTTGGACACTTTTTTTGGATATGGACTTTTTATTCGCGGACATTGTCGTTTATTGGACATTAGAACGTTTGAATGAAATGACATCGGACGAAAATATAACTGGACAAATAAAATTTTGGACATAAAGGCTGTGGACATATAGGCTGTGGACATATCATCTGGGAACCCTTGGAATAACTTGAAATTTTCATTTCAAGCCATACAGGATTCACTTTAGAAACTTAAAGTACATGAAGTCAAGGACAAAAAAAAATGACGGACAACTCCTTTAAGATTTTGGCTTAGGTAGGCCACCTGCAATGCTTTAATTCATTGAGATAAGTACTGAGGGTAGCCTACCTTAAGGAGTCGTTTTGTCCTAGACTGTACATTTACCAACTGACAAGACTCATTCCATGCAGTATAAGCGAGTAAAATCAGTCTAGTAAACTATTAAACAATAATTTCCAGTATAATTTTAACCAGCAGATTTTTGAGTCATTTCTGCCCAATATGCAGCAACTAAACAGAAAACAGTCATACTTTCGGTTACATTAGACCGGTTCCAAGATTTGAAAATTTCCTCAAAAACAAGCACTCCAATAAACAAAAAACGAACGAAGGAAAATGCGTAATGTATCGAATGGAGGTCTTTTGGAAGTAATAATAATAACAAAAAAAGATAACGAATCTTTTCTTGTTTTACCATGTCTTTTGACAATGAATAAGATCAGCCTTAAAATGAATTATCATCCAATTTTTAGAAGATGAGAAAAAAAAAAAGCTGTCAAAATGCATCTATACTCTCTCACAAAATAAATTCAGCATAGAAGATATAATAAAGAATAAAGTAATTAAAGAAATCATGTAACAATAATGCAATTAACAACAATCCTATCGCGTAAAAAAAAAAATATAATAAATAGCTGAATTTGATGGGCTAAAACCAAGATAGAATAAAAATAATAAGATTTACAATGAGAATTATTAATACTGAAATTATGAAATTCATGCACACAAGTGATTATTAAAAATTGTTGACAGGGGAATGAGATTAAAAAAAAATTCAGACCAAAACTGAACTTGCTGGGAAAAAATAAAAGGAAAGCTATAAGTGTAAAATTGAAGAACTAATAAAAACAGGCACTGGCGCAACCAGAATCTCTTCCATCTCTCTCATTTCCCATTTGAATTTATAAGTAGGAAAAGGACAGAAAGAGGGGTTTTATCCCCATGTCCATCCTTGTCTAATATACGTTCCTTAATGAAGAAAAGAGAGAGACGAAGAAACTCTCGTTGCGCTACTGAAAACAGGTGTTTTCTCAGAGAAATTGACTGAATTTTGCAACCTGATTACTCCAGTCATACTTTTGAAACTATATTTAATTAGGTGTTCAATTTTGATATTTTCTTTCATAATCATATCTTTTTTTTTTATAAATTCTAAGAGAGCAGTAAGGTAAACACCCCAGTAATCGGCACCCCTAAAATTTACACCAGTACCCGGCACCTATTTTTCACGACGTGAAAAATAATAGTTTAGTGGCAATTTTGGTGTTTTGCGTATTTTTTTCGAAAGTTTCACACTTGAGGTCTCAGAAAAAAATTACACAAAACACCAGGATTGCCATCAAACTAATACTTTAAACATTGTAAGAAAGGGCTGCCGGGTACTGGTGCAAATTTTAGGGGTGCCGGCTACAGGAGTGTTTACCTTAAGTGAAGCTGTGTTAGCGCTTGGTTGTTTAAAGATAAGTAATGAACTGAGTCATTCCGTGCAAGAGTACTTCAAGTCCAAAATTCTGATTTTGACAAAATCAAGCGTAAAGTGACCGTAAAAGATCAATATACCTACTCTCTTATTTAAAGAAACTAGACATAAAACAAACCAACGACATCTTGACAAAAAAGAATCAGGTGAAAAAGGAAATGCTGGACAACACGTAAAACTATTTGGTTAGGACGTTGATGTAACGGCTTTGTATTGAGCCGGGACGTCCTCACCAAATATTTTTGCGTGTTTTCGAGCATTTTCACCTGTTTCTATTATCTCTTATTTAAATGCAGTCGTTTGTGAGAGAAGTGAGTGACGTTAACTTTCCATATTCTTACTCAATGAAGTGAAGTATGAAACCATTTGAAAGGGGCTCTTGCAAACTTTTGCTGTGAGCAAATGAATAGTCCAATCTGATGTAAAAACCAGCGAAAATCACTAAAGTCACACTAAGAAAGTCTAAAATTTGGTATTAAACTCACATAACTGCTATAATGGCGGTTCACCGCAGGTCTCTTGGGAGATTCCTGTCTATTATGTCACTTCCTCTCTATGATTTGTCTCAAATTAGATAGGAATCTCTCATGATACCTGCATCTCTCCGCCATTAAGCCCAATTCTCAGCGTGAATTTTGTGATTTTATAGTGTACTTATTGTCATTTTTACAGGTTTTTATGCAAGAATCAACTCTTCAATCCCCTGTAGCAAAAGTTTGCAAGCGCCCCATTAGGTCAATAACTTGATTTGTCAAAGATTGAACTTATACCTTGAACGGGATGGCTCGGTTATTTTAGCAAAACAGATCTTTTAAAAATGATTAGATAACTTCAGATCCTTACATAGTAAAACCCAGTCAACAAAGAAAGAGTATTTGGTTCAAATCAATAGTTTTGAGCATGATTATCTTGACCTACTAAATATATGGACTTATTCTAAAATTGAACCTTACAAGAGTTGCCAGATTTACTGTGAAAGTATCAACCAAACATAGCGCAATAACAAGTGCATCAAAGGAAGGAAAAAAGAGAAATATTTGAAAAAAACTTTGAAAAAAAGGAAAAAAAGTCAATGATTGGTGCATTTAAATGTAGGAGTAGAAAAATTATTCTGAAAGGAGTCAATTTTTGACCGTGTAGAGGGAACTTCTATGCAAGGTCTCCGTCACAGAATCGGAACGGAAACTATTGGGATTTTTATTTATTTTCAATTTTTAATTTGTGAGGGGTAGACTTCGTCCAGATACCGCACAGATCGGTAATATGAATTTTTTCGAAGTCATGACAAGTCTGACACATCTATCCTATACACGTCAATAGTTTAAGAAACAATGTTGGTTATTTTTGCAGCTCCATAATGCTAGAATAGAAAATTTTGAATTTGTTCATATTCCGTCTTTCGAAATCCTCAAATGAATGATTTTATTGATAAAAACACTGTTGATTGAGAAGTTCATTAGAATAACCACATATACGCAAATATGTGGTTCTTCTCAAGAATGGAAAATCTGAATTCTCAAGCTCTAAGCTATCCATACAGAAATAGATTGTACAGGTTCATTAATTGGCTAGTTTGAACTGTTTTATGTGTGTCGCGACTCATGATTTGCTCATTTTGACCATTCAGCTGTGCCCACGTGAATCATTTCACTCAGGTAAACGCCCAGGTCTACTCATGAATCTTTGTTCGTTTCGTACGCTTGCTAAACATCTATCGTAATGAGTGATAACTGATCACCTTGCATCTGTCCAGATTGCAAACTCACACAAACGCACTACAACTATTCACACACATGACAATTGCTCGTCAACGAACTCTGATCATGAACTATAGTTCCCTGTAATTTTGACTTTTAGTACGCAAATAACTTGGAAAAACTCATTCTCCAAAAAAACCACATATTACTCGATGAAATATTTACTCTACGGTGCAGTTTTCAATCAAGATATACTTTACAGATTTCGCACATTCATAGAAAGAAGTATGAACTTTTAAAATATGCTTTGTTTTTAAAAATCGGATGAATAGAATCTGAGATACAGGCAAACAAAGTTTCAATTGCGTTTTTCTCAAAACTGTAATTCTCGTTATGAGTGGTTATTCTAAAGAACTCCTCAGTTTTAAACATTTCTGGGCTTAAAGGGATTAGTAAATAACAATTGTGGCTAGTTAAATTCACAAAAATAAAAAAACAGGAATACATGAACGTTAAAATAATAGAAAATGATTGGATCAACTTTCTTAAGATCTACGATTTTCAGCAGTTATTCTGAGAGGGAAGCTAAAATATACCATAAAACATGTTCAGGGTGGTCGCATTGAAAGATGCGGCTATTGGCTTCAAAAGCCAAAAATTACAATCTTCAAGAGCTTGGAATAAAAAGTACTTGGGTAATGACTTTTCAAAAAGTATGAGAGCTTAATCTAAATTTTTGTTGGTTTTGAATAAAAAAAAAAAATAGTAAACAAAATAAATAAAAAATGAAATAAAATGAAAAGAGATTCTTTGCAAGTGTGGTTCAAGAATAATTGTTAGAGTGATGAGAAAATAGTTAAAAACGATTGCATTGATGAAATAGGACATGACAGAAGAACTTCTGTTGTGCATAAAGAAGGTTATTTAAAATTTCCGTTTCCTTCCGCAGCGTTCATTAACATTATGAAATTATGCAAGATTTAATGACAAAGATGAATAAAATAAATAATTACAAAGAGATTTCAGGAACACAGATCACTATTTTTTAAGCATGGGATACATGAAATGGGAGAAAAAAGACCACAGTCCAGGGAATATTATAGGGAGTCGCAGATAGAATTGACAAAAAGAGAAATAAAATTTGACACAAACTACTTAATTGGTGAGATGGAGATAAATCTCTGAACTATTTCTCCTCTGATTTCAGTAATTCTTTCAGGGATGGAAGACAAAATAACTATGCCAAAGATTGGTCGATCAAAAAGGCAATGCTCAAAATTGTAAAACAATATTCATAATTCCATAAACAAGAGAATCACAATGATTAGTAAACAATCTCGAAGAATTAACTTATCAAAATTGAATTTATGAATAAACTTTTTGTACAAACAACAAAGACATCCTTGTAAAAACAAAAGTATCCCACCTTTAGTTATCAGAAAATACTATTGAAAAAAGGACAAAAAAAATATGAACAAATGAACAAATAAACGGAAAAAAAAAAAAAATCAGATTCTAAATCAGATCAGATTGATCAGATTCTAAAGGATTGTTTTTTGACCCCTGCTGCAAAGTTCTACTTGTTAACGACAACTCTATTTTCGCAAGAAATATACTGTGATAACAACAAAAAAGTACTCAGGAGCGTAGCAAGCAAAAAAACCAGCTTTAATTCAATATATTCAAGACGTAATTATCGAAAGGTCTAATCAAAACGATGTCATGAATTGAGTGCTGCTTTCCTCACTTACTACGCAACTTTAGCATTTTTTGTTGGTATCACTGTGTATACCTTGTGACAAAATCTGTAATTGAATCAATCTTCAAATTTATTGTTTTAAAATAAAATGCAACTATCCTGTTGACCCATTGTGCGCTTTAGATTAAAATCTGATTGATGAGAATTTCTCTTGTTAACCCATTGAACTTTTTTGGGCGATTTTAAAAACTGAGTCCTTCGGAAAATGATGATGTCTTTAAAAAATAATAAGGAAAGATAAAAGGAAGGAGGAAACAATAACAAAAGATTACAGGCTCAATTATCTAAACATATGTTGATGAGTCTTTTAAATCATACGAACACGCAACACATTTTGTGAGGTCTTTTTCATTGACTAAGGTACATTGAGGACACTCTCTACCCCCACTTATGAGCGGCGCTGCTTCATTACCGCTTGTTTTACTTTTCAAGCACATTTCACAAATTTTTACAGAATTTTTGTTGAGATAGGTGCAGTTGACGCAACTCCACTCACCAGGGGATATTAGGTTGACTACAAGTTCAGACGTATCGACAAGCAGACTATCATTTCGTATTTGATTATAACTAGTTGAGTGTTTGGACGGTTTATTCCCTAATTCGGTAACTAAGTTTATTTTTGATTTACTCGGACTATAGAGAGACTGATAACTACTTGGCGAGTACGTTGATGGGTTATCATTAGAACTCAACCTTTGGCTGGAGTCGGTGGTATCGGAAATCTCGTGCTTCGACCTACTGCTTGAACTGACCGAAAGTTTCGCTACGGAGTTGCGCAATTTAGCTGAATCGTCCAGCATTGGCACCCGACCATTGACTTTTAAATTATCTAGACTGGAGGAATTATATCCTGATTTCGACTTGGTCACATTTTGTGGTTTTGTTAAATTTCTAACATCGCTTGCATTTGTGAAATCCCAATCGCTACTTACGGACCCATCATTTTTTCCTAAGGTCGGAAATTTAGATTTGGATCCGTGGAGAGGCATGTCATCCGACGGCGTAGACCTACTGCAAGTATCCGTTGAGTACCTATCACAGCTACTCTTCCGTTGGTGACTAATTATCTTGTGGTCTGAATTGCTTCGACGATGACAGTAGTAAGTCTCTTGAGGTGGGTCTAACTCAATTAATTGACCAGTCGGAACTGGATAGTTATAATTCGCTGGCACCGTAGTTTGACTGGGGTATGGGTAATTCATCATGACAGATGGACAGTGATATCCGTTTACCCATGGTGGATAAACATCATGCGGTTTTAGAGGCATAGTTTGACAGTATGATTGCGAATAGCTTGGCATGGGTGTCTGCATTGAAGGACAGTACGACGGGCAAGTGTAATGATCTGCGGGGTAGTGATTATACAAGCAGTCTTGCATCGAGACCGGCTTATACGTTGGATAGTGGGAACAGAGAGAGTGAGTTGATGCTGTCATGTGATCAGAGTGTGGTGGGATGGTGCCGTTGATGATTGCGTCAGCCAATTGCTCTGGAGAACAAACATATGATTTTCGATACTGTAGAACTTGCTGCCAGCTACAGGGAAATTTCTTCATCACTTCTTCATACACTGTGCGCAGGATCTGAGGAAACAAAGAGAGAAAAAATATTATTACAATGAAAAAACTAAAAAATCACATACTTACAATCTACAATACCTACATAAAGTAGACAAAGAAATAAGACGGAAAACCAACCAGCAATGGCTTAACATAAAAGGAACAGGTGTGAAGGAAAATGCTGGAAAACACGCAAAAGCAATTTTGGTGAGGATGCTTTGGCTCAAATCGCACCCGTTTTTAACTGGATTTGAAAAATAGACAAGAAAGTAAAAAACAATTTAAAAGTGTGGAGAGAGCAGTGTTGCCAGATTGGGGTGAAAAAGCCGTACGCTTTACATTGATTTAAATGGGGACGATACGGCTTTTTACCCTCGATCTGGCAACACAGGGAGAGAGTCACTACTCCTGCACACTATAAAACAGGAATCAAACATATTCCTGTGTTTACATGTTGTAGGATAAGCGGCTGTCTCCACATTTTGAAATTATTTTTTTATAATTTTTTTATTTTTTAAAATTTTCCGGTTGAAAATGGCAGCAATTTGAGCTGAAACGGTCTCACTCAAATTGTTTCTGCCAGTTTCCCAGCATTTCTTCGTACTCCTGTAACTTTTATCTTAAAGTAGAAAACATTTCATCACTTTGCAATAATCTTACGAAACCTTTACTATATTTTTCCTTATTAATCTGCTCCTAATTATAAATTTTTTGTATTTTATGAAGTTAATTTGGCTTATATTATTTTTTTCCTTTACTCTTGTTCTTTTGTTAGTCAAGTAAAATTTATTTTAGTTTGAACAATAGTCCTACTTTAGTTTAATAAGTTTATACCCAACCCGATTAGATTTAGATTTAAGCTACATAACTTTTCTCGTACTTCTATCACCTAGGATTACAACGTTTCTCAAGACTGTAGATACTGAAAAATGACCTGTAAAGGGAAAGTTTCTTCGTTTTCTTTTATCCTTTCCTTTTCTTTCTACTTTTTTCATTTTTTTTCTCTCTATTTGCGCCTCCCACCATTGCAAAGACCACGGAGGCTATTGCTATGCCACTGGCTACTGACAGTGTTACAGTATTCAAAATTAAAGAAAACTAAGTTACCTGGCATTCAACCATTGCTATAAGGCAATCCTTCGAGATATCGATAATTCGAGCAGGATTCATGACATTATCGAGAACCATGGAATTATCGTTTGAGTGTTTGTAACCCATCTTCTCCAGCATGATTTCAGCTCCAACCAGCCCTGACTCGACGTGATGCTTGTAATAACCGCTGTACAGCTGGAATGAGCCACAAGGACAACACATTTAGCAAATTTTGAAAATTTTCAAGGGGAAGATATATGAACTACAAAATTTACCTTTGGTATATTTCTGGATCATTATTTTCTGTTTATTGATCTGCGGGCCGATCATTTACTTCATCGTTAAACCGATCGTTAAGAATGTGTATGAGTGATTCTATTGGTCGAACATTGTAAAACTTAGCCGTTGCTATGGTAACCATCATTATAGTGTCCGTTTTTTAAAGGTTACTCATGAATAGCCTTTATAAAATGAGACTCTTAACGATGGTTACCATAGCAACAGCCAAGTTTTACTATTTTTCACCAATAGCATCACTCGTAGACCGTTTTAACGATCGATTGAACGATAAAGTAAATGATCGGCCCTCTGATCATTATTATATTCTGGTATTCTTAGAACAAAGACTTTTGCTGCTTCAAATTCATTAAAATATTCAAAATCAAAACTCACCTTTATCTGACGGTACTCTTTCCGCCACGGTTGCGATAGTAAGTTTTCTGCATACACGGCAAGGGCTGACCATGCATTCGACGCTTTATAAGCACTGAAATTTTCTTTCGATTCAACGCTCCTATGCAATACATGCCTCGTCCCATCAAAACAAAATTTATGGCTGTGTGGTACTAAATACAGGTATTCTCGGATGTACCCTGCAAATAAGATAAATACTGCTTTTATTTGGAATAAAAATAGAAAATTTGAAAATCATGAAGACAAATTTTGATAAATGAAGGCCTGTGGATTTAGGATGTTCAAGGAATCAGCTGCAAAAATTAGAGCAGCTCACATTTTTTAATAAATGCAACAAAATGGGACACAATGAAACAAGATGGAACAGGTTAGCTGAGTGTGGTCAGTTTAGCATTCTAATTAAAAAAAAAAAAAAAAAAAAAATGTTCGATCCAATGAGGCTCTTGCTAACTTTTACTATGAGCGATTGAATAGGTGGCTCTTGAGTAAAATGCAGCAAAATTACAATAAGCGCATTAAAAAATTAAGAAATACACTCACAGACTCACAATATGACTTTAAAGTTTGAGGCGCAAAGGCGAAGCTGGACAGGTACCACAGGCGATTCCTATCGAATTTAAGACTTCTCTCTGGGTGTTTTCACGGAGAGAATGACGAATTAGACAGGAATTCCCCATAATGATTGAGCTCTGCCATTCAAGCGCAAAGATTTTCAAAGAGAATCATCAAATGATGCATTTTGGACAATTTGGAGGCACGTTTCCAGGGTATATCATCAGCCACATTGGGAAAGTGGCTCCAAATAGTCCAAAATGCATCATTTGATGATTCTCCTACCTCTGTTTCACAATGTAAACGGAGAAATCTGAAGGAATTCTAAAGTAAAGGCCGACTAGCGGAGGTTTTTTTGTAAAGTCTCTAAATTGCACTCAAAGGCATCTTCAAGTCTAGTAATCTAGGGATCTCTTTTTTATGATTCCCACCCTTAGCTCCAAATCCTTGCACGGATCTGTTATTCATTGCCTTTCTAATTCTTTTGACTTTATCACACCCTTTTTTGATCTTAACTGTGAATTAATTTTACCACCTATCGCACCTCCTTAAACAACTAATTCTTAAATATTCATAATTTGGCTCTTTAATTTCAATTTTCAATTTCAATTTTAAATTTAATTCTTAATTTTATTTATCTTACTATCTCATTTTTCCTCATTTTATTTAATCTCTATTCAAATATTTAATGCTTGTTATATCTAGTATACTGCCTATTGTTATGTATGTTTTGTTATATTGTTCAAGGGCTTGTCTCGTTTAGTTTAATATAAATAAGTAGTAGTAGTAGTAGTAGTAAAGTCCAGCCCCCCAAACACGTGGTTCGTTATGCTGATATTTCACAGCGAACGACTGGACTGCATAAAAAAAGAAGGGGTAGGAAAGACAATCAAAGTATTCTAAAGCAAAGGATAGGAAAGAGGAAAGGAACGGCAACCTGCCAGGGACTCTCAAATTGGGAAGGAAGTATTTGTAAGTAAATAAATAAATCAATAAATTATACTACAACAACTACTACTTCCTTCCTTTCTTTATTTTTTTGTTTTTCCTTCTTTTCCCCATTCTTTTTCTCTCTTTTCTCCAGCTCCCTCTTTTTCTTTCCTCTCTATCATCCATATAGGGATGGGGGGGGGATACTTTGCCCGACTATCTCAAATATTGGAGGAGCAAAGGATGGATACTTGAAGTATAAAACACAGATATGGACTGGCTGAATGAAATGAGCAGTCAAACCTTCTAATTTCTTCCGCTTTTCAATTTTACAGGGACTTTCATCCGTTTTCAAATAGCTCAAATGAAGTTGATCTATTTGATGCTGCAAGCTCTTGGATAGCTGAGCAGCAGTCATGATGCATGTAAAGATGGTGATCCAGCTAAGAGAATGTGTTACAGTCTGGAAACCAAAAATAGAAGACAAAATATTAACGATGATATATTTATGATGATACTTAAAAGCAAAGAATTTAAAATGTTTTTTTTTTTCACCAAAAAGAGAGACACTGAAAGCAAGTTTGAAAAGAAGCTGGATGAGCCCCTAACTTCAGAAACCAAAGTGGTCCACAACACTGAATTTCACCGGAGAAACAGAAAAGCTGTTTAAATGGAAAGGCCAAATAGGTTATTTATTTCAAAAGTTTCAAATTTCATGTTTCTTGTTGAGAGCTAAGTTTTTGGTAAAGCTAACGCACCTCTATTAACGGTAGGATTTTCCACAAAAAAAACAATTTTTGAAATTTATTGAATACTTTGCTTTTTGCACTTAGCTGCTCAGTTAAATTTCAAACAAAAAAAAACCACAAATAGACAGCAATCTTGGGAACATAGGTAAATAACAATTCTTTACTCTGAAAAACATTGATTTATCATCGCTATCAAATTAGAATTGAAAGGCAATGGATATTTTAGGAAGGTTTAAATAATGATTCAATTTGGACATACTTAGAAGCAGCTTAGTATGTCAGACGCTTTTTACAGAGAAAACCTCATCGACTAATTTAAGATGGTGAAGAATGTCAAATAAAAAAGGTGAAAGTCAATTGTAATTTAGGGATAGTGAGGGGAAATGGAACATATTTTACATTCACAGCACTAAGTACTTACCCGCCTACGAGAGTAAACTTTTCAAACATTTCATAAAGAACTCTTTAAAAATTATCAAAGTAACACTGAAGTAACAGAGCAAATTTAAGAGCAGCTCACACTGAATACTTATCAATAACAATAATCATTGATCGCAATTGTAATTTGATATTAAGAGCTGCAAGAGAGCAAAGGACGCTACAGAAGCACATTCCGAGGAACGCTGCCAATTACTCAAATTCAAGTAAAAGTTGGAAAATGGATCTAAAGTTGGGTAAATGCTGGAAATAGATTCGTGCGAAAAGAGGCCGGAGGGGAAAGGAAAGTTACGTTACGATCATTCAGCTTGTCCATAAATAGATACAGAATAATGGCCAAGAGTGCACATCAGATGCAGAGGCAGCCACACTATCTGCTACAAGAGAAATATGAAGACTTACATGATTCTGAAATCATCGTTTCGCTGAAAAACATTAAACTAGGAGAGTAAGAAAGATTTGAATAAATTTAAAAACAAAATGATACGACTAAACAGGAGAAAATTTGACATCAGTGACTGTTTTCACCTCAGAAAAACAAGACCAGATGAGATTCAAAACAAAAAGTAAAATTTGAGGTTAGGAGTTTTTGCTTCTTTTGAGAAAGCCTTTCGACTTGCCTTCGACTCAGGTCGCACTGAAAGTCGGTAGAGAGGTGGAGTGTGGGGGTGGGTTGGTCGGTCGATTGAAACCAGATTGAAACAAGGAAGAAACTCGAGTTCCCGTGTGTTATGTTGTGGAAAATAAAGGGACAGGAGAAAACGAAATATTGAAACTTGAAAGTCTGCTGAAGTCTTTTCTCCATTTGGACGCAACCCGAATCGAAGAGACAAATCGCTCTTCTCAGGCTGAACATCTTCCGAAAAAGAAAAAATTGAAAATGTCAAGAGAGAAAAAAAAAAATCGATGTAATACGCCTGAACAGAATTCTGCTGCAAATAATTTCATATTTACGCGCATTCCTTCAATGGTCACACACAGCATGCTTCTCGATCAATAAATTTAATAATCTACTGTCCAATTCTTTGTCAAATCACAACGCTTAACAGTATTGAGGGAAGTATCTACGTCCGTCTCCATAAGAGCTCATAAAATCTGCAGGCGCCCGTATATTTCAGATACAGGGTGACTCAAAAGTCCGGCGACCCCCTTCTATTTTTTGGACGGCTGCAGATAAAAATCCCCCATTCTGAAACTCAGTGTCACAACTCAGACATTCTGACATTTTTGAAGCACCCCCCCCCCCCCCCCCCTCAAGGGAAGTTATGAGCCCCAACTAAAAATTTTCATATGGCAACCCCCATCTTGTGATACATCGATCGAAAGGACGTAAAAAACTGAGCATTTGGCGCAAACCACCGTTCGATATAAAGTTCGATTTGGACCCATTTTCAAAAAATCATTACTCCTATTTTTAAAGCTGGAATTTCAAAAACTAGAGGTCTAAAACACTCTAAACAGCAAGTACTTTTCAGAAAAAAATGATCATTTTGTCGCAAACCGAAGGTTCATATAGATTTTCGCATTCGAGATATCCTATGTCAAAGTTTGATTTACAAGGTTCGATATATATCGAATGCGAAAATCTATATGGACCTTCGATTTGCGTCAAAATGATCAATTTCTTATGCCCTTTCGATCGATGTATCACTCAATAGGTGCCGTCTTTTGGAATTTTTCAGATAGGCACCCCCCGAGCGGTAAAAACGTAAAAAATGCTTGGGGGCCCTAAACCCAAATTTTGACTAGATTTGTGCCCGATTCGTATTTTTTCTAAAAAGTACTTGCTGTTTAGAGTATTTTAGACCTCTAGTTTTTGAAACTCCAGCTTTAAAAATAGGAGTAATGATTTTTTGAAAATGGGTCCAAATCGAACTTTGACTTTCGATATATCGAAAACAAACATCGATATCGAACGGTGGTTTGCGCCAAATGCTCAGTTTTTTACGTCCTTTCGATCGATGTATCACAAGATGGTGGTTGCCATATGAAAATTTTGAGTTGGGGCTCATAACTCCCCTGGGGGCGGGGGGGGGGGGTCCCCCAAAAAATGTTGACCCCCTCAAAAGATAGTTTCTTTTGAGTTATGAAGTTGGTTATGAATATCCCCCAAGTTTCGTTTTTTTTTTATAATTTTTTATCTGCAGCCGTTCAAAAAATACAAGGGGGTCGCCGCACTTTTGGATCACCCTGTATAGGGACTCTAGTCTCGAGCTTTTGGATGGTTGCCTAAGACCCGTTTTTTTTCCCATCCGCTGCCCACCCGCTGCAGCGGCTGGCGTCCAGCAAACCGTTTCTCTCAATTCCGCTGGCAGCGAATGGATTTCATCCGCTGCCAGCAGATGCCAGTGGTCCCAGCGGTCTCTTGAGGCCGCTGGGCGTCCGCTGGATAGGCCTTTTTTGTTTACATCTGTGTTTACAAATGGGAGAATCGGGCGAACCTAACCTCTTCAAGCAAAATCCAGCGAATTGACAGAAACGGTTCGCTGGACCGATGGATCAGTGCAGTCCCAGCTAAATTCTCGCTGGATCAGTGCAGTAGATGGGAAAAAAAACGCATCTCTATCGAAAGCCGAGGTGTGAGGTGTTTACAAATGTTGCCGATTAGATGGTCACGACAGTTTAAGTTTAGGAGATTTTAGTGATAAATGCGGTGTTAATGTTAATAATTTTGTAGCTAATCGTAGATACTGTGCGTCAATGTGTTATTGATGGGTGTTTAAATATAATTAGTCTTATTAAATCCTCGCAACTATGACTTGGGGCTTTGTCACTTGCGGCCCAAACGAAGCCTTAGTTATCTCAGGTAATTTCTTGTCATTTAATAATATTTACTGTATTAACTAATTATGGTTCGCCTCACATTTAATATTGGTATTCTAAAATGATAAAGGGCTCTCTCACTGGTTTTATCAGCTCCTCTCCAATAGAATTCGGAAGTTCATTTTAGGAAAAGTTTGCTTACTAAACATGTTGATATATTTTTCTTAAGTTTCTCAAGTGTTTGTAGAATTATTCCTGAACGTAGTCATATCTGTCCGCTGTTTTGCATCTGTAAATTCAATCTCTTTCTTTATGCTGTGCTATTTGTAGGTATCAGCATTGTTGGACCAGTATTTGCCTGTGAAATCGACTTTAAAGCACAGTAAACCTTGTTCAACTTTCAAGCTTTTGTGAGGTTAGGGTTGTCGAATTTGTCATTCAGCTTAAAATTATCTCAACGAGTTGTCATTCTCTTGACATGATGAAACTGTTGTTTTGAAACAGGGTGGAGCTGCACTATCTCATGCAAAGAATGTAACTTGCATTTATCTCACTCAAATATTGGTTTAGTTGCGAGGTTTGCCGAGTTATTCTAACCAGCTCTCATACTATGCTCAAGCCTTGAGCTTGGTTTACCTTCTTATCTTTTTTATTTTCATGCCTAAATATTTTTTTGATGTTTGAAAATTGTCATATTTTTTCTTTATTTTTTGAAGATGGCAGGAGAAAGGCTACACAAATTTCTTTATCAATTCAAGTATTAATTATTTGGCTGAGAGCCGCTTAAGCCGCTGTTGACCTATCAGCAAGGGCCATTTTTTCTTTTTTTTGTTATGTTTTCAACCACAAAGTATGATCCTAAGCACTTTCTGATCTTTTTTTTGCGATATGGGAAAACAAAAATTTGACGAGTTACAAGCTGAGTAAGTAAAAACTGTAGACAAGAGACAAGCAATCCGAACACCCCAAAATTTTGGGTTTTGGAAAAACTAGAAATTTCAAGGATAGGAAATTTTGTAGTTTTTTTCACTACTTTGGAATAACGCAAAGTTGTTCATGTTCAACATTTTAAAAGCTTGTTTTTTGCTCCTTCTGCTTGATCTAGAGCTTATTTCACGAAAGAAGACCGGTGACAGATTATGTGGCTCGCTGCGCAATGACGTGATTGCGTTCTTGCACATGCGCTAAAACAGAAACTCGTCTCCGCGCAGTAAACAAACCTATCTGTCATCGGCCAACTTTAGTGAAATAACCTCTACCTATTATTCAATAAAACCGAACTGTGATGAGTTGTAACCAGTAAAAAAGAGGACAACTTCTTCAGATGTAGACACCGCTTGACTTGTGAGTATCTAATAATCAAAATGTGTCAGCTCTATCCTTTACTTAATTAAGTTCAATTTAAATAATTAATATTTGATTTAAATTAATGTTATGTGTTATTGTGTTGTTTCAGGATGCTGTTACACAAAACCACATTTAGTTGCCGGTGGCCGAGCATTCGTTTGGCCAACAGTGCACTGTGTTCAAAGGTATGCAATTTTATTCCCATCAGTTTTCTATTTTTCATAGAAATTTGAGTTTTCAGTAAACCAACGTGCCTCGGACACAAGGACACGTCCTGATCATGATGAATCTATTGTGTAAACAAATTTCAAAACTCCTCTATGGAAAGTTTTAAAATGATGAATCATATCCTTCATAGAAATAGACGTAGAAGTAGAATATCTTTATATGAAAATCCACAAAGGCTATAATTGTGTCAGAGAACCAAAAATTAACAATTTAAATTTTTTTACAACTAGCGCATTTTTTCATGACATTAGTTAGATGTATACACAAGACAACAATATGAACTAATTTGAGATAAAATAAAAACTAATAATCTATCATTCAGATTACATTAACTCCTTCATGGAGTTAGGACACTGCTGAACTGAGAACTTTTTGAGTTCTTGTTTAAGGTGATTCTATGGCAAACTCCCGGAGATTTAATCCGATAGAAGGCGTTGCTTGTTGCTGGCTCCGAAAATAGCCGGTTTTTGACGGTTTTCGGCTATTTTCTCAGAACAGACAATTAATAGACAAAAAATCAGATTGTCAGCACCTGCGTCATTTTTTGCTTGATTTTTTGAGTCATAAACGGGCCAAATTGGTTCAGAAATAAAGACGTAATTATGCAAGGAAAAAATCATATGTAATTTGGAGTTGTATCAGTAAAGATTACAGGTTTTTCGGTTTCACCTGTAATCTTTACTGATACAACTCCAAATATAGTATACCTGCACGGAAGCTTGCTTATGGATTTAGTCACCCTGTGGATCACTGACCCTTTTTGTTTGTTTTCATTTGGTTTTTTTTTGGTTTGAATTTTTTGCAGAATATCCTTAAATACAATGACTCTTCAGGTTGAAAGTCCCACTGTGTATACTAGTCAAGGAGTTCCTATATCTGTCACGGGTGTTGCTCAGGTACGTTTGCTCCTTTTCACATGTCATTAGTACCTATTGTTAGAATGTATCATGAGTGATTGTACTGTCTAACAATTTAACTTTTCCAGAATTTTACTCCTCTTTTATCTATCAATTCTTTAGATCAAGGTTCGGACGAAAGGTGTTGTTAGGTTTGTGCGATATTGATTTTGGTATTTTTTTTGTTTTTTTGGTGCTATTTGAGATCACAAACTAGGTTGAACTTGTCATGGATAACAAAAGCCCGAAGCATACATAGCATTCCTGTATCATAATATCTCTAGGTTACTTTTAAGGTGATTCTTAGGTTTGTTATAGTCATACCCAAATCAACTGAAGCTTTACACTCCTTGTCTGCCTTCCTTCACCACAACAAACCAAGCGAACTCGCCAGCCGACTATTGCCGGCGTCGGGTTTTTGCCTACTTCCATCTTCACTTGCATCTCTATTCAAAACCCCGTACCTTCGTGCAAAGCTGCCCAAAGAACGAGTAAAGATGATGCATCATCTCGTCCACTCAGCAAGGGTGCATAGCGGAGAGAGTAATAATGAGTGCTGACAAGTGAGGGGAAAAGGCAGGGTTGCCATTTTGCGTATAATCAATGCTATTTTTCTATTCACCGATAATTTCACCGGTTGAGAAAAGATTACGCAGTTCAGTTCAGTGTATGACTGTAATGCACGAAAATACTCGCATCTGTAATCTTTCCTCAATCGGTGGAAAAGCCGTTAATTAATTAAAATATCCGCAAGTTTTTAAAAGTCATCGACGACTCCACTGGTTGAGAAAAGATTACAGAAGCGAGTATTTTCGTGCATTACAGTCATACACTGAACTGAACTGTGTAATCTTTTCTCAACCGGTGGAATCATCGGTGAATAGAAAAATAGCATTGATTATACGCAAAGTGGCAGCCCTGGGAAAAGGAGTGTCAAGTGTTTGTTGATTTAGGTTTGGCTAAAGTTCCAACCGAAGGCTCCACAATGCACCTGCTTAAGAAGTCAGCAGCTTTTGGCTAAAATTGATGAATATACCTACGCTAAATGCGAAGATTTAAAGAATGTCGGCTCTTGTAAGCATACTTCAGGGAGATTCCCTGAAAGTTTCAAGCTGACATATTCAAAAATTAAGCCGGGATAATGGAAAAATACGATGATTCCCAGAAGGCTCAATGAGTGCGAGTGAGGCAGATAGACATGGTATCGCCCGCTCTGACGGAGCTTATGCCGAAATTAATTTCTAATGTTATGGCTCTAAAATTCTTAACCAGTTTTGCTCATTTTGGGCTTATAAAAGCCAATAAAAAATTATGTAAGTGACAATTTCTTTGGATTTTTGTTTTTTTGTTTGTTTTCGATTAAAAATGCCAAAAGCACGATTTCCCCAATGGTGACTAGTGGTGCAATCCATCGGATTGAAATCTGGAAAGATTATTATACCTGGAATCACTGTGAAATACCAAAAAAATGAGCTAGTTTCTCTCGAAAGAGGAAAAAACAAATTTTGGACCTCTTTCGATTTTGAAGAAAGTAAATTTTGATGTTTTAAGATAAACAGACATTTTCAATTTTAAGATGGGAATAGATCTTTTGCACACTTATGCCTCAGAAATATGTGGTATAGATTCCCATTGAAACTGATAAATACACTATAGGTGCTATTCAGAAATTTTCCTCGAGATCTCCATAGCTTGGCTTGGCTTGGACTTGAAGCGTCCTCTAGATTCAAGTAGCAATTCAGAGACATACCTTGAGCTAAGATACTTTGAGATTTCTCAAGCAAGTTTTATGGGATTTTCAAGTGAGATTTGAGACTCAAATTTGCAATTCAGAGGCGCTCCACGACTGCCCAGTAGTGCACTCAAGGCAAACCTGAAGGAGAAATTTCTAAGTAGCTCGTTAGCTACCTAGAGCTAAACTCAGGATTCATCCTAAATTACTGCTTTACGGCGTTTGTCTCTGAATTTCAATTTTTCTCTCTTGACTTGACTGGACATCAGTATTTCTGAAGCGAAGCCAAATCAAGGATATCTCAAGGAAAGTTTCTAAAGTGCACTCTAAGAACCTTGAAAATTCACACTCACTAACCCTTTCCAGTCAAAATTTTTCTTTACCTATCTACCAACCAAATCCCCCCCTCCCTGGTTGTAATTCAGGGCTGACCTGAAAATATTTACACACCTGTTAGAATTGTCTGTCAGGTACTACTAGACATATTATACTTAAATAGACATCTAAATATTGTTGGAATAGCCGCAACACACGGCTAGAAAGGGTTAAGTATAAATGCTTTTTTTTAAATTGTTTTATTTCAAACAGCGCGCCTGCAATTTCTATACAGTCAAACAAAGCAATTGTTATAATCATCACCAAGTCCAGCCACCTTTAGCGCTGATTACAAGTTCAGCATACAACAATTATCAACAGCGACAGTAGAAACCTTGAAAAATAAATTAAACTTTTTCGTATCTTTCAGGTGAAGATTCAGGGGCAGAATGAAGAAATGCTGTTGACTGCATGTGAACAGTTTCTTGGCAAAACAGAGAAAGAAATACAACATATTGCTCTGCTAACTTTAGAAGGCCACCAAAGAGCTATTATGGGTGCAATGACAGTAGAGGTAACTTCAGTTTTTTTTACATTCATATCCTTTCAATGTTTTTAAATTTTTACATATAACAATAATGGGTTTCTTGCCTTGCTGTAACCTTTTTTGTCAATATACCTTCTAATAAAATAATAAATACAATGTTTAAAATAAATGTGGAATTTAGTTAAGAAGAAGAGATATTTTGCTAACAAAGGAGTAGGATTAAACAATTGTAACATGTAGGATTCTATTATGAGAGATGGTCTTAAATGACAAGGAGTTTGCAGAGAAGACATCTACGTCATTAATTCTGCAATGAAAATAAGCTCAGTCGATTTTTTTGACAAATCATTAAATGTGTTTGATTCTCCCTCTAATTTTTCAAGTCTCAGGCGACCTTGACATTCCGCCTGTGCGTTTGATGGAAAATTTAAAACTTTTTTGTTCAATCATAGTTTCGAAGTTTCAATCAATCCATAACTTGTTGAGCTTTTAATTCTGTTCTCAAACAAATAAACATTTGAGGATGTTGACCAGGTAATTTTTGATCGAACAAAATTTCAACATTTTTTTATTGATTTGGAAGTTTCAATTAACCGTAACTTCAAAAATTTTAAACTGTCAAAAAATTAGTTTCAATTGATCGTTGTCTGTTTTAAATTCACAAGCCTACCTGACCTTACTGAGTCCGAATTAACTGATTTCTCTGGCTGAATTCAGATTCTAAAATCTACAATCATCTTTGATGATTCCTCTGAAACCATCTACTCCAAGAAGTGACTAAATTCTTGAAAAATTGTATCGCTTATTTCCATTTGAATCGGTATTCCTACATATTTTGTTGTTTTTACATTTATTAACAGGGAAATGTGTTAATCTTTTTCTTCTAGGAGCTGTACAAAGACCGGAAAAAGTTTAGTAAACAAGTTTTTGAAGTTGCCTCCTCTGATTTAGTTAATATGGGCATCACGGTTGTCTCATATACACTGAAAGACATTCGAGACGAAGATGTAAGTGGACATCTATATTTCTAACAAGGGGAACGTCTCAAGTGTCCGCCTCCGATTTTGATGAAATATAGCTCAAAATCTTCATTGAGTGACGCTGATTAACACCCTGTATTTACTTTTTGCCAATGCGCCTTTAAAGTTGGTGAAAAAAAAGTTCAAAGTTCGCAGCTGAACTGCGTGAAATCGTCGGAGCGTGCTAAGCGTGGCGAAATCGTACGTCCATCCTTCAGTCAGCCTGTGGTGTAGTGGCTCAGGCGCACGACTCGCATGCGCGCGGTCCCTGGTTCGATCCCCTGTGATATAAATACGTTTTTGCACATACTTTTCCTCCCGTTCTGGAGTGTTCCTCGCCAAACTATCCTTTGAAAACCTTCCCAAAATTATTTTTACATTAATTTTACATCATTCCTGTGGATAGAAGGTTCGTTGTAAGTACGTCGAAATCAACAATTCGACCACACTCGAGTGGGTGTCCCGATAAATGTTTCACAAAGAAGAAATAACACACGAATAATTTTGGAAAGGTCTCTCACGAGTCACCTCTGACACTTGTATGGACACTGAAATACCCTCCAAAAATAATTTATAAAAATAGAGGCAGGAATAAAAAATCGTAGTTATGAGAGAAAAGATTCTTCCTAATTTGCGATGTGGAGCTCCAAAATTATTCTTATATTATTCTTTCCTTATGTAACATTTATCGCGAACACCCACACGAGTGCGGTCGAATTGTTGATTTCGACGTACTTACAACGAACCTTTTATCTACAGGAATGATGTAAAAATAATGTAAAAATAATTTTGAGAAGGTTTTCAAAGGATAATTTGGCGAGGAACACTCCAGAACGGGAGGAAAAGTATGTGCAAAAACGTATGTATATCACAGGGGATCGAACCAGGGACCGCGCGCATGCGAGTCGTGCGCCTGAGCCACTACACCACAGGCTCACTGAAGGCTAGCTATACGATTTCGCCACCCTTAGCACGCTCCGACGATTTCACGCAGTTCAGCTGCGAACTTTGAACTTTTTTTTCACCAACTTTAAAGGCGCATTGGCAAAAAGTAAATACAGGGTGTTAATCAGCGTCACTCAATGAAGATTTTGAGCTATATTTCATCAAAATCGGAGGCGGACACTCGAGACGTTCCCCTTGTAAGTTCTTTTTTATCAATCCCTGATCATTGTAACCTATCCTCAAAGGTTTGCTTTTATTTCTCTTTTTTCTGCTCCTTAAATTTAAAATCAAAAGAAATGAACTTGGCTCTTTTATTTTTATTTGTGAAACATTACATGGAATTTTCCGGACATAATTTACGATTGAAAAATCAAGATTATAAACAATAATTAGAAAGATATCTGAAAAATGTGTGAATCATGTGAGAGCTTCAAATGAGTCAAATAACCTGGTTTCCTAAAAAAAAAAAAATGTCAATGCTTAAATGTCTTTTAAGCAATAGCCTAGTTTATGCGAGAGATCTCAACCCGGGTTCTAGAACCTGGGTTCAGCTGAACCCGGGTTGAGATGCTCGCATAAACACTTCGGTTTTCGCTAAGCTCGGGTCCGACTCGACCCCGATTCGAACCCGAGTCGAGTCGGTGAACTCGGGTTGAGATTTTACGCATAAACACCTCGGAGTTTAGAACCCGGGTTCACGCGGCATCGATGTCACCAATTTGAACGAGGTTAAACACGTGTCTTATGCGGTTGCACTTGTCCGTACCGCACCGTCGCCGCCATTTTCATCAAAAACGTAAACAAACACAGTGAAGAAGAAAAAAGAAATCCTTTGAACTCGAGTTCAAATACACGGGTGTTTATGCGCTATCCTGAGTTGGACCTGGGTTGAAACTCAACTAGGGTTGACTCAACCCAGGTTCAGATCTCTCGCATAAATGAGGCTAGTAAAATGAGTCTTTTGCTGTGAAATATTTGCATAAGGAACCACTGTGCTTGGGCGACTGGACTTTACTACTTCTACTACTACTACTACTTTTTTATTTTGACCTAAATAGATTGATTTGTTCTTTCATTATCATTTCGTTTGCTTTTGTTCAGGGTTATTTGAAAAGCTTGGGAATGGCAAGAACAGCTGAAGTCAAAAGAGATGCAAGAATCGGAGAAGCAGAAGCACGAAAAGACTCACAAATAAGAGAGGCCATCGCCGAAGAAGAACGGATGGCATCTCGGTATGTCTTCACCGATCTATCCATTTTTTTGTTTGTGGATGCAGGCATTCTTTAAAGTTTCACGTCTTTCTTATTATGGAAGTCTCTGTCCAAAATCAATAGCTGCTTCCATGGGAGCCGCGTGTAATCCGAACAAGTTACAGTAGAATCTCGATTTCGCCGGACCGAAAATGTTGTCCGGATAATCGAATATCCGGTTAATCGAAATCTGCCAAAAACCGCGATCTAGACGCTCTGAAATGCAGTCAGCGAAGATTTCTTTAAAACGCCCCTTCAAAGGCAAAGTTATGCAACCCATGTACGGTTATTCCTGCCGCGTAAATACGGAGCTACCCATTTGATAGGACATCGTGTTTTCTGGTTATTTTCTTTCTTTTTCAAGCAATATTAAGGAGAAATTCGGTTAGATTCGTTGCCGGACTGCGAATTCCGTCCGGATACCTAATTGAACCTTTCGGACAACCAAAATCCGGAAAATCGAAATGTTCGGACAACCGAAATCCGGATGATTGGAAAAAAAAAATATTGAAAGTATGGGGATTTCGCTGGGACCGGCCGGAAAATCCGGCATGTGTCTGGAAATTAATTGATTTAGTTGAAAAATGAAAGTACCCGGTGAACTGAGAACAGGGATATTTTTGGTTTTTTTTTGAACAAGTGGTTCCTGAGAAACGTGAAAAACGGCGCTTTATTCTAATCGACAAGAATACATGTGTTTAAATGGGGATAACCATCGGATGACGTCATGAGACACCTAGTTTTTACAACTTTAAACCGGTGATCTAGTACCCGAAAAAATTTGTAAAAAATACCTCTTACTCAGCTCATGTAGTACTTTACGATAAGACAATAAAAAAATCGTTTGAAATTGGTCCATTCAGTTCAAGCGTAGTGAAGGGTAAGGAGGATTTAAGGGGGAAAACTTTGGACACTCACGCATGAGTTTTGTGCTTAAAATTGTTAAAAACTTTCTTCACCCCCTCTTCCTGGTGATGATATAATCAACTAATCAACATTAATCTTGACGTTTATCAAAAAAAATAATTAAAATGGTTCTCTTGAAATTTTCAGGTTTTTAAATGACACAGAAATAGCCAAAGCTGCCAGGGATTTTGAGCTCAAAAAAGCTGCGTATGATGTCGAAGTTCAAACAAAGGTAAGTTCATGTAAATTCATCCAAAGCATTCATGAAGACTTGAATATGCACTTACCTTGTAAATGATGTGTGAGGGGGGGGGGGGCTCTTAATATTTTGTTTAATAAATAATTATGTATTTAATGGTTTTTTTTTTTTCTTTTTGTACATAAATGAGCTATTTTTCCTAGCTATCGTATGCATCAAACATCTGCTAATAACTAATAAGTGTGACACATAAATAGGTAACTGTTTATTTCATATTAATAGTTATGATAGCGTAATTAACAGTAATAAAAAGGTACTGAGTACATGTTGGTAGGAAGCAAGATTGCTTACTCTAGAATATGATTTTGATATCAACGTATCTAAACGGTAGAATGCATTTTTACGGAGAAATACTTTTAAGTCCACAAAAAATCATCCGATCTCTCCTTCTGTGTATTGACACACAAGTGCTGTTGGCAGATCATTGAATTGTTGCTTTGATGCATATGCCACATTAGACTTTGAGGAGGAGTATTAGACTCTCCCCAAATCCATGTCATTATGTCACATTATTCACATTACTTCGCAAGTGATATTAAGATGATTCCAGGATTGATTAGTTCCAACCGTAGACACCACATCGCGCTGCTCATAAAGTCGACAGTTTTAGGCTAGAATTGACAAATTTACGCTAAAAACACAAAGGAGGAGTGTCAATAAGGCCGGTTTTTGGCCCCAAAAATGGTCAATATTTAAGATGGTCTAAAAGTTTGTGTAAAATGGCTCTACTTACTCTTAAAGGCTTATACTTTTAGGTTTGGGTGGTGTTTTCGGGTTATTCAAACTATAGAGGCATATTTTCCCACTTCAAAGTGGGTCGGTTTTGTGTTTTTCACGGAAAATGCCCGATTTTGCGTTAAATTATTGAATATTTAGATGTGAGCCGGACATAGTTCGGTTTTCTCCTTTAGATATGTTATTATACCACTAAAAATGAGTAACATACTGCAATATAGTCACCGAACTATGTCCGGCTCGTACTTTAATATCAACTTTTCTGATTTCGTAAAAATGGAAAACTTGAACGAATTCTAAAAATTTACGTACAATAATACAAAACTGCATCTTTGCAACCTGCAAAATGTATTTCATGGTTTGACAGGTGGCCAGGTTGCAATATAAGCATTACTACATTGATATCAATCGAATTCGTTCAAGTTTTTCATTTTTACGAAATCAGAAAAGTACAAGCCAGACATAGTTCGGTGACTATATTGCAGTATATTACTCATTTTTAGTGGTGTAATAACATATCTAAAGGAGAAAACCGAACTATGTCCGGCTCACATCTAAATATTCAATAATTTAACGCAAAATCGGGCATTTTCCGTGAAAAACACAAAACCGACCCACTTTGAGGTGGGAAAATAAGCCTCTATAGTTCGAATAACCCGAAAACACCACCCAAACCTAAAAATATAAGCCTTTAAGAGTAAGTAGAGCCATTTTACACGAACTTTTAGACCATCTTAAATATTGGCCATTTTTGGGGCCAAAAACCGGCCTTATTGACACTCCTCCTTTGAGGAACGTCAGCACCTGTGAGCATACTTCAGGAAGATACCCTGAAAGTTTCAAGCTGAAACACTCAAAAGTAAAGCCGGAAATTATGAAATACGAAAATTCCCACAAGTCTCAATGAGTGCAAGTGAAACAGGTAGAAGTATTATCACTTGCACTCACTCTCACTCACTAAGCTTATGGCAAAATGAATTTCATAATTTACGGCTTAGTTCTAAATCAATTTTGCTCATTTTGGGCTCAAAAAATCCGTACAAAAATTTTGCAGGTGCTGATGTTTTTGGATTTTGCGTTTAATCTATGGTTTCAGTTTAAAATGCTGTCAACACGACTTTTCCGAAAAGCGACTAGTGGCGCTTTCCAGCGAATTGAAATTTGGAAAAGTTTCGTCAGGAATCACCTTAACTGTTCGCCAGTGGATCCAAAGCCTAAAAATTCACTCGCCAAGTTTAAAAAAATGTTTCATTGTTATTAGAGAAAAAAGAAAGGAAGAAAGAAAGAAGAATATCAAGTTTTACTAAGATTTGATCAAATATGTGTTTCAGAAAGCGGAGGCTGAACTTGCCTACGAATTGCAAGCCGCCAAAACCAAACAGAGGATCAAAGAAGAGCAGATGCAAATCAGCGTTGTCGAGAGGACGCAGGAAATCGCTGTGCAAGATCAAGAAATTCAACGGAAGGAGAGGGAACTAGAGGCCACCATTCGACGACCTGCAGAAGCAGAGAAATATCGGTAGGGAAATTATACTATCAACCACTTATGTCTACAGACACCATTATACCGTGGTTATTTTTTCCTGATTTTGTGGTTTTTTAATGTCATTTATGGGGGCTATTTTTTCCTGTTTTCGTGGCAATTAATTTTTTTGTGTGATTATTATAACAGTGAAAGTTCGTTGTGTGGAACCTCGTCCTGCCCCGAAAAAAATTCCACGTATCGAAAGTTCCACGCAGGAAAATTGCGATCAGAGTATGGGAGGTTTCACGGTGCCAAAAAAAAATTCCACTTGGCGAGATATTCCACTTATAGGACGTTCCACACAACGAACTTTCACTGTATTTTTTTTTATTTTATTTTATTTTTTTGCGCTTATCTCACAAAATTGTTTTTGTGGCATATTTACGTGTTTACCGACAAATTATCTCAATTTATCTGTATTACAATCTCAGAACTCTCTCTTCCATAAAATTTGCGTGAAGCTTTTAACAAATGTTCCATACTGATCCTAGACTAAGTTAAAACAAATGTGAATGATTACGGCAATTTCTGAAAAAATGGCCCTCACTACAATGAAAGTGCTCTTCGATTTGAAATCTCCATAAAATTCCGCGTTATTTCAGGGCAAAATGTGGGAAGCGTGCGATGCAAACTAACAATTTCAAAACACTGACCCACATTTTTTGGAAATTTGTTGGAGAAAAATTTCTGAAAATTTCTGGATCATAAAAGAAAATGGATTCTTTTGAACCGTGAATTTTTTTATAGTGTGTGAAAGTTTGATGAGATATTGTAAAATAACGAGTGTTATAGATGTGACTTGTCAGCTTTCTGTCTGTAACGCTCTGTTTTTTTGCTGTATCTTAATGAGTTTCTTGTTGAACCCATGAGCCAATAGGTTATTCCAAAGAGACAATCTTTTTCTCCTCTCTGTAAGTTTTTGAGATTCCTCCGACCATAAGTGTTTGAGTTTAGTCAGTTTTTCAGACACAGTGTCCTGTCTATAACAAAAGAATGGCTGATTAGTTGATTACTTTTGGCCTGTAATTTGACCTTAATCAAACGGTAGTGCTCTGGTCACAGAAAGCGGCTGCAAACACTGAAGATACAAGATGACGGTCTGAAATCGGTGTTGAGGTAGTGAAGTTTCCGCCAGTTGATTCTCATTTCGTTTTGCTTTTCAGCCTTGAGAAACTAGCCGAAGCGAACCGCCATCGTGTAATATTAGAAGCAGAAGCTGAAGCGGAGAGTATAAGGATACGAGGAGAGTCAGAGGCGTATGCCATTCAAGCCAGAGCTAAAGCGGAGGCGGAACAAATGATGAAGAAAGCAGAAGCGTGGAAAGAATTCAGAGAAGCAGCTATGGTCGATATGATACTGGAAGCTCTACCCAAGGTGAGTCAACCTCTTCCATGTGGGGTTGTTTTAGCATCCTGCGCCCAAAGAATAATCAAATGTTGCAATTGAATGCTGACGAGAGTAAGACTGAATGAGGGCCTCTGATTGCCTTATAAGTCTTTGTCCAAACCGAGAATAATGTATACTGTAGACCACATACTAGTGTTCTTGTCCGTTTTTCGGAGTCTTAACATAATAACGTTCATCTGAAGGAGCTGTATTAATCGAGGGGCTTTCTGGGATGTAATTTTGAAAAAATCTCAGAAGCAGTCATGATGAAAATCTTTTTTGGGACTTTTACACTGGCTGGGTTTGTTTGCCTCTTATTTTTAACCTAAATTACCTAAATTAATACCACCTACCGCACCTCCTTAGTGCAATTAATCCTTAAATATTCTTAATTTGGCTCCCAATTTCAAGTTTCAGTTTCAACTTCTAAACTTAATTTTAATTCCATTTATCCTGTTATCTTTTTTTTTTCTCATTTAATCTCTACTCAAACATTTTAATATGTGTTATGCCTAGTGTATTGCCTATTTACCCATGTTTTGTTATTTTGTCCAAGGGATTGTCCCGTTTAAATAAATAAATAAATAAATAAATAAATAAATAAATAAATAAATTAATTAATTAAAAGTTGTGACAAATGAATCTGAAATTATTGAAAATGGACCCTGCAAAAATGCAGAAAGGGTTTTTTTTTTCTCTCTGTATTTCAATCATTATGATCTTCTAAACACAAATCAAATTTACATAGATACCAACCAACCCACACCCCTAGAATGCTGGAACCAAGGTATCTATATTTAACAGGTATGCTCAACTCACTTCCCGCGTCATCTTCAGTGGCGTGAAAATCAAAAAGCAGAATTCGAGATGGTTGACAAAAGACGAAAACACACTGATTCACTCGGGCGACTCCGAGTATCGCTGACCTCACTCAGGCGATACGCTTGTAATCGCCCAAGTGAGTTGGTGTGTTTTCTTCTTTTGTCGGTCATCTTGGATTCTGCTTTTTGATTTTAACGCCACTGAAGATGATGCGGGAAGTGAGTCAAGCGTACCTATTAAATATAGGTACCTTGGCCTGGAACCACTAACCCGCTAGTATTCTTATAATTATTGTTTTGACCACAGTGGACATTACAGTTCAGATAAAAACCTGATTCAGTTTAGTGATTTTTTTTTTTGGTGAAATACCGGATAGGTTCTTAGCCGTTGATAGTATGTAATCTATATTTAGTTGTTTGTTTTTGTATTATTTATTATTTGTTTATTTGTTTTTTCCCCCTTTTTTTAGGTGGCAGCTGAGGTTGCTGCGCCTCTCTCTCAGGCGAAGAAAGTCACAATGGTCTCAAGTGGTAATGGTGAAGTCGGAGCTGCAAAGTTGACGGGTGAGGTACTAACGATTGTCGCAAAAGTACCAGAGATGGTTAAACACCTAACTGGAGTTGATATAATGAAGGTGAGATAATTACGCTCTATTGTTTGTTTTTTCTCTTTTTGTATTTTTGTTTATTTTATTTTTTCTTATTTATCACGCTCGATTTACACCTCTCCGCATTTTTAATATTTTTACTTTCGATTTCCTAAGAGGTTTTTAAAATCCATTTAACCCTTGTGTGCTGAAGGTATTTTACACCCTCTGATAACTAGGGGGGGGGGGTGAATTTTTACCACAACTTAAAACTATTGCCAATGGCTTATGTTTTAATACTTTTCAAATCTGTAAAAACCATCTTGTCCAATATTCTCCTAGAAATAATAGCATATCCATTTTTTCAAATTATTTCAATTTAAAATGTTTGGGAAGGAAATTTCAAAAAAAGTATGTCAAAGTTCAAATATTCCAAAAAAAAAAAAAAAACTAACAAATGTTTCCTTGATTTCTTTGAATTTTGAAATTTATTTGTACAATAATCTCCAAAAAATTAAGTATTCTAAAAGTATGCATAGTAAGCTAGAAGGTCACCTATGGAAAAAATTTCCCTTCAAAACTGCTGGAAATAATGTGTTGATGTTGAATGAAGGGGGGGGGGGGTCGAATTTTTACCCCATCTACTTGTTTGCCTATAACTGCCGTATAATTTGATGAACTGAGTTTTGGTAGAAAGCTTCTAAATATCCTCTCTGAGGAATACATGGAATCTTGAAGTGATTTTTTGAAATTTTAGCTTTTCATCTTCAAAAAACTATGGCCTAGGGTGAAAATTCATCCCCCCACTCCCCCGCACATAAGGGTTAAAAAAATTTCTAGAGAGAAAATTAATTTCAATTTTTCCAAGGCCTTAGTCCTACTGAAGAAGCAATAAATATTGTTAAAAAATAATATTAATAGAGATCAGGGCCCAAATTTTGTATGAGAGCGAACCGCTCGACTGATGAATGTTGAGGACTTAGGTATCGCGTTTCAAAGCTAAATACTCATCAGTCATCAATTGGTGAGAACCGTCTGTCCCAAATAAAATTGGGCCCTAGATCAGCTACGCTTTTGACCACACAGCCATTAAATGCCAAAAAATGAAAACAACAGTTATCTCAAAAGAGAATTCAATCCGCTTCAATTTTGTATCCAATTTTCATCAATTTTTAAAAACAAATGAAGAAAAACATAACATATCAAAGCCATTAAGAGGGGAAAAATCGTTGTAATTTTTATCAAATTTTCCATTAAAATTCACTTATCCAGTCAGTAAATGAATAATTTTTGTTTCATATTCCGTAAAATAATTTGTAATATTTTTTACTTTATTTTTTTGTTGTTGTTGTCCTTTTATAAACACTTCTCAATTAGTTGTTTAGTAGTTTTTAATTTTCTTCAGTTTGAATTGAAAACTTTGATTTTCTTTTCTCATTCTACTATCTATTTTTTCTTTACTTTCATTTGTTTAGTTTTCTTTTCTATTTCTCCCCATGGGGCTCTCGCTAACTTTTGTTGTAAGCAATTGAATAGTCATTACTTCCGTAAAATCCAGCAAAAATTACGATGAGCTCATAAAAAATTTATGAAATTCCTTTACAGACTCACATAATGACTTTAAAGTTTAAGGCATAATGGCAGAGCTACGCAGTTAACATGGGAGGTTCCTATCTAATTTGAGACTTTCCATTGTGTGTTTTGTTAGAGAGAATGACAAATTAGACAGGAATCCTCCATGACACTTGCGTAGCTCTGCCATTTAGGAGCAAAGATGACGGAGCTACTCGGAGTCGTGGAGGATCCCTAGTCACGTTAACTCTCTCTCTCTCTGTAGAAACACTCAGAGGAAAGTCTCAAATTAGATAAGATAGTAATCTTTCATGGTTCCTGTGTAGCTTCGCCACCTTTAACTTATAATGTGAGTCTGTGAGTGAATTTTGTAATTTTTTAATGTGCTCATCGTAATTTCAGATGGATTATACTCAAAGAATTAAGTATTTAATTACTTACAGCAATAGTTAACTGTACTCTGTTCACGATAAGAAGGCGGGTGAGAATTCAGGTAGTAATGCACTATTTAGCAACAGTGTGGCTATGCCGGCTACCCAAACCCTTCGCAGTGGCCGTTGTTCTCCCGACCTTACTCTTGGCGCAGAGGATTTTCAAGAACCTACAGACTCTAAAATGACACACGTCCAGTAAAACTTGCAAATGGTCAAAGATACAAACAAAAAAACCGGACAAAATTTTTGCCCTAAAGGGCCAAAACTCCGCGTCAATAGTCGAGTTTGAATATTGATGACTCTCAGAAATTCGATAGTCGACGAAATACCCTCAATTTTATTTGGACTGAAAAATACGAATTTCTGAGAGTCATCAATATTCAAACTCGACTATTTTCGCAGAGTTTTGGCCCTCCAGGACGAAAATTTTGTCTGGTTTTTTCATATCTTCGACCGTTCGCAATTTTTACTGGACGTGTGTAAATTTGGAGTCTATCGGTTCTTGGAAATCCTCTGTGCCAAGAGTAAGGTCGGGAGAACAACGGCCACTGCGAGGGGTTTGGGTAGCCAGCATAGCCGCACTGTTGCTAAATAGTGCATTACTACCTGAATTCTCACCTGCCTTCTTATCGTGAACAGAGTATAAATTCCCATTATTTTGCTCTTTTCGGTCTCTTTCAAAGAATTATTTTTTGGAAGATAGATATTCAAAATTTGTGTTTTAATTTAAATTATTTTTCACTTGTTCAAACAGGGTGCGTGCACTGGGAAAATCCTTGATTCTTAGTTTTAATTTTACAAGTTTTTTATTTGCCTGAAATTAAAAAAAAAACTGTCTGAAACTTTTGAAAAGTTCTCGATTTTCAGTTTTATTTTTCAAGTTCTTAATGTATACTTGAAATGTCAGAAAACTGTCAGAAATACCCAACTAAAGCATGAAATCAGCCTCCCCAAGTTTTACATCTTATTCTTAAATTTGTTCTCTCATCTTTTGTTTCCCTGTTTGGGGTAACAGTTTAAAGTGCATGGCTTAAAATCATGTCATGCATTATTTGTCCCCATAAGAACGGAATAATACATTTTTAGAATAGAGGAGAGGGGTTAGTGACTCAAGTTCTTTTGACTTTTCTCTTTTCTTCGTTGTCTAGCTTTCAGTTGCTTTTTATCTCGCTGTTGTTACCTCTTTGGCCTGTCATGACTACATTTGTCTAGCACAAAATTGCAAAAAGCAAGAAGAGACAGATTTTCTTGATATCCTTGATCAATATCAATATCAACTCGTGATATCCTCTTCAAAGTTTTTTGTATGAACCCTTTTGGGCCTGGTGTCCACGTGTGTGAATGATTCTTAAAACAAGTGAAAATCGGGTTTAAATGGATGGTCTTGACCTCGGTCACTGTATTCACACTTGTGGACAATGGATCCGTAACGCGGGAACACCTAATGCCAGGGACCTGAATAACATGCACACATTTTCAGAAAAATAAGTTTTGTTCGCATGCCAAACTTCATAATGTTCAGACAAGTCATTCACATTGATAGGATTAAACTTCATTTTTGTGATGTGTGCAACTGATCCAACAAAAATTTTGTTTTTGAATGCTTGCATGAGCCTTCTTGAAAGGTGTCAAATTTGAAGAAAAGCAATAAAACCTTGTTGTTGACCAAATGAAAGTAATAGTGATTAGTATTATTAGCTCGATGTGTGAGAATATTGTCTCGGTCTGTCAGCATGATGTAATTTCTCCTGCCCCGCCACAAAGGAGAGTCCTCTCCCCCTACCGTATTTTCATCTTTTATTTTGCAAAATTTATGCAATTTTGATCTTGAACCAAGCTCTTTTGTTTAGAATTATCTTTATTATTGTATTTTTATTGGCTGTTAATGCATGTTAAATACTTGTAGTTTTGTAGGGATGCCACAGAACATGATCTTTGAAGAATATGAATGAGGTAGGAAGAGATTCAAAGCCTGAAATTTGATGAGAAGCATTGGATCTGAGTTTTTTCCTTTTTCCTTTGAGTAAAATCCGGGAAAACCAGGGAAGTTTGAAGTCAGGATAGTTAAAGATAGGGTTGTGTGGTACTGATTTCGGTATTTTTTCGGTATTTAGCTGTATCTCTGACTGCAGCCTCTAAATGAGTGAGACTGATAAAACTGCCATGGGTGACGTAAGTCAGAAGCCAACTAAATACTTTGAAACTGTCAAAGTAGCATTTCTATATCATAACACCTTTGTATTCCCTTTAAGTTATGTAAAATACCGAACTGGCTGATTTTTTTGGTATTTTACATAACTTTTAGGGAATTCAAAGGTACTATGATGCGGGAATGCTATGTATCAATACTTTGACAGTTTTATAGTGTTTAGTTGGCTTCTGGCTTACGTCACCCACGTCAGTTTTATCAATCTCACTCACTTAGAGGCTGCAGTCAAAGACAGAGCTATATACCGAAAAAATACCGAAATCAGTACCGCACAACCCGGGTCCAAGATTCTTGATGAAATTCTGTGGTAGCCCTGATATTCTTTTTGTTTGTTTGTTTAAGTTCAACGGTGGATGTTTCTGTTTTCCTTCTTCAAACAGTAGAATTTGGAAGTGTGTGTAAATGAGAAGTAATGTAAACTATCGAGTATTTTTGTATTCATCTTTGAGCAAAATGATTTAACTTTATGATGATAATGATGGTTTACAGACAGACGCTTGTTTCGAGACAAATAATAGACTCTCAAACACTGCAGCGGTAGCGGTGAAAGATAATCCGAAAGATTTGAAACTCAAAAAGTGAAGATTCTGCCTTTTTATCAATCTTGTCTCGATCATAGATCAAGTATATTTGTACATATTGTTCTTGTTGTAAAAAAGGAAATAAAGAAAGTTGAAAAAAAAAAGATTAATAAAGTAATGCATTAAAAAACAAAATAAACCTTCAAAGAATTTTATGTAGTCTTTGGAGTGGTCTCATCAAAGCACAACCATCATTTGTTCTCTATCAAGTTTTACAATTCTTTCTTTCCCTTGTTCACTTCCAGTGATTGTACAATGATTCTTACCAGAGTTCGTTTCAGAAGTGTAGGCGGACCAAAACCATAATCTTTGCGAATTTTCAACTTTTATTTCTTCAAATCAATACCGATTTTGCCCCTGACTTTATTTTTTTGTGTTTAAAGCTTTCCTCATTGAAAAGTGAACACTCAATTTCATTTTTATTCATTTTCATCTTGTAAAATCAGAGATAATGTTGACAAATTCCAATGATTATTGGTCTAGGTCCGCCTACACTTCTGAAACGAGCTCTATCCTTGTGTATACTTCCATCAATTTTAAATCTTATTTTGCGCAAACCCATGTGCTTGCTATTTCTGTAAATTTTTGGTACTTTTGATACAAAAAATCGTCTTGTGAGTTTGTAGACTGCGGACATTAATTCTTCAGTGTGCATTTTTCATTGTCATGGGAGTATCAAAGGAAAATCCATGAGAGAAATGTTATCTAGATTCCACAACTTTTTTATTTATCTTCTTTTTTTTTTAAATTTTAAATTAATTTTTTTCTTTTTTTTTTCAAGCACACTTTCCGAAAGTTATCACATTTTTCTTTCACCAACATTGACATGAAGTCAATGGAACTAATGAAGCATAAATAGTTATAAATGAATGGTCGTTCATTGCTAAGTTAAACTTTCCGTGAGGTATTAAAGATTATTCCCTTTGCAAAGGTTGAATTCAGGTCCTTCCTACTGAGTCATGAGGTTGGCTCCTACTTTTGTCTTTACTTACCCAATTTCTTTTTCATTTTTTACCCAATTGATAATGATGATAAAATGCTTTTATAAAAGTTTGTTAAAAAAAGCATGAGTTTTATTTGACTGCTCTGTTTTTGCTGAACTTTTTGGTCACTGACTTTAAGTTCAGCTTTGTTAAGAATTAGTTTATCTAAACTAGTCATAGGTAAATTTTAGAGTTACTTGTAATCATAGAAAAAGAAGAAAAACATTAGATATTTATTTGTGGCTGGCTAAGTCTAAAACGCTTTTAAATTAACTTATTCGTAAAAGTAGTTAGAATGATGTTATCAATTTTGATGTTTATTTACACTCTTGCGCTTGAGTGGAAGAACCCTGTACAAGGAAAAAGGCTCCCTGCATGTAATCAGATTTACCGTTGGATTGTTTCGCCTGATTATCCTGGGCCCAAATAGAGGCTAGAATAGAACCATTTTGAGTATCGGGTTATCAAAGTTGAGAATCAGATAAGCAAGATTTGATTTGCTCAGAGCTTGGACAGTGTTTATCTTAATCGTTGAGGAGCGCACAAATGATACTGTTGCTTTCGAAGTCTCGGAGGTAGCGGGAAATTTTCTGAGGTGGAATCGGAAAAATTTAATCTCTGAGCGGCCACTAGCTTGAATTTAATGACAAGAAATTGATGTAAAACTAAAAAGTATGACGCGTTTGACGCTGTTTTCCAATTGAATTTATCTTAATTAGGGGGCTGAGAAAAAAATAGGGAACCTTACTTTCTGAGCAACCCTTGTATCAATAGATTTTTATGGGGTAGTGTGAAGTTTTGCTCAGGATGATTTACTGTAGAAATTCTTGGAAGCAATGTTGTTGCATGCAATCTGGCAATGCTGCATTTAGTCTCTTTCAATGGGAAATTTGGAACTACTGGGATTGCACAGTGCTGTCCCTTAAATTGATATTTTACATGCACGAAATGCAGGGTTGCAAGATTGCGCACAATGTCACTGCTTGGAAAGCAGATTTGATTCTTGCTGAGATCCTTTTTTCATGCGGATTAAGCGGGGTTCTTTATTTAAAACGATGAATTAATACAATTTATTCTAATATAAAAAAGACAGAAATTAGTAGATAAAATTGCTTTAAAATGAGACAGTTTCTTCATCATGAATGATGTAGTTTTCTATGCCACTTTTTGAGTTTTCTGCTCTCAACTATCATTAAAACTTTTCTGTGCCCTTTAAAAGTAAAATATTTTAGATTAAATGAAGAATTTATCAACTAAGAGCAAGGAGCATCTAATTTGCATCTAGAGCGGCCAGTCTAATTTCCAATTTATTTAACTGGCGTGAAGAATTTTTCAGTTAAGGAAAATGTAACTTTTCCCTTGTGTTCCAATATGTTTCGGTTCTTGTCAATGAAAATTGTTTTTTTCCCTGTCAAAAAGATCGCTTTAAAGTACATTGGTAAAGTTAGGAAAAATCACACTTTAACCGTGGCCGAAAAGTTTATTATGTCTGTTACATGAGTTACCGATTCGACTGCTGCCCTAGATAAATGCATAGCTTATTGTTGACAAAGTGTGATGCGTTTAAACTTTTCAATCCAAAAAGGAAATTAAAAATGTTTTCGAATTAGATAATTTTGTACTTTTACTCTTCCCTCCTCAATCTTACTATTGTTTTTTTTTTCCAATTTCCTTTATCTGTTAAGGTGAATTCTCAGCAACCTGCATAGACGTACAAATCTGTCACATCTGCGTCACTGTCGTGCGCTCCTTGAAACAATAGCTTTGTTGCCTTTGACTGTCGTTTACGGAAGCTAGAGTAAATTTTTCAAAAATTGTTGAATGTTGCGTTCAAGATCTAACCTGAAGGAACATTTTGATGCCATTCTGTGCTTTCTACAATCTAGTTTTCGGGTTGAAATAAATGGCAAGAAATTGTGACTTTGATGGTTTTGATTCAATTCCTTCAAAACCTTCAAACTTACAATTTCCCTCTAATACAGTGAAATTTCTTTGTGTGGAATGTCCTCTATGTGGAATATCTTGCCAAATGGAATTTTTTTTCAGCACTGTAAAACCACCCATACTGTGACCACCAGTAGCGCACCGAGAGTTTCTTCATCTCTCTCTTTTCTCCATGAAAAAACGTATGTTAGACAAGGATGGACAACGGGATAAAACCCCCTCTTTCTGTCCTTTTCCTACTTATACATTCAAATGGGAAATGAGAGAGATGGAAGAGATCCTGGTTGTGCCAGTGCTGACCACAATTTTCTAAGTGGAACTTTCGCTAAGTGTAATTTTTTTTTGGGCAGGACTGAGGTTCCTCGCAACGAACTTTCACTGTGATTTCGACCCAAAAAATTGTTTGTAAAAAGCTCGGATTGGTTTTATATTGTTCCCTAGGATTTAGTCTTGAACACAACGCTCAAACTGTATCGAAAAATTGACTCTAGCTCCTGCAAATAACGATCAAAGGCAAGAAAGCCATTGTTTTAGAAAGTGTTCGACAGTGGCGCATTTCTAGCGGATTTGAATGTCACTACAGGTTGCTGAGGATTCACAGCAAGGAAATCAATTTTAGAATCCTTTATGATACTTTTGTGGGACCAAACTCGTAGTCAGATGCTGCTGCCATGGACAGCCACAGAAATTTGTCTTTCTCTCTCTCATGCCATTTGAACACATGCAATAAAAAAGGACAGCAGAGGGGCCATCACATGATTTTAGCCCTCATCTCCGTCCTTTTTAAAAGCTCTCGTTCAAACGTAAGAAGGGTGCGAAAGACAAATTCCTGTATCCGCACATGGCTGCTACCCTGTATTTTTCATGTTTGAAACAAGTTTCTAGGTCAAATTAGTTTGAATTTTGCATTTAATTCTAAGTTACCCTATTTATTCTCTGTTTTGGCCAGCTGATGTAATATTACTAATCTAATAAAAAAAAAGAGTTTTTTGCCCTCCTAGTCAGTTGTTGCAATGCAGTGACTAAAAAACTCTGTTGTCAATGACAAAACTAAGGCTTAATATTTTATTATTTTATGAACTCAAGTTTACTGTTTTTGATCAAACAATTTTACTATCTTTTTAAAATTATCTCACCATTATTTTACCTTTTTTAGTCACCGTTACCATTTTTATTTCATTTGGTCTCATTTTACTTAATTCTCACCTCATTTCATGGCGTCACATTTAATTTCAATCAATGCGGCTAAAAAAATATATAAATTGCTGCTCATACTCCCCGTGTCGACTCATTGATCGCCCTCAAAATCTTGCAAAATTACAAGGGGTGTCCCAAAAGTACTGCACACGTTTGTTTGGGGAGCAAACAAAAGCAGATATCAAAAAGCGGTTTATGAGGGGCAATTGTCCTAGTAATTACATACAAATCAAGAGTAAATTCAGCTCTGTAAGTTAAATATTCACTGAGTTACAGCATTTTGAAAATGACTTGTGGACTGACCCTTCCAGGATTTTTAGCATGTTTTGCAAGAAAAAGAAGAAGAGTGTTAAGAAATCAAGTAGTTTAATTTGTTTAAAAAAATTTTGCAGAACCTTACCAAGACTGACGAAAATGTGATGCTTGCATTTTGTCACCCTTTGACATTGTGTTAGGCTCTCTTCTTCTCTTCATTCTCTTGAGAACTTTTGATTTTTTAAATATCTTTTTGTTTCTTGCAAAACAATCTAAAAATCCTGGAGGAGTAAGCTCGATATTTCATTTTCAAAATGCTGTAACTCAGTGAATATTTAACTTACAGAGTTGAATTTTATTTTGATTTGTAGGTAATTACTGGGATAATTCCCCCCCCCCCCCCCCCCCCTCCCCCACAAACCGTTTTTTGATAACTGCTTTTGTTCGCTCCCCAGACAAAAGTGTGCAGTACTTTCGGGAAAGTATAATATTCCCTTAGACCCACCTGTAGTTTAATTGGATGCCAACCATACCTAACGTGGTTACCCAATCCTCTCTTGATTGTATTTTAACTATTAAAACTATATTTTTTCTGTGTCTTTGCAACCAATTTGTGCCATCTTGTCTAGTATTTTTTTATTTGAAAAAAAGAAGAAAAAAAAAGAAAAAGTATTTTACCTAGAACTTTGCCAAGAACTTAACTCTGTGTATTGTACATAAAATCTAAATAATCGTATAGGTATAGCCAAAGTTGCTAATTATTTTTAGCTAATGTCCTAAAATTAAAGATTGCATCTATTCTTTTCAGTTCTTAATGAATATCTAATATTCTTCCCCCTTCCCTCCCCTTCTCTGGTAGCAAAAGAACCCCTTCCTTCTGTTTGTTTGGAAAAATGAAAGAAAACAAAAAAAAAAAAATAATGATTGAAATGAAAGTTGGAAAAGTGTATCTAATTAAGAAAAAAGTGAAAGTTATATTGCGTGTATGTACACTTTATTTAGGGTTGCGTCTTGCCTCTTCTGCTTATCGAATACATTTTTAGTGAGTTTTGTGATTTCTGCCCTTTCGGGCGGGTGTAGAAAATATGAGGAAAAACTTGCTAAATTGACTGATCTACCAGTGCACTTATTTAGATATTTGTTTATTTAACATTAGGGTTATGCGAATCTCAATTTTAGGGTTCGAACCAAACTCAAAGCAAACCGAACCCTTCGGCTCTAAAAAAAGGAAGAAAGTTTTACCCATAAATTGGTGAAAATTATCTCTTTTTGAAAACTTCAAACTATCAAAGGATCAAAACTTTGATACTTCCCTTGTAGCGCTAAATTACTACCTTTTGAAAAGTTTTTAAGGTACATAGTTCAAGTTTTGCAGCCATTAGGTTAGCCTGGATATAAAAGTATGCTAAAGTTGAGGAGTTGATTTATTAGCCTATTTAATCATCGACTTTTTTAAGGAAAAAAACCTGAGAAAGATTGACAAATGGAAAATTGGCCGTGATTCTGGAAATTTTTGAAGTGTTGGTTTGAAATGCTAGCAGGCACAACAGGGCAACCATTAAAATATTTTTGCCAAGTTACAGTTAAATTGAATCATTCTCTTCTACTGATAGTCATGTTTAGACCAAGACCACTTAAAAAAAAAAAAAAAAAACAGTTTGAAAAAGTTTAAACTTTTTTGACAGGCACGAACCGAACCCGAACTGGTTCGAACCCTAGTAGGTTCGCACAGCCCTATTTAACATAAGTATATTCCAAGGGTTTTTTTTTAACTGAGATTGTGAAGCTTTTTTCCCCTGTCTGTTTTTTGTCTCTATACATTCCTTTAGCTGTGCTACCAGAGATTTTCTCATAATGAAAAACTTTCTCTTTACCAAATTAGTTGCCACTTCTGTATTAAAGTTTTTTGCCTCCTTAATCTTCCATCGCCTAAGGACCAAAGGATTTTTTTTTGTTTGTTTCATTTTGAGAGTTCAGTATGTATGATAAAGTGTGTAAATGTCTTTCAAAGATGAACATTGTTTTTTGGTTCAGGTTTTGTCTTTCCGTTTCACTCAAAATTTCTGTAATCTTATCCGCTCTAGTCAAATATATTACTGTTCTCGTTTAAATTTGCAGACATCGCACTGTTAGCTTAGAACTCTTCTTGGCTTATTTTTCAGCAGTGTCTGAAATAGACATAACCAGTCTTGCATTTCTCTTCATCACTTCCAGATGAAGCCAAATAATCACTAGATTCCTATTCGAAGTCAATCTGTGGTGGCTTGTGCAATCTGGCAACAGCTTTTCTTTTAATTTAAATGCATGTAAAACAATCGATTTTCCAGGAAGCTTCCTCAAGAATCCATTATTTCACCTAACAATAAGTTTAAATGGAAAAATTGCATTGTTGCCAAATGGCACAGACCTCCACCGGAGTCAATATGAAATCCAGAAATTTTTTGGCAAACTGGCAACTTTTTTTTTCTTTTAGTCTCTTAAATGTCTGACTAACATCAGAAACTTTTGAAATCCTTTCATTAAATATGGATGAATACCGAATACCTGAAACAATCAGCTATTCTGATGAAGATTCTGGAGTGCCAAAATAAATGTTTGATCCAATATTTTCATTGTAATTTTTAATTTTATGTGTTCATTATAATCTTAGATTATTTAACGAATAATCCTTTGTTGCAATTCTTCTTCATATTTTCTTATTAATTTCGATGTCGCTTTTTTTTTTTTTTTTTTTTTTTTTTTTTTACTCTTTTTTACAGTTTGATTATAAACACTGTAATCATCAGTTGACTCTTTGAACCGCAATTAAATAAATTTTGAGTAATGCGTAGATTTTTATTGTATTTATTTTTTAGTTTTCTACCATGGTGCTCCAGAGGCGGCTTGTGCTATTTAGCAACACTGTCTTGGCTCCATTTGAATTTATGTTTAACAATCGATTGCTGGTGAATGCTTCACTTTCAAATCGATTGTTTTACATACAGGGTGTGAGGAAAGTCTTCCCCCCTCTGTCTAACTTTTGAACGGTTGAAGACAAAAAAATACAACTCGGGGGATGCTTATAACTTAATGGGAACTACTTTTTTGCGTATCCAAAATTTCCGGGGGGCGCCCATAAGGGGGGGTTTCGCCCCCTAACTCAAAATTTTCAAATGGCAACCCCTATCTTGTGATACCTCGTTTTAAAGGGCATCAAATTCTAAGACTTTTGGCGCAAACCGGAGGTCGATATCGGTTTTTGTCTTCGATATATCGATAGTCAAAGTTCGATTTCGACCCATTTTCAAAAAATCAGAACTCCCATTTGAAAAGTCGGAATTTAGAAAACTAGGAGTCAAAAATACTCTAAAAAGCAAGTACTTTTTAGAAAAAAATACGGTTTTGATATTAGTCTAGTCTTAAAGCCCCCCAAAATTATTTGAAAAAATTACCCCTCAGGGGGGCTATCTCAAAAATTCAGAGCCACGACCCCTATCGAGTGATACATCGCTTGAAAGGGCACACAAAACTGAGCATTTTGGCGCAAACCGCAGGTCGATATCGTTTTTGGTTTTCGATATATCAAAATTTGTCAATGGGTAAAAATCCAACTTTGTCATTCGATATATCGAAAACCAAAAACGATATCGACCTGCGGTTTGCACCAAAATGCTCAGTTTTGTGTGCCCTTTCAAGCGATGTATCACTCGATAGGGGTCGTGGCTCTGAATTTTTGAGATAGCCCCCCTGAGGGGTCATTTTTTCAAATAATTTTGGGGGGCTTCAAGACTAGACTTATATCAAAACCGTATTTTTTTTCTGAAAATTACTTGCTTTTTAGAGTATTTTTGACTCCTAGTTTCCTAAATTCCGACTTTTCAAATGGGAGTTCTGATTTTTTGAAAATGGGTCGAAATCGAACTTTGACTATCGATATATTGAAGAAGGAAAACGATATCGACCTCCGGTTTGCGCCAAAAGTCTTAGAATTTGATGCCCTTTAAAACAAGGTATCACAAGATAGGGGTTGCCATTTGAAAATTTTGAGTTAGGGGGTGAAACCCCCCCTTATGGGCGCCCCCCGAAAATTTTGGATACGCCAAAAAGTAGTTCCCATTAAGTTATAAGCATCCCCCGAGTTGCATTTTTTTATCTTCAACCGATCAAAGGTTAGACAGAGGGGGGGGGACTTTCCTCACGCCCTGTACAATCAAATGGAGGGATAACATTGTTGCCAAATTGCACAAACTGCCACTGTGGTGCTTTCTCATATCAATGGTGTTTTCAGTACAAAGAGAATTAACTTAATTCAATGTTACCAATGTTACATCCCTGTTTCATTTTTGAAGGAAAAGTACCTACCTAAATTCGTAAATTTTTATTCTTCCCTCATAATTTTCCGCTCAGCCTGGGAAATCTTGTAAAAAAAAATTCATGAAGATTGGCTGATTGGTTCAAGACTAACGAAAAAAAATTGTAGCTGGACATTTGAAACATTGAATGGAGTTCTGCCTCTTCATAGAAACGTTCATACTGATTATTTTGACCTTAGCATGCTAAAGTTTTTGCTCAGCTAAGTAGGGAAGAAGTCAGTGGCGTCGCGTGCCATTTGGCAACAATGCAACGGCTTTATTTAAACTCATTAAATGTATCAAATTTTCCTTGTGCACTGCGCACCCCCTGAATTCGATATTTTACATGAGTTTAAATGGATATAATACATTGTTGACAAATTGCACGCGACGCCACTGGAAGAAGTAGTGAAGACACTTTGCTAGTTTTTTCTCTTGTCCCTATGCATTCATCCCACAGCGGATCAAAATCAGTGGTGTAGCATGCAATTTGGCAATGTTGTAATGTGTCCATTAAAACTCATTTAAAATATTGAATGCGAAGTTGTTCACCGAACACTCAATAGTTTGATCTTTTCAATGGATTTAAATGGACACATTACAAAGTTGCCAAATTGCACGCTACGCCACTGATCAAAATATGGAATTTTGGGGACATAATTTGATGAATAAAAATGAAGGTTGTGAGCATTAGATAGCAAGATAAGTAACTTTAAAATGGTTAAAATGGGGCTTTTGATAACTTTTGCTGTAACTGATTGAATAGTACGATACGCGTAAAATCCAGAAAAAATTACGATGAGCACATTAACGTAGTTCAACATTTGCTCACTAACTCACAAAATGACTTTAAAGTTCAAGGTGTATTGGCAGAGCTACGATTTTTTACTACTTTTTTCTTTTATCTTAGACCATCATGCACTGGATTATGCATCTGATGAAGTAGACCAGTATAGCAGAGTAGTTAGTGGACTTGTCACTTAAGAAGACACGGAGTGAGAGAGACAGCCCAATGCTAAAGAGGAAAGATAAAATTATCTTAATTTTATTTATTTTTTATTTTTAAATTAAATACATGAGGGCCCTTGGATTGGGTCATAGTAAGATTCAAGAGTTACCAAGTTATAAAATTATACAAATAAGGTTAAGAACAAAGTAGTACACCTGTAGTACACTGAATTAATGATCAAAAAAATAAACTTCGTAAATTATTACAGCTGGCAATCGGCATCCTTTACTCTTTCTCCTGAAAACGCCTTCAAATCTACGAGTATGCAACTCGCAACACCAGTTTTTCTGAGTCTGTACTCTGTACAGCCACAGCCGCAGGCTGGTTATTTCCAAAACAATTATACGTAGATAAAAGTGGCCAGCAGCGGCTCGTGCAATTGGGCAACCATGTGTTTTGCCATTTAAACCTATGCAAAAGAACCGATTTCTTGAGGGTGCAATGCACCTCCAAAATATCGATTGTTTTACATGGGTGGGCGTAGCGTGCAATGGGGCTATTGCACACTTTTTCTAAAAGCGATTTAATAGTCGATTACGGCGTAAAAACCTCAAAAAATAACGATGGCGGCACTAAAAACTTCCAAAATCCACTCCTAAATTCAATAAACGCAGTTATTTGCGCGAGCGTAATGGTGGCCGAAGGCACTAACAATGGGAGATTCCTATCTTAATTTCGTCACTCTTTCTATGTTGACAAGGATGATTCACAGAGTAATTAGTCATCAGAGTGATGATCCACATCCGATGAATGGTGCCGCAACACCTAGTGACACCGGTGTCAAATGAAAGTAGTCTCTTATTGGTCACTTCTTGATAGAGTTTCATAATTGTTAGATGGGAATCTCCCATTGTTAGTGCCTTCGGCCACCATTACGTTCGTGCAAATAACTGCGTTTATTGAGTTTAGGAGTGGATTTTGGAAGTTTTTAGTACCGCCATCGTTATTTTTTGAGGTTTTTACGCCAAAATCGACTATTAAATCGCTTATAGAAAAAGTGTGCAATAGCCCCATTAGGCAACGTTTAACTGTGTCCATTTAAACCCATGTAAAAGGTCGAATGAGAAGGTGTTCACCGAACATCCAACAGTTCGATCTTTATCATGAGTTTAAGTGGACGCAATACAACGTTGCCATATTGCACGCTACGCCACTGAATAAATAAAAGAGAAGATCCGTTGTTGTCAAAATACACGAGCCGCCCGCCGTCATGCACTGGATAAAACTTACAACATAAAGGAAGGAAATTATATATTCTTCCTTTATGACTTACAAGCAGACCGCCATTCTTCACGCAGATTGATGAAAGCCAACATGCGACTGATGTGAGTGCTTTCAAAAAGTCCCCTCTGCTTTTCCGAGGAATCGTCAATGTTATTTTTAATGGAAAATAGACTTACGAGCGGGCCTGTTCGAATTTGGCTGAACGTGAGGCTTCCCGCTTGAGGGCTCTCAAAATATCTCCTATGCTCCTCCGGGGGATCGTCAAAGTTATCATAATGGAAGAATAGACTTACGAGCACTCAAGGGGCGGCTCATGCCATTAGGCAACAATGTTATTCCTCCATTTGATCCTATGTTAAACAATCGATTCGACAGTGAAGCAGCGCTTCACCAGCATTCGATTGTTTAACATTGAGTTAAATGGAGGGAAAACACCGTTGCCAAATTGCACGAGCAGCCGCCACCGTAGAAGACAGCCGTTCATCAAGCAGACTTTCTAAATGCCAACAAGGCTAAAAGTGCTCTGAAAAGGTCTTACGGCGGGATTGCCAATATCAATTTAAATCAGAAAATGTACTGTTTACTATGTTTCCAGATTTCCCCCAAAACTTTATCAACTTTTACATTACCTATTGCGTTAAATGGGTAAAATCGCATAGTTATCCGATCGAGGTAGCGGTAGTTTCAGAAGTGTAGGCGGACCTAGACCGATAATCTTTGGAATTTGTCAACATTATTTCTGATATTACTCGATGAAAATTAATGAAAATGAAATTGAGTGTTCACCTTTCAACGAGGAACACTATAAACGCAAAAGAACAAAGTCAGAAGCAAGTTTGGTTTTATTTTAAAGGAATTAAATTTGAAAATTCGCCAAAGATTATGATTTAGATCCGCCTACACTTCTGAAACGAGCGTGCAAAAAAACAAAGATTACTGACATGCACTTATTGCGTTGCACACGCATTCTTGAGCCTCAATAATGTTCCGATTTGTAAGCCCGTTGCACCGTCGATTGAGTCGATTTTTTGCCAATAATAAATGTCTTTAAAATTAAAAACGTCGCAAATCCATAGCGAATATTGCGATCCGTTCAATATTAATCTGTGGCAACACTGTTGCCATGATCTAAGTAACATGACTGTTACTAGCAGACATGCCCATCACGCGGACTTCTAAACGCCAACCATGGTTAAAAACTAACCATCTTCTCCGATTAATATTGGGCGGATCGCAATATTCGCTATGGATTGGCGACCTTTTTAATTTCATAGGCATTTATCATTGGCAAAAAAAATGGACTCAATCGACGATGCAACTGGCTTATAAATCGGAACATTTTTAAGGCTCAAGAATGCGTGTGCAATGTGCAACGTAATGAGTGTAAGTACCTAATCTTTGTTTTTTTTTGCGAGAAAATCGAGATTCTGAGGGGGGGGGGTGCCTCTTCGCTAGTCTTTACGCGTCGCTGTCACATTATTCTCTGGTCCGGCGATATTGAATTGACTCAATTGACTGCAGTCAATTTACTTAATATCGGTGACTGCGACGCGGAAATCTTATCTTGTAAAGTACTGTAATGCTCACAAGTCGGAGCATTATTATTCAGTCCCGGTATTCAATCGACTGCAGTTTTAAGCACCTACTTAAAATAGGGCCGGACTTATATACTTACCATTGGCGGATTCAGCCCCCGCGAACGGGGAGGGCCAACTTGGGACCCCCCCCCCCACACCACCACCACCACCCATTTCTCTTTTCTCTCTTCTTAAGGGGTCTCTCCACCTGCGAATTTAAAAGCGCGAAGAAACACTGATCGAGCCAATGAGCTGACTTGAAGTCGATAGATCGAGTCCGATATATCGACAACAAAGAAGCTCATTGGCTCAAGCAGTCAATTCGCGCTTTTGAATTCGCACGTGGAGAGACGCCTGAGGCGAAACGCGAGGGTAGGGGCCAGGGGGTTCGTCCTCCCCCCCCCCCCCCCCCTCGAATTTTTTTTACCGCACTCGATCCTCTGCATGCCTGTTTTTAATGTACTTACCCATTGCATCTGGCATTTTATTCGACTCGATATTTGTATTTCATTTTATACGGATACTTAAGTAATTCAGACTTGAAAGATGCAAGTTCGTAAAAAAGTCAACAGTTCAATCACACCGAGAAAGATAATAATATATAACCGGTTTTTTTCTTATATGATGATTATTGCAACGAGCAAGCAGATTCGAGTAATAAGTATGTGCTCAGCTCGTCTGCTCGTCATCCCAGCAAATCCCACCACACGACCAATTTCACCAGTCGCGTAATGCAAATCAGACGAACGGCAGCTGCTTCAGTGTTGCCAGGTTTGGATAGGGTGAATAGTCCACGCGTGGACAGTTTTCGAGTTGAAAACTGTCCACGCTGTGGATAGGGATAGTAGATCGGAACATGGGAGCGTGGACAGTTGTGGACAGTTGTGGCTGTATTCTCATCAAAATAGTCCACGTGTGGTCGAATCTGTCCACTATTGGCAACACTGAGCTGCTTCTTTCTACCGTTCTTCTCTTTTACAAGTGGATTTGCGTTCGTGTGTGTGTGTGTGTGTGAAGAAGAATACTGCGCTCCGAAATTGATGTCATTGCACGTTCAAGGTAAAACAGCATTTGAAATTTTAATGCGATCTCAAAAAAAAAATGTTTATAATGTGACGACTAGAGATAGTTTCGGAGACGCAGACAGCAGAATACGGTGCCCTCTAACTGCGGCGTTGAATTTTAACTTATGAACAATTTTGAAATAGCCCGCTCCTGTCTTCTTGCCCCCCCCCCCCCCCCCCCCCCCGACCGCGCCAAGATCGCGTCCCGGCTCCGTCGCTATTCGTTGATTCGTCAATCGCCGGCGCATCCGCTCATTGGTGATCTCGATTGCGGTTTGTGGTTCTTCCGGGGTAATCTTTTTCCTCTTGTTGTGGAAGTAGGTTATCACTACTGAATACTACTTATGTTATCATTTTTCTGCGGGGAAAGTCACTCTACATTTTAAATTTACACGAATCGATCAAATTACCCGCAGTAAGTATCAAATTTCCTTCTCCAATAGTCCTTACAGCAGGCGCCAAGTAGGTATTATTATGTAATGTCATTGCTGTAAGAAATTATCGTACTCCACACTTCCACAGGTTCGGTTTGCCCTTTCTCTTTGCTCATCGTGCCAAGCAAATGTTGCAGATGGTCTAAGGAATCTAAGTAATGAAAATCAAAAATAGGTATGTTAATTTTAGCGATGACTTATAGGCATCTTCATTCGGTAGAGTCTGTCAAGTTCCTGATACCATGCTGTGTTTCATTTCATCAATGATCATTGTGAAACAGTTTGCATGAGTTTGTCCTAAAACGAAGGAAGTACAGTACAGCACTTTCGTATTTGATGGTACTTACAATATTTTTTCTCATCCTGTACCTAAGTTTGTATGGCCCCTCAGTAAACACTTACCATCTAGCCTGTGTCTGTATTCAACTGCTCAAAATTCTAACTTTTTCATGTGATAGTACCATAGCTCATAGCTTTCAACTTTACATTACATTCAAAATTGCGTTAGCCGCATTTCAATGAAAAAGTTGCTCAATTTTTCTGCAAGCTTTCATGGTCAGTGGACAGTCCTTTGTCAGACTTCTCTACTTCTAAACTGAATAATTCAGCCATAATAAGTCTTGAATGGATTTTATCTTCCTTAAGTACGCAATGATTTTACTTAATGTTACATGACTGTCCTTTTCACTGAAGTTTTAATGCGTTACGTCCCTGAGTTGAGCACTTCACTGAGATCATTTCAGACGAGTTGGCTTTTGTCCGTTTGCAATGTCTGATGTGTGCAGTGAATGGCTTCACGACCTCTACACATATCATCATCAATGGAAGCATCAGTTGGGAATATTTTAAGGCACATCATGCTGCAATACTGTCATCGGTCAACCTATCTGAAACGATCTCAGTGAGTGGAAACTCACAGTTAAAGACATGTTAACATAATTTTAAATTATTTCCTATATTTCCAAGACATAGGGCCTCACACAAGGAGATCATCATGCGACAACACTGTCAGTCACCAGTCAAATCATCTGAAACGACCTCTACCTAATTGAGTCTCTTCTCATCATTAGAGAAACATTTTAATTTTTATTTAAGGTTCAGTATCTATCTTTTAATTGCTTTATTGATTTTAATCTGAATCCAGTAGTCCTGTAGAGGCTCACTGGGCATCAAAACTTTTGCACAAAAAGTTCGCTCTTTTTTTTCTTTAAGTGCTATTCCTATCAGAATGTAAGCGCCACGCCACCCAGTGTGCAATCTCCTTGTGTTAGGAATATATGTCTTGGAATTATAGGAAACAATTTAAAATTACGTTAAAGTGTCTTTGATTGTAGGTATCCACCCTTCGGAAGGCCCTTAAGTTTTGATAATTAAGTAGAGCACATTTCTCATTAGGTGGATGACTGTTATAATGTGATTGGTGCTGAAATGGCCCCAATTTTGTGAGGCGGCGATTCTGATGCGTAAAAGTTGCGAACTCGAATTGAATTTTGGCAGAAACCATGTTCACTGTCTTCAGTCTTTTTTTATGAAACAGACGCTAACTGAGAACACAACCTTTTCTAGAGATCTGTGGAACTCTTGGTGTATTTTCTTTGCGTTAATTTGTGGAAGGAGGAAAATTGAGTGAAGCAAGAATGAAATGACTATGCTTCTGTTTCGGGAGTGGTGGGTCTTGAAATTTCTGGCTCCTCAGAGTGGTCCCAAAATGTTTACCCTTGACACGTTCCTACTAGTTATCTACTAGTTGCAGCTGTTTTCTTGAATTTTTTATCTTAGATCTCACATCTTGCTAGTGAAAATTTTGAACAAAAAAATTATCAAATAAATAATCCCATGAAAACGGAATCTCACATCTTGCGAGTGAAAGTTTTGAACAAAAAAATTATCAAATAAATGTTCCCATGAAAACGGAATGAATTGGAGTCTCAGAGAAAAAAGTTGAGTTTTCGAGGAATCATTGAAAACTTGTGAAAGGCGTTCAGGTTGGGAGAGAAAAATTTTAGTTTTTTTCTTTTACAAAATTTTTCTGTCAACTCATAAGCAGTAAAGTCTTGTAAGGAAAGGAAGTTGAAGAAAAGGAGGGGAGACCAGACGAAGAAAGTAAGATATTTTGGAAAATAGGAAACTCAGGATCTACTTCTACAAACAACTTGTAAACAATTCATTTTTTTTACGTGCCTCCCACCTATTGGACAACACCAATGGCGTTAATCATCAAGGTTTCTGAAAATTTATGTGTGGAAGGTGTGGGGTACGTCAGCTCCATCCAAGTCTATAGCCCACTTGTTATTACAGAGTATGATCATTTACTTAATGCCATCTTCTTTTCCTGTGTGGGAATCAGAGTATTAGCATAAATAAATTCAGACTTCCTAGTTGCATGAATTATTAATTTTTTAGTGTATTTTACATCCTCATCTCATCTATTTTTCATTCTCTACGCATATTTTCAGAAAAATGAGAAGAATTTGATCTCGTTCCTCTGCTTAAGTTCCGCAATCTTAGTCCTAAACTTTTCTTTCAAAAATGGAATGGCTATTATCCCCCCTGTCGTTTTTTGTAATGGTGCCTCGATGGGTCATGGGATCAGTCGTCGGAAGTGGATTTTTCCTCTACTATTTCTTAGAAGTAGCCAAGGTAAATATGTTTTCTTGTCCCTACAGCAACAAATGAAGTCGTTTATGCTAGAAAATCCTAAAAATATTAGGAGAGTTGTGACTCCCAGGAAATCACTGCATTTTTATCCAACTCAAAATAATTATAAGCTTGCTCTGACTAAAACAACACAAAGTACAATCCACCCTCCTCACCTGAAACTTTTTTTTCTCTTAAAGCAAGTAGGTAATTTAAAACAAAAACAAAAATTAAGTATCAGCAGGAAGAATTTTGATTACAGGAAGATAATCTACTTCTCTGTTACTTATACTGGTAAAATAGAAACAATACATTTGTGGCTTTCGGACTAATAATTTCTGGCATTTTTGAAAAAAAGGATTGGAAATAAAATTATCTTAATCAATGAATTTGGACAAAATAGCTTGCACAACCTCCAATGTGCATAGATCATAGAAAATGTTGTTGAATAATTTAAGTCTAAAATAACCAAAAGATTCGAGGGACATTTGGTAAAAATATTTGTTTTCTTAGTTGACACTTATTGAGTTTGACCTTAGAAAATCAGCTGTTGCACTTAAATGATGTGTAACAATTTTTAAAAAAAAAAAAAAAAAAAAAAAAAAAAAAAAAAACCTGTTTATGATATCAAATGACCAATAGCCTGTATACAGTGGCGGTGATAGATCTTGAGGGGGCAGGGGGCCCCCCGTAGAAAATGAGTTGGGGCCCTCCTTCAATTAGGGTTTTAACTAAACTCGTTTTTGTTGCGAATTTGTCCCGCACCCACGCATGTTGCCTTTTTTAACCCCCTCCCCCCTTTTGACCGATCTGGCAAAGGTCATAATAGGTTGATGTAGGCAATCAGTTTGTCTGCAAAATTACGCTATTCACCAGGCGAAAGGCTAGAAGATGATTGTGATTGCTTCAATAATCATACATCATGCATAGATAAAATGTAAAAAATTGGTATTTTTCTGACAAGCAAGAAGTCTGACAATTTGTTCTACTAATTTGAATACTTAAAAGCCGAATTTAACTGAATACATCAACTCATCAAGCCCTTTATCTTCATTCTTTCAACCAGAGAAGCTGTTCAACTGCACTGATGTCAATTTTTTTAGCTGTTTCACTTTCAATGATTGTAATAGAAAGGTCACTAAGACGCGTTTGAGACATGTTGCTTCTTAAATATGACTTTATTAATTTCAATTTTGAAAAAATTTCCTTGCCTCTGTCCTAATTTACTCTCTTCTTTTCCTTATTCTGTTTCGTTTTTTCCTCTCTCTTTTTTTCTTTGCTACTCTTCAAACTTAGCATTGGGGACCCCCTGTGCCACAGGGTCTGCAAGGGTGCTATCGCTGCCACTGCCCGTGTAATTTAATTTAATCACCTACTTGAGTTGACAGCGCATCATTTGCAGGAATCTCTCATCTTTTCCTTTCTTGTTTATCATCTCATTCATGATCTCCATATTTACTTCCTTCATTTTCAGCAACCAGCAGTGTTTTGCTCTGATGGTAAATTCAAAAGATTTTTATACTCCCATATGCCTTTATTGAACAAGAAATTCTGGCCGACAATATGGTGTTTCGAATCTCGAGCTCAAACTCTAGTCTCCACGTTCATACGTCAACGGATATTTCCGGGTGTCAAGTATAACAGGTGAGATTGAAAGCTTTACAAATTTATATTTTATATCTATCTATCTATCTATCTATCTATCTATCTATCTATTTATTTATTTATTTATTTATTTATTTATTTATATTAATTTCATGTGCTCTAGATACTTCTCTCCCATTTGTGAGAGTGTCTGGTAGGTCGCTGTATCTCTCTTATTTTCTTCTCTTTGTTTGAGAGGATACCTTGGTTGTCTTACCACTCTCTTTTTCCCTTTTTTTTTATCCAAAAGAATTTGTTTGGACAAAAAAAGGATACACCAAGGTGCAGAAATTGTGTATTTATTGTCCTAAATACATTTTTAGCAGTTAGCTCATCATCAGTAGGTTTACATTAGATTTGACCAAATAATTACATGTGATTAGGAAAGCAAAAGTCAAATATGAACTTGACTAAGAAAGCAAAATTACCGGTATTGAAAAGAACAAGCGATTAAAATCTATAAAGAAGCATCTTAAAAGAAAGAAATAGTAAATATTAGCTAAGAAAAAACATGTGTGAAGCAGATGCAAGTAAATAAATAAATAAATGAATAAATAAATAAAAAAATAAAAAAATATGAAATTACAATTTTTATTTATTTATTTTAACATTGATACACTTTATCTTGGGTGTTACCCCTTGCTATTGTACAAGTCATTTTAAACTATACAGTTGACTACTTACATTAACAAATACGTTAAAGTTCCTTTGCAATGTAAATGAAATAAATAAATCACAATCACAACTCATTACTTCCTCTTGAATTCTTCTATTGAGTAAAATGATTACAAATGGACAGAAGCAGAGCTATGCACTGTGCAGGATATGTAGCGTTGCAAGGGTGGCGGCGTTCGCTCCGGTGTTACACGTGCTTAAAACACTAAAATTTTAAAAGACTGAGCTTTAGCACTGAAAAATAAAACTTGGCAGGATGATATAAATGCAGGGTGTGGTTCATTTTCATTTTCATCCTCCTAGGGCCGTCACCAGAAACCTTAAGAAATTTGATGAAAACTTTCAGTTTCAACATAGGAGAAGGAAATGGTATGTTTTCCATTTCTAATTTGGTTCTGTATTTCCATTTCCATAGCAGGGAAGTGCTAGAACTAGCAGACGGTGGACAGGTCGGCTTGGATTGGCTTCTAGCTGAGAATGATGAACCGACAACTCCAACTGTGATATTTTTGCCTGGTTTGACTGGCGCAAGTCAAGCTGACTATATTCAGGGCCTTGTTGAGTCTGCCAAAAATTTGGGTCTCCGATCTGTTGTGTTCAATAATCGTGGCATCGGAGGCATTCCTCTGAAGGTAATTTCCAAGTGCTTTGTGAATAGATTTAGCTAACCTTTTACAACAAGACTTTTTGTTTTGTTTAAAAACATAATGGGTCTGTTGCAAACTTTTGCTACAACGATTAAGAGAGTTTCATCTGAAGTAAAATCGCCTGAAAAGTCCATTGGTGGCATCAGAAAGTCATAAAATGAAATAATAAACTCACAAGAGGCGTTTAATGAAATCCAAGGTGGCGGAGAAATATCGAACAATTTGAATGGATGCACCACGAACATCCAAGGATAGCCAACCTCAAAATATCGATCACAACCAATCACAACGTAAAGGAACACATAATCTCTACCTCCAGTGAGGTTGTCAAAGTTGGCCATCCTTGCGGATGTTCGTTGTGCATGCATACAAATAGCATACAAATCAGCAAAATATCCTCTATCAAATTAGCAAATAAAAAAAAAAATATGAAATTTTTGACCAAAACTCTTCCATCTCCCCTTAACTTTCACTCAATGCATTCCATCAAATCCATAATCCAATATTTCATGATTTATTCTTGAATAATTTTATGAATAACTTATTCATGAATTTTATTTCATGAATAATTTACTTTATTCTCCCCAAATCTTCCTCCAGTTCATCCTCATAATTTTTTCTTCCCCCGTGTATTTCAAATGGCACTTTTCAAGTTGAGGATTGCAAGGAAAAGTCAAGGAATGTGTTAAAATTTCCTAAATGGAAAGGAAAAATTTAAAAGAAATTCTAGCGTATTTGTTGCATCGTAGAGACCTTTTAATTACAGAACCTAACAAGGGTTAGCATCAGGGAGTCGAACCGAACTGTGAACCTTAATTTTAAAACTGACTTGAACCCAAACGGAGCTTGAACCGATAATTGAAACAGTGTGAACTGACAAAAACCGGTTCACAGATGGTTCAAAATTTGAACCGTTCAAATAACCAAGAAGCGATGAAAGAATCCTAAGTCCTAAATTGTTGTTGTTGTTGCTTGTTGTGGAAAAAGAATCTTTTATAGAATCCAAGGTATATGGAAGAACAGGTATGGACAGGAGGCGGAGCCTATCTCAGTAGGTGACGGCTACGTCACAGATGTTCTAGACGGTCGCGATAGAATTCGCCAACCCCCATCTCTTGCTACTGCAGTAGGTGACGGCTACGTCATCGCTAAAGCAAGTGTGTCGTCATCATTTGGCGGGAAAACTCGAAAGCCCCTTAAACCCCGCCTCCTGTCCATACCTGTTCTTCCATATACCTTGTACAGAATCATTCTTTATTACTTTAGAATAGCCGGCAGCTGTTTCCATTGCAACGAAAAAGTAGCATGTACACTGCATAATTTTTTGGAGAAAAAGTATGGAGTTTCAAAAATTTCTGTTTGCAAAATTCAAAAATGGCCCATCCTATTTTTAATTTTTTTGAATATTTAACATCAAGCAATTTAAGCAAGTGCAAATTGTGCGGAGCAAATTTGAAAGGAAGGCATGCTGCAAATTTGTCATTTTATTCCTCTGAAACGCTTAATGAATCTAAAGTTCGGCCGAACCGGCTTTGAACCGGTTCAAAAACCTAAAAGTTTGCCAAACCGAACTGAACCTGAACCAAAATTTTGTGCAAACCTGAACGTAACCGCGGACCAAAATTTTAAAAATTGTCTGAGCCCGACCCGAACTTAAACCCTTTTTTTGGCTGGTTCGACTCCCTGGTTAGCAAATGGTGAAAAATCAAGGTGAAAAGGTTTAAATTTTTTTTTACGTTCAGATTGTGCCCATCATGGTGCCGCGCACTTTCAGACTTCCGTGAACGCTCTAACCTTTTCATTGATATGAGCCGGAGAGATGACAATTGTGAAAAAAATTATTTTTCTCCTGTCAAGTGTTCAAAAAGGGGAGAATTTATTATTTGCCTCCAGGAGACTGTGATAAAGTAAAGTTTTATTTTCAATGACTTGTACATATACTATAGAGCGGCTGTTAGAATGATACTCGAAAGTAGGAGGAGGGTTTGAGGTTGGGTCAAAATGGGTCATTTTCAGCAAGAGTTTATGGAGATTAGGATACACCCTCAAGTAGTCTGATTTACATCTATGGAGATTAGGATACACCCTCAAATAGTCTGATTTACATCTTCAAAGTGAGAATTTTGAATCCGGATGCTTTTTCGAATGAATCTACGAATACTAAACTGGAGAAATTTTAATCCTACGCTAAAGAAGTTCCCTTAAAAGTCAATGGCAGTGTGGGTTTTGGGACTTAGCTTTAGATCGGTTCCCACCGCGCTCCTGCCCAACGAAAGAGGGCTTTACGAGCGTTACTCACAAATAAGCCTCATCGCCAGTTTATAGTATACAATCTTCATTGTTTAGTTTTCATAGTCTAATTTTAAATTAGTTATTACTTTTAATCCCTTGATGAATATTATTAGGGAGTATTAGCCATCTGGCTTTAATGTAAATTCAGAAAGAGACCATCGGTCAGATTCGTTAATGAACTCAAAAGTTTTGTTTGACGACGGACTTTGACGACGGCGACTTTGTTGTTCCATTCGCAAGCATTGCAGCCCTCTTATTGTTGGATGGCAAACTTTGAAGTTTTAATAAAGAAGCTTACATCTGGGGGGGGGGGTGCTCTTTATCTCATGGAAAATGTCTATGTTCTAGTGATTTTTCTTTTCCAAAGACCAACTGTCCATCCATTAATTTTAATTTTTTTATGAACACTTCTTACTATAATTCCTGTTTCAGACTCCAAGAACATATTGCGCTGCTAACTATGAAGATTTATCAGAAGTGATCGAACACGTGAGAAATAAGTATCCTGATAGCCCGTTGGCTTGCACTGCAATATCAATGGGAGGGTGAGTGGAAATTTAAAATTTGTTGCTTTTCAGTGGCATTAACTTGGGATATATATTTTTTTTTTGTTTTTTTTTTTTGGGGAGTGAAAGACAGCATTGTAATAAGTTGAACTGGGGGGGGGGGGGTTCATGGTACCCAAGCTATCTGGAAAACTGGGAAAAGTCAAGGAAATTTGTGAAAATAATGTCCTGGTTGGGGATTTTAGGATGTCTCGATTTCTGGGTTGAAAGAAAAAAAAAGTGGACAACTATAACACTTCAATGACTGAAAGTTTCTTGCGTTGGTGGATGGATCCAATCCTTATTAAAGAAGGGTGGGGGGGGGGGGGGGGGTTAAATGGATTTTAGCCCCTCGGCACCCCCCCCCCCTTTCTTTTTCTCTCTCTTTCTTTCCCCATTCCTTTCCTCTCCCCCCCCCTCTTTATTTGCTGAATAGGCGGATGCAACCAATCCTTTCGCCCCCCCCCCCCTTGTGATATCTGATAATGGTGACCAGATTATTCTAACCCTTCATTTTTCTTTTTTTTCTCTCTCTTTTTTTTTCCTCTTTGGTGAAAATGTGTACATCAAAGACACTTTTTGAAGTATTGCTAACAGACGAGCAAGTTTTTTTTTTTTTTTTTTTTTTTTTTTTAAATTATTTTGAAAAGTCTCAGAATTTTCAAACTGAATTTGGCTTGGCACTCTGCCCAGTGGAATAAGGCTGTTATAAGCTTTTGCAACCCATACATTGATTGTATGTACTTAGGGTCTCCAGTAGTAGTAGTAGTAGTTGTAGTAAAGTCCAGCCGCCCAAAACTCATGTTCGTTATGCTTGTATTTCAAAGCTAAAGACTGGACTAGCTGTAAAAAACTAGCTAAAATAACAATGACGACAATAAAAACTTCTGAAATCCAATTATTAATTTAATGGAAAACTCTGAAATACGGACACAGATACCTCAGGGAATTCTTACCCTGTCCATTTTAGTGCTTTAAACAATTTAGAACAAATTTCCTTTGCCTGGGGCCTTGCAGTGGAGAGATTGATAATACTTGATTAGCCAAGATTGGGTGGAGTCCCTTGTAGGTACAGACATTTTTCTCCCTCTCTCTTTACTCATTTAAATACAAATGTTAGAAAAGGATAGAGGAGGGGTCACACACTTGACCAGGGACGTGCCGTGGTTTCCAGAGAGGGGGGGCAAGAATGCAATCTTGCCGCCCTCCGCGAACAAAATTATAAATTTGATGAATTTTTTTTTTTTGCTTGTTTCACACTGATTTTGCCGCTCTCTAAAATTCATTTTGAAATTTGATAACCTTTTTTTTTTTTTTTTTTTTTTTTTTATTTGGTTGTTCACCCTGATTTTGCCGCCCCCCGAGAGTGCCGCCCGGGGCAAGGGTACCCACATCCCCCCTCGGCTTTCCCCTGCACTTGACTTGTGCCCTGATGCCTATCTGTATCTGCCATGTGCGTTCAAATTGGCAAAGAGAGTGACCAAAAATTCCTGGGTCTGCAGGTCTGTTAGTGAATGGGTGGATACAGCCGCCCCCCCGTATCCACCAATGTGTCAGATGACCTAGGCTACTGACAGCCTACCTTCAGGTGTCATCTTACATTTTTTATGGCCCTAACTGTACTTTCAGCTTCAATATCAATTGAATAGTTGATACTTTCAATGCCGTTTTCGCGCGATTTCACGGAGGAATCGACCCTCAATCTCGCTGTAGTAAAAGTCGTTTTCTAAAAATTCCCTTCTCCTGCTGCGTTCAAAGATTGATGTTGTTATCGAGTTTTACGGAAAAATCTGCCGAATCTGAATAAAAACTCATGGCGAAGGCAGAAAATATGGGGCGCAGCGCGTATTAGGAGAACGGTCTAGATAACGAAGACGAATATCCGCTTGCTCGCTCACATTAAGTGGGTAATTAAAATATTCCTACCCCGCGGTCTTGATTCTTTTATAATTGGATCCACCAATTCTCAATTCTCACTCAAGTCCCCATTGACTATAACCTGAATAAAGATGCTATCGAGTTTTGCGGAAAAATCTGCCGAAGCTGAAGTGCGTGATTTTCACGAAGAATTCAAAGATTTTAAGTACGGCGCTAGCTTCGGTTATTTTCCCGACTTTTTTTGCATTTCCTGTTGCGTAAAAATGTTGATTTGGCGGGAAAAGCAGGTAACTCATTATTGCGCCATCTTCGCGTTAAAATCGAAACTTCGAAGCATGGTATTATTTTCCGAGTTTTTCTGGTTCCCGCTGCGTGAAAATGTCTCTTAAAAATGACCCTACTGGACAGTCAGTTCTTCAAACACGCATCGCATCCCAAGCGCCCACCCGCGGAGATATGTCGTGGAACGAGGAAGAGAAAAACGACCCGATCGCGTAGGTTTATAATTAGCGGTCAATCAGTCGCTAATGAATAACTTCCTCTCGAAAGAAGTCGTGGCCTCTCGCCGATATTACGCTCCTTTTTGATTGATTTAATTGCTCCAATGCTGAATTGAATGCTCTCCTTCTTATCTCTCTCTCTCCCCCTCCCCCCTCCCTCCCTGACTCTCTCTGTCTCTCTCCCTTTCTCTCTCTCCCCCTCCCCCTCCCTCCCTGACTCTCTGTCTCTCTCTCTGTCTCTCTTTCTCTCACTCTCTCTCTCTCCCTCTCTCTCTCTCTCTCTCTCTCTCTCTCTCTCTCTCTCACTCTCTTTCTCTCTTTCTCCCTCCCTCTCACTCTCTCTCTTTCTCCCTCCCTCTCTCTCTCTCTCTCTCTCTCTCTCTCTCTCTCTCTCTCTCTCTCTCTCTCTCTCTCTCTCTCCTCTCTCTCTCTCTCTCCCTCCCCCTGCGACAATGTTCTCGTTGCATGTTCCTTTGATCGTGTCCCCTCCCCTCTGATTTAACATATCCCATCCTGATCGTTCCCGTCAACTCCCGACATCCCCCCCCCCTTGTCTTTTTTCTTTTTTCCCGTTTCTCTTCCCTCCACCCCTCTCCTCTTTGACTATCCTTCTTCTTTCTTCGCCGCGTCCTTCCCTTTTCGTCCTTATGTCGGCGCACAGTAGTCATTGGCGTTGCCGGGGGGGGGGGGGTCCAGGGGGTCTGGATCTCGCCATTGACACCAAAATTTGCTCCATAAGTAGGTAATTTTTTGCGTTTTCAGACAAATTTCACCAAATTGGTTTATACGAATTCCTGGCTACGCCACTATAGATAGCATAGGCGGCGAGTCCTAAGGGCTAGGGCGGCTTCAGCCCTGCCCCCCCCCCCACTTTTTTGAGAATGGAAAGGCTTAAAGAGCTGAATCGAAGAGAGGAAGTATTGAAAGAAGGCTGACAATTTGTGACGCAAGACTGCGAGATTACCGTGCAAGCAAGCGTGGTAAAAATTTGATGGAGGGGGGGGGGGGTCGTCAACAATTCGTGATTTTTTGGCCCCTCCACTTTATTGACCCTCGCGCCACCCAAGGTAGATCGAGTCTTGGAATTTTTAGAACATAAGTTTACGAATAAGAATCAATGATTACGAACAGTGAATAGCAAGGTAGCTTACAAATGTGTGAAATTATTCATGCCTAGAGAGTAAAATGAGTTGAACAATGTGATTGTACCATGAAAATATCGACACTGCAATGTTTTTAAAGCCCAACAAAAGTTACAACTTTTGATGTTCGGAAATATCCATTCGTCAATCCGGTGTGCGGCGGTGGCGCGAACTTCAAAACATCGCAATTGCTGCGCGTTACCGTATCTGCTCTGATTGTGAGTAATTTGTGGTCGCGACGGCCGGCGGTGCCACATACTTACTTATGCCACTAAAAAAAACAAAACACAAAAAAAAAAAAACAAAAAAACAGGGGAACTCCAATACTATTATTTATGTATTGGTAAAGCGTGCCGCGATAGGTCTGTATGCAGCCACGTCAAGGGTCACCCGGAGGTAGCAAATCCGCTCGCGCAGTATATGAAATTTGAATTACGCGGTCTTGAGCGCAGGGAAAGGGTTACCAGACGCAGGGTTCTCCAAACGTCCCCTCTGCTGTCCGGGGCATCGCCAATGTAATTTTAAATGCGAAAAAAGACTTACAAGCAGACCTGTCGTTTTGGTGGGCTTTCAATCGCTGCCAAGGCGCAGCAGGGCTCTCGAAACGTCCCCTCCGTTCTTCCGGGGCATCGCCAATGTAATTTTAAATGTGAAAACAGACTTACAAGCAGACCTGTCGTTTTGGTGGGCTTTTAATCGCTGCCAAGGCGCAGGGCTCTCAAAACGTCCCCTCTGCTCTTCCGGGGCATCGCCAATGTAATTTTAAATGCGGAAACAGACTTACGAGCAGACCTGTCGTTTTGGTGGGCTTTTAATCGCTGACAAGGCGCAGGGCTCTCAAAACGTCCCCTCTGCTCTTCCGGGGCATCGCCAATGTAATTTTAAATGCGGAAACAGACTTACGAGCAGACCTGTCGTTTTGATGGGCTTTCAATCGCTGCCTATAGTCCGTTTCATTTAAATAGAAGCTTGAGCTCGACTCTTTCCCCTACGAGTTTTACCCTCACTCTCGTACCTGTGATGACTCGAGACCTGCCCCATCGGTCGGAGATTCCGTCCATCACAATGGACACTCAGCTATCCAAAGGACAGTCTATTGTGACGGAGCGGAATCCCCGTCCGACGGGACGGGGCTCGAGTCATCGCAGGTACGAGAGAGAGGGTAAAACTCGTAGGGGAAAGAGTCGAGCTCAAGCTTCTATTTAAATGAAACGGACTATAGGCGCAGGGCTCTCGAAACGTCCCCTCCGCTCTTCCGGGGCACCGCCAATGTAATTTTGAATGCGAAAAGAGACTTACTAGCAGACCTGTCGTTTTTGTGGGCTTTTAATCGCTGACAAGGCGCAGGGCTCTCAAAACGTCCCCTCTGCTCTTCCGGGGCACCGCCAATGTAATTTTAAATGCGAAAAGAGACTTACGAGCAGACCGGTCGTTTTTGTGGGCTTTTAATCGCTGACATTGTGCAGGGCTCTCAAAACGTCCCCTCTGCTCTTCCGGGGCATCGCCAATGTAATTTTAAATGCGGAAACAGACTTACTAGCAGACCTGTCGTTTTTGTGGGCTTTTAATCGCTGACAAGGCGCAGGGCTCTCAAAACGTCCCCTCTGCTCTTCCGGGGCATCGCCAATGTAATTTTGAATGCGGAAACAGACTTACTAGCAGACCTGTCGTTTTTGTGGGCTTAAAATAGCTGACAAGGCGCAGGGCTCTCAAAACGTCCCCTCTGCTCTTCCGGGGCATCGCCAATGTAATTTTAAATGCGGAAACAGACTTACGAGCAGACCTGTCGTTTTGGTGGGCTTTCAATCGCTGCAAAGGCGCAGGGCTCTCGAAACGTCCCCTCCGCTCTTCCGGGGCACCGCCAATGTAATTTTAAATGCTGAAACAGACTTACGAGCAGACCTGTCGTTTTTGTGGGCTTTTAATCGCTGACAAGGCGCAGGGCTCTCAAAACGTCCCCTCTGCTCTTCCGGGGCACCGCCAATGTAATTTTAAATGCGAAAAGAGACTTACGAGCAGACCGGTCGTTTTTGTGGGCTTAAAATAGCTGACAAGGCGCAGGGCTCTCAAAACGTCCCCTCTGCTCTTCCGGGGCATCGCCAATGTAATTTTAAATGCGGAAACAGACTTACGAGCAGACCTGTCGTTTTGGTGGGCTTTCAATCGCTGCCAAGGCGCAGGGCTCTCGAAACGTCACATCCGCTCTTCCGGGGCACCGCCAATGTAATTTTAAATGCGGAAACAGACTTACGAGCAGACCTGTCGTTTTTTTGGGCTTTCAATCGCTGCCAAGGCGCAGGGCTCTCGAAACGTTCCCTCCGCTCTTCCGGGGCACCGCCAATGTAATTTTAAATTCGAAAAGAGACTTACGAGCAGACCGGTCGTTTTGGCGGGCTTTTAATCGCTGACATTGTGCAGGGCTCTCAAAACGTCCCCTCTGCTCTTCCGGGGCATCGCCAATGTAATTTTAAATGCGGAAACAGACTTACTAGCAGACCTGTCGTTTTTGTGGGCTTTTAATCGCTGACAAGGCGCAGGGCTCTCAAAACGTCCCCTCTGCTCTTCCGGGGCACCGCCAATGTAATTTTAAATGCGAAAAGAGACTTACGAGCAGACCGGTCGTTTTGGCGGGCTTTTAATCGCGGACATTGTGCAGGGCTCTCAAAACGTCCCCTCTGCTCTCCCGGGGCATCGCCAATGTAATTTTAAATGCGGAAACAGACTTACTAGCAGACCTGTCGTTTTTGTGGGCTTTTAATCGCTGACAAGGCGCAGGGCTCTCAAAACGTCCCCTCTGCTCTTCCGGGGCATCGCCCATGTAATTTTAAATGCGGAAACAGACTTAGTAGCAGACCTGTCGTTTTTGTGGGCTTTTAATCGCTGACAAGGCGCAGGGCTCTCAAAACGTCCCCTCTGCTCTTCCGGGGCATCGCCAATGTAATTTTAAAAGCGGAAACAGACTTACTAGCAGACCTGTCGTTTTGTGGGCTTTTAATCGCTGACATTGCGCAGGGCTCTCAAAACGTCCCCTCTGCCCTTCCGGCCTTATGTTTTTTGAGATCATCGAGTGGCAAGAAAGGAAGAGAACCCAACTTCCAATTTTTTGTGATGATTCAATTGTTTGGTAAAGTTTGAGACAAAGTCAATAGTCCCTAACTTTTGCATTGGAAAATAAATCGATTAATCAATATTTTCTTCCCTTGTACCGGGTACTTTTCCTCGTGGGTGGGTGGGGGGGGGGGGGGGTAAGAAAGTCAGAATTTGACAAATTACTTACTTTTCCATCCTTGTCTTTCTAGACTATCGTCAGGACCGGGAATAAAAACCGGTTATTTTGTAAATCATAATTGCGATGAAAAATGCTCTTCTTGGACGGGATCATTTACTCTGTCATTTAATTTGCGTCTGTGGCCGCGGTCTTTTCGACGCGACAACGTGGCTGCTGCCTGCTCGGCCTTGCACGCTTGGAGCCAGTGTTGCCAGATCGAGGGTAAAAAGCCGTATCGTCCCCATTTAAATCAATGTAAAGCGTACGGCTTTTTCACCCCAATCTGGCAACACTGCTTGGAGCCGCGAATCGCGGTGTGATTTTTTCCTTCTCCATATCAAGACTTTCGCTCGCATCGTCAATCGTGTGTAACGGAACCTACTGACTCTTGATCAAAATGCTCTCTCAGAAGCTTGGGAGCTTACAAGGAAAATGTTAGAATGGAAAAGAAAAAAATAATTTTTTATGAGTTTTATTAAAATCGTCGACGAGTATGGTTGTTGAAAACTCGAAAGTTGCGAGCACTCGACACTTTCATACCTGGGCCGATCGCATGGCGCAAACTTGATATAACCTATTGTGGATCAAGACAGTTTTTCGAGAAAATCGCCGTTTCAAATTTGTCAAAAGTTTTGACAAATTTTTGGAGCTCAAAAATCAAGTTTGAGTAAATTTTTGAAGACAAGTCTGTTTCATTATGGAAAGTGCTTATTCTGCAGAGTACTGTAAAAAAGTATCTTTAGAAATTCCAATTTTTCCAAGGGAAGTTATGCTTTTTGAAAATGGTTGAAATTTTTTGAATTTTGATGTATCGAACACAAAAATTGATATCAACCTATCAACCTCCAGTTTGCACCAAAACAATGATTCAACTTGTATTCTCTTTCTAGCCATGTAATAAGAAAAATGGGTTACCTTTTGAAATATTTTACCAACCATGACCTGAAAATATGTCCTCTGGGAAATAATGGAATTTATGTTTCAGTTTTTTTCAAAATTCGAAATTGGTTTCCAAAAAATTGCATTGGAAACTTTTCTTTTACACCCGGTGTGTTCTTAATGGGGCTCTTGCTAACTTTTGTTCCCATTTTTGCCCATTTTCTGCCATTTTCCCATTTTTTCCCATTTTTCCCCACTTTTTTTCACCCATGGTACCTGCGTAGTTCCACCATTACGTTTTAAACTTTATAGTTATTTTGTGAGTTTGTGAGTAAATTTTGCAATTTTTTGAAATGCCCATTGTATTTTTTGCTGGATTTTACTTTTGGAATCAACCATTCAATCCCTTTTAGCAAAAATTGGCAAGAGCCCCGTTGCTGAGTATCTCCACTTCAAAAATTTGCGCTCAACTCAAGTTCATCAATAGTGTGGTATTCGTCTGGGATTTAGGTATTGATATTCATGTCCATAATCTGAGGTATATTTTCATTTAGATTTTTTATGGTTATGGTAATTAATATTCATTCATTTTTTCTTTTTCAGTCTCATCTTAGGTAATTATCTCGCCCACGAGCCAGAGAAAGCAAATGGATATTTACAGGCTTGCCTCATTATTTCAGTTCCTTGGGATGCTCGTTTGGCTTCGGAAAGTGTTGAACAGCCTGTCCTAAACATGTTATTAAACCGCTATTTGGCGTCCTGCCTCACCGAGGTTGTAAGGGGGTAAGTAAAGATGTTTAAAAAATATATTTTTAACCCTTTCTAGCACGCATTTTGGAATTTGACTTCATTTGAGATTTTTTTAGACCGTTCAAAAGAGTACAATTTTCTAAGACTTTTGATGGGTCACACATGTTTTTGCAAAGTGTCCATTTAAATTCCATTGAAACCCATGATACAAAAAATGGTACATATGTTGGACCACCTTGCTGGAAAGGGTTAAATAGTCATTCTTTCCCGCTTTGTCTCTAAAAGTCCTAAATCGCTATTTTTGTTGTTGTTTATTGTAAGTTAAGCTTCTCTCTATCTTTTTCCTTCCTTTATTTATCATACCCTTGTCTTCTTCTCTTGTGTGTTCTAGGGTGAGGGATGTCCTTGAACCCACCCAAAAATGGGAAATGGAAAAAGTACTTTCCGTAAGTATGTTAATTTATTTCGTATCCGTGTATCTGTGATGGAGTCAGTGTCCAAGCATGTAACTAGCATTAGCATTATCTAGCGTTGCTTTTGGTGGTTCAAACCTATGGATCGAAATATCTAGGGATTGGAGATGACCATCAATACTTTCATACAAGTTCAAGTAGAATAAATGCTCCGTTCCCAAATAGCAGGCTTCACCACTGGATAGAGTGTTTTTAGTTTTTTTAATTTACCTATGTATCTACGAGGGTGGGTTTTAAAGTAAGTTTACCTATTTTTTTTAATGTTAGAAAAAAAACAAACCCAGTGTTGGAACGTACGTACTCTCAGCTTTTAAATGAGCTACATTTTTTCAAATTTGGCTTACGCGTTGCGGAGATATTGTGAATTTTCCACACCCGTCTCTCCTTCAAACGTGCCCACCTTTCTTCACGCTGTGGAGCTTCATAGAAAACATGAGTTTAAGACTTAAGAGCTATTATTTTATTTAAACAAGTTACAACATTGGTGTGAGGCATTTCATCTCATTTTTGACGTAATCACCCGCTAGATTCTTGAATTTTTCATATCGGTGCAACAATTTCTGTTATTGAGGTGTCTGATCCGGAGATAAGCGCATCGCCTGCCGAAACTCGCAGTCTTCTGTAGTGCATGAAAAGGTGGGCACGTTTGAAGGAGAGACGTTTGGGGAAAATCTACAATATCTCCGCAACGCGTTGGCCAAATTTAAAAAACCAAAGCTTGTTAGAAAGCTGAAAGTATGTACGTTTCAATGCTGGGTTTGTTTTTTTTCTAGCATTGATACTTCCTGAGAAAAAAAATAGGTAAACTTACTTTAAAATCCACCCTCGTTTTTCCATCTCTTATACAAAAGCTGTCTTAAAAAGAATGTATGGCGCTGGAATTCAAAAACCGAGCAATCGTTTGAGCTAATCTTGGTTTAACTGGAAAAAGGGAATACAAATCAATTGGTTGAGACCAAGATCAACGTATTTGAACAAAAATTGACTAAGTTATGGCATTTTGAAAGTAAGCTATAAGAAAATTGCCTACTGTTTTTTTTTCATCATTTCCGCTGTCTGCTGACCCTTCAAGTACTAGAGTCCCTATATGTAGAGAGTTAAGACAAGAGGGTAGTCAACCTCTGATTGGTTAACGAGTTTTAGGCTCTACGGACGTCTCCACTGGTTGCGATTTGCACATTTGTTTACATACTCTTGTTTACAAACAAAGGGGTCCAATGGTATTTTACGCATAAAAGAGTTATTTTCTGTACAAATTGTCACGATCCTTTTATTCTGATTGTTTCAGAGCAAAACCGTTCGCGAATTTGATACTAATTTCACTGTAAAACAGTTTGGTTACAATGATGTGTATGAATACTATGCACAGGCATCCATGCACAATAAACTGCATCACGTCAAAGTTCCAGTTCTTTGTCTTAGTGCTGCTGATGATCCGTTCCAACCTTTGCAAGGTACGTTTTTTGCTGAATATGCACCCTCAGTAATCCTTGATATGAGGTCACAAAATGATGAGTCTGTTGCAAACTTTTGCTGTGTCATCGAGGGTCAGTTCACGTGTAAAATCACGTGAAAATTACATTGAAAGCATTCAAAAGTCTGAAAATCCACTCACTAACGCAATGATTGCGTTTAACAAAATTCAAAGATGACGGTCAAATGAACAGGTGGCAATTGGAAAGTTCTGTCTAATAGGTCTGTTGCAAACTTTTGCTACAGTGTTTGAAGGGTCGATTTCTTGGTAAAATCAAGTGAAAATCACATTGAAAGCATTCAAAAGTCTGAAAATCCACTCACTAACTCAATAAATATGTTTAACAAAATTCAAAGATGGCGGTTGAATGAGTGAGCCACAAGGGGGAATCCAATTTAATTGCAGCTTTCTGTGCTGAGAAAAATGATACATCATAGAGAAAGATGCAATTAGATGGGCATGGACAAAGCTAGCAATTTGGCAACTGTGGATTCTTCCCATTTGAATGAATGAGAAACAATCGATTAGAAATTGGGCCATGGCCCCCTTAAGAATCGATTGATTTCCATACATTCAAATGGATAGAAGCCACAGTTGCCAAATTGCTAGCTCCGCCCATGTAGATGGGACACCCCCTTTGTGACCCCGCTTATTTGACCACCATTTAGTTTATGAATGAATGGGGCAGTTGCAAGGGTCTGAAATGTTGTGTTTTTATAAAGAAAATGAAAGCACTTGATGAGCTGAGAACAAAGATGCCTTTGGTTTCTAATTAAGTCCCATAATACCGGATATGAGATTTTGGCCCAAAATACATTATTTTAAATGGGGATTCCGCGTAGTGACGTCACTACGCACACGATTTTTTACAACTTTAAACGTGTGTATCTTCAAAACCGGAACATTTAGGAAAAAATCCAAAGGCACCATCGTTCTCAGCTCATCAAGTACTGTAATTTTCTTTATGAAAAACACACAATTTCAGACCCTTGCAACTGACCCATTGTGAGACGCTTTGATGCTTTCAATGTGATTTTTATGCAATTTTAAATGAGTATCAACCCTCCATACTGTTTCTATCTGTCTCACTCCCACTCATTAAGGCTTATGAGAATTTTCGTTTTTCCAATATCCTAGCTTTATTTTTGAGTGATTCAGCTTGACGACTCTTCCAGGGTATCTTCCTGAAGTTTGCTCGCAGGTGCTGATCTTCCTCAAATTTGTACTTTTTCCGTAAATTTATACAATTTAGCTGCAAACTGTTGACTTTTCGAGCAGTGCAGCGTGGTGTCTATGGTTTGAACTAATCAATCCTTGAATCACCTCAATCGATTTTTTGTGTGGAGAAAAAATTTGTACTTACTCATTGTATCTGTTGAAAAACTTAAAAATTAATACTTTGCAAGGAAACGAAAGATAAAAATAAATGCTTTGTAAGAAAGCAAAAGATAAATAATGCCGCCGCGGGAATGATTAAATAATTACTGCTGTAAATAATTGGAACACTTTGAAGGGAGAGAAGCCTGTGTTTCTGCAGAAAAGTCAAATTTTCAACTGGGTGTATCCATCTTTATCTATCAAGCTATTGTCTTGATCTGAGAAGTCAAAGTCCAAAGCAGCTGTTATTTGCTCAAGTCACTTTCATTTGTTGCCAAATCTTACTCTGATGAAGCAGCTCAGCGTTGCCAGATTGTGGGAAAATGGAAATCCACTGTAACTACGGTAGAATCTAGCAACCCTGCAGTAGCCAGAGACAATTATATATATAAAGCTGACGTCCCTCCAAAATGTTTTTTCTATTTCCCGAAAATTGGCCGAAGCGATTTCCCTCAAATTTGACATGATGATTCCTTAAGATATTTAGAAAAAATCTGTCGGATTAGATTTCTAAAAAGTTGTCTGTGAGCGCCGCAAATTGAATTTTAAAATAAGAGTGAAAACTCATTTTCGCACGACGCACGGACAGCGAGGTGACGCGATGCTCCGCGCCATCGCCTGAGCTGGATTCTCTGATCTGCCCCTCCCCTCCACTCTACGCTCGGCAGAGTCTCACCTTGTCAGTTGACGAGTCAGTGCAGCGAGAGCGGTGAAGGGGGGAGGTTCGTTCGTCGCTCATCTCTTGCGCACTGATTACTTCGTTCTTTCTCCAAAATTTTTCTGTCGCTCGCCCGTACCCGCAACCTTCTCTCTCATTCCTTACGGACGCTCGCGCTCATCTCTCTCGACTAACGCACTCCCATTCTTCGTATTAACCATTCGTTTGCCTTTCTTCTTCTTTCCTCTCTTTTCATTTTATTCTTTAAATTTTTATCACTCGGGATCGTTGAATAACGTTCCCAATATTTTGCAGTATGCTCTTGATTTAATTTTTTTTTTTTTTTTTTTTTTAAAGAAAACATTCTTAGCGCATTGTGCATTTATTTTTTCCGTGGATTGTCACCGTTATATGTAACCTTTCAGCACTCGCTTCTGTTTTATAATTCCTCTTCGATTTTCAACGCTTTTATTTTGGTATCCTCCGCGTCTTATTAGTTCTTTTTACACATTGCCCGGCAATATCTTTTTTTTTTATTTATTTAATACAAGAAAGTGCAAGCGCTTTGCGCTCACATTCTTACATTTTCATCTCTTTAATTCTCAGCACCAATACTCCGTTTCATTTTATCATTTTTTACCAACTACCAACTAGCCCGTAACCCTAGAATGCTGGCCGTGGAGGGCGCCCGTAGGGTGCTTGGAACGGCTAGTATACAATATAGAGACCACGCACTCTCTATCTTGCCCATGTTTGCGCTCGTTGGCAACTTTTTTTTCGGGGGGTCTCAACAGAACACCGCAAACATGGACCATAAGTTGACTGATGAGAAAAGTCGTTTAGATTTTTGTCTAGTGAAACCGAAGCACCAAAATTGCATAAGTCAACGTATGGACCATGTTGGATTGTGCTCTTTCACTCTCCCTTTGTTAATTCCTGTTGAGCCCCAAAAAAAAATGTCAGCCACCACGCGCACGGCTAGTGCTTGGTCTCTATTATATATTCTCTCTGTCAGTATCTCAGCATTGCAAGGTTGTGTGGGAAAATTACCAGGATATTCAATGGAAATCTACTGGAATGATGGTAGACTCCGACAACCTTAAGCAGCTCGAAAGCTTGTTCTATTTCACACGGTTCGAGCACCCTAGAAAACTTGGAGAACTTGTATTGAGCTAGATGAATAAGAGCTTTCTAGTGAGTGAATTGATTTGAAAATTGCTGTAATTATTTCAAGCCAATGCTCTGTATTATCTCATTCGATGTAGGTTGGCAAACACAATTGAATAGGTTGCCTATTTGGCTATGAATAAGTTTGCTCTATAGGGAGCAAAACAATTTGATTTATTTTTTCATTTCTATGCATTCATGAACTGTGATGGTATCAAAAACAACTGACATGCATTACTTTTGAAAGAAGTGATAACAAATTGGGGAAAGCCAAGGAAAAAAAGTGCTTCAATATTATTTATTTTCATTTATTAATTTATTCAAAGTAAACGAGCAAAGCCCAGTATAAAATTACAAGATTACAAAAGAAGAAAAAAAATAAGTTACAAAAAATGGTGACAAGAAATATGGCGACATGATTCCTAAAATTAATCAACATTGTATAAAAAATTTAAGTAAGAGAAATAAAACAATTTAGTTAGTTAAAGAATTTAAAAAAAAATAAAAAAAATTGACTTGGAAGGAAACATAGAATATTTGTGGAGAGATGCAGAGACTAATTAAAACACAGGAGCCTATTGCGGAAGATGGTTTTGAAAGAAATAAAGTTGGGTGAAAAGAAATCAATGTCATTTAATTTATTGGCAGTGGCACAAAGATGGTTTATAATTTGTTTATGACCCCAGACATCATTAGTACAGCCTGATTATGAATTATGGTTTTTTCTTTCTTTTTCTAGAAGGTATGTGTCAACCATTTTAGTCGTGAGAATTTATCGAGTTCTGCTTTTATCAACCATTATGAATTTCTAAATACAAATCGAACTTGCCTAAATACCAACTAACCCATACCCCTATTATGCTAGACAGGGATGTTACCTTTATAATAAAAATAATAATAATAATAGTTTATTTATGAATACATTGAGGTCACAATTAAGTGATCATGGTACAAGTCAAATTATAATTGTATGAATAACAAATAAATAAATATTCTTATGAATTAGTTTAGAAATTGTTGTAGAGAGTAGTAGGGATTCTTTAGGAGGTATTGCTCTAATTTAGAAATGAAAAGATAGAATTCGCGCTCCTTGAACAAACCCTTTATTTCTCCTGGCAGCGCATTAAAGAGTTGAATACTTGAATATTTGATGTTTAACTTGGAAATTTCGAGTCTTACTTTCTCATTATCGATGTTTTGGTGTCTACTATAATAGCAATGTGAGGGTAGTAGATCTGCTGGCTTGATAAGGTTATTGAATACTGAGAATTTGATGATTTCATAGATATAAAGAGATGGTAGAGTAAAAAGCATGTGTTGGGAGAACAAATCTTCACAAGTGTGGTTGTAAGGGATATTGATTATTATTCTTAAGATTTTCTTTTGAGCAATGAACAATTTATTGGCTAATTTACTTCTACTTTAAAGTGTCCTTGTATCCTAATACACTTGAATCTGTTTCAGGTATTCCCATGGATAAAGCCAGTGTCCTGGATAATGTCGCAATTGTCGTGACGGCAAGAGGCGGCCACATTGGGTTCATCGAAGGGCTCTGGCCTTTCCGGAGAAATCAGTATCTCTTTAAATTCTTTTCTCAATTTTTCGAGGCTGTTTTCAAGAATCAGGAGGCATTTTTGCAATCTTGTCAACTTTGAAACCAAATTCTACCCCTCTTTCTTTAATAATTTTTTTGAGAAGTTTTCTCGTCGTTTTTACTATATTTTGATGAACTTCGAGTTTTTTCTGAAACCTCCAGCTGAGAACTCATGAAGAAATACTCATTCCAGTGTTGTCAGGGAGTGAGCAAAAAATTGCCACTTTTGTATCCGAATGTATGTAATACATATTCCCTTTAGATTTTTTTTTTGTAGGTTGGCAATATTGACCAATCAATTTTTTGTTTCTGCTAAAAAAATTTCTTCCAGTTTGAAGACTGAAACAAGGTAAAACAGCTTGGTCTCAGTGATAAGAGTCGGGCAAATATGAGTGTAATCGATTACACAATTACTGGGTAATTGGTAATCATCAAACCTTTGAATGGTAATTAATTTTATTTTTCATAGATAAATAGTAAATTTTAGGGTCTTTTCAATTAGATCTAATTCTTCTGCAACTAATGTGATGGGTGGCTTGTAAAAATTTAGCCCTGATTACCATAAAATCGCACCCTCCAAAAAAATGACGATTCCGATTACTCGGCCATTTGCTCAACTCTTTCAGTGATATCCTTGCTTATTAAATCCCTTTCAGAGATCAATAAATCTTTGTTGTCTAAATATCAGAGTTCAAGAGGTTTGAAGCGATCAAAGTGAGAAAGGCGTTTTAGGGCATGTTCTGTATTACGAATAAATTGTCAATGCTAGAAAGGAATCACTGGTAGGAGGCGTAACTTTTGTTTTATAGACTATGCTTGCTGAAATCGCTTCAATTAATCCTCTCAAGCTTAATTCTTATGGTGTTTAACCCCTCCTAGCTTTCTCTTGTTTGACACGATTGTGTTTTGGAAAAATCTGTTTACTTTCGAAGATATTGCAACTGACAAATTGCCAGAAAAGTGCTTTACTCAACGAAAAATGTGTGTGTAGATGAATTGCTGAATTCATCAAAGGTGAACCAGGTCTGTGGCAAACAAACTCGATCGTTAATCAAAGTGTTTCTCAAGCAACGAATCGGATGAAACATTTGAATATCAATCAAATGTCTATTTATTAATCATCTTCTAGCGATTGATGAATGCGCTTAAAACTAACACTAAACTTTTTGGTGAAGACTGTTGCGTGTTATTGTTTTGCTGTGGTTGTATAAAATGGGGTAAATTGTAATTTTTCATTAGAAAAAACCTCTCATAAACATTGATCAAATAATTTCTCAATAGGTTTCGGAGATTTTCTAGCTATCATGATTGATGACCTCACAGTCAAATCATTAAAACATGTGTATCTGAACAACCGAAAAGTAACATTCGTAAACTAACGGACGCAAATTACAATAAATCTCAATTTTTCTATTTGAGACTCGATCGCGACTGGTTTGATGAATTTAGTAAGGCTTTTCTATTTGAGACTCGATCGCGACTGGTTTGATGAATTTAGTAAGGCATCTCATGTGCTATGAAGGAATGAACTGCTTCACGGAACCATTTCCAATCTGTCAGTAGAATGGGAAAATTTTTCTGCTAGACCAGGTCCAACAAGTGTCTTGATTAATTTGATCTCGATTTTAAGTTGGTTCCGAGGGAAAAGTTAGGTAAAAGACTGTCGTAAATTTTTCTTTTGCAAATATGATCATCTGCAAGGGCATTCTTTCTGTGATGTCTTTTTTTTTTTCAATTTCAATTCTATCACCACACGTTGAAAAAAAGAAAGGTAGGCTAAAAGTGGGAAATAAAATTTGAAAGTTTAGTACATATTTTTTTTTTGATAATTTATCGATCAAAGAACTGTGATACATTATTCTTGTTGGAAACAGGGTTGCCACTTTTCTGAAGTTCATAAAAAAAATCAAAAAATTTCTCTACTATGGACAAAAGTTTTATGGGATTTTTGCCTGCGGTGAAATTTTCTAGAAATGAGGTATTTTGATTCTGGAGAGCATTTGCTTTTGTCCTGTGTGTGAGTGATCACGGACTGTTATTTGTATGTATGTTTGTGGTGGTTAGCAAGGAACTTCAGAGGGTAAAGAGGAGGGAAATGCAAGGAAATTATAGCCCAAGGGCGGCCAACCTGTCGATTGTGAGAGGGTCTGGAGTCGATTGCTGTGACCTTCAGAACGCTATTGAAAAAGACAAGAACTTCAGATCAACGTAACGTGTTTATGTTTACGTCCATCTCGCATTAACTTAATATCATTCAGATCAAATTAGAACTTGCTGATCAGATGCAAAGCCAGTAGTCCCATTGAATGATAGAATGTAGGTTCCTTGTATCCTACATATTTCCAAAGAAATTGAGCTGTAGCCAAACGATACTAGTTAAGAGTCAGGCTTCATTTTAATAAAATAAAGTTGTTTTCATTATTACTTTTTGTTATACACTATAGAAGACCAATGTTTTTGTATGATATTTTTTTCTAAAATGTATTTGTAAATAAAAAATCAGATAAAGGTCTTGCACTATATTTTTTTATTAAAATGTGGCGTGACTCTTAATTAGTATTGTTTGGCTATAGCTCAATTTTTTTTGGAAATATTATGAAATTAACTTGGTAAGCCAATTGATCAGTTCGGTACACTTATATTATATCCTTTTGTAGTCCTTTTTCTAGAAATCGGGGGAGGGGAGCTTTACTTTGAGACGCATGCAGAGAAAAAGAAAAAATTAAGTCATAAAATTGCAAACATTTTAAAGGTCAATCGCAAACCTACCTCTGAGATTGGAAGTCAACTATGGTGGGAAAAAGGTTGACTACAGCTAACAATTTTCATCATGTCTAGGGTCTCCTGGCCCCTCTACTGAACTTAAACCACAAATAACATGAAATTGTGTAAAAGAGCCGAAAGAATTTATTGGTTCTGTTTGAACCTTTACTGAAAATGCTCTTAAGAATCTAAATATAAAATGTCCAGAAAAATTCACTGCAGAATGAAAATCCCGTATGACCGGAATAGGGTCCTTTGGAGGAGCTCTGACAATTCAATATTTTAATGATCGTGATCAATGAAATTAACCTTTTGCTCCAAAAAATACTTGAATTCGATGTCATAGAAGTTTGAGGAGAGATGAAGACTTTGAAAATGAAGCAATCATGGCAACCCTGTATATGTTTTAAATTTATAAACGTGAGTTGTGCTAAAAAAATTGTTAGGTTTTTAATTATTGATAAATTTTGTTTTTATATTTTGATTTTTGAATTCAAACAGTTAAATTTAATATAATCAAAGGCTGAAATAAAATGGACTAAAAAATCAGGATTTTAAATTGGCCAGTTTCATCCAGTTTGATGGTACGTTTGTTTTAATTTTACCATGAGCAGGACTTATGGTAAAAAAGCATTCTTTCACCTAAAGTGCTAAAGTGCTCACCTAATGTGCTTAGGTCATTCTGGCTCGATAAATTCATTTAAAGTCTCATTTGAGTTTTTCCAGTCTTTATTTGTCGATCGAAGAAATAATAGTTATGTAGTTGAAATGACTGCTTCAAAAACTTCTACGATTGTTTAAAAAATTTTGAGCGGGAGTTTTCGTTCAAAAATAGTTTCAGAGATTGTATCAGGTTATTGAAGTTTGACAAAATTCTTGAAAAATCATCGAATTCTGTAACTCCTCTAGTTGAATGGGCATTTGGAAAAAGGGAACATTTGAAAAAACTTGATCTTTCAGGAGAGACAAAAAACTATGCCGTCCTCACAGGAAGCATTGCTTTAATGTGAAAAAATTAATTAATTAATCAAAAATTAATGTGAAAAATTAATTAATTAATTATCAATTAATGTGAAAAATTAATTAATTAATTATTAATTAATTTGAAAATTAATTAATTATTAATTAATAAAATTAAAAATTAATTAATTAATTAAAGTTTTAAATTAATCCATAAATTAATTTGCTCCATAGAATCACAAAGAAGGCTTAAAAAGAATATATGAGATTATCTTAATTTCCGTACCTAAAAAAAAGTGGCGAAAAGGGTGTGATCTCAAAATCGAAGAATTGCACTTCAGCCCTTTTTCCAATTGTCCATTCAGCCACCCTCTTGTTATAGCTTGTCTCAGAAAAGATTGGATTTGACACTTCAATGGTTTTCATGAAAACATCAGGTTCCATCCTCAGATAGGGCAACCTGATTGGTTAAGGAGAGCTGTAAGAAGCTGATGTTTTCATTCAAACCAACTGTTGTCAAGCTCAATCATTCTTGGGACAGCCTATAACTTCGCCGAAGCTGAACTCATTGAACACACAATGTACAATTAGAACTTACGGTAAAAAGCCAGAGAATTGCCGTCTCAAAGAATTATGCGTTAAAAATAAATTAGTTACCTAATACCTACTTACTCCACTTTCACTCAACATTTTTGAGACTATGAAGGTTGCTTTCATAAATGTCTATGTTACTCTTAGAACATCAGGCACAATATTTTATTAAGTTAAAAGTACTTTCAAGAAATTTATAAAATACTGTACGATACTTTGTCATACAGTTTTCTGTTACCCTGTAGGAACTTTTGATTTATAAGTGGCTCCGGGAATGATTTCTGCTTGAAAAGTCAAAGAATCTTGCCAGGGGAAGGGTTTGATATCTTCTAAACAATAGGCATGTTGTATTTAGTAACTGGGTTTGGTCTATTCGATACTGCGTGATCAAATGGATGTTCGCCATCTTTGTTTTCGAATTGGGTGACAAGGTTGCAGTTTTCGAAACCTACCTGGCGAGGTAGGTTACAAATTTGTGACCAGATCACAAATGGTCGCAAAAGTTTGTAAACGGATAAATTTTAATTTGTATTAGATTCTATTTATCTGCTATGAACATGGTTTGGAATGATGTTAAATATGTACCTATCGTTCAAATTACCTACGTAACATAGCTGATAAATACTATACAAATAATCAAGCACATTATATAGTCACCAAGTGACTGAACAGTGACCGAACCTTGACCGAACCTGGTCACTAATGAAAGTTGCTTGTTTGCCGGTGCTATTGTTTAGTCTCTTTCTACCCTCATGAAATGTTGTGGTTGTGAAAAATTTGTGCCCATTAAGTTTAAACGTGTTATTTAATTGTTAAGTTGTTTGTGCAATGCGTTGCAATGTTAGATGGTGGGTTGCATTAAAAGTTGTCCTGTCTTTGAATAAACTCAAAGTTAACCGGAGTTACTGGAGTATGCAGCCTAAAAAAGCTGAGTGGTGAACAACTGGTCCATGAGTATATGGAGTTTGAGAACTGCTGCTTTAGATCAAAGCTCTCTAATAAACAGTGGCGGTTCATGGGTTCAAAAAAGGGAGGGGGCATGAAAAAATGTAACAACCTTTTCTTCCCCCTCCTCCCGCTTCTCATTTCAATGGAGCCTTTCTTTGTATATAAGTGGGGGAGGGGGCGTAAGATGCTACTACCTTTTTCCCCCTTTTTTTGAGCCCTTTTCCAAAAAAGTGGGGGGCTTGAGCCCCTCCAGGGACTGCCACTGCTAATGAACTAAGTAGTCTCATTTTTTGGACAATTTTCTTAAGTTATTGATGGAAATAGAGGGGAACACTAAAAAATGAATAAATATTATTAAGAGGAAAAAAGTGTTAGACTTTGGAGACTTGTCATCGTAAGCACCAGGGAAAAGTAAAAAAAGTTTAATGAAAGAAGCAATTGAATTTTCTTGCAGAAATAAGAAAAAGAACTGCTAAGCCGATGTTTTAATGATTGTCTATTTGAGAAAACAATGTTGAGCAGGTTAGGTAAAACTTCCTGTATTTTGGTAAATTCCCCTAATCTTCTTGTTAATTTTGTCCGTGTCTAGCTCTTACTTAAATTAATCGTTAAATCCCTCAACTGTCGTCACTGTATCATAAGTAGAAGCAATTGTAACATTATTTATTTAGCAATAAGTGCAATACATACTTTCATCAAATTCATGTCCATCAGACTAACATTCAGTGTTGCCAGAATTTCTAACTAATTAACCAACTTTTACATTAAGGAAAATGGAAAAAATTGGATAATTTTACTCGTGGCAGTGGCATACGCAGGATCTCTTCTGTTTAAATGTCCCTCCTTTCCTCGTCTTGCTTGTATATTTTAATGATGAAAGGAAAGAGATGGAAATTTTCTTTCCTTCTGTTACTGCTTGCGGTGGATAAAACATACTCGCAGGAGTGTATCTACTAAGTACTAAGTTCCTCAGCTTTATACTTTTTATGTGATCCCATCGAATTATTCACACATTAATTTTTTTATGGACATTTTTTTTTTCTCATATTTTAAGCCGAACGCAGCAACACTCTCTGCTTAGAGTCCCTATGTGTAAAGAGTGAAGACAAGAGAGTAGTCAACCTCTGATTGATCCTGATTTTTAGGCTCCATGGGCGCCGCCATTGGATGCGCTTTTGCAAATTTGTTTACCAAAATTGGCTTAGTTGTTTTTATTCTCAATAGAGGTCTCATGGTGTTTCACAAATAAATAAGTTAATTTTAATCATGATGCACCTCAAGAATGTCTGTAATGCCTAAAAAAATGTTTAAAAGGGTAAATAGATGTCGATCAGCTAAGGCAGTGAAAGATTACTCTGTCAGAAATTCTACGATCTTGTAATCTTTGCATTGGTCCAAAACACAGCAATGGCCCTCAGAATAAAAACAAATCTGCAAAATTGCATCCAATAGTGGCGCACATAGTTTCACTTGTCTTAACTCTCTACATATAGGGACTTAATCTCTGCCATTTTTGCTGGAGCATGTGTTGACTGATAGGTTAGCCAAAAAACTTTGCTATTTCTCAACTAAATGGTTGAGAAAAATCGAAAATTTTCTTATTTCGCCATCAAATTTGTAAGTATTCCTTGTGTTTCTTCAATCACTTGATCAGGCATTTTGCACACCCGTTTTTACTCAAAAGATAGAAAAAATCGGAGGCTGTATCCAGAACAAGGGCTCTTTTGGAGACGTGGAAATTTGCATTTTTTTTTAGATCTGGATACTTTTTTATTAAAATGATTGTTAGAAATGATCCATTTTCACTGAACGTTTTAAAGTTCCCTATTTCACTAAGGAATGACTCAAGAAAGATAGTTGGCTCTGTAAAAAAAATGATCCTTATAAACAGTTCAACCCTTTCATACCTGAAATTATTTTTGTTCAGAAACAGATTTTTGACCAACATGGTTGATCTTAGCGCTGTCTTCTCTCTAAATTGATGTGCATTTTGTATTTTTCTGTTTTCCATAAGATTTCATGTTATTTAAATGTCCATTGGAATGGACTCCAGGTTTGAAAGGGTTAAATAAGGTAACTGTTGGGACGTTGTGAGGATGTTCTCATGAACAATTCAATTTTTGCTGTCGTGACGTTCATTGCACATGCGAATATTATTTTTCAGAATCTGTGGGAGCTGTCAAGTTACCATTTGTGCTTTTACCCAAACATTTCATTTCGGAGTACCATTACATTGACCGTCAAAGCTGGACTGAGGCGGCATTTAAATATGGCGCTTGCGAAATAGTCTCTATTCACGCTACCAGCCGTTTCCAAACTCGGCTGTCCGAAACATCCTCAAATTTTTGCCAATTCTCACGCATATGCATAAGATTTACATTTTGTGTCCCAAACGTGGGTCATGCTTTTTGTATCACATTGTATTACATTTAAGGAAAATTTAGCTGCCCTTATCCTAGGGTGCAAGAGCTTAGCAACAGTGAATCTGCCTATAATCCTTTATCACTCTAGGTAACATGATGCTGTAAACTGTTTGAGTGAGAAGCAGGAAATTTGAAATTTTCAAAAATTGACCAATCAGATTTCTGTTTCATGTTTAGAAAAAGCATCGAAGCCAATCAGATTCCAGGATTTTAAATTTCCTGCTCGTCCCAAAAACAGTCCATTCCTGTCTCAACTACTTCTCTTAATTTGTGATCAATGCTTCAAGACTTTTGCCTCATCAATGTGGAGCAAGATCTCTCAAGGATATATGAATCCAAAAAACCGATAAACACACCAAAGAACTTTCAAAATCCACACATGAAGTCATAAGTGCCTCTTCTAAATTAGTGAGTTCAAACAGCGCGCTCGCAAATTTCTCTACGATCAGACGAGCAACTGCTAGTCTTCAAATCTGATTACGGAACACAGAAAGCAACCTTTGGAATTGAGAGAAACCAGAGGTATCATAACTATGTAGTTTCACAGTTATACCTTTGCTTGCTGTGGCGGCTCGACTTGGTGACCAGCAGTTGCTTGTTTGAAGATACGGAAACTGCGAGCCCATTATTTGAAATAATGGGGCTCAAGCTGAATTTTGCTGTAGACGATTGAATAGTCAATTCTTGCATAAAAACCACGGGCACAAAAACCAGGGAAAATGACGTTGAGTTTACTATAAAATCACGAAATTCACTCATAGACTCACAAAATGACTTTAACCTTAAAGACATTATGATGGAGCTACGCCGGTCCTTACCATGGGAGATTCCCATCTAATGTGACACTTTCCTCTGTGTGTTTCTGTAGAGAGAGAGAGACCCATTAGATGGCCATCTCATATGTATAACTCCACCATCTTTGCTGTTAAATGACAAAGCTGAACGTAGGTGTCATAGGGGACACCTGTCTAATTTGTTACTCTCTCTGAAGAAATACCCAGTTTTACTTTTTTGGGAGTTTTTCTTCTCTAATTAAATCGTAATTAATTACCCCAGTATCCTGTCAAATTGAAGGGGCTTTTTACTTTTTTTGGGTCTTTTTCGTCTTTAATTAAATCGTAATTAATTACCCCAGTATCTTGTGAAACTGAAGGGGCTTTTTACTTTTAGAGGAAAGCCTCACATTGGACAGGACTCTCCCATGTTACCTGCATTGTTCTTCCAATATGACTTAAACTTTGAAGTCGTGAGTTTGTGAGTGAATTTTGTATTTTTTTACAGTTCTTGTCGTTATCTTTGCTGAGGTGTTGACTGTTCAATCATTCAATAACTGTTAGAAGACATTTCACGAGTTAACTGTTCAATCATTGCTCACAACTACCTTTACTTTTTATGTCCGTACTTTCGCTAGCTCGTCTAATAACTAAGCATAATACTCAATAGGTCAGTAATCCTGACGGTAAACAAGGTCATCTGTCTAATTTCTTATTCTGATCCATTATGATTATAAGTCGGTGTTTTAGATTATTGTGGTATCAACAATTTTTATAAATGTTACTGTTATTCCGTTACTATATTCCTGTATTATGCCTTGAAAAGTTTGTTTGCTGTGACAAAATTCTTCTTTTGTATACTTTTATGCTGCTCTCAGGCGGATCTAGAATTCATTTCAAAAATTTCATAATCGAATCTCCAATGACTGGGGGAGCTCAGATTTTTTCAAACGTTCTTATCAGTTGTAATTTTCATTGAATTTCATTGTCAATCCCAAGTTTTAGACCTTTAAGGTTAGGATTCATGAAGTTTCATGTTGTGTAAATTCCTTGTTCACATAATTTGAGGCACAACTATCAGAGATTCGAATACGATAAATGGCGCCATTAGTTTCCGTATTAAATTTTGTCTGTTTCGGTTATTTAGAATGAAGTATGTTTATTTAGAGTAAAAAACGGTTTCATGGAAGCAAATACGGTTATTTTGAGTGAAATAATAAGCATTTACTCTGAATATTGGAACATTCCCTTGTGCTGTCTTTCCTTACTTTGTAGTGCCTTGGGCAGGTTTCTTCATTCCTTTCATTTATTTTTTAATCCAGTTGTTCCTATAAAAAGATAAAGCGATAACTTCTGTAGCAGATTTTTCGAACCAACAACCGCATTAAAATCGGCTGGAAATGAATTGTAACGGAAATTTTGGCCATAAATTTTGTTAGTGCAAGTAAAACCCAAATCACCACTCACTTTCTCTTGGTGAGTAGACGGCTTGATATTTTTTTAATTTTCATGGCCCAAAAAATCCATTAAAAAAATTACGGAGGTTCCGATAATTTGCTTTGATACTTACTCTTTCATTCAATTTATCCAAAGAAAAGGAATTATATAAATCAACTACTGATGGCACTTTGTTCGAATTAAAATCTCTGAGAGTTTCGCCCTGACTTCTGTTTAACTTTTCACCTTCATTTTTATCTTTTGAGTTTGCTTCTAAAGTGTAGTCAACCTGTATTTTGTTAGTCCTAGAAACTTTCCAATTTTATATTTTTACCGATTGTTTTTAAATCTTTTTATTTCTATTCATTTTTTAGGATTCTTTTTTATTTGTAATTTCTAACCTAAGTATTTGTGTTTCTTTTGAATAGGAAATGATCTATGATGGTTTCCCAGTGTTTTTTTCTTCTTACCTTTTAAACTGTAACCAAGTTTAGTGGTGGAACAAAAGCAGTTGAGTTGACACCTCGAAGAGAAGGGGGATCTGGTGTCATCTGCTCTGAATAAACGCTTTGGTAGCACTGACAAAACCTTTGGTAGGAAAGTAACTCAGCAAAAGATTTTAGTGGAGTCAACCAAAGGTTTTGTACGCCTAGCAAAATAAATTTTGCTGGGTGAACCAAAGATTTGGTTGGCTCAACTAAAGGTTTTTGTTGGGTCATTTCCCCACCTAAGGTTTTGTCAGTGCTCTCAAAGTGTTTTTTTAATGTTGTTTTTTCTGTGTGAGGACCTAACTGGAAAAAGAGAAAGTAGCTCTGCAAAAAAAAGTTCATGCAGCTCCATGACAAAATCTCCATAATGAATGTACTAAAAAATGCAACTAATGAATGTACTAATAATGTTTGTACTAAAAATTTGAAGGATATCTGTAAAATGTTCATTGATTTCCCTGTATTTCCACTTTCTAAGGTATTCCAATTCCATATGAATCTATGTTTCATGGAGCTTTGGTCAGTGGTCACGTTGCTGCATGGACCATTTTTAGCAGGGACGAAGGTATCCTAAAAATCTGTGAATAAAAAATAATGGGTCTTTTGCACACTTTTGCCGTAGCAATATGGAGTATGAAATTTCAGCCATAAAAAATGAGGGCTAAAACCTGGGGCTGCCCCCGTGCGCAGGCACGCCATGAAACAGACTGAAAAAAAGGATGACCAATATAAACCAGTTTTTATTTGCTAACAAAAATAAAAATCCTGAGTTCCAGGAAGTAAAAATATACTTAACAATAGAAAGTCTTCATTTAGATAAAAAAAAATATATCTGAGTTTTCCTTTTAAAGGTGTAACTTCAGAGTTAAGTTTCAACTTTAGCCGCCTAAGTATTGGATGAAGAGCCTTTGCATACTCTTCCTCCAAGGTGTGTCTTAGCTTGAACCATAAAACTGATTTTTAGAAAAGAGTGGACCCTGTATTAGCAGTTGAAGGGCTCTCACTCGTGACGACACCTTTAAGAACATTTTTAAATGAGATTGGACAAGTACAATAACTATCAAACACTAAAATATAAAATAAAATTTTTCGGAACATTAATAAATGAAAAATCAAGTCTTTAAAGTTTCGAATTATTGATCAAAGGCTTTAGTTTTGCTCCTGCATTTTGTGTTCCAAGGGCTAGTACTCTAGACAATGAACAACTTTGAACGAGATTGGAAGTGTATTAAAACTAACATAGGCTAGAAATATAAATTAAAATTTGTTCGACAGTTAGTACACGAAAAAGTAAAGTAAGTCTTTTGGATTATGAATTATTGGCTAAAAAATGCTATTGCATTTTGTGTTCCATGTGCTAATACTCTTAAATCTCTGAGAGCTTTGACTGAAATCACGTTTTGGATATTCAGGTACAAAAGTAGCACACAAACATCAATATTGGAAAAGGTTTAGAGAGAAGAAAATTGTAAAACTATGATTCTTACTTCTAGTGAGTCTTATTGCACCTCTGATAAAACATTAAAAATTGCGATATCACATTTAATACTGCTAAAAAGGTGAGGATTTGAGCAGAGTAACAGATATACATAAAATGGTTACGTAGTGGAAGGCACTTTTGTCTGCTTGACACAAAAACGAGAGAAAAATCTACCTATTTTTTATCAAGTTGAATGACAAGGGAAAAACAATTGGTTTAGTCTTGTAAAAAAGCCGTTGCCGGGTTAATCCTTTCAGGTAAATAACAAGGCAGACTTGTAAAACTGTCGAGTAGTTGAAGACACAAATAAAAGCAATTCCTTGGCATCAGGCTGATGAATTTCAACTTTTTCTGAAAGATGGTGCGGTGTGTTTCCACCAAATTCCAATAGGTGGGGTCACTTGCAGGAGGCAAAAGAGAGAACATGGCTGCAGACTACTTTTAAAGAACTGAGTCTCATGAATGGGTCCACAAAAATGGGCGAATTTTTAAAGCAGCGTAAATGTGGGGGAATACCACCCGCACCCGTGCCCATGCATACGGTTAGATTGATTGTTATTTATTGTTTGGACAAAAGGTAAACAAACTTTTGTCATCCCTTACCATTCATACCACAGATAGACAAACAAACAAACAAACTTAAATAAAAAAGTAAAAAAGTTAGATAATTTAAAAATTAACAATATGACACAGCCAGATTCCATGATTTGATCACTTTATGTTTCACCCAAAATCAACGCCTGTATCGAATGAATCTCGGAGCATGAAGGCAGATTTCTTGGGCAAGATTCTGAAAAGAGACAAGCAAGGTCAAAGCTTCATGGTTGGAAAAAAAAAAGTCAAAATTTCTTGGATGGCTTTGTGCAGATAGGGGCCAAAATGGCGCTGTTGCAAACTTTCTTTTCAGGCTCATTGAAAGTTAATTACAACCCTGTAAAAATGACAAAATGGGCACTAAAAAATCACAAAATCCACTCACAAACGCATAAAATGCTTTCAAACACGAGACCATAATGGCGGTGAGAACTGCCAAAATCGTATGACAATTTTATACTTCTTTTTCTTCTTGTGTGGTGTCGCGAGAACACCGCGTGAGGATGGAACTAATTGAGATAAGGGAACCCAGTGTAAACGGCGGAAATTATTGCCATTATGGTCTCTCATTTGAAAGCATTTTATGACTTTAGGAGTGACTTTTGTGATTTTTTAGTGCGCTATTCGTCACTTTTACAGGGCTTTACTCCATAGTCAACTATTAACAAGCCTGAGGCAAAAGCTCACAACAGCTCCATTAGGTAGGAACAGTCGGCGAATAAAATAATGTCAGACAATGCCTTAGATTTGAGCTTAGGAAGGCAACTTGTAATGACTAAAATTCATTGTGATGAGTGATGCAGGTAGTCTACTTGAACCAAAATCTAAAGCGTCGCGTAAGTCTGACTTTCTTTATTAATTCGTCAACTGTACTTTGACCTTCAAAAGAAAGATCTCTCATCGAAATCGTCCTTGAATTTGTTTTCAATATTTCCCGAACAGTTTTAAATTTTTTAAAGCATACGTTCAAGAGCTGATTCTAATAAACTCTGGAAACTCTGAAAACTGCAAAATTCTTTAAAATTGGTCGAGAAATGGAAGAGTGAAAATTTCTATCAGGATACTTTCTTTGGAAAGTCATAGTACATTCATGAGCAGTGATGCCATTTTCCCGATCCAATTTTTCCCATATTTGACTCAAAGTATTTACAGGAAAATTTGGCAGCATTGCACGTAAGTAACATCGCTAACTTGACCTGTTTAGAAAGCCAAGAATTCCAACTAAGATGAGAGCTTAGATGTTGGCGTGAAGACTTTTGAACTATTTGTATCATACCTAGGTATTGTTTTTTTTTTTTTTTTTTTTTTTTTAAAAATGATCCGTCTCTGATTTTTCCCTTTTTTTTCTTTTTCCCTTTTTCTTCAACCTCCAAAAAGTGCAGCGTATCTGACCAAATTTTTTTCTCTTCTTTTCACCCTTGCCAAACCTAGGGTGTACAATAAGGGTGGGAAAGTACGATATTTTTCAAGGAAATTGTGAGCCCACTCCACGGCTAGAATTTACAGATTTGAAAAAGGTATTGATGACTTCATGGGAGGGTTTAAGGTTCTTGAAGAGTTCATCCGTTTTCGTAGGCTAAAATCTATAGAATTATGTATTTGTACAGCTGAGGAAAAATTGTAATTTGTTATAAATATTAATTAGAACAGCGAGTTTCTCATACCTGAGCAATTTATTTAAGAAATGTAAGTAGAGAGGAATGCTGAACTCAACCCTATTTCGTCTCATGCCCTGAATGATTAGCCTTGCAGCATCCTGCGGCTCAATCGTTCCAAAATAGCTTTGAATTCTGAAAGTAAAAAAATTCAAATTAGCTCAAAGTTGAAGAAGAAAAATCTTCAATTTAGCTGCTTCCATTGATTCTAGATAATGAAGGATATTCAAAAGATTTGAAGGGGGGGGGCATTAATTAGAGGACATCAGGCTTGTGTCCTGTGATGCAATTTGGGAGTCTAAGAGAGGCCAGCACAATGACTTTTTTTTTCGATCTGGATTGTTGTAGGACACATTGCAACCCTCTCAAAAAATTTGAAAAAATTTTCCCCATTTTTAATCTTTTTTTGAGAGTATTTCCCAGTCCTTTTTTTCAGGATTATGAATATTTTTTTTTTTTTTTTTTTAAAAAAACGAATTAAACCCTTTACTTAGACCAGAGACAAATAAAGACGGAATACTAACTGGCTGCAGCAGAGGCACGCTGAATTCTCTCGGATTCGACAAAACAACAGTCAACATTCTTCTGATGTCGCATGGTGTTGAATGGTGAGCACCTTCCTCTTCACTTCCCAGTCCAGGGACCAAATTATGTTACGGCTTGATGGTCCTCCAAAAGACGTTGGATGGTTTTTTTTTTTTTTTTTTTTTTATGTACTTACTTTGTATACAAATACATATAAATTCTTAGACCTACATGGCGGTCTTTTTAAATTTGAAACTATCAGTATCAGAAATACTATTTACAACAATTTACCACTTGTGGTAAAAACGGTGGAGACGTTGGATGGTGCGTACTTAAGTATGGTTGCATGTGGTTTATACCCCCTATAAGTGCTCACTGATCATCAAGCGTGCAGAACCGTGAGGACGTAAAATTTTTTGGTACCATCCCCCGGAGTTCGCCGAACGCCACCATCCAACACTAGGCGACATCAGAGGGGTGTTGACTGTTGTTTTCTTGAATCCGCGAGAATTCAGCGTGCCTCAAATCTTCTCAATATATTTTAGCGTAATGCTCCGTTTCTATTTGTCTCCGACTCAGACATCATCACATTACCGTACAACATGCAATAAAACCATTTAAATAGTTTCAGTAAAAAAATTATTTAAGTTTCATTTGTTAGTCTCCAAAATATTAGCTATAAATCTATTTCAGTTAGGGATCCATTGAGACAATGGGTACACTTTTTTAAAAACCTTGTTTTGAAAAAACTCATTCGAAACATCAACTTGCATTTATTACCAAAAAAATCGGGTCACATAGACCAAAGTTTGAGTATGATGAGGTGGAGTTACCCTCTCATGATAATCCAGGACGATTTAAAGTTTTATTTCCTATTGATAAAAGTGCCCCCCTTGCATAGAACTGGAAGCATCAATAAAAAAAAGGACTTGAACATTTAATAAAAATACTATAATGTGACTCAAAACAAAGATCTGTTACCGGATAAATACTCGCCTGAATCTGAAACTGCTGATTACTGTATTTAATCTTTTTTCAGCAAGTCTCTGGTTAGCAGCGGTGAGTGCGTATAGTGCTTACGATGGATACAGCCAAGGCACCGCAAATGTGATGGTCCCCACATGCGTACTCTAGGGGAAAAGATTTTTGATCGACTTACCTTCAGACTTTTTTCTTCCCTGAATTCTTTAAATTTCCGATTGAAATTATAATTGGAAGGTATATTCTTGAGGGTACGAGGCGTTATTTAAGACATTCTTCCTTGGAAATGCCTCCCTTGCACCCCTTGCTTCAATTGAGGAAAGCAGGCAGTGGCGTACGTAGGATTTTTTTTGGGAGGGACTTGCACTGATGAGCGTTTGACTGAAAATTGTTCCCCCCTTCCCTTTTACCCCTAAAAATCAGAGGTCTGGGGGGATTTAGCCCCCTTAGCCCCCCCCCGCGTACGCCCCTGAAAGCAGGTGCGTCACGGATATCAAGGATACAGTCTAAGACTAAAATTTACACTAGGGAGACAAGTGGTGCAATCTATTGGTTTGACATTCAGATAGTTTTGCCTCGAATCATATGGACAAAAATAAACTATTTTATAACACTAACGAAAAAATATTTTTTGCTGAAACGTGAAACCAGTGAAAAATTAATAACTTGGGCCTCACTCACCTTTTTTGAAGAATTTTCTGAAACAGAGGAGGCAAAATAAACGGATAGATGTGAACGAGGGTTACATTGACGTATTTCTTTGGTAAATTATATGAGATCGATTCGCTGAAACCTTGAACCGCAAATTGAGCAGCCGTGATACCGAGGTGCTGTGGATGGTTTTCTATTCCGGCCACAGAACTAAGTAAGACCCAGTGTCCTTTCTGATGCTTGATCATACTCTCTAAAAATGCCTCTTGGAGCTGAAATAAAGTCAACATTTGATTTGTGATATTAGACTTAATTCAAGTAAAGTAGAATCATGGATCTGCAAACAGTTTCAGATTGTCCTTTGTGAATTCACCACGTACAAAGGATGTGGCACAATCCTTACAGGAAATGGCCTACAGTCAAACTTAATAAATGCGGCATCATTTTTTTTGTCTCGTCGTCCTGATCAAAAAGTCTCACAGGCCCAAAACATTATTATTGCCCGTTTTCGAGATAATCGAGCTTAAAGTTTGAGAAAATCTCAGCACTCAGGAACGAATTCGCTTGGCAATTGAGCGTGCATCCTACCTTGGAAGCGCCTTACCGCAAACTGGCGATAGCTGCTGCTCCTTTAGCTCACACTCTGTCCGGAGAGCGTGTTGGAGCGTTTGGAGTGGGAGAAAGGGGGGAATCACCTCCGGACGGAGTGTGAGCAAAAGGAGCGGCAGCCATCGCCAGTTTGCGGTAAGCCGCTTCCAAGGTAGGATGCACGCTCAATTGCCGAGCGAATTTGTTCCTGAGTGCCGAGACTTTCTCAAACTTTATGCTCCATTATCTCGAAAACAGGCGATAATAATTTTTAGGGCCCGTGAGACTTTTTGATCAGGACGACGAGACAAAAAAAATGATGCCACATTTATTAAGTTTGACCGTAGGCCATTTCCCATAAGGATTGTGCCACGTCCTTTATTTCAATTAGTTTGTGCAGACTCCCGATAGATCACAGCACTTGTCAGATCCATCGAGTGACACTCGCCACTGGAGTTGGCTGTTCATAAAAATATTGTTGAACACAGTTCGACACTGAACCACGAAGGTAAAATAGTGGTGTCGAACGCAGCTTGACGCTGGACCAGAAAGGATCAACACAGTTCACTCCTCAGGCAATTATCTCAATTCGCAAAGCATAAGTAAAATGATAGTTAAAAAAAAAAAACAAAAAAACTATAGGAAGAAATGGTAAATACAGTACCCAAAATAGAGACAGGACAGATTTTTCCATGGGTTGGACGCATTCAAATGTGTCAGCACCTTCTGTCACATCCAGGAGGGTTGAATGGCTGGGCAAGCCACAGCAATTGACAATAACCGATACTGGCCCAATGGTCTCAAGAACTCTTTTTCCTGTAGCCAAAACCTAAGAAAAAGGTAAAAGGAGTAAAGTGATGAGGTAACCCGGAAAAGTTGTACTTCTAAATATATTTTCTAAAAATGTGTGAGTCAGAGTCACCAATCGCTACAAAATATTGTTAATTTTTGTTCTCTTTTTTAAAATTTTTGGTGAATGCTAATGAAATTTTATGTTTTGCTAATGCTAATGCATTTTTAATGCAGATAGATAAATAAAGGACTAAAAAAATGAACAGATAAATTAATGAAAATAAAATGAGAAATGGAAAGAGCGTACCTGTTCACGTTTCGTGATGTCACAAGTGAATGCATAAGCTCTGCGACCTCTTTTCCTGATCTCATAGGCAAGCCTCTCGTTTTCGCGTCGATTTGTGTCCCAGCAAACGACAACCGCTCCCAACGCCGCATACTGTAAAGCTAGTTCTCTTCCAATCCCATATTCTGTTCCGATAATCTAAAGAGCAAAATACAAGGATCAGGTTGGTTCGTTTACAGATTTCAACTAAAAATAAGGTGTAAAGTGGCGAGAGGAACCCAAATAGATCGGGGAGAAAAAAGATGAAACTTTCAATTTCAAAAGCATGCATCTATTGTTTCTATTATTGTTACACAATTTGGATGCATCTGCAGGCCGATCATTTACTTTATCGTTAAACCGATCGTAAAGACTGTGTATGAGTGATTCTATTGGTCGAATAAATTGTCAAACTTAGCCGTTGCTATAGTAACCATCGTTATAGTGTCCGTTTTCCAAAGGTTACTCGTGAATAGCCTTTATAAAACGAGACTCCTAACGATGGTTACCATAGCAACAGCCAAGTTTTACAATTTTCGACCAATAGCATCAATCGTAGACAGTTTTAACGATCAGTTTAACGATAAAGTAAATGATCGGCCCGCAGGGTTGCAAGAAGATCTAAACTCTATGGCTACAATACCATAGGAAAAAATATGAGATAAATAGTATTTAGTATTCAGTAGGTAGCATAGCATAGTCACGGCCAATACAATTACATCGGCCGTGGTATAGCAAAAAGATAGAGCTTGTTTCAGAAGTGTAAGCAGAGCTCAACGATAATGTTTGACAATTTATCAATTTTTATACCTTTAAATCAAAGCAAGACTTGCCTGCAAATTTGACTTTTTGATTTTAAAGCGCCCATCAAAGAAGAGGCATGGCTCGAATTCATTTGCACTAATTTTCAATGTGTAATATGAAAAATACTTAACGTTGGAAAAATTGTCGGTTGAACTCCGTCTCAAATTCTGAGATAAGCTCTACCTACCAGAACTACCGGTACAACTGAGGTTACATTCATAGGGGGGAAAAAACAAAAAACAGAAGAAACTTACAAGGACAATTTCTCTCCACAATGACTTCGGTTTAGGAGGGAATAATAACTCAAATACTGCAACAACAAAGGCGAAATAGACACCGATGATCAAGCAAACCAACTCGTAGCAAAAGACAACCAATCGGAACGGATTAAGAATCATTTCGAGAAACTGGTTCTTTGACTGGTGAAAGTGGAAGGGTTCATTTGCATCATGTGATTTCAGAGAATACAGAGCTCCTGAAAAATAGATTGTTGTGAGGATGAGATTTGATAGTTGGAAGATATTACTAAACAGAGAAAAACAAACAAATATTGATCGGTTTCACTCAAAATCTTTTGATGGCAGAGGCAGAATTTTTCAGATCACCATTAATTTTTAAATTGAATAATACCTTTAATCTCTAAGTAATTGAATTCACAAGATTGGATGCACATAAATGCAGATTAGCTATCATAGGCATGTGCATACTTAACTCTGTTTTATTTATAGGGGAGGGCCAAACTGCCAAGCCCCCCTTGAAAGTCAAAGGCCAACCTACTCTGAGACTAACTTGTAAATAAACTAGATAAAAAAGTTCCTACATTTCTATTTCTGCAGGTTTATAACTTCAAATTTGAAAATAGGGGATGAGCTGTATGCCACCTCAATAGGGATTCACCTGAGCGGCTATGCACAAGCCTGAGTTAGTTACGGTTGATTTACAATGGGTGAACATTACTAAAAGTAGGTAGTTTAGGTTTTCTTAAGCTGCAAAACTTTTTATGATTTTCTGTAACTTACACCGCCACACCGGTGATCAATGTTTTGTTTTGGTTTTAGCCCAGCAATCAATGAAAACTCTGGTTGTGACTTTATCATTGGATTAAACTGGTTCACAAAACTAGTGTGAGTAGGTGACCATTTCATTACATGATAAACACTGAATATGTAAGTACTAGGTGATAGCGAAATTAGAATGTAAACCTAGAGGATGGATGGGTTAGCATAACTTGGATAGTTCCACAGCAAGAGAAAATTTGATGTCAGGTGTCAGATCATAGTCCAAAAGACAGAGAAAAGTAGAAGACACCGCGGAAAAATGTCAGCTACAAATACTTTAGACATTTATGAGGGGGCAAAACCTTATCAACTCTACTAGGCTAGACGAATGATACAATTAAATTTATGAGAAACAGGGGCAAGCTCGCCTGTAGTCAGAATTTTGAGTGATAAGGTGAGCATTCTTTACTTACCTTTCAGTTATCCCATGAGTGGTCAAGTTGCAGAGAGTTCTATATGGTCAGTTGGCCAGTTTGCTGTGGAGTGTGGACATACCGCTATTAAATGATCTGATTGAATAGTAATTAACTTCGGAAACTAACGACGTTGAATGAATTGACCCAGGAAAAAGTGCAACTCGTCTAAACAAGTTCACTTCAAACTTTATACCTTACAGGTGGTCGTGGTTCGTGGTTGGAGTAAAAATAAACATTCCCCCCCCCCCCCTTCCTTCTTGACGGAAAAACAGCTGATTCCGCATGTTTTGTTTATCAAGGGAACCTAACCTCAAAGTTACACACGTTTTTGCCATTTTGCTTTTTATCTTTTACTTTTTTTTCTCTTCGTGTGATTTTTACCTAATTTGAAGGCTACCTAGTTTTCTCTTAATTTATTTCCAGTTTTTCTCCTTCTTTTAATCGCTCATTTCTGAAACCTATCTTGGCATGTAACGTCCTCAGTATGCTTCCAAGTGAGTAAATTTCCATTCAGATGAAGACAATAACATAATTCCATGTCATTTGACTGCCATGACTGATGACATGATCAGTTGATCAATAACTGTTTGATTATTTGTTTCAAGCGTAAGTATTTGTTTTGAAAAATGGAATCGTCACGACCGCGGAAAGTCTGTCTTTGGTTGGCTGATGAGCCCGTGTTCATCCATACTTTTTCAGCCCTACGGAAATTAACATGGAGTGTTCGTTCCCAGAAAATTTCCTTCGAAACTCGTCCACAATTCTTTAAATTGCTTTAGCTTTAGCTAAAATTTCTGGATTAAGTGGTTTGTAGTTTGTGACATTTTTGCTTCAAATTTGATAGATAGGTGGAGCTTATGTCTCAAAAGAAGTCCAGTGACAGATCATGAGGCTGGCTGCGCAACAAGCGTTTCGCGCTGTCTTGGTCTCTATCAATAGCCTAGGAAGTCCTCTTTATTATGAAAGTATCCAGAAGGTGGACGAGACGTGTTTGCATTCCTGCACATGCGCTAAAATGCAAACTCATCTGAGCACAGTAAACAAACCTAAAAAAATTCATCTGTCATCAGCCTTAATTCTTTTGTAAAACAACCTTTATGTATGTATGTATCCACAAATATGGGGCGAAAATTATACTGTAGCCTTTCCTTCTACCTTTTTCTAACATTTACGTTCGACAGGATAAAGAGAATGATGCATTGATTCCAAGATTAGCTTTTAGTGATTTCAGTGATGTAGGCATTTTTCTAAGAATTTACCCTGATAAAGTAGGTAAGATCTATTAAAGAAGCAGACGAACGCTTCAGTCATCATTCAAATTGGCCTTGTCGTGTGGCATCTTTTCTCTTTGATCTGTGTCTAATCAGATTTTTTTTTTTTTTCAGGAAAATTATTCAGCTCTGTTTGTAAACTTGATCAAAAAACTTTCAAACTAATCGCAAATACCCAGAATGAGTTGCATTTCCACTCGAGTATTTCAGCAAAGTTTCCCGTCGAAGCAAAGGCTAACAGTGATGAACAAACTGGAAAAAGTAAATACTTCCTTAGTCAATTCCATTTTGTGTTTGAGTTATTTTGTGAAGACCTCACAAGCAAAGTTTTTTTATTCATCTTAGAATATTCGCCGCTTTTACCATTTTCACACAAGTTGCTTCCATAGTTGAACCATTCTTTGGCATAAGGGCGTATACTGCTGTACTAAGAAAAAACACCATAAGTGACATGTGTTACACTGTTTTTGCATTGTAGCTCGGGGTCCCAATTCTGCAGTTTACCCTCAATTTTAAACCTTCAATGCCTCAAAGGGTTTGTCTTTCCAAGGACTATGCCATTGACCAAGAAACAGTCGACCTATCTAGGGTTGGTTCTATTTTCCCCAGCCCGAAAAAACCCACTTAAAAAAACCCGAAAAAAACCCGATAAAAAACCCAGCATGCAGAAACAACAATTTTAATGATTCAAAAGAGGAAAAAAGGACATAAATCTGTTTTATTTTGGCATGTTTTTAGTGCACATAAATAATTCTGTCGGAAAAACGATGGACCGAGTCATGTTTCTTGAATCTTCTCTTCACCGGATATACGATTGACGAAATTAGATCTGATGAAGCGTAAGATCCGAAAACATTCGAACCGTCAAAAATTTACTGAGGCCTTAAGGACGTTCATGTTAGATCTGATAAACGATAGATCGAGAAACGACTGCAATTGTTTGCATAGATTTCTGTTATATGATATCTAAGAATAGCTGCGTAGTGCGTAAACTTATGGATGGAGAGGGGGGGGTTGGAAACTTAATTCCCGCAAAATCAAGCGCCTTTTTTGACGTTTTTCGATGTAGCGTTTCTTTTTTAATATAACGTTGCTATCCGCCGATCCCCTCAAAATGACGAAAATCAAAAAAAATTCGAACATCGAAGTCTCACTGTATCAAGTCTAAAAAAACCCAAAAAACCCAATAAAACCCATAAAACCCAAAAAACCCGCCGGGTCGGGGTTTTTTGCAACCCTGGACCTATCTGAAATGTTTGAATGAGCAAGAGACCCTTCGTTAGAGCAAGTTGAGTGAGCAGGTGCAACAATAATTAACTTTTGCTGAGGAACTTTTTTATACAAATAGAGGCCCTTGCCATGCTGCAAAAACAGTCTGAGATACAGTTGTAACTTCCTGTGTTCTTGCCTAGCATGACAGTAGGTATACATGTATGCATCTTTTTTCTGTAGAGCATATCATCTGATTTATCATGATTTGCTTACAAATACTTAAATAAACAAACCTCTTATTATTCAAAGAATAAATCAGCGTTAGGTGAGGCTATCCCCATAAAATGGTTTACTCGTACCAAAGATTGGCAAAATTAAAATTTTTATTTTATTTTACTTTCCTTTTAAAAACTTTAACGGAATCAAAACTCAAAGAGCTGCATTTATTAGGCCTTAATTGGTAGGTGAGGCTATTCCCATAAAATGGTTTACTTGTATCAAAGATTGGCAAAATTAAAATGTTTATTTTATTTTACTTTCTTTATAAAAACTTTAATGGAATCAAAACTGAAAGAGCTGCATATATTAGGCCTTAATTGCAGCTGTTTAGCCAAATCAAGCAGTAGACTTCGGTCATTCTCCTCCATTCAACTTTCTGAAACACTCTATATATAGCTGGGCTAGTTACTGCTCAAAAAAGTGAAGGTAAATGCAGGGGTGCAAAATGTGCCTGATCTAGCGATCCGCGGATCGCGTGAAAGTGAGGAAATTTCTGGGAAAGTGAGGAAATATGTCCATATTTTTGTTTTGTTTTAAATAATGGCTATAAGGATTTCCCAGGAAAATAATGTAAAAAATGGGAAAATATCGATCATGTTGCGAACATACGGTGTTGAAATGTTAAAATAAGCATAAAAAAGTCATCACTTTCAAATTTTTGTGAGGAAATTTTTTAAAATCCTGTGAGGAAATAAGTCATGGATCGGGTGAAACTTCCAAAGTTTTGGAACATTTTGCACCCCTGGGTAAATGTATTGTTATGTATACTGAACTATCTATTTATTCCTCAGTTCCCTTTATGGAATATGATAAGAGCAGACAAGGCGATAAGCGAGTTTATGTTTGGGGATTGGCAGCACACGGAGCCCTAGGATACATACTTAATGTGCAGCGAAAGAGATCAGCCCGACGTTATTTTCACAACCCTATCCGCCTACACTTTGCTTATGATCACCCGGTACTGTACTTTTGTTTTATTTTTAACATTTTTCCAGATTTTCATTGTCAAAGAAGTTCCATCTGCTTATCGCAACAACTTCAACATTTTCAGGGGAGTCGCCTGCCCCTAGAGTGCATTAGTTAAGGTGATTCCAGGGTCTATTAGTTCCAACTGTGGACACCACGTCGCGCTGCTCAAAAAGTCAACAGTTTTTTGTTAAATTTAACGAATTCACGCTAAAAATACAAATTTGAAAAACATCAGCACCTGCAAGCATACTTCAGGAAGACATTCTGAAAGTTTCAGACTGAAACACTCAAAAGGAAAGCCGGAAATTATGAAAAACGAAACTTCCTGTAAGCCGCAATGAGTGTGAGTGAGGCTGATAGACGTATCATCACTCGTGCTCACTCTCACTCACTAAGCTTATGGCGAAACGAATTTCATAATTTACGGCTTTAATTTTAAACCAATTTTGCTCATTTAAGGCTCAAAAAATCCATAAAAAAATTTTGCAGGTGCTGACGTTATTGGATTTTGCGTTTTATCTATGGTTTCAGTTTAAAACGCCAAAAACACGACGTTTCCAAAAAGCGACTAGTGGCGCTATCCATTGGATTGAAATCTGGAAAAGTTTCGCCTGGAATCACCTTAACCAACCCTATTGGATTATCTCTTCATAATATTATGGAGGCAGCCATTTTGGGAGAGGGTCAGTCCATGCTAAATCAGACCACTGAAAAAATCGACCCCCTCCGATTTGCATGAAATATGGCATGTTTGTTCTCCCCATTGAGTCTTGTTTAAAAAGTGTATCTTTTAATTTTTCGGACAATCCGTTGATTTTTTATTGAATTTTAAAGTTGTGAAAATTACACACACATTTTAGAAGTCTGCATTTTTCAGATTCTAAAACTCAGCAACGGTTTATCGTAGAACTCTAACATCCTATCTCGATAGTGTACGGAGATCCTTGCAATCATACAGGCAACGAATAAAAACAAGATATTTTCAGATATTCCACTGCTTATACAGCTCAGAACATTCCAACTCCTCATGATGGGTTTGATTTGTACCACTCATCTAAAAAATGTGGATTCCGTCTTAACCCTTTCAGACTTGAAATTCTTTCTGTTCAGAAACGGATTTTGACAAACATGATTGATCTTAAAGCTGTCTCCTCAACTAAATTGATGTGCATATTGTATTCTTATGTGCTCCATAAGACTACATGTTATTCCAATGTCCATTGGAATGGACTCCAGGTCTGAAAGGGTTAAATTAAACGTTAAGGTACAAGGGAATCAATTGACCTAAATTAGTAGGTGACTACGCTTAATCTGAAAAGGCCCCTTCCGAAGCAGTCAAATCATCCACTTTCCTTCTGAACCTACCCTGAAATAAATTTTCTCACACTCAGCCATAGTTGAGGATATCTCCGGAAAAAGGCCCTCTAAAGCACGGTAGAGCGCTTCCGGAGAATTGTGCAGTATGAGTAAATGCTAGTTTTTAGTTGAAAAGCACAACTGTTGTTTTATGGGGGAAAAAAAAAAAAAAAAAAATACTTCTCTCAAATTCTTCTTTGAAAAATTTCCTCACTTTTGCTACAGGGGATTGAAGAGTTGATTCTTGCATAAAAATCTGTAAAAATGACAACGAGTACACTTAAAAATCACGAAATTCACTCTCAGATTCAGGCTTAGTGGCGGAGAGACGCAGGTATTATGGGAGATTCCTATCTAAATCGAGACATATCTCTGTTTCCGTAGAGAAAGTGACATATTAGACAGGAATCTCCCATGATACCTGCGTTGAATCGCCATTAAAAACTTGCCGTTACAGCAGTTATGTGAGTTATTACTGAATTTTAGAATTACTTTGTGTGATTTTTGTGATTTTCACTGGTTTTTACAACAAACTAAACTATTAATTTGCTCACAGCAAAAGTTTGCCAGAGCCCCATTCATAGGGTTAGCCTTAAATCCATCGTGAGTAACCACATTTTCTCAATCAGGGAAAGACCATAGCAAAAAATTAGGGTCTACAAAAACTGAGGCCATTTCCGGAAAAAGTTGTGATCTTCAGGCAAAAGTCTTGTATTGAATCACAATGCTGATTTCTCAAAAAGAGCATACCCGTTTTTCTATGGTCCCTTTTTCCAGAAATGGGTCAGTTCTTTCTTCAAGCCTTGTTTCGCGTTTGTTTCCTATCAATTTTCTTTTTTGCCTTTTCCTCTAGGTCTCTCAAGTAGCTTGCGGCTATGGTTTCACTGTTCTTGGAATTTCATCCACCGATCAACGGAAAGTATTTGGCTGTGGAATAAATTCGGATGGTCAAATAGGTATGTACTGAAACATATGAAATTATAGATATGATTTTTTTAAATTTGGTGTTCCTTAGTTTTTGGGTTGGTAAAGTCAAGTTGGTTATTGATTTTGTAAAACTTTTAAAACCAAGATGGCTGTCAAGCAAAACATATATGCTAGAGTTTGTTTTAGAGGTGTAGGCGCAGCTCAACGTTAATCTTTGGCAGATTTTCAATTTTCATTCCTTCAAATCAAAACGAACCTTACCTACGTCTTAAACTGTTTGCCTTTAAAGCGTTCCTCAGAGATAATCTGAAGCTCAAATCAATTTCATTCATTTCCATCATTTGGGAAATTCCATAGATTATCTATCTAGGAGCACCTATGCTGAAACAACTTTTTGCCGTCTTCGATTTCAAAATTGGAGAAAAAACCGATCGTATATTTGGTTTTTGCGTCCCAAAAAACTCTTCCGCAGCCAATTTCACCTGATTATTTTAAAAATCCTTGGAGTAATGATTGATGCTCTATTCTGGCCCCTGGTGCATTGTAGGTTCACTAAAATAGGTCATTTTATTTTTTTCCCATCAAAAAACAGGTTACCATGACGTGCGGAAAGACCACCCTCTTGGAATATTATTACAACCAGTACCTATAAATATACCATTCAAAGATCCATCAAAAGCAAAGATCCTGTCAGTAGATGCAGGTAGAGCCCACACAGCCATTGTATCGACGGAAGGTACCTTTTTACTGGGGAACAACGCCTATGGACAGTGTGGCCGAGCAATTGTCAAAGATGAAGAGCACGTGATGTTGAAAGTTCCAACGCCTCCATGCACTAGTTTAGGTGATGAGGCTATAGTTAGCGTCTGCTGTGGACAGGACCACAGGTACGGATTTTCTCTGTTCAAAAAATTGTCTCCGCATTTATTTTGCTTTTTGACTTGTGTTTTTCTATTGATTTATTTAGCCAGTTACCTTATCTATCTATTTATCTCAAGGTGTTTTACGAAGGTTTTTTACGCCCTACAAAGTTGCGTCGTAATGGTAAATCTGCCCCTGGCTTGATTTGCCGTATTTTTTTTGTCATTTCGTTTATTTATATTTTTCTTGTTGTACAGTTGATTCAAGGCAAATCAGCTTTGAATTAATGTGTGTTGCCACTTTCCTCTTTTTCAGCCTATTCTTAACAGAATCAGGTCGAGTCTACGGCTGTGGATGGGGAGCGGACGGTCAAACAGGTCTTGGTCATTATGAGAATGAATGGAAGCCGTCATTAGTCAGAGGCGATATTGAAAATGAAAAAATTATTAAATTGTCTTGCGCGTCAGATTGTGTCTTAGCTTTAAACGGTAATTTAATTTCTCTCTTTTTTTTAATAATTTTTTTTGTTTGTTTTTTGTTTTTTGTTTTTTTGTTGGTACATGAAGCTGCTAAGAGGCAGCTATCGCACAGGTCAAAAAACTAAAAATTATTAAATAATATTACACAGAACAATAAATCATAGAATCCCATCAGATACCGTTCCAGAGGTCTTCAATCTTATACAATGCTTTGTTTAAAACTTTAAAGAAAGATCCTTGAACTATTAAAAAATGGTTCAATCTGTCTGTTTGTTCTTACATAGTAATTTTAGCTCTTTAGGTTACTCAAAAAAAATTTGGATGGGAGAATTAGGCACTGAGGACCTTGAATTTTCTAATTTAAACTTTGGGTCATGTATGCCCACATGCCTACTATTATAATGGAGTAAGAATTGTAGCATGGATGGAGAGACAATGTTATTCAAGATACCGAATTTTAAAACCTTCAAACAATGCAAAGATGGTAGAGTAAAAAGCTTATGTTCAATGATTGATGATTTACAGTATTAAACAAACCAAAAATAATTCTAATTAGTTTTTTTTTTTAAGAAATGCAAAATGTGCCATTCTTTTCTCATTTTCTCACGACCGGTAACTATTCTTCCACATGAAAAATTTTCCATTCCGCAATTTTTTTTCTTCTTTCGCTTTTTTAAAACGCTCGCTCTTTCTGTACAGTGCTCTGTGCTGCTGCACTTGTAGTATGTGCTTGCACATGGTGCAAAATTTCAGATAAACTGAGAATACAGCATGGAAATCCTGTAATGCACCCATCTGAATCTTCATGTTTCCACATTTTAAGGAGCGTACCACATTTTTCTGGCGACTGAGTGGTCATCATTTCAGGCACATTTTGCACATTTGCAGTTCTCCTACCCCAAAGAGCAATACCGTAACTTAACTTGGACATGATGTTAGCGGGGTAGAAAGTTATCGCGCAGCTATTCGTTATCTTTACAAAATTTCTGATGGCCCAAGGAAAAGAAGAAATTTTACTGGAGACCATATAAATGTGAGCTTTCCAGTTTAGAGAGTCAATAATGATCCCTTAAGCTTTAGCTAAGTCATAAAATTGAATTCCAGAGCCATCATGAATATTTTTACAAGTCTATGGAGAGGCTGAGTCAACTTTAGCTAAACTATCGTAAATTATTTGATTTCTGACTAAATATATATTATCGATGGCTAAAAAGTAAAGCCATGCTTGTATCTTGAAAATATATACCAACTCTTTGGGTAATAAAACCAAACAACTGTACTATGGATTTTAATGGAAGTAGTCTTTTGTGACTCTCAAACCGCGCTAGCTAATTACTTTAAAAATATGTAGTGCTCAGTGGCGTACCATGCCTAAGGTGTCGGTTGAAATATTGTGAGTGCAAAGATTTATTTATTTTTCAAAAAGGTTTGAAAAGTAACAAGGAACGAGAGAATTGCCTGTGTAGTGGGACACGCAGAATACGCAGAAAAAAAGAGAGATTGGCATAGACTCGCTCACTCAGCTCACTGCACTATGCGGCTGCTTGACACCTAGCGCCAACGGAGGTAACATGGGTCTGCTGCGTTGCACGGGTATACTCACGGTACCCACGCCACTTGTAAGCTAGCGTTGTTACCTAAAATAAAATAGGTATCATGCGTTTATTTCGGAAACTATACGTCGCAGAGAAAATATTGTGGGGACAAAAATCGTTTATTTTTTTATGCTCTTTTACCTGGTATGATCACATTTTCGAATTTTTATTTTTTCGACTCTTTTTTGCATGGTTTATCAAATAAATCACTTTTAAAATCACACCATGAAGAGTCAAGGACACGAGGTGATATTATTGCTTCTAATTTTTGAATTCCAGAAACATTCCTAATTATGATTTGCGTAACTACCTCTCCCTCCCTCTTTCCAGCATTTTCACCGTTTATGAAGTCAACTCAATGTACTGATTTAGGTAACACTCATGGTTTTGTCACGGCACGCCACTGGTATTGCTCATGTTCCATTGTGTTCCAATTAAAAATGTTAGCCGTTTGTCACCCACATCAGACTTAGATTCATATCCCAGTATGTTGTTTATTATTCTGAAACTGTCAAAATATTTATTGATGGAGTTCTTTCTTACTGATTGATGGAGTATCTGTTTATTAAATTTCTTCACTCAAAACGACCTTAATTTTTCATTTTCTATGAATTTGTGCTTCAGATAAAGGTGAAGTATTTGGATGGGGCAATTCAGAGTATGGACAGCTGTTCAATCCTGACGGGCTTCAGCAAATAAATAAACCCTTGTATCTCAGTAGGACAAAGCATCTTGGGAAGATTATCGACATTGCGTCAGCTGGCACTAATTGTGCAGTTCTGACTGGTATGTATTGATTTATTTATCTCCTCTTTCCCATTCTTTGTTTTGAGAATACTTTGCGATTGTATTTCCTCCCTCTTTTTTTAACCAATCCAGTCGTTTGCTGTGAAACAATCAGCATAACAAACCATCGCAATTGGGCGGCTGTACTTTAAGATGATTCCAGGGTCGACTAGTTCCAATTGTGGACACCACTCAGCGCTGCTCAAAACATCTACAGTTTTTGGCTAAAATTGACAAATTCACACTGATAACTTAAATTTGAGGAACGTCAGCACCTGCGAGCATACTTCAGGAAGATACCTTGAAAGTTTCAAGCTGAAACAATCAAACATAAAGCCGGAAATTGTGAAGTAAAAAAATTTCCATAAGCCTCAATGAGTGCGAGTGAGGCAGATAGATGTATTATCACTCGCACTCACTCTTACTCACTAAGCTTATGGCAAAATGAATTTCATAATCTAGGCTTTAATTCTAAACCAATTTTGCTCGTTTTGGGCTCAAAAAAATCCATAAAAAATTTTGCAGGCGCTGACGTTATTGGATTTTCAGTTTTATCTATGGTTTCAGTTTAAAATGCCATAAACACGACTTTTCCGAAAAGCGACTAGTGGGGCTATCCATCGGATTGAAATCTGGAAAAGTTTTGCCTGGAATCACCTTAATACTAGGTACTACTACTACTGTAACTACTTATTTATTTATTTATTTATTTTACAATTTAATACATAGAGCCCACAAAGGGCTATGGTACAAGTCAAAACTATGTATTACAATTAAGTACAAGCTTATTTTCCAAAAAATTATTAACAGAGTAAAAGGCATGGGCTAGGAAGTAGTTAGAGATGAGATTAGAGAAACCCTGCAAATCACCTGCTGAGAAGCACTTCCTGACTCTAAGTGGCAGCTTATTAAGGATTTGAACCACGGAAAAGGAAACATTTTGTTAAGACATTTTTAGTCTCACCATTTAATTTTTTCTATAGGGAATTTTTGGTTTTATTTCTTGAATTTATCCCAGTTGTACAGCATAAAAACTGACAATGTTGCATCTTTTCTATTCCAACTCATGAAAATTACCAAACAATGGAGTGTGTAGTTAACACAGTCCTTGAATTCGACCTATTGTGAGGGTTTTACAGTACCAATTCTCAACAAAATCCTCTTGAAGTCCCAATTTTTATTTCACTGATAAATAGATCGTATGTAACTTGCAAATGAAACATGAAGTAGAGGTCTTTTCACAAAAAATGGCAGATTGCAGCTCGCAGCTTGCCTGGTTTTCTGCGCTGAAGGTTTGTTTGCGTCTCTGCGTGTCCAAGTTAGTATGCAGAACCACAAACTTGCACTTTGCGCAGGAAACAAGCCAATCTGTCATCTGCCTACTCTCGTGAAACGTCCTCTATCAACTATCAAAACCAGCAATATTAATTTTTCAGTGAAATGTAGGCAAAGACGAAACTAGGTGTAAGTGGAACACTAACACTTTCTAGTGATAACTTTGTTCAAGTTAAAAACCTGACAAATTCAGTGAGTCTTTAACTGGAAAGTTCCCAAAAAAAATCTTGAAAATGCTATGGTGGTATATGCTCATGGATTTCCATGCTTAATTCCCTAATCGTGATCCTATGGCCAAAATTTTGGCCATTTTGTTGTTTATTAGATTTTTTTATCTGAAGGAATTGTTGAAGTTCAAAGTATTGGTTTTTAGGGCTACCTAAGTATCTGAAGTTTTCAATTATTAGAGCACAGACAGCAGTCTGATTGGAAGCAAGTATCCTAAATTTCCCTAGTTCCAAATAAAACTTCATTAATTTTTAGATAAATAGAGGAGTGGCAGTTTTTTTGCGGTATTCAAAATTCAAGGGAAGTGGATATTGCTGTTTTTCAAACTATAACCTTCACATTAAATCTCCAATATTTGCAAGTTTTAAGTATTCGATAAACATTTTTATCCTCTGATCCATAGCGGCTCTTATTTTTCCTCTCAGAGATGGTGTTTTTTTCCAGCAAAAAAAACTCCATAGTATCTTCCTAAAACATCCTGAAAATTTCCAAATTATTCAAATTTTCCTAAGATTTTTCCGAAGATGTCCATTTTTTGGAAAGTTTCTTGAAATTTTCAGAAGAACCCCCAAAGCGGGAAAAATTCCCTGAGAAAACCATCGCTGCTTGTTTTTGTTTTTTTGTTTCAGTGATTTTCTTTTTGAACATTGTTGTTTTCTTGCCGCTAAAGTTCGTCAAATTTTTTTCTTCACAGAGGAAGGTAAGGTGTTTGTATGGGGATTTGGAATTCTCGGCAATGGACCGAAAGTCTTCAGAAATGAATATCCCACCGTCATCCCTCCTCCACTATTCGGTTGCAACGAGCTACAACCCAAAAGCAGAGTTGTCAAAATTGAAGCTGGGTTAGCGCAATTTGCTGCGGTCACCAACTATGGGAGTTTGTACATGTGGGGCCGAAATCATTGTGGGCAACTTGGCTTGGGTCACATACTTGACCAGTTTTTCCCTTTGCAGGTTTGTTTGCTGTTCATTGCTTTACTATCCTAGATGTAATGCTAATGCTAATGGAGACTCTTGCTAACTTTTGCTATAAGCAAGTTAGTGGTTCATTTTTGAGTAAAATTCAACAAAAAAAAATTACAAAATTCACTCACAGTCTCACAAAATTACTTCAAAGTTTAAGGTATAATGGCAGAGCTACGTAGGTACCATGGGAGATTCCTATCTAATTTGAGGCTTTTCTCTATGTGTCTTTACAGAGAGAGTAATAAATTAGGAAGGACACTGAAGACACCCGCATGGCTCTACCATTTCAGAACAAAGATGGCGCACACTGGACGAAAAGGCCCTTATGGTCGAACGTGGGGGGTAAAGTCTATCTGCAGAAAACCTCAACTTTTTGACAAAAAGTAGTCTTTTAAACCCAAATGTAACTTTTCTGACATCGTTTCATTTTCCTTGCGCCAGCATTATACCTCGCCATTGTCGAATAACAGGTTCTTGGGGCGGTTTGAAATTTCGACGCTAAAATTTCGTGTTTTCTTTTGCCTTGAAAGATGTGTTAATCTTTTTTTCAACAAACGCCGATCAATAGTCATTTTCACCATTGCAAGGAGATAATTTTCGACCTATATTTTTTTGAAATCATGCAAATATAGATGTATGTAGTGATGGTTTTTGTTCAAATTTAACATTTTAAGGTTTAAAAAAATTAGAATACAGTTTCAACAGGGTATTTAATCGTATTTAATGTGAACTTTGAGCTAGTAGTGTCAGTGGTGCACCAAAGGGGGTGGTTTTAGGGTCAAAACCCCCCCTAAGCATCAAGATTTTGCTCTAAAAAAGGTCATCTTCGGCCAAAATTGCTTTCAAACCCCCCCCCCCTAAGGCCTCAGAAAATAGAAAATTTGCGGTGAAACCCCCACCATACTAAAGTTCTCGGTGCGCCACTGAGTAGTGTTTATTACAACTTGGAAAAACCACCTAAATGATTTTTAGCTGCCAAGAACTGCCAATGCGCAAAATAATCGTGTAATATGTAAATTCTTGTGGGAAACACAAAAAAAAATAATAAAAATAATGATATTAAAAAAAAAAAAAAAAAAAAAAAAAATGAAAATAAGTTAAAAGTATGTCAGTTTTAAAGAAAAATAGCCAAAACAACTCGGAAAAACAAAGAGAGGAGCGCGAAACCAGCCATGTCCGGGCACAAGGACATTTTCGTCCAGTGTGTGGCGAAGCTGTGCAGGTAACATAGTAGATTCCTCTTTAATTTGTCTCTCTCTCTCGCTCTATAGAAACACTCAGAGGAAAGTCTCTAATTAAATAGGAATCCCCTTTGATACCTGCTTAGTTCCGCCATTAGGTCTTAAACTTTGAAATCTTAACTACATCTAATTTATTCATTGAATTATTGGTCAAATTTTACAAAAAATAGAATGAACACACAGATGAACATCAAATTTCACTTCTAAAGAGATGCATTGACTTTTCATTTTGTCCGAGCAGCTCAGCTCGCAAACACTAAATTTTTTGTACCAATCCTTTTAAAATGAAAGTCAAATAAAATAGAATTTTAAATGAAGCCAATGTTTTGCAAACCTTTAATTAAGGTAGCTGCAGTAAACACTGACGTGTGCTTTAAATAATAAAAGGCCAGTTAATTTATTTCATTATCTATTTTTTCTTTTCTCCCCCAGATTGCAATAGGGGGTCTGGTGAAAGACATCAAATTAGGAGTCGATCATACTGTAGCCATAGCTGAACCTTTTATATAGATGACTCGTTGCTCTTTTGGACTCAATCATCTCCAGTCATTTTTTCGCTGTTGGAAGGCGTTGTTAAAAAGTCTGGCCAAATGACGTTTCACTTCTGATCGGACGCTGGATTTCAGGTTTTTACAAAGCTTAGTGAGATGCTCTCTGTGCTTTTCCTCCTGTTGATGACGTACAAAAGCAGCCATCGACAAGGCATCTTCGAAAATTAAAGTTTGCTGACTTTTAGAGAATTTCATTTGGTTCAAACACACTTATTCAACAGCAAACCTTTTTTCAGTTTTTAAGCCAATGGCAGTCCGTGTAAGGGGGGCTATGGGGGCTCAAGTCCTTCAAAATTTTTGGTAAAGGGCTCAAAAAATGGGAAAAACAAAAAATAAATAATAATATTGATAGCCCCTCTCCCCCCTCCCCACTATCATATGGGCTCTAGAAAAGTGAGGAGTAAGAAAAAAAAGAAGAAAAAAATCATCACATTTTCACCCGAGTGTAGGTAAAGTCGGTTTTGTCAGAATGTGTCTCATTTACTACCCCCTTTGTGAATAAGGTATTTATAATTGCATAGCAACTTTAAGGTAGGTTAGTTTACCTTGTCACTTTCTCCATGCTGATAAAGGGTTTTCTGTTGTAAATCACCACTGTGAGTACAAAATCACTAAAGACTAGTTACTCAATGATTCTCTTTTACCTGCTTGATGTAAGTTACAACTTAAAAAGTACTTACCTTAAGATACTATCTGCTTTACGTTGCCATTATTGCTTCAATTATTAAAAGCTTCCTTTAAGTTAAGGAGTGGATTTCCAAAGTTTCCACCATCACCATTGTTTTTTCTACTCATTTTTGTATTAAAATCCACCCCTCTATTCTTCTGTTGCTGTACCTAATGATAGCCCAGTTTGTAGGTTTAGCCTGGTTAAGTAATCATAATTTTCTTTGTACCTATTTTTTTATCAATAAATTTGTCTTTGGATCGAGGTGATTCCGGACAAAAGTTGGTGATCTTTTAATCTGCTAGATGCCGCCACTAGTCTTTCACCAAAGTTTTTTCTTTTTCGGATAATTTGAATAGAATAATAGATGATAGTACTTGTTAGCGGAATTTTGTGGTGTTCTTCAATTTTGTATGGATTTATCGAGCCCATCAATTATCAAAATTGGATGAGAAATGAAGTCGTAATTTTGAGAACGTATTTTGGCTATCTCTTCAATGGATGGGATGGAGTCCGAATGACATCTCATTTTAATGGGACTCTTGCTAACTTTTGCTACAAGCAATTGTAGAGTTCATTCTTGAGCAAAATCCAGCGAAAATTACGATGAGCTCATTAAAAAATTAAGAAATTTACTCAAAGACTCACAAAATTACATTAAAGTTTAAGGTGTAATCAGGGCTGCCATTTTGCGTATAATCAATACTATTTTTCAATTCACTGATGATTTCACCGGTTGAGAAAAGATTGCACAGTTCAGTTCATTGTATTATTGTAATGAACTAAAATACTCGCATCTGTAATCTTTTCTCAATCGGCGGAGTCGTCGATGACTATAAAAAACTTGCGGATATTTTAATTAATTAACGGAGGTTTCACCGATTAAGAAAAGATGACAGATCAGAGTATTTTTGTGCATTGCAGTCGTACACAGAATTGAACTGTGTAATCTTTTCTCAACCGGTGGAATCATCGGTGAATAGAAAAATAGCACTGATTATACGCAAAACGGCAGCCCTGGGTGTTATGGAGGTGCTGCGCAGGTACCATGGGAGACTCCTATTTAATTTGAGGCTTTCCTCTGTGTTTTTCTATGGAGAGTGTGACAAACAAGACAGGAATCCTCCATGACACCTGTGTTGCTCTGCTACTTAAGAGCAAAGATGGCGGAGTTATGAAGATATCATAGGAGACTCCTATTTAATTTGAGGCATTCCTCTTTGTTTTTCTATAAAGATTGTGACAAATAAGACAGAAACCCCCCTTCATACCTGCGTAGCTTAGAGTCCCTATATACTATGAGAGTTGCGACAAGACTCTCAAAATGAAGAAGAAGAAGTAGATCAATGGAGCCCCCAAGAGGCTAATTGCAAATGGCAAATGGCCATTTGCCTCTGCGCTGTTGCTGCTATTTCGCTATCTCTTACAGGTTAGGTTCTGATCCTCGACAATAACGGTCGTTATTGAAAGAGATAATGTTCTCCATAATAACATTCAACGCAGGGGAAAAATTAACAAAAATTACCGCGGTCCATTGTTTTTTCAAATGTGTAATGAAAGCGAGTTCTCGAAAAGTATCAAACCCTCCACCATTTGCCTCTTGGAGCTTTCTTGACAGCCTAAATCTGAGAGCCAATCAGAAATGGATTCAGCAATGGCGCAACTCTCATAGTATATAGGGACTCTAGCGTAGCTCTGCCAGTACGCCTTGAGCTTTAAAGTCATTTTGTGAGTCTATGAGTGAATTTCGTGATTTTGCAGTCTTTTCATCAACATGAAATTTTACATGAGAATTAACTATTTAATCCAATGCAGAAAAAGTCAGCAAGAGCTCCACTACTCAGAACAGATGAAACTTTGAAAGGTGACTTATGGCACCATCTAGCGGAGTGAAAGATCCCCAATTTTCACCTTGAATTATCCTAAATGCTTGAAAGGCATTTGAAATGAAGCCAACTCCTTTTTTCTTTATTTGCCATTCAAGGTACTATGGCTAGCAAAAGAAAGTCGTCTCATCAAAATTGTTTTTGGTAAAGTTCTCTATTATTTTCTAATAAGTTTAAGATTTTTTTGGCATACTTTCAAGTGACAATTCTGTTAAACTCTGAAATACCCAAAAACAGCAAAATTCTCTGAAATGAACAGAGATATTAAGTAATGAAAAAGTATAGGAGAATACTTTTTTTTGCAGGTTACAGTAATATGACTTTCAAAAGAAAGTATCCCAGTAGAAATTTTCATTCTTCCATTCCTCGACACTTTTTGAACATTTTTGCAGTTTTCAGGTATATTTCAGAGTCTAACAGCACTGCCACGTGAAAGTATGCCTTAAAAAATCTAAAATTCATTGAAAAATAATAGACAGCATAATCAGGGACCTTTCCGATGAGAGGACTTTTTTTTGAAGGTCATAGTACATTTATCCTTTCTCTCTCTATGTATCAGAGCTGCCGATTGGCGTAGATTTAATGACATTTTTAAATTCACCGATGATTCCACCGGTCGAGCAAAGATTACATAGTTCAATTCAGTGTATTCGAAAATACTCTGATACGTGGGAACGCCATCAATTAATTAAAATATCCACAAGTTTTCAAAGTTATCGACGACTCTATACCGGTTGAGAAAAGATAAAAGACGCTAGTAATTTCGTGCATTCCAGTCATACGCTGAACTAAACTCTGTAATCTTTTCTCAACCGGTGGAATCTTCGGTGAATTTCAAAATGCCATTAAAGCTACGCAAATCGGCAGCTCTGCTCTGTATTGCGCTACAGCCCCCTCAAGAGGATTATAATTATTGATCACTTTGATTGGTAACGTAGCGGTTAGAAAGACTCTTGGTAAAAAATATAGTCATATAAAAGTTTGCTCATTTCACTCTTCAAGATTTCAAATTTGTTTAATCAGTAAGAATTCTAGAATGGGACTGTTGCAAACTTTTGCTACAGCGTTATGGAGTGTTGCCTCTCATGTAAAATAACTTAGATAACCTTGAGAGCATCAGAAAATTCTTAAATTCATTCACAGACTCAATAAATGCGTTCAGCAAAATTGCAAGATGGCAGTCAAATGTGCAGGTGACGTTGTGGAGAGTCCCGTCTTATCGCAACTTCCTCTATGATGAATCACTTTTCTCAGCATAGAAAGCTGCAAGTTTAGATGAGGCTCCCGTGTAAATTGCCACCCGCTCATTCATTTATTGAGTTTGTGAGTGGCTTTTGGAATTTTCTGATGCTCTCAATGTTACCCTTACGCGGTTTTACATAGGAAGCAACCCTCTATACTGCCGTGTTACCAAAAAGAGCAGTAAGTCACGAGTTTTCGAAATTGAGTTTTCTTCAAAATTCAATGTATTTATGTCTGTAGTCTATTGAACCTAAAGAAAGTTGGAAAATATGCCTTTTTCGCAATAAACGAGAGCTGTCGAAAAGCAGTTAGTACGTGAAAATTGCTGTTAAATTAAGCAAGAGAGCAGTAAGTCTACGTTATCAAGCAAGACAGTGGTAAGTCGTGCTTCAGCTTGCTCCTGCCATGTATTTCCGCGTATTCCACTGTCACGGAAAAGGGCAGTAAGAGCGCGAACCCAGCGTCATCTACCTTGATTTTTCCATTGGTTTTATAGGACTTACTGCTGTCTTGCGTAACATGAAAGGAAAAACATCATTTTTTTTATAGTTGAAGACAAAATCTGTCGGTTTTTGATCATCTCAACGATTTCAAACACCCTGTTTCCTGAAAGTTTCATGAAAAACGGAGGATTTTTAACTCATTAACATTAGGTTTGAAACTTCATAGTCAGTTTTCTCAAAATGTCGATTTTGCTCTTACTGCTCTCTCCGGTAACACAGCAGCATAAGGGTGGAGTGAAAGTTTGCAAGAGACCCATTTTGGGAGAAAATGAACTTTTCTTGTTTCCCTTTGACTCTTCGAAATTCTATTTGGTATGTACACGAAATGATTGAACAAACTCTAAAACTTTGGAAACAGTTGTGTATTTTCCAAAATAAATAATACAAACATGTAACATTAGTAACATGGATTTCTGTTTATGCTTTTTTTTTTAGGACACGACTTAATTAATTTACAGAAGATTTGTTTATTTTGAATTCCGTCTTTTTATTTGTGCAGGAAACACAAATATCAGAGAAATTATAAACACTGCGTTGAGCCTTTTAACCATCTATATATTGTCTAGTCTAGAAGCTGGAAGCGAAATGAAAGGGAAGGGAAGTACATATTTAATCCCGAGGGAAGAAATGCTGGGAGGGAAGGAGGAGTGGAAAAAAAAAAAAAAAAGACGTGAGTTGGAATTGGAGAGGAACTGTCTAAGTAACTACATTTTATGCAAGGATTTGAGTTCCGTAAAATACTCTTGTTTGAGTCTGCTGAATTTTCTAAATCTTTTGATGTTCTTATTTACTTAGGAATTTAAAATTTAATACTGAATGACAAACAATCAACTTGGAATTTCAAGTGAGATGAACAAATTATTCAATTATTTAAATTATATTTAAATAGAATTGTTACATTTGGCTTGAACAAGTTTTAGTGATATTTACAATTAATTTAATCTTGTAATACTGATACAATTTACATAAATTTTAGAAACGAATGTTTTATTTCTTCAAGCTTTTGAAATAACAATATAATTAGGTAATACTTTTAGTTGGGTCTTTTACTTAAGCTCTTGTTCAATTTTGATAAGCTCAGTGATTCCATCACTCATTTCTTTAACAGCGTCGTATTCTGTAAGTCCCATACGCCTCTTGTTTGAGATGTCGTAAATACCTCCTTCAGCTTCGGTGTGCTCTCCTCGGGTACCTCGGACCTAAAGACAAAAATGAAACAAATTTAGTGCGTGGTCTCTATTATTTACTGTTTCTGATGTTGAGCAATTTGTTTAACTCTCACCTTGGGTAACTAACTAACTACAATAGCAGGAAAATTTGACTCCCCTATTTTTTTTTTAAAAAAAAATTAATTTGGATCAGAGACAGATCGAGGAATTTATTTTCTCTTTCTGCCAATGTTGCCAAATTTGTCTATAAATGACCAACTTTTACTTTCAATTAAACGGGAAAAATTGGATTGATACCTCAAAAATGGCAAGACTGCTCACAGCCTATTTAAAAATGTATGTTAGAAAAGGATAAAACAGGGATCTGTCACGTAATCTCTGGCCTTTTGCTTCTTTCATACGAAACTGAGAATCTTTGCGCACAAAAAAAGATAAGAGTTTTCAGCCTTAAGAGATGATCACAAATTAAAATTGGTGTAAAAACCTGAATATTTAGCACAAAGTAATAACTTGACGGTGGCGGATCCAAGGAGGGGGGGGCTAAGAGGGCTGTAGCCCACCCTTAAGCTAAAATTTTACACTATCTGCAATGGGGTTTTTGAGGAAATTTTGGGATTTTCATTGTTAACCCTTTCAGACCTGAAATTATTTTTGCTCAGAAACGGATTTTTGACGAACATGGTTAATCTTTCCGCTGTCTCCTCACCTAAATTGATGCGCATATTGTATTTTTGTATTTTCCATAAGACTACATGTTATTTTAATGTCCATTGGAATGGACTCCAGGTCTGAAAGGGTTAAAGTAGGTTATAGCCCCCCTGTGGATCTTAGCCCGCTTCTTGAAAGATTTCTGGATCAATCCATGTAACCTGACTGTTTCTAGGTAAGTTCTTACCTGAAGGTTGAATTTAGCTGCAACTTCCTCGAATTTAGCTTTGTTAGCTGCTAATTTTGGTACTTTGATGTGAACGGACGCCCGGACGGTGGTTCCCAAGTTGGTTGGGCAGAATGTCAAGAAACCTAACCGATCGTGGTGAGAGAAGGGGATGCGCTTTTCGATGTCATTGACAGCGGTTACCAAACGGCGGTACACCTGAAAGCAAGAGACAGTTGGGTAAATAAAATTGACACTTTTAGAATGGAATCAACGGTAGGGAAGCAAAGAACTAATTTTTCTCAAAATTCTGCCAAATTTTAATTTTTCATTCATGCTTTTCCTTAGTTACCTACCCTCAAGCTCTTTACTTCTAGCAGTGATAACATTACTGATGAAATTTTGCGAATAATTCATAATCTCGATATTATGAAGCTGGATTTTTTTCTTTTTTGCTTCAGATATACATATATTTGATGTTATTTATACCATAGATATTGTTACTAAATTTCATTAGAATCTAGTGTGCAAATTTTAAGGTAGAAACTCAATAAAAGGTATTTTTTTGCATTTGGTCAGAGGTAAGAGGAAACCTGCTGAAAGTCACAGGTTTTGTTTGTTTTTTTGTTTTTGTTTTTTTCAAATTTAGAAGATACCTGACGATGCAAGCAAAAACCTGTTTCCCTTATGATTGAGCACATTGAGTTCTTTTGTTTTATCTAAACTAAGGATAGAGATGGCAGAGTTTGTGAATAAGCTAAGCTATGGTTATTCAATATTCCGTACACTTAATGGGACGTATATTCAATTAATTCACAATACAACGGGAAATAATTCACGATTGGTTGAATACCACAAAGTTGTTGAATACTCAATAGGTAAGTGAGTAACATTTTTTCACCAAGGGTTTTAAAATGAAACAATTAATTGTAATTTTTATTACTCTGCGTGGCATCTTTTGCAGATTTTAGAAAATTTCACGGTTGATGGCTTGAGTTTTTGATACTTGCTAAAGAATGTGTATCGAACACCTAGAAATGAAACATCCGTGCTCAAATTAAATATTCAATAAGTACTTGGAAAAGTATTGATTTTTTGTATGGATAAATCCAACCAGCCCTTCCATCTCTAATACCTAACTAAGGATCGATTTATATTCCTGGTAATAATACGCACCTCTCCCAAATCTCCTCCCATTTGCATTGAGATAAGTCTCAAGTGATCTTCCTCATTACACCAGACCAAGAATGTTTTGTTGTCATTGTGGTAGATACCACGGCCAGTGGGCCAGTATCGGCATGCGTTGGCAGCCTGGAAAAAAAAATAAAAAATGAATTTCACACGTTAAATTTAAAGTCAAGAATGAAGTGTGGCTTACTAGAAAGTTACCCGCTATCATGATGGAAAACGAGCGAACGAAATAGTTTAATTGTACCTGGTATGGTATCATATCAAATTGAAGGCGTTTTTAAAGTGTGTTAATCCTTCTTATCAGTTTACCACGAGCCGTCTTTTTTTATTGGTTCGCAGAATTTGACATGTGGTCTTGTGGAAAACTGTGGATGACTGTAGACGGTTGTGGAAAAATAAAAATAAAGGACACCGCGCTTTGCTTATGGGAACTGGCTCCCAGTCAAATTTTTTTAAATTGAAATATGTGTCGTAAAAGTGTCTCCTGAGAAAAAGCTCTCACGGGCGGAAAAAAAAATAATGACAGGATTTCGAGATATTCGCGTCTAAAGTTGGGGACTATTTGCCCTCCGCCTCGTATTCTCGTACGTAGCAGGCCGCTTAACTACTACGCCAACTGGAAACCTTCTCGGTCGAATCGCCCGACTTAGCGCGCATTGATATTTGCAGTCCCTCCCAACTGCTTATTTGTTTACCGCAGACCCACTGCTCTGCCTTGACCACTCCCTCAACTGATTACTTACCTACATCAACATTTTCTTTTTCTCTGCGAACTATCTGCTCTTTTCCTCTCTCTCCCTCTCTCCCCCTCATTGTAAATGTAGTTCCGATTAATAATAGTTCATTGTTGTTTCTCTCGCAATACTTGACACCTAGTTTTTGCGTCCTTTTTTTTGTTTATTTGTTTATTTCTCTTTTATTATTCATGGATTTATTTATTTTGATTGAGGGGGAAGGGGTCGTTAGCACACGACGTAGTGGTTCATGAGCATTATACTATCGTTCTACTTCCAAAGCGAGTTTCAAGCGATGTGATACAAGTTTTCTAAAGAGTCGTCAAAAAAAAAAAATGAAAAGAAATAAACAAAAACAAACCTCTCCCCCCCAAAAAAAACAAACCAAAGAAACGTGATTTTTGACAAGTGTATAGAGCCGTACTGAAGTTTAATAGGAAAGGGGGGTCGGAGAGAGAAAAAAAAAGTGTGCCACACGAACGCGGACAATCGTGTATCTTGGTGTATCGATGGCTCCTCCATAAAAATCTACCAAAAAGAATCGATCCGATGGCGACAGTGACAGCGGCGGATCGTGAACAATCAACTGAACTTTTTCCCTCCATTTGAACCTATGGAAATGTATCGATTATTCGGAAGCCCAAATGAACAGTCTGAAGATCGACTCTCTCTTGTAGGTTTAAATAGAGGAGATATCGAAACAAACATAGCTTTGGAAGTAGAACGATAGTATAATGCTCATGAACCCCTACGTCGTGTGCTAACGACCCCTTCCCCCTCAATCAAAATAAATAAATCCATGAATAATAAAAGAGAAATAAACAAATAAACAAAAAAAAAGGACGCAAAAACTAGGTGTCAAATATTGCGAGAGAAACAACAATGAACTATTATTAATCGGAACTACATTTACAATGAGGGAGAGAGAGGGAGAGAGAGGAAGAGGCAGATAGTTCGCAGAGAAAAAGAAAATGTTGATGTAGGTAAGTAATCAGTTGAGGGAGTGGTCAAGGCAGAGCAGTGGGTCTGCGGTAAACAAATAAGCAGTTGGGAGGGACTGCAAATATCAATGCGCGCTGAGTCGGGCGATTCGACCGAAAAGGGTTTTCCCAGTTGGCGTAGTAGTTAAGCGGCCTGCTACGTACGAGAATACGAGGCGGAGGGCAAATAGTCCCCAACTTTAGACGCGAATATCTCGAAATCCTGTCATTATTTTTTTTTCCGCCCGTGAGAGCTTTTTCTCAGGAGACACTTTTACGACACATATTTCAATTTAAAAAAATTTGACTGGGAGCCAGTTCCCATAAGCAAAGCGCGGTGTCCTTTGTTGGGCGTTAGGGGGTTTTCTGGGCACAATTCGTCGAGAAAATTGATTTCGAGCTCAATTTGAAAGGAGAGGGGGATGATAAAAATCGGCCTTAAAAGGCCACAACTCACAAGCCTTCGTTTACACACAAAAAAAGAAAGAAAAAAAATGTTCAAAGCCATTGGGGTGTTGGTATAAAAGAGTCAACATTTCTGCGATTCTTGCCACTTTCTGCGATTCGATCATCTACGCGTTCTGAGTTTTCGCCATGGTTAGCATGACTAAGCAGTTGCAGTGTTGCCAGATCGAGGGTAAAAAGCCGTATCGTTCCCCATTTAAATCAATGTAAAACGTACGGCTTTTTCACCCCAATCTGGCAACACTGAGCAGTCGGCTCCATGAAAACGGAAACACGGATAATAAGTCTTCGGAAATGGCAAAGTTGAAACTGCTGCGAGAGAAGAATGCAAATTGACGAACCTGAAGGAAACGGTCTCCTTCCTTGAAGAGGAAATGGTCGTCGATAAGTTGTTGCTGAGTTTCTTTGGACATGCCAGTCAAGGGGTAGAATTTACCGGCCAATTCGCCGCTGAGTCCAGAGAGGGTTGAGGAGACTTTCTCTTCCATCTCTTTGTACTGAGCTTCAGTCAAACAGGGGTTGAATGGATATCCTTCCATTGATCTACCGCATCGGACACGGGTTGAAATAACGTATTCACCCTGGAAATAAATAAAACCGATAAATAAGAAATAGTAGGTAAGTAAGTAAATTAGATACGATTAATTTTAACTAGGTACCAAGTAAATATGGGTGGTTCGGCAACACTTACAACGGCCGTGGAGCCAAGTGACAGGCAAAACATCGTATATCTACCTAATAATACATTTTAATATACATTTATTCTTTTTTTAATCGAATCAGTCATGAATTTGCATCGTTCGGGGGTGTGTCCTTATCTGGTTCAGGAGTGCAGAGTGATCCAAATCGCCCAAGTTTTCTTGCGAGCAAGATACTTTGATTCCTTATTTTCTTCCATTTCTGCACCCAAACCTCCTGAATTAACCACAAAAATTTACTCCCTAATAAAGCGCGTTACTCAATATTTTTACTCCAGTAATACAGTTTTAACAGAAGCGAGGCGTGAAATGTGACAACGATGTACTTAGGTACTTTCTCCATTTAAACTTACTAAAAGAATCGAATGCTTCGGTCATCGGCGATGACCAGGCATTTCGACCTTTCTAATGTATTTAAATGGGAGAAAGGAGCGTTGCCAAATCGCACGCCTCGCCACTGATTGTGAGTTTAAATTACTGCAGTAGCGCACCGAGAGTTTCTTCATCTCTCTCTTTTCTCCATTAAGAAACGTATGTTAGACAAGGATGGACAAAAGGATAAAACCCCCTCCTTTTGTCCTTTTCCTACTCATACATTCAAATGGGAAATGAGAGAGATGGAAGATATCCTGGTTGCGCCAGTGAATTACTGCAATCGCAGCTCCATACAGAGCTCCCAATGCAATATTTCAAACTGTAATCATTGACGGTGGCGTACGCAGGGTTTTTTTTTGGCTTGCATTGATGGGCGTTTGACTGAAAATTATCCCCCTCTTCCCCTCCACCCCTAAAAATCAGAGATCTGCCCCCCCCCCCCCCGCGCACGCCACTGATCATTGACATCTATTTCTGTTTTTGCGTTAGCTCAGCATTTTATTTTTAAAAGATAGATGAAATTACGGGGACCAAATAATTTTAAGTCCCGAACGTAACTTGCGCGAACTGCCGGGAGCATACATTTTTTGGTCTCAAGTAATTACTTTTTTTTTCGTGACTCGCTGTCGAGAGGGACTTAAAATTCGATTTTCACCGCGGCTCCGGTTCCGAGCTCCTTTTATCTGTACGATAACTTTTTTCGAAGGGGAAAGGAAATTGAAAACAGGTCCATGTATAAATCAGAATATTTCGAACATAGGTAAATAGTTCAGAGTTCGTATTCTGATTCATAGAACTGTTTTTGGGTTGCCTGTCCTGACTCCTCACTCGAAAAAAAGGTTCCTTCAAATAGCCGGGTATGCAATTCCATCGCTGTTACGTCGGAATAGTTGCTTGTTTTCGATTCGAGTGAACAGTTCGGTGTCGTCGGTGATACAGGTGAGACAGGAGAAATATTCAACGCGATGATTATATTTTTTTTTTTTTTTTTAAAAAAAATAGAACAAGATTGCAATTAGGTCTGTACGTTTCAAACCAATCCCTTGAATTTTACAAGCAACGGTCTGTACAAGTCAAATGATATGCAGATTTTTGTTATCGGATGCCGCTGTGAAGTGTAGGGCATCATCCGATCTTCGAAACCGGATGCCTGAAAGCATAGGCGGATCGTATCAGGGGCTGGGGGGGCTATATCCCCCCCCACTTTTTATGGCAAAGGGGCTAAAAATCGGGAAAAAGTCATCACTTGAGACTTGAGAAGCCCAAAAAAAAGTTCATCACTTTTTAGCCCCCCCCCCCCCACTTTTTTTTGATCACGGTCCGCCTATGCCTAAAAGCAGCATTTGCTAAGACATCATCGGTGAAATTGTAAATTGCGGAGGCTATAGATGGAACTTACGGTTGGGTCTAAGTTTCCTAGGGTGCTGACATCTCCCCAGTCCTTGGCTGGGTGCTTGTCTGTTGGCTTGAATCCACCGTGGTAGTCTTCGATGATGGGGTCGAAGAGATCCGAGAAGAGGGAGTAAGACTCGGCATCAGGAGCGTAGATACCTACTCCGGAGTCGGGGTTGGCAACACCTGAAACAGATCGAAAAAAGAAAAAAATTGATTAGTAAGCGATCATTTCGAAGATTGAACGATTTTAGAGGATGTTAAGTAAATTATCATAGCTAGGGGTACAAACATGAGCGTAGGATGTATGCAGTATGGGGCTTGGGGAGCTGATGACACCCTCCATTTTTTTAAGCCCCAAAAGCCCCCCTTCCTAACTTTTTCCAAGCCCCAAACCCGTGAGCTCGGTGCGCTCATGTCAGAGGTCGTTTCAGAAGTGTAGGCGCACCTAGACCGATAATCTTTGGAATTTTCCAACATTATTTCTCATGTTTACACAATAGGGCTCTAGCAAACTTTTGCTATAGGCGATTGAAGCGTTGATTCTCGCATAAAAACCTGTAACCTCTTTTCTTGCAATCTTCTTCCTCATTAACTCGGCCCATAATTAGTTGGTCCTCCACAGTCTTCTATGTACTCTCCCGAGCCCCATTAGTCTAGAAGCGTCTACACTCTAAACCATCGGTGGCGTAGCGTGCAATTTGGCAACGTTGCTCTGTGTCCATTTAAACCCATGAAAAAGATCGAACTGCTGGGTGTTCGGTGAACACCTTCACATTCGACCTTTTATAAGGGTTTAAATGGACACAGGGCAACGTTGCCAAATTGCACGCTACGCCTCTGATCTGAAACGAGCTCTACTCCTCGGCAGTGTTGTTGAATGCAGAGACAAATAGAGACCCAGCACACCGTATGCTTCCCGTGATAAAAAAGTGAAGCAAGTTTAGCGGTCACAGTTTTTGGGCGGGAGTCACCGGCTCCAACGATAAACATTGCCTACTGTTGAACGGTGAAGCTCAACAAAATGCTGTGATTGGTTCGCCGTCCCGGAAACGGAAACAGGTTTTGCTTTTCGAATGCAAAACACATGCTCATCAGTCAACAGTAGGCAATAGTTGGCTGTTGTTCCGATGAGTTCCGACCAAAATTGAACCAGAAAAGTGGACACTTGTCGCAAGCTTTGTGCTGGGTCTCTATTTGTCTCTGGTTGCATGGCTCAAACTTGTTCGCACCTTTGACTTTTGGAATTTTGTCGAAAATGGGAGATGAATTTGATTCTCTCGCACCCGGACCAACTGACATCTGACAACGGTTGCGTCGCGGAAAATCAGCGAGGGCGAGCGGCGCGGGGCGGACCCGTTCACCCGCATCAAGATGCACATTGTGTGATTATTATTGTAGTACGGGCACATCGCTCGGTGTCTCTGACTGCCTCGGCGCGGCCGAGTCTCATCATAGTCTCAAAGCCATCTGAGCTCTTGAGCTCCGCGCTCCGCTCAGTTAACTCGATGACTCATTTCGTTTAATTGCTTCCACAATCCTCGATCCTCAATCCTCATTCCCTCATCCACAGTCCGCATCCACAATTCCCTAGTTTCAGCTCACAGGCATTTATATAGTCACAGTTGATGCTTTGCTTTACTCATTGTCACCGTTTGGAGTGCCTGCGGCATTGTTGTCAATCGAGCTCATGCAAACTTTTGCTGTGAGCAAATAAATCAGTGGCGTAGCGCGTAATTTGGCAACGTTGTACTAGGTCCATTTAAACCCGTGTAAAAAGTCGAATGCGAAGGTGTTCACCGAACATTCGACCTTTTTCATGGGTTTAAATGGACGAACGGCAACGCTGCCAAATAGCACGCTACGCCACTGAAATGAATAGTGCAATGTGCATGATGTAGAAACCAGCGAAAATCACGAAAATCACACTGAGAAAGTCTAAAACTCAGTAATAAACTCACATAACTGCTATAACGGCAAGATCGTAATGGCGGCTCAACGCAGGTATCATGGGAGATTCCTGCCTATTATGTCACTTTCTCTATACGGAAACACAGAGATATATGGCTCAGTATAGATAGGAATCTCCCATGATACCAGCGTATCTCCACCATTAAGCCCGATTCTGAGAGTGAATTTCGTGATTTTTTAGTGTACTCATCGTCATTTTTACAGGTTTTTGTGCACGAATCAACTCTTCAATCCCCTATAGCAAAAGTTTGAAAGCGCCCAATCAGATCAATAACTTAATTTGTCAAAAATTGAACTTATACCTTGAACGGGATGGCTCCGTTATTTCAGCAAGACAGATCTTTTAAAAATGATTAGATAACTTCAGATCCTTACATAGTAAATCTGATGAAATGACCAGCGAAAATCACGAAAATCACACTGAAAAAATCCAAAATTCAATAATAAACTCACAAAACTGCTTTAACAGTCGTAATGGCGGTTCAACGCAGGTACCCTGGTACCATGGAAGATTCCTGTCCAATCTGTCGCTTTCTCTACGGAAACACAGAGATATATGGCTCAGTATAGATAGGAATCTCCCATGATACCAGCGTATCTCCGCCATTAATCCCGATTCTGAGAGTGAATTTCGTGATTTTTTAGTGTACTCATCGTCATTTTTACAGGTTTTTATGCACGAATCAACTCTTCAATCCCCTATAGCAAAAGTTTGCAAGAGCCCCATTATAGCTAAAGAGAATCCGAAACAACATGAACTTGAAGCCACCTACCAATGGCGTACGCAGAGAGTGGTGGGTCCAGGGCGACAAGGGCCACAAGGGGTCTGGACACTGTATCACCAAAATTTTCCCTTAAAAAATATATTTTATGCGTTTTTTAGAGAATTTTGACAGATTTTCCACCTCAGAACCCACCACCCACCACCCCCTTCACTACTTCCAGACCTCGAGACTCCCCCTCCTTCAAAAAATGTCTGGTTTCGCCCACTATACCACATAATGACTATCTTGCCCTTGTTATATTGGGGCTGTTACACACTATTATTGCTGTCTTAGGAATCTCGGAATTTTTGATATGTGACCAATGGCGGAGCGTGCAATCTGGCAACGTTTCGTTTGGTCCATTGAAACCAACGAAAAGTATCAAACTGTCTAGGTATCGTGTTGAATATCAAATTCGACCTTTTTTGCGGGTTTAAACGAACAAAGATGCGCCTCGTTGCCAAGCAGCGTGCGCTTCGCCACTATAATCATGACAATCATTCCAATGGCTTCCTTGCATCCATCGACAGTAAAAGGACACCGCGCTTTGCTTATGGGAACTGGCTCCCAGTCAAATTTTTTTAAATTGAAATATGTGTCGTAAAAGTGTCTCCTGAGAAAAAGCTCTCACGGGCGGAAAAAAAAATAATGACAGGATTTCGAGATATTCGCGTCTAAAGTTGGGGACTATTTGCCCTCCGCCTCGTATTCTCGTACGTAGCAGGCCGCTTAACTACTACGCCAACTGGAAACCTTCTCGGTCGAATCGCCCGACTTAGCGCGCATTGATATTTGCAGTCCCTCCCAACTGCTTATTTGTTTACCGCAGACCCACTGCTCTGCCTTGACCACTCCCTCAACTGATTACTTACCTACATCAACATTTTCTTTTTCTCTGCGAACTATCTGCTCTCTTCCTCTCTCTCCCTCTCTCTCCCTCATTGTAAATGTAGTTCCGATTAATAATAGTTCATTGTTGTTTCTCTCGCAATACTTGACACCTAGTTTTTGCGTCCTTTTTTTTTGTTTATTTGTTTATTTCTCTTTTATTATTCATGGATTTATTTATTTTGATTGAGGGGGAAGGGGTCGTTAGCACACGACGTAGTGGTTCATGAGCATTATACTATCGTTCTACTTCCAAAGCGATGTTTCAAGCGATGTGATACAAGTTTTCTAAAGAGTCGTCAAAAAAGAAAAAATGAAAAGAAATAAACAAAAACAAACCTCTCCCCCCTAAAAAAATCAAACCAAAGAAACGTGATTTTTGACAAGTGTATAGAGCCGTACTGAAGTTTAATAGGAAAGGGGGGTCGGAGAGAGAAAAAAAAAGTGTGCCACACGAACGCGGACAATCGTGTATCTTGGTGTATCGATGGCTCCTCCATAAAAATCTACCAAAAAGAATCGATCCGATGGCGACAGTGACAGCGGCGGATCGTGAACAATCAACTGAACTTTCCATCCCATTTGAACCTATGGAAATGTATCGATTATTCGGAAGCCCAAATGAACAGTCTGAAGATCGACTCTCTCTTGTAGGTTTAAATAGAGGAGATATCGAAACAAACATAGCTTTGGAAGTAGAACGATAGTATAATGCTCATGAACCACTACGTCGTGTGCTAACGACCCCTTCCCCCTCAATCAAAATAAATAAATCCATGAATAATAAAAGAGAAATAAACAAATAAACAAAAAAAAAGGACGCAAAAACTAGGTGTCAAATATTGCGAGAGAAACAACAATGAACTATTATTAATCGGAACTACATTTACAATGAGGGAGAGAGAGGGAGAGAGAGGAAGAGAGCAGATAGTTCGCAGAGAAAAAGAAAATGTTGATGTAGGTAAGTAATCAGTTGAGGGAGTGGTCAAGGCAGAGCAGTGGGTCTGCGGTAAACAAATAAGCAGTTGGGAGGGACTGCAAATATCAATGCGCGCTGAGTCGGGCGATTCGACCGAGAAGGTTTCCAGTTGGCGTAGTAGTTAAGCGGCCTGCTACGTACGAGAATACGAGGCGGAGGGCAAATAGTCCCCAACTTTAGACGCGAATATCTCGAAATCCTGTCATTATTTTTTTTTCCGCCCGTGAGAGCTTTTTCTCAGGAGACACTTTTACGACACATATTTCAATTTAAAAAAATTTGACTGGGAGCCAGTTCCCATAAGCAAAGCGCGGTGTCCTTTGCAACGTGGGTTTCTCAAGTTCCAATTGACAACGCTGCTCGCATTGTTTCGGAATAATTAAGTTTCGTGAGCTCAATCCCCTCCAGAAACCCAGTCCCCGCCTATTTTTCTGAGGCCCCTATTCTTAGATCCTTATTGCTTTGTCCAGTTTTAAAAGTCCACGAATCCTTACATAATATAGTTGATTATATAGACCAACCGTGGTAAAAAAAAAAAAAAAAAAAAAAAAAAAAAAAAAAAAAATCTATATACCCACTTTACGATTGAGCACGCGGATTTTACAGTAAATGGAAATAAGGCCACAGTAAATAAGATGGGCGCATTTTTCAGTGATTGAAAAGTAACCGAATTTCACAGGAAACGGAAGTGTTAAACTGCTATGATCAGGAATCGACCATCTTCCGTTGGTTCAATGGAGAAAATATGTCATGGCTATCTTGAGTCCAGTGGTGAAGCTTCAATCTGGCAACGTTGCAATTGGTCCATGAATACAATATCTATATCTAACTCTATTGGGTGTGCGGTGGACTGGACCACCTCGAATTCGATCTTCGTCGTAAGTTTGAATGTACTTACCAAATGCGACGTTGTCAGACTATGCACAACCCGTCGTGTCGTCTCTGCTTGAGTTACCAATGCTTACAGGGGCATACCGTGGATTCCAGAGAGGGGGGCAGCCGCCCTCCGCGAACAAAATTATAAATTTTATGATTTTTTTTTTTTTTTTTTTTTTGGCTTGTTATACACACTTGTTATACACACTGATTTTGCCGCCCTCTGAAATTCATTTTGAAATTTGATCAACTTTTTTTTTTTTTTTTTTTTGGTTATTCAACCTGATTTTGCCGCCCCCCGAGAGTGCCGCCCGGGGCAAGGGTACCCCCCCCCCCCCCCCCCGGCACGCCCCTGAAAGCTTATATCCATCCATAAAAAAAAGCTTGCAAGATCCCGTTTGCCCCAAACCTCGTTCACATGAACACCTTGGATTTTCGACTGAAAGCTACAGGAATTGATCAAACTCAGTGGCGGATAGTGCAATTTGGCAACCATGCTTTTTTCCCATTTAAATCTATGCAAAAGTATCGCCCATGCTTTTTTACTTTCTCACTCTAATGAAATTAGAAAAATTGAGAAAGTATTGCGATGGCGCAGAGATTTTTGATGAATTTTGTTTCGATACTTGGCCCGCTGCGACTAAGTCAATCATGATAATTATAAAATAATTGGCTCTAATCATGCCTAATACTATCCTAAAGAACATCCATCCATGATATTTCAATATTTCTGAACCATATGTGGTAGGGAGGAGTAAATGCACAAAATTTCTGTGGCGTCTGTCTGTCCGTCTGTCTGTCCGTCTGTCTGTCTGTCTGTCTGTCTGTCTGTCTGTAGTCAAGAACGTGAAATCTAGCATAACTTTTGAACTATTGATCCATATGCATCCAAATTTTGCAGAGATGTTGCTTTTAACATTCCCCAGAAGGACTTTTTTTGTTTTTTTAAAATTTTAATTTTTAGGTTAGTTATGGATGAAAAATGGTTTCCATTAAAATCAATGGGAAAATGGATCAAAAAAGAGAAAAATTTAAATATTTCAATATTGGATCTTTGGATTTGGAAGAAAATTTGTAAAAACATTCTACAACCAGCCCACAGTAAAATTAACCCCTTATAGTTCAGTAAAATAACCCTTAAGACCGTTTAAAAAATCAATTTAGGGCGTTCGAGCGAAAAAATGGAATAAAAGTGAGAAATTAATCTTGTATATCAGTGCCAATTACTAAAAGCTGGATGAATTTTGATGAAACTTTGTATACACAATGTACTACCACAGTACTAAAATATTTTCTTCTCACTATCATCATAATAAATCCTTTGGACCGTTTCAAGGGACCATATAGGTGCGATTGAGAAAAAATAAGACCAATTAAGCAAATAAAAACATAGTCCTACTTATATTGAGATAATTCGGGTTAGGTCAAATTAATTTTAATTAAATCCGGCACAAACAATCTACCTACCTACATTTACTCTACTTTATATAGAATTTCTTATCATTACAATATACAGCCCTTAAGACTTTTTAAAAAAATCAAAATCGGTGCGCTCGAGCCAAAAAATGGAATTATCGTGAGAAATTAGTCTTTAAACTTGGAGTCAATCAATTATGGCTCGATGAATTTTGATAAAAACTTTTGTACACACAATCCACTATCAAAATACTAAGATATTTACCTTTCTTAGGCACCATACACAACTGATAAAACCTTTTCAAGAGGCAATGTAGGTGGGATTGAGAAAAAAATATGGGAATATAAGCAAATAAAAACATAATCCTATTAATTGGGATAATTCAGGTTTGGTCCAATGAATTTTTATATAAACTGGCAAATACAATCTACAATTAGTCTATAAAAGAAAGTATTTCTTAAAGATACAATATACAACACTTAAGAGAGTTTAAAAATCAAAAAAGGGTGTTCGACCCAAAAACATGAATTAAAGCGGGGAATGAATGTTAAAACTTGGAGTCAATCATTCATGGGATGAATTTTGATGAAACTTTGCACAAACATATTATGTTACTGACCCACTAAAATATTCCTATCATACAGTCATCATCAAAAACCTTTAAGACCGTTTCAAGGGCCAATATAGGTGCGATCGAGCAAAAATCTTTGAAACCAAGCAAATAAAAAAACAATCGTAATACTTGGAATAAGAAATTCAATTATGACTCAATTATGTTTGATGAAAATTGCAACAAAAAGTTTACAACCAACCTAGGCAGGGATTTCTTTTCAATGTAAAACTATACTATACAACTCTTAAGTCTGAGACTGTTTAAAGGCAAAATAGCTGTTCCATCTCCATCAATAAACCCAAAAAATAGAATATCCAAAGAAAATTAAACTTATAAAGAAAATGGATGGATGAATTTTGTTGACATTTGGTGTACACAATCTACAAACAAAGAACATCTTTAAAGGGGGGTTTAATCTACCAAACTAAAAAATTATTTTGAAGATCCACAGTTCAAAACCCATCCTTCAAAGGATGAAGTAGGCAACTATTCGTACAGCTTCTCTGCAAAATCGCAAACACTTCGAATTGAAGGCGGAATCATGTCCAGTGATGAAAATATTTTAAATTTGATGGGAGTGTAGGAGTCGCTCCCAGAATTCTGAAGGGGGTTGGGGGTCTCCCCCAGATATCTAAAGGGGGGTCTGGGGGTCTCTTCCAGAATTCTAAAGGGGGGTCTGGGGGTCTCCCCCAGAATTATAAAGGGGGGTCTGGGGGTCTCCCCCAGAATACTAGAGGGGGGTCTGGGGGTCTCCTCCAGAATACTAGAGGGGGGTCTGGGGGTCTCCCCCAGAATTCTTAAGGGGGTCTGGGGGTCCTTCGACCCCCCAGATAAAAATGGAGGGAGAAAGTGTTTGTAGGGTGTTCCCTACAGTTTATTTCCATTTAAACTTATGCTATGCAAAAGTATCGCTATCTTGGGGGTGCAGATCAATTGTTTTACATAGGTTTGAATGGAGGGATTACGTTGTTGCCACATTGCACGCGCCGTCACTAATCAAACTATAACCACGACCGGAAAGGCGGAAAACAAACCGTTTAATTGGTGGTTTACACGGGCGCAGCGAGGCGAATTTCAGAGCGCAGACAGACGCAGACGGCTTGGCACCGATATTCATTGGAGCGGATCAACACATATATACGCGAAACAAGGAAAAGGAAAAGGAATCGATATACTGTAACACCGTCATCCGGGCTGGCGCCGGGACGCGGGGCCGGCCCGGGTCCGGTGCCCCATCCCAGGTTTCCACGAGGAGAGCTAAAAACAAATGGGAACCCCGGCTCCGCTCTAGATCAATTTTGTTTTTGGTTCTTGACAAGGGCACGCGGGGACCGGGGTCACAAATTGAATATTTATAGCTTGACACTTTGAAACAATGTTCTTTTATCGTGTAAATCCCAGGGGTGTAAAAAAAAAAAAATATTCCAGACTTTCTTGGAATCCTGGGATTTGCTTCCCGCATGCACTTTTCTAGTATGTAACTCATGTATGGCCATTGGGTCGTTAATGACCCACTGTTTGTGTTTTTTTTTTTTTTTTTTTTGGACCAAATTGCAGCAAAGTTAGGCCAATTTCATACATGAAGCAAATTTGGAGATTTTTTTAGCATTTTTTAGCATGTATCATTTTGATGGAACTGAAACTTTCATATTTTTTAATTTTTTTAACTCCAAGATAGTGTTTTTTTTGTTTTTTTGTTTTGTTTTGTTTTTTTTTTATTATTATTAAAATTTCAAATAATATTGGGCATGTATGGAGTTAAGGTCGTTCGCAAAAAAGGTCAAAAGTACGCGCTTACTGAAAGTCGACTGCTAATTCAGTAACTAATTGCGATGTGAGGCTGACCAGTTTTTAGAGTAAACATCTTTGTCAGAACAAATCTTTCTTTAATAAAGGGGTGGTAAAAAAAAAAAAAAAAAAAAAGGTTGAAAAAACCCACTTTTAAAAAGACAGTTGCATTCCTCACTTTTCCAAACGTTTTCCTCGCGTTTCACGAGATCTCGGATCTTGCCGTCCTGCATTTTTTAAACTCTTGGCAAATGTTAAAAAAACACAAAACAAAGCAATAAATTATATCAATTTTTGTGTCCGCAGATAGTCACTTCTAAACACTTTCACCTTAATTTTAAACCAATTTCAAATAGATCCATTGTTGGATACATGAGGAGGGGGGCATAGGGGGGCGAATTTGTCCTTATAAAAATATAAAAAGTTATTACTTTTTTTCTACTTCTTATTTCTTATTTCGACACTTTAACATCGTATTTACGCAAACTGACCGACATTTTCTAAATTGTGAGGCCATTTTTCTGAGAAAAAATTATTAAGTACCTTACCATCATCCGCGGGGGGGGGGGATTCTCTAAGTCCCAAAAATTTCCTCCTTTTCACGCGATCCGCAAATTGCTAAATCGGGCACAATTTGCACCCCTGGCGGTATCTTCAAAATTAAGTCCGAAAAAGCCCCTCTATTGCAAACTTTTGCTGAGAGCAAATGAATAGTTCAAGATGCTATGTAAAACCCAGCGGAAATCACGAAAATCACACGGAGAAAGTCTAAAATTCAGTCATAAACTCAAATAACTGCTATAACGGCAAGTTTGTAATGGCGGCTCAACGCAGGTATCATGGGAGATTCCTGTCTATTATGTTAATTTCTCTACGGAAACACAGAGATATGTCTCAATTTAGATAGGAATCTCCCATGATACCTGCGTCTCTCCGCCATTAAGCCCGATTCTGAGAGCGTATTTCGTGATTTTTTAGTGTATACTTATCGTCATTTTTACTGGTTTTTATTCAAGAATCAACTCTTCAATCCACTGTAGCAAAAGTTTGCAAAAGCCCCATTATATGGTAATAGCTCGTTGTGAAAAGCATATAAGAAAACAAAACTATAGGGGAAAGTCACCTCGAAACTTTTTCGATACCGAGGCTGAAGAAAATTTAAGAAGGTCAAAATACGACCCAGATTCTATATTCATGCGGCACCAGTAGTTTATCCTTGGAACCCGAGAAGCGGATGAGAGAATTGAATTTTAATCGTCCATCTCGGTCTATACCAACTCGATGTTCGGGAGTCGCGAGTCGGAGTTTCGGGGAACGATATTACTATGCGCCTTCCGTTATCATCCGCTCAACACGCAACGCAAGGAGCATAGAATGTGTAAAGCAAGTTGCGTGCTTCCAACGGATCAGGAGAAATGAATAGGTTCGTCGAAATTCATGTCCGAGAATAAATTGGGGGTGACATATTTTTATTTTATCCACTCCCTCTTTCCTTTCTTCCGCCAAGGGCTTGCTGTGGTACTTTAGAGTCTTAGAGAGGTCGTCAATTCACGCGAAGCAGAAGAAAAGAAAGACTGATAGCGAAGAACTCAAATATTACTCGCAAACTGTGGCAGATTGTGAGAAAATTTATCATAGGGGGTTATTTTTGGGGGGCATATGAACGCACACAGGAAAAGCAATATTTTAGATTTAAAAAGAAATATCTTTGAATTATAAGACAAAAATACGTAATTTAAAATTGAAACCAAGTTTTGTTAAATTAAAAAAAAAAAAAAAACTTTTCATCAGATCAAAATACCGAATTTTCAATTTAAAAACAATTATTCTCAATTTAAATACAGTTATTTCTAATTTAAAAACAATTATTTTTACTTTAAAAACCAGGGGCGTGCCGAGGAGGGGAGGGGGGCAATATGTTTACTCTTGCCCCGGGCAGCACTCTCTGAGGGCGGCAAAATCAGGGTGAACAACCAAAAAATAAATAAATAAATAAATAAATAAATAAATAAATAAAAAAAAAAAAAAAAAAAGTTTTCAAATTTCAAAATGAATTACAGAGGGCGGCAAAATCAGTGTGTAACAAGCAAAAGAAGAAAAAAAGGTCATGAAATTGAAATTTATAATTTTGTTTGAGGAGGGCAGCAAGATTGCATTCTTGCCCCCGCCCCCCTCTCTGGAAACCACGGCACGCCCCTGTTAAAAACAATTAATTTTAGCTTAAAAGTACCTCTTATATTGTCATATAATTCAAAAATATATTTTTTTTTTAAATCTAAAACATTTTTTTTTTTCTGTGCATGCAAAAGTATCAATTTCTCGGGTGGCTCAGTATGTTGAGCCTCATGAGAATCGATTCTTTTTCATAGGTTTCTATGGAGAAGACATCGGTACATTGCATTTCCAAAAAAAAAAAAACCAAAAAACAAAAAAAGATGATAATAATCCTAAATTCTAATAATTATTACCAGAACCGATTATTAGTCAACCGAGGAATTTCTAGTATTTATACCAGCTGCAGACTCTGGTGCTTCCATTAGAATCTGGGCTTATTACTAAAATTTCCTCCAAACGTTTGAGACCTATGGATTTAAGCGGTTTAATAAAGTCCTGCGTCGACAATTCAACGCAACCCGCCCAACACATAAGAATAACACACCCTTTCTTTTCTTTTCTTTTGTTTCCTCGAAACCAAGAGAGGTTCGGCGCACCTGCTGCTTAATGGACCCTTGATCTAAAGGATGGCTTCATAGATAAGCAGATAAACATGCGCATACAGAAGCAGTGACTTAATTTTTTCGCACAGAAAGCAGAATCACACGGTACTTTTTATTTCACTGCTTTATTGTTCAACTCGAGGACAAAGAGACATATTTTAAAAGTACAGATTGACAAAACTGCACCCGCCCCGCCCGTTTGAATATGAGATGACCTGACCCAACAACCATAGTTCCATGCATAAGACAGGAAACGATTCTCTTTGGACCGACGAATCGTGTGCTGTAGACATGCAAGAACGCCTATGCATATTCCGTTATTCCTTTCCGCTATGTTGCACATCACTTGCTCATACAGAATTGTTGTCTGCATGTGAGGGAGAGGGGGGGGTTGTCTGGATTCAGGGGGCACGAACCCTTTTTTTAAGGTTTTTACATTTGGATCGACCTAAAAATAGGGCTGTTGCACACTTTTACTACAAGCGATTTAATTGTCGATTCTGATGTAAAAACCTCCAAAAATAACGATGGCAGCTTGCACTAAAAACTTCCGAGATTCACTCCTCAACTCATGCAATAAACGCTTTTATTTGCGCGAGCGTAATGGTGGCTTAGGGCAGTAATAATGGGAGATTCCCATCCAACAAGACTGTAACTCCATCAAGAATCAAGAAGTGACCAATAAGAGACGACTTTCATTTGACACCGGTGTCACTAGATGTCACGGTACCATTCATCGGATGTACGTGGATCACTACTCTGATATGACTAATGGGTATGTTGCGAACTTTTGCTACAGCGCTATAGAGTGTATACCTAATCTAATGTAAAATCGTCTGAAAAGTCCAAAGGTGGCATCAGAAAGCCATGAAATGCAATAATAAACTCACAAGAGGCGTTTAATGAAATCCAAGATGGCGGCAAAATATCGAGCAATCTATATGCATGCACCACGAACATTCAAGGATAGCCAACCTCACAATATTCATCACAACCAATCACAACGTAAACAAACACATAACCTCTACCTACACTACCTCCAGTGAGGTTGTCAAACTTGGCAATCCTTGGATGATCACGGTGCATACATTCAGATTCCTCGATATTTTGCCGCCATTTTGGATTTCAATAAACGCCTCTTGTGAGTTTAATAATATATTTCATGGCTTTATGATGCCACCAATGGGCTTTTCAGGTGATTTTACATTGGAATTAACACTTTTTATTGCTGTGGCAAAAGTTTGCAACAGACCCATTACTCTGCACGGAGAAAAATTTCTGGTTGAAGTTGCGGAACGTTTTATTATAATAATGGGGTAAGAAGAAATTCCTTTTAAAATAATAAGAATTCTCATTGATCCAACGATCCTTTCTTGTGATTCTTCTGAATCATCAGAACGTTCAATTGGACCAAAGATAATTATCGTTGAATGATAATTCTTATTAGGTATTTTAAAAGGCATTTCTTTTTACCCCAATTTCTTATTACGTTCCAGAGTTTCAATCAGAAATTCTTCTCCGCGTGCGAATCTTCCTTGTCAGCATAGAGAGAGTGACGAAATTAAGATAGGAATCTCCTATTATTATACTGCCCTCTGCGACCATTACACTCACGCAAATAAAAGCATTCATTGAGCTTAGGAGTTGGTTTAGGAAGTTTTCAGTTTGGAGCTTTTTACTGCAAAATTGACTGTTGAAGCACTTATTGTAAAATTGTGCAATAGCCCCATAGCCCATTACGATCCGATGATTATTTTCAATTAGTCCACAGCCATAGTGGTAGTGGTGTCTATAAGTAAACAGCGTTTTAATATCTTATTCGTTTACACATGAGATAATAAGAGAGAAAACTAACAAAAGCAATCGACCTCTACACTCCTCAACTTCGCCCACTTTGTTTGCAAATCGACGAATAGGGCAATAGGCACGCCTTGACGCGCCCTGACGTTTCAATTCGGTCAAGCGGTGGCTAATCACTAATCAGGTCCTACCCAATTCTCCATCGCGGAGTAGGCGGCTTTAATCGATGGCCGTTTTGCTACCTGGAGAAGTGGAACTGACCAATGACACGCGTCATCTCTCATCTTCGGCACCATGTCTTGTTTGCACGTCTCGGCTGTCTAGAAAAACATCTATTCATTACCCTCAGCTTCAGCTCTGACGGTCGATCAGCGAATGGCATCGGCGGCTATTCAAGATTTCGTCGTGAGCCGATTCCTGGAACTCTATTGTGCATTTCATCGTAGCGATGAGCGACGCGCACTAGAGACTAGAAGTCACCCACATGCTACTGAATTTCGATTGGCCTGGATATGAAGTCTCCGCCATTTTTCAGAGTTCGTCTACACCTTAGTCATTTGCGTACCTGCCAGAGTTGGGCAAATGGGGGTGGTACCTAATCGATTACACGATTCCCGAGTAATCGTAATCGTCGTTTTTTCCAAGGATTGGACTTTTTCAGGGAATGATACAAATCAGGGACCAGCCATACCCAGATATGAAGAAATATTTTAAAAATATTTTTAAAACATTGTCAATATTTTAAAAACATTTTAATAAAAACATTTTAAAAAAATTTTAACAAACATATTTTCAAAATATTTTCAAAAGGCAAAAATATTTTTAAAATGTTTTTAAAATATTTTAATTAAAATGTTTTAGAACGTTTTTGTTAAAATGTTTCAAAAAGGTTTCTAAAACCATTTTGAAATATACTTACAAAAACACTGTAAAATATTTTAAAAATATTTTTGCCTTTCGAAAATATTTTTAAATCAATGTTGAAAATGAGTATACAAGTATAGATAATTAAAAAATTATGGATGAGATTTAAACTATACCGACGCATACTAAACTGGGGCTGATCCCCATGCATGGGGTTGATTTTGGGAAAACACACAGGAAACTGGGGCTGATCCCCATGCGTGGGGTTGATGTTGGGAAAACACACAGGAAGGAACCACAGCAGTATTTTTTTTTATTTTATTATTATAAATTATTTAAATTGAAGTCAGAGCAGCTATAGGAGGCAAAATAGACTCGAGTTGTTTACGAGGTTAATGGAAAAAAGGGAATGAAGCGTTGAAATAATGGGGATTCGCGCACACCTATAACCACCCCTATTTGTCTTGCGTTGCGAGTGACTCTAGATGCGAGGCGGAGGAAAAGCTCTTGAAACGATACAGAGAGTCGAGAGATGCTGCGATCTCTTGATAAATGAGTATATCTCGACTAATTGTAAGCGGTGGCGTTGCCACATTGTCGTATTGGAAGCTTACAAAAAGCGCACAAATAATTGGGGGGGGGGAGTCCAGCTCACTTCTCAAGATGGTGGACGTGCTTTTTCAGGCTATATTTAGGTACAATCAGAGTTGACGCACAACCAATCACAACCCGGCCAGATGCCGAAAATGCTCATTTTCCAACATGGCGGCCTGAAGTAAAGAATGTTTTAAAATGACCGTTTTGATCAGAGTATTCTGTGATATAGCTGCAGCAGAATTTTGCAACAGATCCATTGTTCACAAGCTGCCTGGACCCCGAATGAGCTGATCAATGTTTTAGTTTTTTAGAGTTACATTTATTTCTCTGGTGCATGGTATTTCTCATACGATTTGGCAACGTCGCCGATTGGTGGCGCTGTGACTTGGTGAGTAATGCACGTAATATTGCATAGCTACTGTACACACGGCGCTGTCGCGGTGCTATACGGTGTTCATCTAGCTCTACACAGCTTCCCTTGACTTTATTCGCACGTGGGGAGAAGCCAGCCGCGCACAACGTTCCGCTGGCGGCTATGCTTTTTATACAGTGGTACGAAACGTTGACCATTTTAGCCCAAGGTTATTTCAGGGGCGGATTTACTGCATAATGCCTCAGGGCTAAAGGGGGCCAAACTTCAGAGAAGGAAGGAAGAAGAGAAAAAAAAAGAGAAAGTAAAGGAAGAAAATGTAGAGGGATAAAAAAATACGACCCAGGATCTGGGGGAGGGGGGGGGGGGCTAAAAAGTCAGATCTTCTCGAGCAATTTTTTTTTTTAGCATCACAAAATTCAGAGTGCGGCGTTTAGTTAAAGACCAGCCCGGAAATTTACTCTTAGTTTAGGTAGAGCCCCTCTATACTTTGAGAGTTGCATACCAATGTTGAATCCATTTCTGATTGGCTCTCAGATTTAGGCTGTCACGAAAGCCCCAAGAGGCAAATGCAAATGGCGGAGGGTTTGTTTACTTTTCGCGTACTACCTTTCATTACACATTTGAAGTAACAGTGACCGCAGTAATTATTGTTACTATTTCCTCTATGCTTGAATGTTATTCTGGAGAACATTATCTCTTTCAATAACGACCATTATTTTCGTCGAGAATCTGAACCTTACCTATAAGAGATAGCTAAATAGCGGCAACAGCGCAGAGGCAAATGGCCATCTACCATTCTACCGCATTTGCAATTTTCCATTGATCCGCTTCTTCTTCTTCATTTTGAGAGACTTGACGTAGCTCTCATAGTAAATAGGGACTAGGTTTGGGGGTAGGGGCACAGAATAATACAATCAGAACGGAAACTCGGTCAGATTTTGAAGCAAATTCATTCCACGTCCGCCATGTTGGGATATAGGATGTTTACATCTGGATTCGCGCGCGAAAAAAAAATATAGGACATGATCCGTGAAATTTTCATTCTGAAATGCCAGTAGAATAAAAGTGAGGCCGGATAATAAAATTTATTTTCAGAATTTACAGAAATAAATGAGTTTCAACACAAATCAATCACGTCCGCCATGTTGGTATATAGGACCACAGCGTTGCCTATGGGCACAGAATAATACAATCAGAACGGAAACTCTGTCGGATTTTGAAGCAAATTCATTTCGCGTCCGCCATGTTGGGGTATAGATGTTTACATCTGGATTCGCACGCGAAAAAAAAAAATGTAGGACATGATCCGCGAAATTTTTATTCTGAAATGCCAGTAAAATAAAAATGAGGCCGGAAACTAAGATTTCTTTCCAGAATTTACTGAAATAAATGAGTTTCAACACAAATCACACTCGTCCGCCATGTTGGGATATAGGACCACAGCGTTGCCTATGGGTGCCGTTAAATTCCAAACTTGCTTCCATTGGCTCTTATGGGAGTTTTCGTTCTGATTGTATTATTATGCGGCGGGGGGCTTTAGCTCGATAGCCCCCTCCCTTCTTGGGTCCGCCACTGTTTGTATCAAATGGGAGATTACCGACCGATGTTCGATCGCGAACGCAAACCGTCTTTGTCCGTGTAACAAACAGTCTTCGCCCCACGGTGCGCGGGGCGGTCGGAAGGTGGCGGAGCGATATTGATCGGCGACTCCGCAAAGTGCATCCTGCATGTTTCGCACGTAGTTGCAACGATACCCCCGCACGATCACCGAGCGAGAGAGAAATACAGCGACTGGGGGGGGGGGGGGGTTGAAGAGGTGGAGAAACAGCGCGAGCGAGACCCAGTTTCTCGTTTGCAGCATCGATTTTGTAAGCCTTTTGTTTTTCAAGTGCGAATCAAGTTTACCAGCTTCTTTCTCCACTTCCTTTTTTTCTTTCCACCCTTTTCATGTTTATACCATTAACCACTGCTTCGCATCCCGCTAAAATAAATCACTACACTTCCACCTCCACCCCCATCCAAACCCCCACCCCCATTCCTTCAACTTTCCGAGTTCTTCTATGTAGCTTTATTGGCCTCGGAAAGAGACTCTTAAAGCGTTTTATCGGTGACCTTGAACACCGGTGGATCTCCACCGGGAAGAAATAAAATCCGGCTCTTGATAAATAACATTGTCAAAACAAGGGCCGGGGCCCGGCTCGGCGCACTATGGTCTGAGATCGAAAAAAAAAAGTGGCCAAAAATCGGTAACAAAAATCCATTAAAATCATCGTTTCCGACCTTTTAAACTTTATACTTAAAACTTTCAAATAAAATTTCTAGGTTCAAATTACTCGCTAAATGCGATCCCTGAGATTAAAATTGGTCTTACAATTTTTGTAGATAGATTTATGAAAAATTTACTTTCGGATTTTTGGCCACTTTTTGACGATCTCAAACTAGGATACGGCGGATCGAACCACCACGGTTCGGCGCACGATGGTCTGAGATCGGAAAAAAGTGGCCAAAAATCGGTAACAAAAAATCCATTAAAATCATCCTGTCCGACCTTTTAAACTTTAGACTTTAGACTTAAAACTTTCAAATGAAATTTCTAGGTTCAAATTACTCGTTAAATGTGTTCCCTGAGATTAAAATTTGTCTTACAAGTTTTTAAATGATATAGATTTATGAAAAATTTACTTTCTGATTTTTGGCCACATTTTTACGATTTCAAACCAGGGTGCGCCGGATCGACCCACCACAGTTCGTTGTATAATCTTGAACCCTTAATTCTAACCTGCTATGCAAACGTCTTGTCCGGTTACAGCTGCTCGTAAATGGATTTCAAGGTCGAGGTGTGAGAAGGACTCATGAAAATTTCATTCAAGGTCCCTTGAGTTTGAGGATTTGGACCACTCAAAGGGCTGGTGCACATTTTTGCTAAAAACAGTTTAAGCATCGATTCAGGTGTAATGACCTCAAAATACAGCAATGGTAGCATTAAACACTGGCGAAATCCACTCCGAGACTCAAAAAATGCTTTTAAATTTAAACGTGCGGCCGTAATGGCGGAATTTGGCGCTGATATTGGGAGATTCTCATCTTAATGTCGTCACTCTTTCTATGCTGAGAAGATAGATTCACAGAGTATAACTATAGCTACCCGAGGAGGAGTGATTAACAGGCGATTAATTGTACCGTGACATCTGGTCGGGTGACACCGCGGCGCCAAAGGAAAGTCGTCTCTTATTGCGGTGACTTCTTTGATGGAGTGACTGTATTTCTAGATGAGAATCTTCCATTATTAGAGCTCAACACCGCCATTACGGTCGCGCGCTTAAAAAAATTTGAGTTTGGTAGTAAATTTCGTATTTTTTTAGTGCTATCAGAGTTTGGTTTTGTTGTATTTGGTTTTTTTTTTTTTGTTTTTGTTTTTTGTTTGTTTTATGTTTGTTTTATGTTTGTTTGTTTTTTGGAGATTTTTGCATCTGATTCATCTGAGTAGACCCTTTAATCGCTTGTAGAAAAAGTGTGAAAAGTGTGTCGCCGAGAAATCCGACGACTAAGCGCTATCTTGAGGATTATTTGTTTTTGATTCTCAATGCTCAACGCAGTGATGAATTTAGCTACTCGCCTTTATTTTTAAGTAAATTTTAATTTATAAAGTTGGAAATATTTTTTTTTCGTGACAAACTCTATGAAAAGTAAAAAATGCCATAATCAGGTTTTTAAAGACTCGTGCAACTGAACCATTGTATTGAAAGAACGTGGTCGAGATTATGAGAAAAGTAAACAAAACTTGTCTGATTTTACCTGATTGGATGACATCGAGGAGTGATGAGTTAAAGGAGGTAACTTTAGTCTTGAGCTTATCAAAAATTTCTTTGGTTAAATATTTCTTCAACAGGGATTTGCTCTCTTGTCCGGAGAGAGTAGCGAACGCTGCTTCCAATTTTTCTAGGGTCGCTGCGTCCGTCATCTTTTTATCACTGAAACATAGACAAAAGGAAATCGCACGTTATTAACCAAGGATTGGAAATAATAAGTCAAGATAGAATCATGCATTTTAAAATCATGTACGAACTTGAGTTAGACAGGACAAGCTTAGCAAAAAAAAAGGGGGAAAAAAAGGATTCACGGGATTTCCAAAAAATGTCCTCATGCATGCTTGCAAAATTTGAAAAGGATGGCCTTTGTTTGTCAGCTTTTCACTTTCCGAAATTTCTTTCCGACCCGAAATTTCGCGTGATCGGGAGCATTAACAAAAAAAAGCCAGAAAATAACCGCGTATTTTCGAACCGTGTCGTCATATTTCCCCCCCAAATTTACCAACCGAAAATTCACAATGGGGCTATTGCACACTTTTGCTATAAGCGATTTAATAGTCGATTATGGCGTAAAAACCTCAAAAAATAACGATGGCGGCACTAAAAACTTCCAAAATCCACTCCTAAACTCAATAAACGCAGTTATTTGCGCGAGCCTAATGGTGGCCGAAGGCACTAACAATGGGAGATTCCTATCTTAATTTCGTCACTCTTTCTATGCTGACAAGGATGATTCACAGAGTAATTAGTCATCAGAGTGATGATCTACATCCGATGAATGGTACCGCAACACCAAGTGACACCGGTGTCAAATGAAAGTAGTCTCTTATTGGTCACTTCTTGATGGAGTTTCAAAATTGTTAGATGGGAATCTCCCATTATTAGTGCCTTCGGCCACCATTACGCTCCCGCAAATAACTGCGTTTATTAAGTTTAGGAGTGGATTTTGGAAGTTTTTAGTGCCGCCATCGTTATTTTTTGAGGTTTTTACGCCATAATCGACTGTTAAATCGCTTATAGCAAAAGTGTGCAATAGCCCCATTCCTCGGGCAAACTTCCTCACACAATCCTAAAATTTCCTCGGGGTTCACTGTAGATCATGCTTTTACTGGCAACGTTGCATTCGGTTAATTAAAACCCACGAAAAATATCGAACTATCTATAGCGATCGGCGCGATGACTATCGAATTCGAACTTTTCCATGGGTTTAAATTGGACAAGTGCCACGTTGCAAGACAACCACGTCTCGCCGCAGTTGGTATTTTCCGCAACCTTAAAATTCTAACTATACCCGATAAAACAAATTCGACGTTTTGATACATGGGTTTGACATCCGTGAGAGTTTTCGCCTGGAATCGCATTTGAAGCCGCGTGATTCTCGTTGCGTCGAGATCAGGCCGGCCGGCTGCATCGCTTGAAAATCCCCCCTCCTACAACCCCCCCCCCCCCCCCCCTTTATTAAACGACACATCCGCGGTGCGCATGAATGAGTACAATGCACGAGTATCGAGGAATGAATCACTCATACTCACAAGAACACACACACACACACACTCACACTCACACACATTCGTTCTCACTTACTTTTACGCACGCACTCCTACTTGAAGCCGATAAACGACGAATCGTCCTTTTATTCCCAGACAGCGCTATCAGATTTGACAGAAAAATATATTATATGGGAAATTTGTATATATTGTGTCACCGAGTCTGGCAGCACTGTATTCCGATGACGCAAATTTTGTGTTTCGGTGACGTCTATTATGAACGCCAAGAGTGTGCTTACGACGCGACGGCAAAGCGACCTCTTCGTTAGGGATCTGTCGATCAACTTCAGTGTCTCACACATTTGCAAATTGGCTGCACTTGAGAGGATAAGGGAAGAAAAAAAAAATTGTCACACTTGTTTCTTCTGAGTGTTACAAAGCGATTTACTCTTCAAACTTGTAGAAGCAAAGACAGGGGTGCATGGTGTTTCTAAAAGGGCAGAAGTTTCGTGCGGGATCTTTTTCTATAAAGACATCCAAAACACATCCTCACCCTTTGAAAACTTTAAAAGTGATGATCTCGATACCCCCCCCCCCCCATCCTTTGAGCAGTTTACTCTGCTAAATTTCCTCTCGAACTGAAATTTTGCGTTCAGATTGTCAACATTTGCAAAATCTTCATGAAGCGCCTTCAATTACCTGGATAGGCAACACGAACACCGTCGAGTAGGAATAGTTAACTACACCAGTAGCGTAGCGTGAAAGGCAACGTTGTAGTTCGTCCATTTAAACCAAAAAAAAAAGTTCGATGCGTAGGGTGTTCGGTGAAAACCTTTGCATTCGACCTTTTAAAAGGGTTTAAATGGGCAATACCGGAACATGGTAGTGAAAAGGTTAAATTACAGTTTTTCCCAACACTTTTTGGTTGTCATATCGTCGAACAAATTTTCTCAAGTTTCGTGCGATCCGTGGATTGATAGATAGAGAAATTATTACACCTTAAAGCGAATCTATTTCGGTCCCGCGATGTTACCTATAATTCTGGTTTTTATTGCAACCAGCCAACCACTGTTAAGAAATTATACTTGTTATAAGTATACACGTTGCCACAGTATGGTATACATTTTCCAAAAAAAAAATCCAACGATGATTTCTGTTTCCAGAGCATTTTCATAATTTGAATCAGACGGTATTATTGCACAGAAAATTTTTGCGGAGCAAAAAATGAAAACAATTAAATCTAGAAAAATCCATTTTCTAATCCTATGTGCGCCATTTGAGAACGTCTGATTCTGAGAATAGTCAGAATACTCTCACGAGTTGAAGTCACTAATAAGTTTGTCCTTAACATTTTAAGGCTCGCTAGTGAGCAATGTCAGCCTCGATTGTATGTGAGTGACGCGGAATTGTCATGCAATGTCAACGAGACGAGCCGAAAGTGCAGTCGTAAAGTAGATACGTTATCACATCTTAAATTAAGCAGCGCCAGTGGCGGCTCGTGCAACATGGCAAAAACAGATTCACTCTCCATCTAAACCTGCGTATAATAATCGATCTCTAGGAGATTCAATGAATCCCTGGGAAATCGAGACTTTTGCATAGGTTCAAATTGCAAAAAAACATGGTTGCCAAATAGCACAAACCGTCATTGTTATTTGCTATTTATATGTATTTAATATCCATCTTCTTTCGCAGGAGTCTGAGCCTCTGAGACTGGGACTGCGATGCCGACCAGCTCAGAGAGGCGTAGCGTGCAATTTGGAAACGGTTCAATCCGTCCATTTGAACTTATGAAAAAGATCGAATTGTTGGGTGTTCGGCGAACACCTTCGAATTCGACCTATCACATGGGTTTAAATGGACACAATGCAAAGTTGCCAGATTGCACGCTACGCCACTAATGCTGACGCACAATAGTCTGAGATCGAAAAAACGTGGCCAAAAATCAGTGAAAAAAAGTCACTGGCGGCTCCTGCAGTCTGGCAACCATGCTTATTTGTCACTTAAACCTATGCAAAAGTATCGAAATCTTGGGGGTGCAATCGCACCTCCTGTATATCGATTGTTTTATATAGTTTTAAATGAGAAATTCGTGAGAAATTTACTTTCTGATTTTTGGCGACTTTTTGACGATCTCAGACCAAAGTGCGATGCTACGATGTCTCCCACTTGAGACTGATCAGTCATAAATCCAAGCGACGGATATTCGGACGGGTGGAGGGGATTGGTGGGAGGGGGTGGGGGTGCAAAGTGCGGGTGGGTCGGGAGAGAAGTGTGGAAGGGAGGGGAGGGAGGGGAGAGCATAATTAAGGATGTGGCCATTAAGAAGTCGGGAGTTGGGAACCTAGTCGCTAACCGTGAACCATGTATGTATGAACAGTATACCAATGTTGCCAATATGCTGCGAGCTTCCCGATGTAAATTGACAAGCTAATTTCGAATTTAGCCCCAGTCTTGTTCGATATACCCCCAATTTTTTCACGATTCAAACTTCATAGTGAAAAATTCAAAAAATCAGAATATGCGTAAAATTAGGACGAATTAAGAGGAACTTAATATTATACTTTTGAAATGAGCAATCCAAATTATTTTAAGTAGCATGTAATTTCAATAGAATATATGCGAAAAATCATTGAAAAACATTGAAATTTATTTAAGAAGAACATTGATGTTTGGTGCTTGTCGCGGACACTTGTATCACAGTGGAAGCCTAATTTTATTGTTTTAAAAAAAAGAGAGAGAAGAGAAACATCGAACATCCAGCTATAAATTTACAAACAAATGACTCAACCACAACTCGCTTTAATCCTACGGAATTCTCTGTTTCGTGACTACCAATAATCAAAAAGTAGGGGAAAAAAAATAATTAATAAAAACTCTCAGATAGATTTGCGGGGATGAATGAAGGGTGGTGGGGTTATAGAGAGATGAAATATTCATTATGAAAGCCACAAGCCACGATGGCCCCCCTTCAGAGGAATGCAAGGGTGAAATGAGATGTGGATAGGCAGGGGAGGAGGGGAGGAAGGGATACGGATGGATAGGGCAAAGGGGGGGGGGGAGTTCATAGCTTAACGGTAACGACTCTACATATATACTTCTCACTGAGACTCTCGATTCTAATAATGACATGATATACAGTGTGTTCCAGAATTCCTTACAGAAGGCCCGATTCGAAAAGCACAGGCCCGAGTCGAAAAGCCCATTTCTCGCATCAATAAACAACAGATCTGCTCGTTAGCCTGTGGTTGGTATAGAATTTCTCGTATAAATCAAAGGACGATCCATCCGATTTAAAACTAACGAGCAGATTTGTCGTTTTTTGAAATGAGATGGTGTTTTTCAGAATTTCTGGGACACTCTGTATGTTGTATACCCCGCGAGCCCTGGCCGCGGTACGGTTCAATCCGGATTCCGCGAGCCCTGCAGTTTAAAGTTAGCAAGGCGCGCGCAGAAAATTTCTGGGGCACGTCATATCCCGTAGCGTCGCACTGTCGGTCAAAACATGAATTTTCTGGACATCGGTATGTACCAATGAAGAAATGAGAGATCGGCAACGTTGAATTTCTCTCATTTAAACTTATGTATTCTGATCAAAACTTTGGCTAAATTCGAACTTGGCAGGTCCATGTCACATCTAACACTCTCGTGTAGAACGCGGTTAGAGGTCTACTCGTTAGAAAAACCCTAGTTTTCTGCTCATTGAGGGTGATGATATAATGTTTTTGATTAAATCTCATTACAACGGTTTGTTCCAAAGAGTAAACAAGAATCGCAATTGAATAGGAAGGCCTGTGTGGTCAATGCAGATAAGGGATCGGAAACGCGGGTTGGCCTCTGATTGGCTGTAAGCGTGGGTCTAAACCTTTTTTTGGTCTTATAGAAATCAACACGGGGTTTCCGTTCCGAGCCGTTTATCTCAAAACCTGTGCAAAATGACACGTCGCAATTAATACGAGTCGATTTGGCAGAATTTTCTCAACAAATTAATTGATAGGTCATAAGTACCGGTTTACTGAAAATTCGAGAAGAGCTGTCTCAGTTGAAAAGTACAAATCATAGTGTGTTTTTCATGCTTGACGTGTGTTGAGTAACTGACTACTATGTGTACTTTTCAACTAACAAGGGGAACGTCCCAAGTGTCCGCCTCCGATTTTGATGAAATATAGCTCAAAATCTTCCTTGAGTGACGCTGATTAACACCCTGTATTTACTTTTTGCGAATGCGCCTTTAAAGTTGGAGAAAAAAAAGTTCAAAGTTCGCAGCTGAACTGCCCGAAATCGTCGGAGCGTCCTAAGGGTAGAGAAATCGTTCACATCACCTATAGAGAGCCTAGAGTGTAGTGGCGAAGGCGCTCGACTCGCGGTAGAGCGGAACCTGGTTCAAATCTCGGCCGATCCTGCATATTTTTGCACATACTTTCCTCCCATTATCGAGAGTTTCTCGCCGTAATATTTCTTTGATAATCTTCTCAACATTATTTTTACGTTATTTTCACGTATTCCCGTGAATAGAAAGTTCGTTTTAAGTACCTCGAAATCAAAAATTCGACGGCACTCGAGTGGGTGTCCGCGATAAATGTTACTCAAGAAAAACACTGAAAATACCCTCTAAAACTTACGAATAATTTTGGAACTTTGAATCGCGAATTAGGGAATATCTTCTCAAATAACTATGAGTTGCAAGATATCATTTTTAAATTTTGTATTGCTGTCTCCATTTTTTAAATTATTTCTGGAGACTATTTCAAATGCATGTGAGTTTCAATTTTCTAAAATTATTCGTACGTTAATTTTTCTTTCAGTAACATTTATCGCGAACACCCACTCGAGTGCCGTCGAATTTTTGAGTTCGAGGTACTTAAAACGAACTTTCTATTCACGGGAATACGTGAAAATAACGTAAAAATAATGTTGAGAAGATTATCAAAGAAATATTACGGCGAGAAACTCTCGATAATGGGAGGAAAGTATGTGCAAAAAAATGCAGGATCGGCCGAGATTTGAACCAGGGTCCGCTCTACTGCGAGTCGAGCGCCTTCGCCACTACACTCTAGGCTCTCTATAGGCGATTTGAACAATTTCTCTACCCTTAGGACGCTCCGACGATTTCGGGCAGTTCAGCTGCGAACTTTGAACTTTTTTTTCTCCAACTTTAAAGGCGCATTCGCAAAAAGTAAATACAGGGTGTTAATCAGCGTCACTCAAGGAAGATTTTGAGCTATATTTCATCAAAATCGGAGGCGGACACTTCGGACGTTCCCCTTGTAAGACAGTCTCCTCGAATTTGCAATAAACTGGTACTTAATATGACCTATCAATTTGTTGAGAAAATTCTGCTAGATCGACTAGTATTGATTTGCGACGCACAACTTTGCACAGGTTTCGAGATAAACGGCCTGGAACGGAAACCCCGTGTTAATTTCCATAAAGCTAAAATAAGTTTGGACCCACGCGGCACGCATTTCCCTCCATTTCCAGCCAATCAGAAGCCGGCTCTTTTCAGCATTGATCCCGCTAGCGGCTAGCTCTCAATTCAATTGCGACTCTTGTTTACTCTTTGGTTTGTTCGGTCGATTTCAAAATTGGCGCTTTTCAATCCTTTTTTCTTCATTTACTGTGCGACGCAGCGGCGTTGAGGGATTTGCAGACTCGACGAATGCATCGAGTGGGTTGAGTTGCATACTAGAACAAGCGCGGCGCGCGGCTCTGAAGGGCTCATTCCGTTCCCAGCCTCAATTCTTTATTGCTATCCCTCCCTATTGTCCTTGCTCAGCTTTCCCAAGTTCAGCTTTTGATCTTCATCGGATCGGGTGAGAAATTCCTATACGAACAGCAATTTTTTTTTGTCGAAAAGTCTTTGCAGAGTTAGAAAGCTTCGTTTCGTTTGATGAAGGGATATAGTCATTTTCATTCACCTCACCTCTTCCATCTTACACTCTGCTGCTTCTTTCATTTAACCTCACATTTTTCGGTCGATTAATTTCTATTGAAATAGGTGCGGGGTTAAAATACGTTGTAGCAAACCGACTTTGGGGTGATGGTTCCGTAAAAGTTTTTTTGCTGGTGGTTTTATTCTAGAAAAGATTTACAAAGACATCAGACGTTGCCAGTGGCGTAGCGTGCAATTCGGCAACATTTTATTTCGTCTAAAATTGTTGAAAATGTTGGTATTGCTAAAAGTACCTTGGTCCCAGGACTGCCGTTTTGCGTATAATCAATGCTATTTTTCAATTCACCGATGATTCCACCGGTTGAGAAATGATTGCACAATTCAGTTCAATTCATGACTGTAATAAACTAAAATACTCGCATCTGTAATCTTTTCTCAACCGGTGGAGTCGTCGATGACTTTAAAAAACTTGCGGATATTTTAATTAATCAACGGAGTTTTCACCGATTAAGGAAAGATTACAGATCAGAGTATTTTAGTGCATTACAGTCATACACTGAACTAAACTGTGTAATATTTTCTCAACCGGTGGGATCATCGGTGAATAGAAAAATAGCATTGCGATTATACGCCAAACGGCAGCCCTGCTTGGTCCATATTAACGTGGGCTCTGAATTGAATGCTTTATAATGTATTATACGGCTCTTGTCAAAGTGAACTTACGCTCTTTTAGCATGAATCGATTCAATTATTCCCTCCTCTAATCCTCTTACCGCGATATTTTAGTTAGTGTCATCACTGCCATTGTCAGTTGTCGTCAATTGCCTGTTATGTTGTTTGTTTTTGAGCTCCATTATTATCCAACAGAGAGCTCTTACAAGTGAACTTGCGAGCATCTGAGTTTTATGTGAATAGATGTACATACGAGTACATATGTATATGTAGCAGTAGCGCACCGAGAGTTTGTTCATCTCTCTCTTTTCTCCATTAAAATACGTATGTTAGACAAGGATGGACAAGGGGATAAAACCCCCTCTTTCTGTCCTTTTCCTACTTATACATTCAAATGGGAAATGAGAGAGATGGAAGAGATCCTGGTTGCGCCAGTGATATGTAGCTATATCAGCAAACATTGACGATACCTATACTTCTCTTGTTTACTTTTAACATTTATTCGTTCATCAATAAATTATTGAGGTGAATTCCAGAGGCGGCTCGTGCAATTTGACAACGACGTTTTCCTCTCCATCTATATCTTTGTACAACAATCGATTGTTGATAAAGACTGTTGAATCGATTGTTTTACGTAAAATTAAATTGAGGAAAAACATTGTTGTCAAATATCACGAGCCATTCTTTGAACTCAAATTGAAACAAATAAAATTCCAGCTCCATCTTTCGAATTCCACATTGGCCCCTTTCCCTATTCGTCATTTTCGGGAATAAACTCTTAATTGTTTGTCTCCATAGAATGACCTGACAAAAATAGAATAAACTAGCTATCAAAACTAGCCTTTAATTAATTTTGAAACTATAAGCCCAATTTGTTATAAAAATAACGATTGTCAGTTTCACATATAATTCTGTAAGCATATGAGGGTTTGAGCCACTCTAGCATACGCTGAAGTGAGAGCCATTCTCAAGTATTGAGTTTGACACCGTGTTACATTGCGAGTAATTAAAGCAATTTATGGATTATAATACTTGTCAAAAAAAAAAAACTATCTAGTTAATGACGCAGATGAGTGCGGGAAGGGATAAGAAATATAACATCAACATTTTCTAGACAACCAGCCATATTTCTCGTAAGTAATTATTTTCGCCATAGAAATGAATCATACATCCCGTGGATCTCTACATAGAAATGCCGTAATAGATAATGGCAGATATGAACCTGGCTATATATCCACATTCCATAAAAAGCGCTATAAACTTAAAAAGGGATTATCTATAATTGACTAAAATAGACTTCAGAGAGTTTGTATTTTCGATTATTTGGCAGGAATGTCGGCTACTTCTGTAATTCGAAATTAACGATGGAACCAGCACGCGATTGGTTCGAATGCAATAAATTATCGCAAAACTGGCACCCTCAATCGATAAAAATTTCGAATATAAAACTTCACGATTTCAATTCAAATTCTCTTACCGACAATGCCGTTTGTGTTGTTGCCCGTTCCGAAGACGATCGCAGTTTTTTCGATTCGAATAGATTATGTATCCCGTTGTCCCTGCAACCGCTCCGACAAGGGCAATCAAGACTTTTCTTGTTCCAGTACTCATTTTTAAAGTAATTATAATTCTCTTCAGGAGATATGCGCCCTCCTTTCGAAATTTTCAAGGTATCACAAAAACCGAAATCGCAACACGGAAATTAAAAATAGATTCTCGACGACAACTTTAGTCGCACGAGTGTGATAAACACGAATAACTGAACGAGCTTTGGGCTTTAAGTTAAGTACCAATCTTGAAAGCTGAAAAATTGCAGGGAGTGCTAACACAACGTACGGTAAGACGATTCGCTTCAACACTGAAAGCAGGGTGCCTTGGGTATTATTGAAGACTACGGATTGTGGAACGCGAGGACTTGGTGTATAAACAAATTGTATCGATACAATTAGTGCTTCGACGAAGATTGAACGACTGGCTGGTGAGTGGTGAGAATGTGTGAGTACAGAGTATATACATGTATGATTGAAAGTGTCGATACTTGTCGGTCGGTATAACAATGATTTTTACTGTCAGTCGTCGGCTATTCGTGATGAGATTAATGGACGTGTTTCATCATACAATATATACAGGGATCTTGTGTTCTATTGGCTATTTCAGGGGCGTGAGTCAATGCACTTCAAAAAAGTAAAAATACAGAGACAGGTAATACTACATGAGTCAACTCAACCATGTATTTGAAATTAACAACGGACAATGTAATAAAGTTGGGATAGGTTCTGTGAATGAGGCATGGAATTAAAATGATTTCTTTCTTTCTTTCTTTCTTTCTGGTGTGAATAACCTAGATGTTTAGTCACCTCCAACAAAAAATAAACGAAAATTACTACTACTACTTTCTTTCTTTCTTTCTTTCTCAAATCAATAGCCATCACTGTTTAACAAAAAAGAAGAAAATGTTGTCTTTACCTTTTAATTTCTCAACCATCATGTACAACTCATATTATAAGGGTGTAATGTAAATGGCTTAAGTTGCTAAATCACCTCTTCAATAAAAACGAAATTACTACTACTACATTTTTTTTTTTTTTTTTTTTTTTTTTTTTTTTTTTAACGAAGGAAGTCAAAGTACTCGATGAGTTGAGGACAAAAAGCGTCTCTGGTTGTTTCCCAATCACTGTTCCGTAAATACATTAATGAAAATAAAAACAAACAAAAATGCAAAATTTAAAACTGCCTTCGTATAGTGTCTTCAAAATTACTTCTCAGAAAATTCTCTACAGAGAAAAAACCGAAAAACCCTTTGGTATAGCGCTGACGAAACCTTTGGTAGAAATGACCCGACAAAAGACTTTAGAAAGAGCTAACCAAAGGTTTTGTACGCCTAACTGAGGAGACTTCGCTGGGTGAACCAAAGATTTGGTTGGTTCAACAAAAGTTTTTTACTGGGTCATATCTTTACTGAAGGTTTTGTCACCGCTACTGCAGTGTGTTTTTCTATTTTCTTGCGTACGTTTAGATGTATGTATATCGTTGTTCACGCTGCACTTCATTCGTGACGTCACGCTGAGTGCATCTCTACACACTATCGACAAAATCTTCTTCGTTGAAAAACACCAGTTTAAAATAATTGAGAGAGAGAGAGAGAGAGAGAGAGAGAGAGAGAGAGAGAGAGAGAGAGAGGAGAGAGAGAGAGAGAGAGAGGAGAGGGGGGGGGGGGGCGGGGGGACGCCACCTACAAATTTTCACTATTATTATTAACTTGTTTTCATCTCCTCTTAACACCCGAACAATAAATAACCTATTTCGCTCGCGTAATGGAACTACATAACGGGACTAGATGCCTCCCCCCTCACCCGGAACAAGCGGCACGGCCAACGCCGTAAATGCAATTACAAGGCGCAAACATAAGGACAGGCGCAGCGTTAAATACCTTCACGTATCAGGAGACTAATAAAAAAAAAAAATAAAAAAATAAAAAAAAAAAAAAAAAACGAAAAGTAAACTCATTAAACGCTTCTTAACGTTGCGATAATTAGTTTTGCACCGAGGTATAATAAAAGGAAGGCCCAAAAGAATAGAAATTATATTATTACCCGATAATCGTTCGATGCGCTTCGCTGAAGTCCACGGAAGCGGCGCTTTTCTCGCTCACGCTCATAGTGGTTGGGTCGAGGGTTGCAGGTTACGGGGGTTGGAAAGCCCTTTCGGAAATTGGAATTAAAAAAAAAACAGGAAAGGGTGAAATTGAACGTGCGTTCGGCTTGATGTCGACTGCTGAGTTTATATCCGATGCGGTGTGGACGAGTTTGAAGCTTGCGTGAGCGTGAGCGTGAGGGGGCGTTGATGGAAACAAATGCAAGGATCACACGCTTCTTCTCAACAACATAAAATGCGAATCATTTTGAGAGCAAGGAGGGATGATGCTTCAACTAAACCGACTCGAATTATCAAGATAACGCACGGAGTCGCACGGGCACGATAAAATGGTATAGATACTCAACTTAATAAGTATGCAAGAGGGTTCGAAAACTGCGCAATTCGGTATTCGGCTGTTTTTTTTTATTTTTTTTTTTTATTTTTAGGAGCTCAAATCGTTTTTCACTTGCGCTTTCGTTTGCACTGAGGAATGACGAATCTCATAATCGGAAGGTGTCTTTGTCATCGTTGTCAAGGGTGACAAAAAATCTACATTTGCAAATTTAAATCCATGCTGTGAATAAAATTGCCTGAACTGAGTGAAACTCTTGCGACACTTCAATAAAACATCATTTTGGAATAGACGGTTTTAGTGCGAAGTCAACGGTTAGCCAACGACCACAACAATTCGGTCGCAATCGGTTGTGATCGTAGCGTTGAAAACTATCTCACTCACTCTCCCGTGACCCCCATGTATACCCATCTCTTTCTAGTTTCGAAATTCGTATCCAGATCCAGGGCCTTGTTTTACGACATATTATTATCAAAATCGCGTTAAAATGCCTCAAGGAATTCATTTCAGCCCAAAAATTTCAAGAAAGATACCTCTATATACGATTTTTGAAATTAGAGTGATATGGCAGTACATGGGGGTTACGTGAGAGCGAGAGAGACAAACTGTCTTCGTCTGGAACGCTCATCACCGGCTGTCGCCGTTACTAAAACCCTGTATATGTTTTAGTACAGCGATTGGTTTCGATAGCCGTCCGTGGACTTCTGGTTCCAAGCAACCTCAGATTTAACGTAATTTCCCAATAGCCGAATTTTTGAGAAAAAAATTGTGACTGTTGATGAATCCTACTCCTGATGCGGCCTTTCCGCGGATTATGAATTTTACGTCCTCGAAAATGCTTAACTATGCCTGGTTTCAAGGCGAAAACTGCCGAAATCAAGATGTTACATTCTACGTTACACACAGTTTCATCAGTGCATTTGGAGGTTGGAATCCCTCAAATGTTGTTGCTGTTGAATGGGTGGAAATTCAGATGAAATTTTGACGATTCTAACCTCCAATTGCATAGTTTAATCTGTATTATCTTGTTTATTCCGGCAGTTTCAGCCGTTGAGTCCGGCATAAATCAGGATTTTCGGACGATAAAATTAAATCCAAAGTGCCCATAACATGACCTATTGACCTATGCCTTCTTGAAGCGTTCAAGGGGCAAAAGTGGGGAAGTAGAAAATGAAGGGAACTTTTTCATGAGCTCGAAAGCCTGAATACCGCAAATAATCAGACACACAAATTTCAAAAGACACATTATCTTAAACATTAATAAAACTCTACTGAATTTTCCGTGATTCCTGTCATCATTTCCGAGATAAATTCTCCGAAGATAAATGATGATTCATTTTCAACAATGAACGGGGAAAGAGAAGCTCCAAGAAAGCTAGATTTTCATCCGGGGATGATTCGGAAGAGAATCTCTGGGAAAAATCCTCCCTCAGACTTGGTGCGGTTTAGAGGGTAAGATTGAGGGATCGGTCGAAGGGTAGGATGGGGGTGGACGGGTGGTGAACGTTTGTTTTTATTTAGAGCGAGCGATTTTCCCGCTCAATAGAACATCTCAACTTGAATGAAGATGGATTTGTCACTGGAGTAGTCTGGCGGGCATGGAGTGTGCATTGCGTAGACAGAGCGTTTTGTATGAATCCAAATCCAACGGCGATCGCACAGTAACTCGAAACGTAGAATATTTTAGACATTGGTCCTCAACAATCGATTTTTATATTCATTCCATCTAAAACTATGCAAAAATATCGAATATAGTGCCTGATGCTTGCGATGCAATCTAGGCTCGTTTTCATTCCATTTAAAGCTATGTAAAAGTATCAAATCTTTTGAATACCATTTAAACCTCGTGCTCTTCACTTCGGTAACCGCATCATACCGTATTCATTCCATCTAAAACTATGCAAAACTATCGAATATAGTGCCTGATGCTTGCGATGCAGTCTAGTCTCGTTTTCATTCCATTTAAAGCTATGCAAAAGTATCGAATCTTTTAATACCATTTAAACCTCGTGCTCTTCACTTCGGCAACCACGTATGTGTCATTTGAACCTACGCAAAATATCGATTTATCAGGCATTCAGTGAATCCTATGAAGATTGATTATATAACGTAGGTTTAAATGGAGAGAGCCCGTTGTTGCCACATCGTACGACTCGCCACTGAGCTGGGATGAAAAAAGTTCAACTTCTTTGAAACTTTTCTCGTGACCCAAAGGCTCCATTTTTTGTTGTTGAAAATTCTCAACCCTGCATTTGCTCAATTTTAGCCGATTTTTTGTGTGTTTGTTTTTGTTTGTTTGTTTGTTTGTTTGTTTGTTTGTTTGTTTGTTTGTTTGTTTGTTTGTTTTTGTTTGTTTTCGAACCGATGCTGTGATTCTGAACTAAAAACTGAGGAGTCACCATCGAACTGTTCACTGCTCACTGTTCTACAGTGGCAGTCTAATGGATCCAGAGCTGCCGTTTTGCGTATAATTAATGACATTTTTCAATTCACCAATGATTCCACCGGCTGAGAGAAGATTACACAGTTCAGTTCAGTGTATGACTGTAATGCACAAAGAATACTCTGATCTGTAATCTTTTCTCAATCGGTGGAAACTCTGTTAATTAATTAAAATATTCGCAAGTTTTTTTTTAAAGTCATCGTCGAATCCACCGGTTGAGAATAGCTTATACAGATGTAAGAATTTCCGTCACTGGCGCAACCAGGATATCTTCCATCTCTCTCATTTCCCATTTGAATGTATGAGTAGGAAAAGGACAGAAGGAGGGGGTTTTATCCCCTTGTCCATCCTTGTCTAACATACGTTTCTTAATGGAGGAAAGAGAGAGATGAAGAAACTCTCGGTGCGATACTGATTTCCGTGCATTACAGTCATACACACTAAACTGAACTGTGTAATCTTTTCTCAACCGGTGGCATTATCGGTGAATTGAAAAATGCGATTGATTATACGCAAAACGGCAGCTCTGAATGGACCACTATCGTAATCACCGAGGATTTTAAGGTTATGTTTCAGATTTAATTTTGTCCATTTATTCCCATGCACATATATTTTGATGCAAAGAACAGAGGCTGGAACATGTTGTGATCCAGTCTGCGTCTGCACTAAAATACATGGGAGTAAAAGGAAAAAATTACACGCTTAAACCTAACCTAAAAATCCTCCATGGTGGTTACGGAGATTACTGCCGGTTTAGATAATATACATATGATATAGCTCATTGATAACCACTATAAATGTCCCGAAGGTACCAAAGTTTGATCCTTTGTGTGCGGAAAGTGGTGGATGATGGGGTGTTTACAGCTGGATTACATAATGACTCGTCTAGGCTGAGAATCGAGCACCTGCTCTCGAGTCTCGCCTCCGGGGGGGGGGGGGGGGGGGCAGGCGTTTCGGGACAGAGAATGATCCAGGAATCTGGCGAAGGGGAAGGGGATAAAGCGAGATTTAGGGGTTGCAAGGAAGCAGGAGTGCTGCAGTATGCCCAAGCACGCAGCGCCGCAACGAGGGGGAAGGTTGGGGGGGGGAGCTACAGCGTTGCCGACGAGGAGGGGAATTATTGATTATGATTTGGATTTAATTAAAAGAGAGAGAGAAAGAGAGAAAAACGTCACCAGAAAGTTCCTACAGCGCAAAGGGAGCGCATCATCATTTTTGCATCATTAATGTTAGTATTAGTGGTAATTATTGTTGCTGCAAAAATGGTTCGCAAGAAACGCACAAGTAGAAGTTCACCTTCTAGCAGCCCTTCACCGGTCTATGCTTCCTTGAATGACATCTCACATTTCAACGGGGCTCGCAACCTTTGAAAGTCACCAAGAGTTGTCGTGGTCACTGAACTTTGAAATTTTAATGTTGACATTCGAACCATGGCAAATAAAAAGAAAAAGAAACGGAGCGTTTAATCCAAGCATATTTCAATAAAGGACTCTCTTTTTTTGCATTCGTTAATCAGTGTTGCCAATCACACGGAAAAAATGATCGGTGAAATTCACCATACTTGTGGTTTTTTCACTTTTTGTTGTTGTTGTTGTTGTTGTTGTTGTTGTTGTTGTTGTTGTTGTTGTTGTTGTTGTTGTTGTTGTTGTTGTTGTTGTTGTTGTTGTTGTTGTTGTTGTTAAATCAATGTAACCTCGTTAATCACACCTACAATAAGGTAACCATTTTTTTTTTTTTTTTTTTTTATTTATTTATTTTTTTTTTTTAATTTTAATTTCTGAAAATCAGCGGGGATTACACTTCAATGTGGCTCCTGCAATTCCTGCAAACTTTTGCTCTGCGAGCAAATCAATAGTCCAATCTGATGTAAACACCAGCGAAAATCACGAAAATCACAGCGAGTAAGACTAAAATTCAGTAATAAACTCACAAAACTGCTATAACGGCAAGTTCGTAATGGCGGTTCAACGCAGGTATCATGGGAGACTCCTGATGTCTAATATGTCACTCTCTCTACGGAAATACAGAGATACGCCTCAATTTAGATAGGAATCTCCCATGATACTTGGGCCTCTCTGCCATTAAACCCAATTCTGAGAGTGAATTTTGTGATTTTTTAGTGCACTTATCGTCATTTATTCAGGCTTCTATGCAAGAATCAACTCTTCAATCCCCTATAGCAAAAGTTTGCAAGAGCCCCATTGGAGTTCGAAAATTGTCCTCTTTCCAAGTATAAAATGTACTATAGGCTGTCCCAAGAATGATTACACTTGACAGACTTGACAACTGTAGCTTTGAATGAAAACATCAGCTTCCATCCTCAGATAGAGCAACCTGATTGGTTAGGAGCCGTAAGAAGCTGATGTTTTCATGAAAACCATAGAAGTGTCAAATCCAATCTTTTCTGGGACAAGCTATGAGAGAGTCTGGTCGAATCAGTATGGCGTAGCGTGCAATTTGGCAACGTGTCTTTTCCCCCCATTAAACACATTAGAAAGGTCGAAACATCTGGTCATCGCGGATGACCGAAGCATTCGATTTTTTCAGTGAGTTTAAATGGAGAAAATACATCGTTGTCAAATTTCACTCCTCGCTACTGGATCGAACACTAAAAGTACTCGGCAGTTCAACTTCGGTAATCAAGTACCATTTTCCCAACTCTGTTTAAAACTACGTCTTGACATGGGATACTTTCTCAAGCTGTATTAAATCCCATTTGAATCAATGCAATAAATATGAAATAAATAAATAAATATCTTAATCCAAAATCTGGCAGCACCGGCCGGCGGGAATGCAATCCGAGCTTCGAATCGGATGATATTGTACATCAACCTCTCTAGATGGCGCTTTCGGCGCTGTTGTTTGGGTGGCTGAGGGTCTGACGGAGCTCCTACTCCTGCTTTACAGGGCGTCGTCTGGGATGCATGTCTGGGTCTGGCGCCACCCAAGCATCCCAAAGAACGTTGCCAACTCTAGCCATTGATTTCGATTCACCACTAATGTCAATCCTTGATAAACGGAGAACTATTTTTTGAGTATTTAAGATGATTCCAGGCAGGGGCGAGGCGTGCAATTTGGCAACGTTTCTTTTTTCCCCGTCAACCAAATTAGAAAGGTCGAAACATCTGGACCGAACCATTCGATTCTTTCAGTAAGTTTAAATGGAGGAAGTATATCGTTGTCAAATTTCACGCCTCGCAACTGATTCCATGGTCGATTAGTTCCAACCGTAGACACCACGTCGCGTCGCGCTGCTCAAAAAGTCAACAGTTTTTAGCTAAAATTGGCGAATTTACGCTAAAAACACACATTTGAGGAACGTCAGCACCTGAGAGCATACTTCCGGAAGATACCCTGGAAATTTCAAGCTGAAACACTCAAAAATAAAGCCGGGTTTTATGAAATACGAAACTTTCCACAAGCCTCAATGAGTGAGAGTGAGGTAGATATAGACAAATTATCACTCGCACTCCCTCTCACTCACTAAGCTTATGGTGATACAAATTTCATAATTTACGGCTTCAATTCTTAACCAATTAAGCTCGTTTTCGGCTCAAAGAATCCATAAAAAAAAACTTCGCAGGTGCTAACGTTACTGGATTTTCCGTTTTTTTCTTCGATTTCTATTTAAAATGCCAGAAACACGACTTTTCCGAAAAGCGACTAGTGGCGCTAACCATCGGATTGAAATCTGGAAAAATTTCGCCTGGAATCTCCTTAAAACTGAGAAGTTCTGTTGCCGAGGCTTTAAAAATAATATAATACATATTTCCAGGATAGGTTTCTGTTTTAAGCTCCTTCAATTTCTAGGGTAGGCAAATTAATGACCGCCATGTAGGAATAGTTAACTATTCAAATTTATACTCACAAGTATCAATCGTTTATTGTTGAGGACTAACTTCTCAACAATAAACGATTGATACCCCGTTCGCGAGGGCTGGATCCACTAATGGCCAGGAATCTGTCTTTCTCTCTCTTTGTCCCCATTTAAACGCATGTGTTAGAAAGAGATGGAGATTAGTGTTGTCATGTGACTTCAGTCCCTGTTTCTATCCTTTTCTATCACATGCAGTCAAATGGACAAAGAGAGAGAAACACAAACTTCTGGCTGCGGCCATGGGTCCTATTATATGCAACCGCACCTGATCTTTCATAAGCGAGCAGCACGAGACTTCAACACCCGACCGCGTGACTGTCTGACGATTGGCGGTCCGCGGTCCGACGCGACGCGACGCGGTGTCTTCATTTCCTGAATCAGACATTCTCCGAGGATGACTCATTCTCATCGTTTATTGAACCCGCATGGAAGGAAGCATTGGGGGGGGGGGGGGGGGGTGGCTCCGCGAGGAGCCGGTCGAGACTTCCAGATTATTTTTTTACGGTTTTTAGAATTATTCAACGGCATCAATGGCCTCCTCACAGTTGCAACCGTGGCCGCGGGCCGACTTTCAGGCCAACGTTCTAGAATGGCATTCGCCGACTCTCGTCCGCGCGCGTCTTCTCTTCTATCTTTCAACGCTTAGAGTCTAAAAAACAAAATATGGTTCGAGGCGTCCTTCTAAAAGAAATGCTCATAGACTCAAGTGGCTCGTGCCATTTGTCGATTTTTTTTTGTTTTTGTTTTTTATTTTTGGCCATTTGTACGTATGCAAAAGAATCGATTTTACAGGAATTCAGCGAATCTCCTGAAAATCGACATTTTTACGCATGTTTAAATGGAGCCTCCAATATGGAGGAAAATAACCGTTGTTTCCACATTGAACGCGAGCTGCCCCTGTCACAAACACCGTGTGTGATCTTTCCACGAAAAACTTATATATACAGGCGTGTGACTTTAAAAAGGACCCGTCCTAAAACTGAAAGGAGGGCCAGTGGCGGAGCGTGCAATTTAGCAACGTTGTAATGTGCCCATTTAAATCCACTAAAAAGATCGAACTATTGGGTGTTCGGTGAACACTTTGCTTTCGAGCTTTTACACTGCGGTTCAAATGGGCACATTACAACGTTGCCAAATTGCAAGCTACGCCCCTGAGGAGGACGTATTTTAAAATATCGACAAGTTTCTATAGAAAAATTGCAAAAAACAAGATGTACTGAAGTAAAAGATAGGAGAAATAAAATCAAAATAAATTCATAATAATTAGCATACGCACAAAATAAAAGAAAAAAAATTATATTCTTTCAGCCTGACGAACCGAGATGGGATAGCTTTAAATTCAAACGGTCTAAAGTTTAAAAAGGCATGGATATTTAATTTTAAGTCAAATTAGCTTAAATAAAAAATAAATACAAACTAACTTAAGAGAGAGGGTGGAAACCTAATGATGAACATTCAAACGATTTGTTTACAATTAAAGCGACTATAATTATTCAGATACCAGACAACAAAGCGAAGGAGGGAGCCGCTGATTGGGAGATTAGGCAAGTTCAGGAAGGGCAATTAACACTCAGTCAGGTACACCGAGCAATTAACTAGAGTAGGCGGAGCCACTTATGAATACTTAATCCACATACGAGAATACCCAGACTAACATACTTTTATTCATAGGTATTCCGTTTTAGTGGACTGATAACCATAGACAAATAACCCCGTTTGAACTTTGGAAGCACTCGAAGAAAAAAGAATGAACTTTGGCGAAGAAAAAGTATAGATTAAAGATTCAGAAGGTTGTCGAGGATGAGAGGCACTTTTCGAGACAACGACACACCATGATCTGAGATAGCAAAAAAGTGGACAAAAATTAGTGTAAAAAAAGTTTATCAAAAATAATCGTTTTCTACCTTTCAAGCTTAATTTGACACTTTTCAGTGTCGTTTCTAGGTTTTAATTACTTACTTATTAATTGTGTTTTCTGTGATTAAAGTGGTCTTGAATGATAAATTGAATTGATGAAAAATTTACTCTTTGATTTTTGGCTACTTTTTATCGATCATATAGACCATAGTGCGACGCAAGCTGCTGAGCGTTTGTTTAGAAGGCTCATAAAACTTTAGGTGTGTTCTTCCGGGAACTTGTGACAAAAAAGCACAAGGCTTTTTTCATAGAACGAGCACACACCATGTTTTTTGTGCCTTCTTTCAGTATAGATATCTTCAATTGTTGATGAGGCGAGTGTGTGAGTGTATTAGTGTGACATGGGATTGAGTAGAATTGAAAACATTTTGATCAGATTTTTTTTTTTTTTTTTTTTTCCTTCTTCAAAATAAATTTTAAAATAACTTACAAAACGACACAATAATTATTTAAACCTGGGACTGTCAAAGGGATTATTTTATGAGCTGCGAGAATTGTGGAAAACCCTCCCATGACCCCCTATGACCCCCATCAGCCATGACTAGACACTTTCCGTAGACAGGCGTGTCCTCACAACCACGTTGCAGTGCATGCAGGCTCCCGAAGGCAGTACTCAGCATCTCACTCAAATCAATTACTCTCCGCTGCGAGAAATTTTCATTCCAAACCAGCGTTGCCAGATTTTAGGGAATTATCAGTAGAATTTACATTGATCCTTATGGGGAATTTACTGGTATTTCCCTAAAATCTGGCAACGATGTTCCAAACAGGGATTTTAGAAGGAGGAGAGACTTGAGGAATTTGGTGGCAAAGAAAAGGATCTCCAAATAATTACGCTGAGTAACATTTTGAGAATTATCAGCAAAAAAAAAATAAAAAAATAAAATAAAAAAAAAAGGTTTAAAAAAATCCGAAAAGTTGTGGCTCTGGCGTGCTTTGAATGAATACTAAAGTGAATTAATGTGTGAAGAAAGTTAAATTTAATTAATGAAAAATTAGTTGAGAAAAATTTCAATTTTATTAGCCTCACCGGTATGGCTAGAAATCCTTCGATTTAGAGGGAGTGCTAAAGTCCCAAAAAAAAAAAAAAAAAAAAAAAAAAAAAAAACTTGGGCTCTGTATAGATAGAGTTTTGAGAGGGTTTCACTCAATACCTTTCAGCTAGAAAAAGCTCCATTGGGGGAGAACGAAGTCAGCAAACAAAGCTGATAATTTAATCGTGACGATTCAACACGATTTAGTATACGATTTAAAATGTTTCTTCGTTGACAGCCCTTTTACTCTGTAATTTCAAAATCTACTTCCGACGTGTCACACAGAATTTTCAACTAACTCTTACAAAAAAAAAAAAAAAAAAAAAAAAAAAAAAAAAAAAAAAAATGCAAACATAATTTGATTAGATATTCAAAAAAAAAAAAATCCTCGATTGAGCTGATAAAAATCAAAAGTCCCAATTGAACACGGCACACAACGCAAGTCGAGTCACGAGTGCACTTTCGCAGACAGTTAATGCCCTCTTATTTTCTCAAGACCCTCGAGTCGCGGAAGTTCAAACACGGCACCAACAAAAATTGTACGTTCCCGTCGCAAAAATTGTAGGGAATCGATATAAAAAAAAGGGTGACATATCAAGAGGCTCACAGGTGCATGACGTGTGCTCATCGGAGACTTGAGTTCAAGAGGTTAAGTCATCAGACAGCTTGCTTTTGCCGTCTCGTATCCTTCGTGTCAAAGGGAAGGGAGAGAGAGAGCGAAAGAGAGAGTGAGAGAAGGAGAGAAGGTAAAGAAAGAGAGAGAGAGAAAGATCGAGATAGCGGAGTCAATGTAAAACTTTTTTGAGGTTATCCCCGCGAGAGATGCAATTTGAGGCGGGGATGCAGAAAGAGAGAGAGAGAGAGAGAGAGAGAGAGAGAGTGAGAGAGAGATAGAAATGAATGAGAGTGGGGATGATGATTTCGCTTACCCGGCATTTTCGACGACTGCCCGATCCGTTTTCGACGTGCAACCGCCCATAGTTGCATGCACACTAAATTTGACCCGTGGAACCACTCGTATGAAAATTCGCACACTTGTCTGACAGCGAGATAACGAAATCTTGTGAAAATCGCGTCGGGTCCAGATTCATTTAACAAGAGGAGAAACGCGAGAGGGATCAGGGACCAGGGATCGTTTTGACGCAGCGAAAGAAGCGTTCGCACACTTACTACCCGTGCCGCGCGTTTTCACTCGGGGCTCCCGCGATCCCGCGGACTGACTCTATCTTCCCCTCTCTCTCCCCTATTTCTCTCTCTCTATCTCTCTATCTCTCTCCCTCTCTCTATCTCTCTCTCGCTCTCTCTCAAAAGACACAACAAGACAGACACAGCCCCTAAATTGAGGGGTTGCACGCCGATCGATAATTTTTCCCGCGCTCTTTCAATTCGACCGCGTTGCCGAATTGCGTTATCTTTCCGCGAGGGATACGCGTTGATCGCGCAGATGCCTCACGCCGCGGGTCCATTGACCCAGTCGCTATGAATCGATCATCTCCTTCATTGAAACGTATGTTAAAGAATCGATCGTCTCCTCCATTGAAACTATGAAACTTATCGATAAGAATCGATCGTCTCCTCCATTGATACTCATGTAAAAGAATCGATGGTCTTCTCCATTGAAACTTATCATTAAGAATCGATCATCTCCTCCATTGATACGCATGTAAAAGAATCGATCGTCTCCTACATTGAAACTTATCGATAAGAATCGATCGTCTCCTCCGTTGATACTCATGCAAAAGAATCGATCGTCTTCTCCATTGAAACTTATCGATAGAATCGATCGTCTCCTCCATCGATACACATGTGAAAGAATCGATTGTCTCCTACATTGAACCTGTCGTCCAAGAATCGATCGTCTCTTCCATTGGAGCATATCTAAAAGAATCGATCCTCAGCGAGTACAAAAGGCTGTGTCGAGCACTTTTCCAGCTTATTTGATAATATGTTTTTAGAATAACTTCTCTATAGCAACCTTTATGTGAAAATATTTAATCTGTCATATCAAGTCTGAAAGAGAGCAACTAAGAATCCTCTCCCACAAAAATAAGAATAGAATCAACTATAAAATCTTACACGTGTAAGTTAAAGTTATTAGATATTAATTAAATAAACTATGGATCAATACTCTAACTTGGTTACTAATTATTTACAAAACAGGCTGTTTTATTTTAACCCTCTTGGTCACTACACCCCACTTATGAGGTTGAATTGTTGAACTTGGAATCTTACGAAATTTTGAAAAAATTGATTTGCACGAGACATTTTTTATGAGGAAAAACCACTCAATACACCAGTATTTGATGATCAAATTTTGATCTCAAAACAAATTAAGTAAGTAGCAAAAATTAATTCATCGAAGTAGAGGTTTCCCATGTGAAAAATGTCACAAGCGCCAAAGGCGCCTCGTCTCTCCATTAGAATTGCAAGTTGCATTAAAAATCTCTAAACACGTGCGCTCTAGGATTATATTCCGAATTTCAGGGCGACGGATTGTTCATAATGCCAATGTCCCCTTTTTTTATGTGTCTATTGCAAAGTTTGAAACATATAGGCGGTCCCTTGGATGGAGGGGGCATCGAGGGCTAAATCTTTCCCCTCACTCTCGAAGGAGGGCTCAAAAAAGTAATGATGGGAGGGGGGATTGGATATTCGTGGCTAATATAGAACGTCATCTCTTCGAATACCGAGTGATCTCCTAAACAAACGTAAATCTCGCTACATTTTTAGCAGTGGCGAGGCCGAGGCGTGATATTTGACAACACGGCATTTTGTCCATTTGAACCCTTATAAAAGATCGAATCCGATATACTTATATAGTTCGATATTTTTCATGGGTTTTAATGAACTAAATGCAACGTTGCCAGATTGCACGCTTCGCCACTGTTTCTTAGGTCTCTGCAGTGGTGTCGGGTGTACTTTGGCAACGCTACATTTTGTCCATTTAAACCCATGCAAAATATCGATTTGATGGAGTGCACTGTGCACCTCCAATAGTTCGACCTTTTCGACGCATTTAAATGGACACAATACAGCGTTGCTAGATTGCATGAGACGGTACTGGTTCTCTGATCCCTTTTTATGGGGCTATTAACTCATATCGATATTATGTTGCCGAAATTTGATTATACCCCCCCCCCCCCCCAAATTTAAACTTAAAATTAATCACTATTTGTATACTGCATTCTGTAGTTTGTTTTTTAGGGGAATAAGGGGCGAGGATTGTTTGTGGAAGTGGGGTGAGGAGAAATGATAATTAAAATGTACTAGAGGTCAACTTGACAACAGCGGATACTCAGCTGCCCATTTCAACCCTGTAGCCCGTTCGCTGCTTCTGGCGCTCATCCACTCGTTTGCCAGTATCCGTGCATGACTACTATCCGCGGTATTACGCACATTGGGGTTGGTTCTCGTTATTAACGTGAAACATTTCCGCATGAAATGGGACATGCATTTTTCCCCCATAGTAAAGCAAACCTCCGTATAAAGAGTCTGTGCTGCAACCCACGTCACAAAAATTTTGGAATCTTAGTTTTTAATGCACGTGCACTTGTAATATAAATTTCATATCCTGGTATGCAAAGGTGCAATAGGAAGGAAAAAGTTGTTTGGGTAGCTGCTGTAGGCAATCCCTTTAAAATATAGGGGAATTGCGCTCCAATATCAGGGGTGGATTTACCATGACGCAAAATACGCAACTGCGAAGGGCCTACGAAGGGGGAAGAAAGAGGCGAAAAAGAGAGAAACAGAGAGCAAAAGAGAGACAAAGAGAGACAAAGAGAGAAAAAGAGAGACAAAAGAAATAGAGAGAAAAGAAGAAAAAGAAGATAGAAAAGGAAGAGAAAAAGAAAGAAAAGAGAAAAAAAGAGAAAAGAAGAGAAAAGAAGGGAAAAAGGGAAAAAGAAGAGAAAGAGAAAAGAAAGAAAAAAAAAGAAAGAAAAGAGAAAGAAAGAGAAAAAAGAAAGAGAAGAAAAAGAAAGAGAAAGAGAAAGAGAAAGAAAGAGAGAGAAAAGAAAGAGAAAGAGAAAAAAGAAAGAGAAAGAGAAAGAGAAAGAGAAAAAAGAGAAAGAAAAAAAGAGAAAAAAGAAAGAGAAAAAAAGAGAAAAAAGAGAAAAAAGAGAAAAAAGAGAAAAAAGAGAAAAAAGAGAAAAGAGAGAAAAAAGAGAAAAAAGAGAAAAAAGAGAAAAAAGAGAAAAAAGAGAAAAAAAGAGAAAAAGAAAGAGAAAGAAAAAGAGAGAAGATGAGAGGAAAACATAGTGAAAGTGAGAAAGAGAAAGAAAAAGAGAGGAACAGGATAAAAAGGAAGGAAAGAGAGAGAAAGAAAGATAAATAAGAGACGAATAGGAGAATGAAAAAAGGCAAAAAGATCAAATAATAACAACTTTGCTGGAAAAAACAGTTTAAAACTGTTCTGAAACTTCAATGCCTGCCTTCTTTAAAAAAAAAAAAAAAAAATTGAAGGGGGGGACCCGTAAACTCCCCTTCTTTCTAGTGGGTGCCCTCAGAAACCCAGGTATCCTACCCTTTTTCTTGGGGGTGGTCTCAAATTCAAAATTGCGTAGGGCCTCAAGAGATGTAAATCTACCCCTGCCTATATAATCCATATTATAATCTCGAAGGAAAAGTTTGGAAAAGACCAAAAGGCCCATGATTTGCGTTCCGTCGATCGTTCGGGCATTTCCGGCTCTTTCCGCTTCCGGTCCACTGTGCGGTTCGGCATCTTCTCGCGTCCGCCACGCTGCAGCACCTATCATTGTATGCGTGTACCGATGCCATGCCGGCCGGTGGCGCGGCGCGCGCGGTGGGAGCAGCGTGGCGCACCGACTTTTGTATGAGTGCGTATCCGGCGTATCTCGCGAGATTGCAGGCGTCGGCGTGTCGTTGTGTGAGTACACAATGGCGTCGCCCAAGCCGCGCAGAGTCCGAGGAGGAGCCTCACTGTGATTCTCCGTTGCTCGGCTCGGCTTCTCCGTTGCTAAGTAGATGTCATCGCTGCGTTGGTTGGTGGAAAGTCGGAGAGCGGAGAGGTGAGAGGTGAGATTTTGAAGCCAACGATGAGATGTTTTCATTCCAACTCCCCCTCCACCCCCACTCACGCCCCACATTTGCCAGATTGTCCTGGGAAGTCTCCATTGGTTTTGTTGCGAACTTTTGTTACACCATTATGGAGGATCGATAGTAGCGAGGCGTGAAATTTGACAACGATGTACTTTCTCCATTTAAACTCACTGAAAGAATCGAACGCTTCAGTCATCGGCGATGACCAGATGTTTCGACCTTTCTAATGTGTTTAAAGGGGGGAAAAGAAACGTTGCCAAATTGCACGTCTCGCCACTGAGGATCGATGCCTCAAAATCATTAAAAAATAACGTTTAGAGCGTCAGAAGGTTTCAATGTCCACTCACAAACTCAAATATACTGTCATGCCCATTTTCAGTAAATGATGGCTTGCATCCGAGGATTGTTTTTCACAAGATTTGGCAACAATGCCTTGTGTCTCGCCCCCGAGTGTTGAGGCTGTTTGCACTGTGCATTAATAGGGTCGCGGAGGAGAGGTGAGTTTATCGTTGAGGGCGCTCTTGTCCCTGCGTTAAAAAATCCCTCTTCCTCTCCGCAAATTAACCCCTTCACACCCCTGCCGCAGAGAACTCTCGACATTGCCTTCTCGAGATGTTCGCACACTGACACCGTTCGCTCGTCTTTTCATACGTCCCTTTTAATTTGTTTTAATGATCTCACCTAATTTTTCCCTTAGCTGCCCCCTCGTTTTTCCAAGAGTCCTTGAACCTCCCCCCCCCCCGACCTACATCCTGGGATTGTTGAAACACATATATATTATGTAAGTTCCATCAGCATATTGTTAGATCAGGTGTTGGGAAGTCACAGTGTTGTGATCCCCTTTGCTCGCTCATTATAGACTGTTTTAGTAGAGCAATACATCGTATCGATTGCTGTCTGAGGGCATCTGATTCCAAACAAACTCTGGTTCAATGTAATTACCCCATAAGCGGATTTTTGAACGGAAATTTAGGCTATTCAATCAAACAATTATTGCAAAACCTTTTGCACTTATGCATTTTACGTCCTCGAAAAATGCTTAATTATGCCTGGTTCTTTGACTAAAACTGCCGAAATCGTGTAAGATATTACAGATTAAACGTTGCATCTGTAGCTTATAGAATCGCCCGAAATCCCGCCAATTCCATAACAACAACAATAACATTTGGGTGATTCCAACCTCCAAATGCATCGTTTAATATGCGTAATATCTTGTTGATTTCGGCAGTTTCATAGCCGTGGAACCAGGTATAATTAAGCTTTCGAGGACGAAGAATTTATAATCGCAAAAAGGTCGCATTAATAAAATTGTTTGATTTAATATAGCCTGAAGTTCCGTTCAAAAATGCTCTTATGGGAAAAATACATTGAATCAGAGTTTGTTTGGTAATTCAGTGTGGAAGACAGGAATCTCCCATGATACCTGCGTAAAACCGCCATTACGAACTTGACGTTTTAGCAGATATGTGAGTTTATTACCGAATTTAGTTTATTACCGAATTTTCGACTTCCTTATTGCTGTTTTCGTGATTTCGCTGGTGTACATCGCAGATTGAACTATTCATTTGCCCACAGCAAAAGTTTGCTTGAGCCTCATTCTTGACTCCCCAAAATTTTACGTTCGATAGCACGCATCATCGGAACTAGAAATCCAAAAACGCCGCCGAATCACAGAATTCGAGATAAATCGGAAACGTGGCAAAAGGCGTGCGAGAGAACGTTTGATTAAGAGGGGGTGTTCTCGTATGAAAGAAGGGAGAGGGGGTCGCAAAATATTACGCGCATGCCGAGGTTGGGGAAGGTCAATCATTATTCACCTCACTGATGTTCACACTTTTATGAGTCGTGTGCACTGGGCAGTGAGTGTGCAATGTGACGGCTGTGATAGAGTGACTCCCCGTCCCGTCTGGACGTCCGCCGGCCGTCCACCTCTCCCCCCCCCCCCCTTTCCATTCCATGCTCTCACAAAGCGGCGAAAAACACTCTGAGAACACACCGCGTTTGACCTGACACTCCTCCAAATCTTCCGCGTCACATACTACCTGTACAGTGTTGCCATTTTTGATTAATATTTATCAAATTTGTCCTATTTGACTTACTATTTTAATGTAAAATTTGGATATAATTTACAAAGCGGCGAAAAACACTCTGAGAACACGCCGCGTTTGACTTGACACTCCTCCAAATCTTCCGCGTCACATACTACCTGCACAGTGTTGCCATTTTTGATTAATATTTATCAAATTCGTCCTATTTGACTTACTATTTTAATGTAAAATTTGGATATAATTTACAAAGCGGCGAAAAACACTCTGAGAACACACCGCGTTTGACCTGACACTCCTCCAAATCTTCCGCGTCACATACTGCCTGTGCAGTGTTGCCATTTTTGATTAATATTTATCAAATTTGTCTTATTTGACTTATTCTTTTAATGTAAAATTTGGATATAATTTTGACTATAAAAATGGCAACACTGTAATCTGTGGCAGTGTGGCTGATGCCATGCACGCTGCGTGTTGCGTTGTTGAACGCCGCGATTTCCGCTCAGGAAGCTGTCGGCACCCGTGACCAATGGTGTACGCAGGAATTAGTCTCTCTCGCTCTTTTCCCGTTTGAGTGTGTGTACTAGAAAAGGAAAGAGATAAGGGCTGAAGACACGTTCGAGCCCCCGTTTCCGTCCTTTTCTTTCTCACGCGTTCAAATGGGGAAAGAGAGAGAAAGACAAATTCCTTTGTACGCTACTGCCCGTGCCGTGACCTGCGGCCACCACTGACAGCTTATACCGACACTCACCAACGCACCGCGGGACCCTCAGATGAAACATGAAATATGAAGGGGGTAGAGGTGGGGAAGAGAGGGATGACGCACGCTGGATTTAAAAACAATGATTTCACCGGACATTTAAAGTTGTTTCCGGAAGACCAATAATGAAGCTCTTGCAAGGTCTTGCAATATGTATATGTACTACCAATTTTGATGTAAAATGTACTAAAATTAGTACTTAGAAGTACATAGTAAAGTCCAGCCGCCCAAACACTCGGTGGTTTGTATGCTTGTTTTTTTGTTTTTGCTCAAAAAAGTTTACGAATGAAATCCGAAAGATATGTTCCCGGCAGTTTTTAACCAAAATTTTTTCTTTTCTTTTTTAACCTCGACATTTTCATTCATCAATGGGGCTCTTGCAAACTTTTGCTGTACGGAAATGAACAGTCCAATCAAATATAAAAACCAGCGAAAGTCACGAAATTCACACTGAAAAAATCTAAAATTCAGTAATAAACTCACAAAACTGCTCTAAAGGCAAGATTGTAACGGCGCTTCAACGCAGGTATCGTGGGAGATTCCTGTCTATTTGGATAGGAATCTCCCATGATACCTCGACGTATCTCCGCCATTACGGCCGATTCTGAGAGGAAATTTTCAGTGTACGCATCGTCATTTTTACAGGTTTTTATGTAAGAATCAACTCTTCAATCACCTATAGCAAAAGTTTGCAAGAGCCCCATTGAATTAAGCTTGCTCCAGAGCTCCGATCCTTTCGATTGGTCAAAAAAGTGGCCAAAATATCAGAAAGTAAATTTCTCATCAATTTATTATTTAAAAACTTACAAGAACAATTTTAGTCATGAAAACACTTTTAATGAGTAAGTTTAACCTAGAAATTTAAAAAAAGTTCCTAACTAAGCTTAAAAGGTCGTAAATGATGATTTTCTATTACATTTTGTTCTCACTGATTTTCGGCCTCTTTTTTTCTGATTTCATACCTTAGTGCGGAGCAGTGGCGTGGCGTGGCTCACTCTTACGACTAACACCACGCAACAAGAAGTTCACTCATTCATTCATGCAAAAACGAGAATCGAGAACCGGCTTGGGTGTGTGCGTATAGACTGTGAAGCCCCTCGTATAAAGTAAGCTCTATACTACCATAGTACTACTATAATACTATACTCGCAGCGTTGCCGGATGTATGACTTTAAGCTTTTATTTTCCATAATTATCAATGTAAAATATACGACTTTTAATCCGGCAACATTGTATTCTCGGCCGCAGCTAGCGACATCTCGTCTCATCGCGACTGACCACGTCATCATCATCCATCGCTCTGATTTTTTGGGCGGGGTTAGAAAAGGGAATGGGGAGGGCGAGGGTGGCAGTTGGGGGAGGGGGAGAACGACGGGGAGGGGGGAGGGGAGGGGGGTGGGGAGGGGGGAGGGGAGGGGGGAGGGGAGGGGGAGGGGTGGCGGATGGACGAACGGATGCGAGATGGTACGATGGGAGAGTGTGAGTAGCCCAACCAGCTACCAAATTACCCATCGTCAGTCCCCCTCCCCCTTTACCATTCGACCCTTCCCTCCCCCCGCTCTTTCCCCTTTATCCGTAGATTCCCGCTTCTTTCCCACCGACTTATGAGCCTTTATACTTTCAGTCCCAGTCATGGTCATCAACGCCATTGTTGTCAGATGAGGCAAAAAAAAGGAAGTTTTGAAAAAGATGCGAGGACGAATCCAGACGCCCCAGCCAGTAGCGTAGCGTGCAGCTTGGCAACAATGTATTTTACCCATTTAAACCTTTATAAGAAGTCGAATGCAAAGGTGTTCACCGATCACCCTTCGCTTCGATCTTTTTTATGGGTTTAAACGGACGAACTGCAACGTTGCCAAATTCCACGCTGCGCCACTGGCCCCGGCCCCCGGAAAAACCAGTGACAAAAGAATCAAGGTATTGGCTGAGGGACAGAATAATACAATTAAAATTAAAACATTTTTTTGTTCTCTTTCGGTTCATTCAAAATGGCGGATGTGCCTATCTCTCTGTCTTTCGCGTGGCTTTGGGTGGAGATAGTTTGAATCTTCTCAAAATGGCGGACCATGGAGAATAATGTTTCAAAATGAATCCAGGTTTCCATTCTGATTGTTGCGTATTATTCTCTGGCTAAGGTTTTTTTAAAACATTTTTATATATTTAATAATCAGGATGAGGCTCTTGCAAACTTTTACTATAAGGGACTAAAAAGTTGGCTCTTGCATAAAAACCTGTAAAAATGACAATGAGTACACTAAAAAATAACCAAATTCACTCTCAAAATCGGGCTTAATGGCGGATATACGCAAGCATCATGGGAGATTCCTATCTAAATTGAGACATACCTCTGTGTTTCCGTAGAGAAAGTGGCTTATAATAGACTGGGATCTCCCATGATACGTGCGTTGACCTGTCATTACGATCTTGCAGTAAAATCAGTTTTATGAATTCATTGCTATAATGGAGCTGTTGCAAACTTTTGCTACAGGCTTATTAATAGATGTTTAAGGGGGGGAAAACGTGTAAAAATAACTATTAGCGCTCCAAAAAATCAAGAAATCCACTCCTAAACTCACAAAATGCTTTTAAATGCGAGACCGTAATGGCGGCCGAGGCCGCGGTTTTCTTATGGCAATTGTATGCTTCTTCTTCTTCTAGTGTGGTGTTGCTAGAATACCTCGTGTAGATGGCGCTGATTGAAGATAGGGAAACCCAATGCAAACCGCTGCCCCGGCCGCTATTACGGTCTCGCGTTTAAAACCATTTAGTGAGTTTAGGAGTGGATTTCGTGATTTTTTAGTGCGCTAATCTTTATTTTTACTGGGTATTACCCCATAATCAACTATTAATAAGCCTGTAACAAAAGTTTGCAACAGCTCCATTAGACTTTTTTAGTTGGATTTTCCCGATTTTTGCAGGTTTTTACATCAGATTGGACAATTTATTTGCTCACAGCAAAAGTTTGCAAGAGCCCCATTGCAAATCAAAATGAATTTATGTTCTTGCTTAGCAAGACTTGCTAAGATACTTAATCTCATCCAACAATAAGAAGTGGACATGTAAAGAGTCGGAAGTATAAAAGCGACAACTTGTGTTGGACTGGTGCCAAAACAGAGCGTCCGTTAGCCGAAATTTAAATTCGTATCCCTTCTCGTTCGAGTCTCCGCCATCAATCTTATTCCATGTCCCTGGGTTTTCGTACGACCAATTGAAAATCGGAAGAAAACTTTTTGAAAAGAGCCTGAATCTATTTTTGACCTGGTTTCTCCCTCATAAATTTAGTATCAAAATTACCCGTGCTGTTCGGTTGCTACGAGGAAGGATTTATGACCTCGCTGGGGGAAAAAAGCACCTTTAAAAACTACCGTTATTTTTTATCACTCTCCATCGCCGATCCGAGATTGCCAATTAACCTCAGTGTTGCCAGATTGGGGTGAAAAAGCCGTACGTTTTACATTGATTTAAATGGGGAGGATACGGATTTTTACCCTCGATCTGGCAACACTGATTAACCCTCTCAAGACCACGCTCGAGTATATTCGTTCTAGTGGCTAGATCTGTGTTATAAAATTTCAATCACTTATTGACGATAAAAGCTACTCCAAAACAATTGATCGTCGAGCGCCTACAATTGGATGGATCGGCAAAATGAATTCCGCGGAGCAGGAATATTTAACTACCCTGCTAGGGTTGTCTAATTTACACGACCGAGTATTGTTTTGTCTTCGACGATAAAAGCGACTACAAAACAACGTATCGTCAAGCGCCTTCAACTAGATGGATAGGCAAAATGAACTCCGCGGGGCAGGAATATTTAACTACCCTGCTAGGGGCGGTTAATTTAAACGATCGAGTGTTGTTTTGTCTTTGACGATAAAAGCGACTACAAAACAACGTATCATCAAGCGCCTTCAACTAGATGGATAGGCAAATTGAACACAGTAAAGCAGGAATATTTAACTACCCTGCTTTTAATGGGGCTCTTGCAAACTTCTGCTACGGGGCATTGAAGAGTTGATTCTTGCCGAAAAACATGTCCAAATGACGATGAGTACAATGAAAAATCACGAAATTCACTCTCAGAATTGGACATAATGGCGGTTCAACGCAGGTATCATGGGAGATTCCTATTTAACATGAGATATATCTCTGTGTTTCCGCAGAGAAAGTGACAGATTGGACAGGAATCTTCTATGGTACCAGGGTACCTGCGGAGAACCGGCATTACGACCGTTAAAGCAGGTTTGTGAGTTTATTATTGAATTTTGGACTTATATAAACTTAGAACATTGTTTTCCCCTGTGGATCTGCACGAAAGGAAAAATAAAATGCAATTCTCTGGCGCTTTCACAAATTGGCGCCAAAACAAACATTGACATTTTGGCACGTGTAAGAGCAGATGCAGGTGCATCCCGGCTGGGTTAACATTAAATTTTATGGCGCGAGGCTGTCTGGCATTTGAAATTTTGAAGTTTCAAGGGCAACTGCATGCGCCACACTCCCGCACTATGGTCGGAGATAGGAAAAAAAAAGTGGTCTTATACAATATACATTAGTGAAAAAAAGTAATAAAAAAATTATCGTTTCCGAGTAGCAAATAGCTTAATTTAAAACTTTCCAGTGAAATTTTGTAGGTGTAAACTACTTGATAAAAGTGTGCTCTACGTGATTAAAATTGGTCTTGAGAGTCTTTAATGGGGCTCTTGCAAACTTTTGCCACAGCTAGAGGATTGAAGAGTTGATTCTTGCATAAAAACCTGTAAAACAGTGGCGGCTCGTGCGATTTGGCAACAGTGTTTTCATCCCATTTATATACATGGAAAACAATCGAAACTCGAGGAGGCTGCCAGCCTCCGCTTGAATCGATTTTTTTACCTAAGTTTAAGTGGGAAAGATGCATGGTTGCCAAATCTCACGGGCCGCTACTGTAGTGTAAAAAAGACGATGAGCACACTGAAAAATCACGAAATTCACTCTCGCAGAATCGGGTTTAATGACGGTTCAACGCAAGTATTACGGGAGATTCCTATCTAAATAATTGAGACATATCTCTGTGTTTCCTTAGAGGAAGTGACAAATTAGACAGGAATCCTCCCATGATACATGCGTTGAACCGTCTTTAGACTTTCTTACTGTGTTTTTCGTGATTTCCGCTGGTTTTTATATCAGATGGGGCTATTCATTTGACCAATGACCACAGCAAAAGTTTGCAAGAGCCCTATTGATTCATGATTTGCTTTTTGATTTTTTGCCACTTCTTGACGATCTGTGACCACAGTGCGCCGTGCGGTTTGATGCTCAGTGTATTTACCTAAGACTTCGGATCGGGAATACGTTGATCAGACCTGGCTTCAATTTAAGCTTGGAGAAAATTCGTGACAATACTGTCATTGCGTGTCATCACTGTCATCAATCACGGGTCTCAAAAGTTTTGAATTTTAAAAACTCTACTGCAAGGTCGTTTTGGCACTGACTTCTTCGCTCACCGCTGAAAATGAGAGGAAAGCTATTAAGAAATTAATCAACTTAGATACTCAGCGAAATACAATAAACTATGGTAATAACTTTCAAACGGTTTAACGGATCAAACGATTCAGCTTAAAATATATTACTGAGATGCAACACTCAAAGACAGTAGTTACCATAATTCATTTTATTTACAAGGAGCGTTTCGATCTGATGATCAATTTCAAAATAACATATAGAAATATTGTCAGCGGCAAATTTCTCGGAAGTAAACCATAGAACCTTGAAAATAAATTCTGTACCATAGTTCTTGCACGGAAAAAAAACTACGGTGAAAATAACCATACGGATACCTAATTTTGGCACCTGCTAGGTGTTATGGTAATGTTAACCAGAAGTATACTATGTTTTGACTTGGTACTAGGTGATGTTACCTGATTGCATGTCGAATTTACTCAAAGTATCGGTAAATGTACCATACTTCTGGTCAAGTTTACCATAACATCTAGCAGGTGCCAAAATCAGGTATCCGTATGGTTATGTTCGCTAATCTTTTTTTTTCCGTGTGCAAATGTTGAGGAAATTCTGATACTGTGCTGTAACTATATTCTGATAGTGACACCAGAATTTTCCGGTAAAAGTACTAGACTCTCCGTAGTTCACATACCGTTGTGCTTGTGTAATATTATCTACTAAAATGTAAGAATTATTTTTTCAGTATACTAGAATGGAACTGTTGCAAACTTTTGCTACTTGCTTATTTGTTGATTTTTTAGTTTTGAAATTTTAATGTTTATGTTAGTTACAAATGAAAAATGGTTTCCATTAAAATCAATGGGGGGGGGGATGGGTCAAAAAAGGAAAAATTTAAATATTTCAAAAATGGATCTTTGGACTCGGATAAAAATATCAAAGGGGGATCTGAAAGTCTCCCCCAGAATGTCAAAGGGGGGTCTGGGGGTCTCCCCGATAATGTCAAAGGGGGGTCTGGAAGTCTCCCCCAGGACATTAAAGATGGGTATGGGGGTCTCCCCAGGATATTAAAGGGGGGTCTGGGGGTTTCCCCCAGATTAAATTTGATGGGAGAAAGTATTCGCATATAGGGTATTCCCTACAGTTTATTTTTTTAGTGTATATTATTTCTTTCCGAGTGCGTACTTCCAGTACGCGACGACATGCTCGAAGAAGTAGAGCGAGAACAGAAGAAAAGAAGCACGCGGTGAAAAGAGAAATAAGGTCTCGAGCGAGGCGCGGGGCGCAGGCGCAGCTTCTAAGATCGTGTCATTCCAACTCCCCACTAATAATAATAACAATGATGCTGGGGCTCCATGCACCCATCCAGTCTTCAGGAAAGCAACCAGGCAAATGTACATTGTTTATATACAAGCGAGTGAACCGTCGCGTCGGCCCCAATTTTCCTCACCATTTTTACGCGTTCCACCGTACCGTTGGTTGTTCCATTCCAAGAGTTCCCTCGTCTTGAACACCATTTTTGAACGAGAGGAAAACAATACATCTCAGCGGACGAATCAAGTGAACGAAAGCACGAGAGCGTGTTAAAACAAGGATGCCAGATCGTGAACTGCGATCACCGATTTTTCTTCCGCGCAAACTTATGGGAAATCATCAGCGTACGCAGGAATTCGTCTTCCTCTCTCTTGCCCCATTAGAACACGTGTGTTAGAAAAGGACGGGAACAGGGGCTAAAACTTGACTTCAGCCCCTATTCTTTTCCTTTTCCAGCACATACATTCAAACGGGAGAAGAGTGAGAGAGAAAAAGTCCTACGTACGCTATTGTGGGAAATACTCGATTCTTACAGAGTTGAATGGGGGGGGGGGGGAGAATTATGTTAAAAAGTGACTCCTAACGTAAAAAAGTTAAAGTAAAACTAAACATAGATATTATAAAAATACGATTTTTTAGATCTAGTTGTTTAAAAAATTAATTTAGGCTATACTATTGCACACACTTTTGCTACAGGTGATTAAAGGGTTGATTCTGTTGTATAAAAACCCGTAAAAATAGCAATGGTAGCACTAAAAAAGTTACGAAATCCACTTCTGAAATACTCTTAAGATGATTCCAGGGTCGATTAGTTCCAACCGTACAGCGTACACACTACGTCGCGAATTGCGCTGCTCAAAAATAAATGACAGCAGTTTTTGGGATAAATTTGCCGAATTAACGCTAAAACACAAATTTGAGGAACGTCGGTACCTGCGAACATACTTCAGAAAGATACCTACCCTGAAAGTTTCAAGCTGAAACACTCAAAAATAAAGCCGGAAATTATGAAATACGAAACTTCCCATAAGCCTCAATAAGTGCGAGTGAGGTTGATAGACGTATTATCACTCGCTCTCACTCTCACTCACTAAGCTTATGTCGATACAAATTTCATAATTTACGACTTCCATTCTTAACCAATTTAGCTCGTTTTGGGCGCAAATAATCCATGATAAAATTTCGCAGGTGCTAAGGTTATTGAATTTTGCGTTTTTTCTTCGGATTCAATTTAAAATGCCAAAAACACGACTTTTCCAAAAAGCGACTAGTGGTGATGCTATCCATCGGATTGAAATCTGGAAAACTTTCACCTGGAACAGAGCTGCCGATTTGCGTAGATTTAATGACATTTTGAAATTCACCGAAGATTCCACCGGTTGAGAAAAGATTACAGAGTTTAGTTTAGTGTATGACTGTAATGCACGAAATTACTAGTGTCTTTTATCTTTTCTCAACCGGAAGTCGTCGATAACTTTGAAAACTTGCGGATATTTTAATTAATTAACGGCGATTTCCACCGATTGAGGAAGGATTAAAAATCAGACTATTTCCATGCATTACAGTCACACGCTGAGTTGAACTATGTAATCTTTTCTCAACCGGTGGGATCATCGGTGAATTTCAAAATGCCATTAAACCTACGCAAATCGGCAGCTCTGACCTGGAATCACCTTAACTCAATGCAATTAGTTCGAATTTTCCGCCAATGTCGTCAACACTGGTCAGACAACTCCTGTACAGTGTTGCCAATTTTCGGATAGTTATACGATTTGTGTCCCATTTTACTTAATATAAAATTCGGTAATTTTACAGGAAAATCTGGCAGCACTGCGAAATACCGCGATCTATCCGAAAAATCGGCAACCCTGTATGCGAGCCGTGTTTCCAGTTACCGACCTCACCAACACCAACTCACAGCATACGAGCACACAGCCGCGTTGACGTGAGGCACGAGATGTAAACAAAACGACGGAATGTCGAGACGGTTCGCGTGTCGGTCGGATCGGATGAATCTTTTGGATGCAACAATGCAACAACTGCAACGGGTCCGATCGGATGATGGTGCTTTTCGTTGCTGAGAAGTGCACCGCGCACCGCGCACCGGCCGGTAACCGGTAACTTTAGACCGCGTGACTCGGCATGAGTGACAACGGAGGATCGGGATCACTCCTAGCGATGTTGCCGAGTATATATCCAAAAGTTGCCTTTATTCACGCACAAAATCAGTAATGGACTGATTTCTTCTCTTTGGAAACACAGAGGTATGTCTCAATTTAGATAGGAACCTCCCATAATACCTGCGTCTCTCCGCCATTAAGCTCGATTCTGAGAGTGAATTTCGTGAATTTTTAGTGTACTCATCGTCATTTTTACAGGTTTTTATGCATGAATCCACTCTTCAATCTCGTGTAGCAAAAGTTCGCAAGAGCCCCATTAAATTTTGTCGAGTCTGTCGGCAATATTATCCAGCGGTTTACGACGTTCCAATCGCCTCAAGTCTTTTTCGTATGAATCGAGCAGGTTACATGCCTTCTCATTAGGGTGCATAGCTAAGCGTTTTGCATATACCTAAAGGATAGATTCTTGATTGTATCCTCCACAATAGGCAGACCCAGCGGGTAGTAAATCATGTCATTCCCGACGAATTTAATTTTTTTAATTTTGAAATTAGGGGGCTTAACTACTTCATTCGCTTATAGTAAAGCGAAAGTTTTGGCAACCATGTATCCTATAGCCTACACGATCTAAGCTCTCGTTTGAGGAGCTTAAAAGGTTCAATTCTCGTTACACGAGACCGGATTCAAAGCTTGACGAAGGAAAGGAACTATGGTCGGAGGGATAAAGTGGTAACGATGACACGATACCATGCAGTCACGGTGTCAAAGAGTCCCGGGTTCGAATCCCACGCCAACTGGCTGGCTTATTATGGCTGCAACATTGCATGCAACTCTAAGATGTGAATGCGGAGGATAGGATGTTGTCTGTATACGGGACAGAGCTGCCGTACTTGACCAAACACAAAATGCTCACTTTACGCTAAATCACATTGGAAAACATATTTTTCACCATTTGGCACCACTGGTATGTACGCGAGTGCATATGACGAGTTTAGTTGGACCAAGTTCCATTGAATTCAGTGCTGCCAGAGTTGGCAAAAAATACATTCATTTAACATTAAGTCTTGTGAGAAATGTGTGTGTATTTTTCATCAAATCTGACAACATTGCACTTGCACTTGCACTGCATGCTGTGCTCAACAGAAATAGGGTGTGGTTGGCTATGACACGACTATCTGTTTCCCCCCCCCCCCCCACTTTTTTCCTTCGTTTTACCTTAATTTCATTCTCTAAGCCACTGATGCCAAAGCTCTCCTAAAAATCAGCACATTTTGCCAAGAAAAAAATAACACCAGATTTCTCATAAATTAATGTAAAATTTATTGCATCACACTTAGTCACGGCACATCACACGGCAATCACACTATAGTCGCGATGTGAATCAAGTCTTATACTCACTTGCAGAAATCTATGCAAGAATTCATCTTTCTATCACTCTTCTCCCGTTTGATCGCATGTGTTAGAAAAGGATAGTCGGAGAGGGTAGATAGCCTTGTGGTTTTAACACTGAAAAAACACAGTTTAGGTACGCAGCCGAATCAGCCTTCTGAAATAGCTTCGCAGCGCAAAATTTAAGCTCTACCGGAGCAAGTTGCAGTTGTACCGAAGCACAACTTGAATCTAGAGCAAAATCAAGAAGAAAGGCTGTTGTACTCTACCGAAATAGTGCTTCGGCACATTTGCAACTTTTTCCGCTAGAGCTAGAACTTTTGCTCTGCGAAGCTATTTTAGACGGCTGATTCGGCTGTAGTTAAACTTTGTTTTGTTCAGTGAACCCCTACCTCTGCCATTTTCTTACGCGTACCTTGAATTACCTGTAGGTAAAGAGAGAGAAAGACAACTCCCTGTATGTGTCACTGCGTATAGCGAAATATATGAGAAAAAATCTTCCAGCTCGTTTCAAAAATAAAATTGAAAATCTAAACAAGCTGAGGAAAAAATTACTTTTGAAACTGTCTTGTAATTACGAGTTTATTTTATTTCAAGGCTCTCAGTCCGAAAATTGAATACTTATTAACTCTAATCCATATTATAAGCGTCTTACATTATTTTTTTTTTTTTATTATTATTTATTTATTTTTTTTCGCGAATAATGCACTTTATAATGCAAAATAAAAGCAGCAAAAAGTTTCTTCAAGAAGAAAGAACTCGGAGAAAACTCATTAAATAAGCCGAAGAGGAATTAAATTATTCATTAATTAAATATGAGCTGCGCAAAATTAATTTTATTTTACCATTATTTTTCTCCCAGAAACCCTGCTAATGAAGAAAATTATGCTTGAAACAACAATTTTCTCAAGGGCACTGGGCACCTAAGGATAAAGGCAATAAAGAGCCACTTCGAACTCGGTCAGTGGCGAGGCTTGCGATTTGACAACGTTCCTTTCTCGTTTCTCCAATTTAAATACATTAGAAAGGTCGAAATGCCTGGTCATCGCTGATGACTGAAGCGTTCGACTTTTTTTGGCGAATTTAAATGGAGAAAATACATTGTTGCCAAAATTCACGCCTCGCCGCTGAACTCGGCCTTTAATGCGTCATCCAACGATCCAAGTCGTGCAAAACAAGCAGTGCGTAAATTTAGTAAGTTTTTTCAATTCACCGATGATTACACCGGTTGACCAAAATATTACACTATTCAGTTCATTTTAAGACTATGTAATGCTCAAAAACCAAAACTTAGCCGCACGGAAATTACTTAGTTTAACGGTGATTACTCCCAGAGAAAGATTTGTATTTACAAATGCGAGTATACTTTTGTGCACTACAATTATATAATATACTAAGCTGAACTGTGTAATCTTTTGGTCAACCGGTATAATTATAGGTGAATTAAAAAAATGTCAGTAATTAAAAGTACACGCAAAATTGCAGCTATAGCTGGAAACAACGTATAGAATGTTCAAAGATTCCGCCTGAAAGCAGCAAAATATTAGGTTTGGGAAAACGAAAGAGTAGACAAAATTCAAACGTTGAATTATTTTAATATACGTCGTTCAATATATCTACACTTCGACGTTTTAACTCTATAACAATTTTTCACGCCGCAGTAAGTTCACATCCGGAAGGAAGGAAGGAAGGAAAACAAGCAACTTTCCACCTTTTACTTTTTTTCTTGCCTCACAAGGCAATTTTTCCTCCGCACAGCTGCGCTGTGTATACATACGTCTGTTTTTCCACGAAATGGCAGCTGATTTTATGTGTATATACAAATCTATCTCTCATGCGCCTAGGTAGTACTAATCCGCGCAGTCATGTAATCGTACGCATCCTTAATTCGTTCTACGATTTTCAACGGTTCGTCACGAAGCCATGAAGGTAATTTCAAGCTTTCTGGCTCGCTCTTCAGCGATTAGTTTTTAATAAACCGAAAGAAAAACATTTTTTAATTTGGACATAATTATATGTTTGCTCGGAAAGTATTAAATGAAGCAGGGGCGTCACTTGCAATCTTGCAACACTGCATTTAGTCCATTTAAACCCATGCAAAATGTTGATTTGAGGGAGTGCACTGTGCACCTCCAATAGTTCGATATTTTTCGTGCGTTTAAATGGACAAAATTCGGCCGGTGTCAAATTGCACGCGACGCCACTGAAAGGAAGAGTTAAATACATCAAATTAAAGCTTGGTGGTTAATTTTATCAGCGGATTTAACAAGGACTGTGGATATTGCAGATAGTATTGGTCAGATGCAAAATACATATATGTATACAAGCAACGAGAATCTTCACTGATGTAGTTCCACATTCGCCATTAGATGACGCTGCTTGTGAATGTTCGCCACTGCTCGATCAATAATAGAAATCTGCAATTTTTTTTTTTTTTTTATATATATAATCAAATTGTCTAGCCTTTGAGATTGGTTTGAAGAGTCTGTACTATCGACGAATCAAAGATTGTCGCGAGATTTTCACGAGATAGTAAGTTTCGCCTTCAAGGTTTCGGTTCGGCTACTTTTCATACTTACTCCTCACACTTTACAGGCGAGAGGCCATTGCAGTTGAGGCGCCATTTCCGTTGCAGATCAGTCCCACACTCACATTCATAACTGAAAATGTGTGAAAATTTCGTGACAATCTTTAATTCGTTGATAGTACACCCGAAAGGTCGGTAAAGTCGGATAAAGGTTTCAAAATTGGAGCTGAACTCTCGATCTTAGAAATTCACGAATCAATTGCATCACATTGTTCCGTGATGTTCGGAGTTCGATGGTTTGAGCTCCAATGCAATAATTCCACCCCCCCCCCCCTCCCCCGGTAATATTGGGAAATACTAATTCCACGGAAATTTCTACTGAAATGAACTGAAAACAAGCAATAATCTACGGAAATCAACGGTTTACCCTTCCCAGGGCTGCCGTTTTACGTATAATCAATGCTATTTTTCGATTCACCGATGATTCCACCGATTGAGAAAAGATTACGCAGTTCAGTTCAGTGCATGACTGTAATAAACTAAAATACTCGCATGTGTAATCTTTCCTCAACCGGTGGAGTCGTCGATGACTTTAAAAAACTTGCGGATATTTTAATTAATCAACGGAGTTTCCACCGATTAAGGAAAGATTACAGATCAGAGTATTTTCGTGCATTACAGTCATACACTGAACTGAACTGTGTAATCTTTTCTCAATCGGTGGAATCATCGGTGAATAGAAAAATAGCATTGATTATACGCAAAACGGCAGCCCTGACCCTTCCCTCCTTTTTGAGGCCCCCTGGAGAATTTTTTGCCGTCGCGGCGGGCACCTGACGAGCTCTGACCTTCAACTGTAACAGAGTGAACGCTTTCATTGTGTGCATAACCTTTGGATGAATCTATCATTCGATTAGCAAAGGATTGGTTTGAATAAGGCCATAAGGGCACACGGACAGTACGGACACACTGCATCAGGATAATCAGACCTTATCGTTGCATAGAGAAATCGATTTAAGGTTAAAAAGCGTTAAGCCAATTTCAGGGGGCAGCAATAAGTGTCGATCAGCGAATGAGCGATAAATGCATTGCTCTGACGGGTTTGTAAATTAAATTTGGTGCGCGCGGTTGAGAAAATGAGAAATAGATGTGAGAAGATAGAAAATCTGGATTTATGCTGCATCCTCGTGATATCCACGACTGCGGCCGCGAACCGGGCGACGTTGATGGGATGGCCCCGGCCGGGAAACGGACTTTTACTGGACAATGAAGCTCATTAGACTCGCGCTGTCCACTGTCCAGCAGACCTCGATCGACTATCAAGCGGTGTTGCCCAATGGGGCTCTTGCAAACTTTTGCTATAAGCAAATAAATAGTCCAATCTAAGTATAGGCCAGCAAAAATTACGAAAATCACACTAAGAAAGTCTAAAATTCAGTAATAAACTCACATAACTGCTAAAACGGCAAGATCGTATTGGAGGTTCAACGCAGGTATCATGGGAGATTCCTGTCTATTATGTCACTTTATCTACGGAAACACAGATATATGTCTCAATTATTTAGATAGGAATCTCCCATGATATACCTGCGTCTCTCCGCCATTAAACCTCTAAGGACCAGGTTAATTAAAAAAAAAGTCATTCTTCCGTTTATATACGGAAGGTAGGTAACTGTTCGTACTTGGGGGAGTTGGAATTGCCAATACAATACATTGAAGGCGCCCGAAGAAATCTTATTATTGTAAGTACGTGTTTTCATCGATAATCGCGTTGATCCGGAATGAAGACTGAATCAATGTGAGATAGACTAGAGGAGAAAATCGAGTACTCATGCTTGGTCCGTAAAGGGTTAAGCCCGATTCTGAGAGTGAATTTCGAGATTTTATTTGTGTACTCATCGTCATTTTGACAGGTTTTTATGCAAGAATCAACTCTTCAATCCCCTGTAGCAAAAGTTTGCAAGAGCCCCATTGGTTTTGATGTAAAGTTGTGTGATTTAAGGGAAACATCTGGCAACACAGCCATCTAGTACCCAAAGCATCAAGTGCACCGTGACGGAAGGAAGAATCGGGATGCCACGTCCATAAACTATGGAGGAGCTAGTCTATAGTGTCTAGTGCACTCTGTGACTTTGGTCTGATGCAGCTTGGTCGATATCGCTCCGCGGTGCGCGCTCACACCAGAGACACACACACACACACTCGCGCACTCTTGCTTTGTTCAGAAGGAACGTTTCCCATCGAAACCAACTCAGCATTCGTTCGCCTCGTCGCGCCGCGCCGCGCCAAGCCGCACTATAAGGTCTGACATCGCCAAAAAGTGACAAAAATCAGAAACTTTTCTAAAAACTTTATCATTTTTAAACTTACAAGGCCGCTTTTAATCACTTAAAACGCTATTAACAAGTGATTTAAATCAAGAAATGTTACTCGAAAGTTTTAAGTAAAGCCTTAAAGGTTGGAAAAACAACGAATGGGGCTGTTGCACACTTTTGCTTTAAGCGATCTAATTGTCGATTTTAGTGTTTTGCTATAAGCTATCTAATAGTCGATTTGGGAGTAAAAACCTTCAAAAATACCGATGGCAGTACTAAAAACTTCCGAAATCCACTCCTATAAACTCAATAAAAGCTTCTAATTGCGAGGGCGTAATGGTGGCTGAGGGCAGTAATAATGGGAGATTCCAATCTAACAATACTGTAACTACATCAAGAACTGACCAATAAGAGGCGACTTTCATTTGACATCGGTGTCACTAGGTGTCACGGTACTATTCATCGGATGTGGATCTCACTATAGTCTGTGAATCATCCTTGTCAGCATAGAGAGTGGCGAAATTAAGATAGGCATCTCCCATTGTATTACTGTCCTCAGCCGCCAGTACGCCCTCGCAAATAAAAGCTTTAACTTAGTTTCGGAGTGGATTTCGGAAGTTTTTAGTGCCACCATCGTTAGTTTCGGAGGTTTTTACACCAGAATCAACTTCTAAATCGCTTGGAGCAAAAGTGTGCAACAGCCCCATTTTGATGGATCCCCCCCCCACTGATTTTTGGCCACTTTTCGACGATCTCAGAACATCGTGCGCCACTTTGACACTCTCCGTGCATCAGTGGCGAGGCGTGACATTTGGTAACAATGTATTTTCTCCATTTAAATGCATTAAAACAGTTGAACGCTTCAGTCATCGGCGGTGACCAGGCATTTCGACCTTTTCAATTCGTTGAAATGGGAAAAAAGGAACGTAGTCAAATCGCACGCCTCGCCACTGCAGCGTGCATGTGGCTTATGGCTACAATAAGTATCAAGAGCGCACAAGTTGGTATAGAAGAAAATCGAATTCATGGCGATTTTCACGTCATCACGTGACGCGTACTCAGCACTACTACTCTCACACTCACGCACGTGATACGCTTCGCTCATTCACACAATGACGGCATCAGACATGGCAGACGCTTCATGAGACATGACATCGAAGAGTACCTCGCAGTCGCAGGAGTGCAGCAGCAGGACAGGGGGCAGCGTTCATAATGTGAATGGCGCGGTTGGTTTCGGTCCCGGTGACCTTGAGCCCATCAACCTTCGCGGCCGACCGGCCGGCGCAGTATCGCATTGCGACGCGCAGTGATACAATCGAGGCGATCTCCCGAAGAAAGTAGTGCTGGTGAAGCTGCAGGTGTATTCTTCCGAACGAATTCTCAAGTAACTGCGTGTCGCTAAAGGCCCTATTCCACCTGAGACTTTTGTCGCCGGATCTAGCGTCAAGAAGCTGAAAACTCCCTTCCACCTAGGCGACTTGACGCGCGTCACCGATGCAAACAGTGCCTCTCACCACTCATTTGTTTACCAAAATCGTCGGTAATTTTTCACGTAATAACATAATAACAAGAAAATAATAATAACAAAGTAATAACAATAATAACAAGAACCGCGGATGATGGTTGTCTTGGTTGTTTTCAGCCGAATTAAAGATGACACAGGGATATTGATGAAACTCGAGAGCTCAACGTTGCACTAGAAGCCAAAAAAGTAGGATTCGATCCTACTTCTAGCAACTTGACGCTAGATCCCGGATCTTCGCTCTTCCACCTGATCTTCCTGACGCTGACGCTAGATCCGGTGACTAAAGTCTCAGGTGGAATAGGGCCTTAATGGGGCTCTTGCAAACTTTCGCTGAGGGTAAATGAATAGTCCAATCTAATGTAAAAACCGGCGAAAATCACGAAAATCGCACTAAGAAAGTCTTAAAAGCAGTAATTAAACTCACATAACTGCTAAAACATCAAGTTTGTAATGGCGGTTCAACGCAGGTACTGTGGAAGATTCCTGTCTAATTTGTCACTTTCTCTAAGGAAACACAGAGATATGCCTCAATTTAGATAAGAATCTCCCATGATACCTGCGTCTTTCCGCCACTAAGCCCGATTCTGAGAGTGAATTTCGTGATTTTTTAGTGTACTCATCGTCATTTTCATACAAGTTTTCATGCAAGAATCAACTCTCCAATCCCCTGTAGCAGAAGTTTGCGAGCCCCCATTATTCAAAAATTATCAATTTGGAGCCTCATTGTGAGTTGTAACTCCGAATTGTTCACATGTGAAAAATTCTGTTCCCTAGCTAGAGCGCCTTCAATCCACTGTGTATGCCACATCAGCACAGCGGTGCAGGAATATTTAACTACCCACCGAGCAAGCGAGCATTGAGATGTCTTCTAAAAGAGTTAAGGCAAACAAGTGTGTACTACCCGATCACTCTCTTTAAAATTCTTCCAGAATAACACTTGATAGGTACCACTGGGAATCGCGGCGTTCCGGTTACGTAGCCATAGTCTGATGACTCAGATGAGCTGAGAGCTCTCCTCTCGCTCTGACTGCGAGAATTTTCCATTCCTGCAGTGAAGTGTCGAGTGAGAAAAGTGGAATAGAAGATCCCCTCTTCTCCATCCTCCACCCCGTGTTGCCAGACCGAGGGCGAAAAGCCGTATCGTCCCCATTTAAATCAATGTAAAACGTACGGCTTTTTCACCCCAATCTGGCAACACTGCAATCACCACGTCGCGGTCATCTCAAAGTATAAGCCACGCTAACCCAAGCGGTAAATCACTGAATGAAATTCTAGTTTTATAGAATTTCTCACTAACATGTGTTAGCTTGCGAAATGATAAACTTCGATGTCTACTCTGTTTTAAACTATAAAAAAGTATCGAGTGATGTATCGTATCGATTGTCGTTCGAGGGCTTCTGGTTCCAAACAAACTCTGGTTCAACGTAATTTACCCATAAGCGAACTTTTTAACGGAAATCCAGGCTATTAAATCAAACGATTATTACAAACTTTACACCAGCGTAATCGCAAAAAGGTAGCATTAATTGTTTGATTTAATAGTTTAAATTTCCGTTCAAAAGTTCGCTTAAGGGGAAATTACATTGGACCAGAATTTGTTTGGAACCAGGGGCCCTCGGACGGCGATCGATCGATACATCGTTCGATACTTTTTTATAGTTTTAAACAGAGTAAACATGTAACTTTATGATACTTTATCGAACTTTATTTATAGGTCATTTTACCCTCTCCTCAGTGGCGTCATTTCAGCTTTTGCCAGGGGGGGGGGGGATCTGATGACCTTTTTTTTTTTTATTATTATTTTTTTTGCTTTTCAGATTTAAAAAAATTCAAAAAACTGGGGACTCACATACATGTTTTTTTCTTTTTTTCTTTTTTTCCCGAAATTTCGAGGTATGCCGAAATTACAGGGGGGGCGGCAATTGCCCCCTTGCCCCCCCTTCCCCCCAGATGACGCTACTGCCTCTCCTAGAAAAGCTCTCTTTGAAAGTCATCCTGACGGTATGTTTTAATTTATTCGTCAGTTTGTAACGATAGTTAAAGCTTTCGCAAATGCCGTAGGTATCAGGAAGCAACGGATAAATCAAATTTTCGTTAAATTTTGTTAATTTTTCGCGCACGTACATTCGTTCATTTCGAACATCATATACGCTGCGATATTCATTATTCAGGACACTGAACACTGAATATTCCGATGAAATTCAAAGGAATTTATGGGAGAGAATCTGTTGGATCTATACTGCGAATACTGCCGACTCGGAGCTAGCTTCCGTTTTTAAAAGGGCGATGAATCATGCGACTGGAAACTGGAAATTGTCGGTTGAGAGGGGGGTCAGGGGGGTCGCCGCGCCCCGTGCCCCGTGCCATGCCAACCAGCAGTGCCGTTGCTTGCCGCGTCGCGACTCGCGCCGGTCGATTCGTTTCGAGGCAACCAACGACAGCGGAAATGCCACCGCTCTGTACGTCGCGTGATTGCTGGATTAGGGAGTCCTGGAATTCAATGTCAACGAAGGACTGTCTATAGGTATAGTGCCTAGTATTAGAGCCAGCAATTTTATTTAATTTTCAATGCGTCTTTCAATGACCTATTTCCCTCGAGGAGTTTATAGTTTGATATTTTCCACGACCTTTGAAGATTGAAAATATCAAGGGATCAGAGGCGTAACGTGCAATTTGGCAACGTTGCGGTCTATCAATTTAAACCCATGAAAAAGGTCGAGCTGTTGGTACACGGAAAAAAAAGATTAGTGAAAATAACCATACGGATACCTGATTTTGGCACCTGCTAGATATTATGGTAAACTTGACCAGAAGTATGGTACATTTATCGATACGTTGAGTAAATTCGACATGCAATCAGGTAACATCACCTAGTACCTAGTCAAAACATAGTATACTTTTGGTTAACATTACCATAACATCTAGCAGGTGCCAAAATCAGGTATCCGTATGGTTATTTTCACCGTAGTTTTTTTTCCGTGTATAGTTCGGGGAACACCTTCGCATTTGATCTTTTACAAGGGGTTAAATGATAGCAGTGCAACGTTGTCAAATTGCACGCTACGCCACTGCAAGGGATGGATATCAGAAATCGGTTGAGCCTGTACAGTCAGCTGCAGAGTGGAGAAGCATGCAATCTAGCAACATTGCATTAGGCTCCAATTAAAATCCACGGAAAATATCGAACTATCTGGGGATTGACGATGACCATAGAATTCGATCTTTTCCATGGGTTCAAAAGGACGAAATGCCACGTTGCCAAATAGCACACTTCCCCTTGACAGCAGAGCTGCCGTTCTATGTATCTGTAGCGGCTCGTGCTATTTGGCAACAGTGTTTTTATCCCATTTAAATACATGGAAAACAATCGAAAATCGAGGAGGCTGCCAGCCTCCGCTTGAATCGATTTATTACCTAAGTTTAAGTGGGAAAAATGCATGGTTGCCAAATCTCACGGGCCGCTACTGCTATGTATATTTAATGACATTTTTCAATTGATCGATAATTCCACCGCCCGGTTGACCGAAAGATGACCCAATTCAGTTTAGTGTACACGGAGAAAAAAAACTTCGTTTCAGATGGAATACTGAGGGTGTTTGATTCCAGGAACCGAAGTTTTCAGTTGTGAGTGCCGAACTTCGGTTAGGAGTACCGAAGTGGTTCAGTAGGAACGAAATGTGAGTCTTAGTATTAGTCACATTAACCGAAATCTTCGGTACTTTTAACTGAAGTTCGGTACTCAAAACAGAAAACTTTGATCACTATGTAACCGAACACTTCGGTGTTCCATATGAGCCGAAGTTCAGTTCTCACACCCGAATTTTTTTTCTCCGTGTACGGATGTAATGCTCGAAATTATTCTAATCTGTAATCTCCGTCATGATTTAGTTAGTTTAAAAGGGAGAACCAAATTTTCGTGAGCAATCTGGCAACTTTGCGTTTAGACCGTTTAAACCAGTGGAAAATGCCGAACTATTGGGGGTGCAAATACGGTATGCACTTTATCGAATGGTTTTTTTTTTTTTTTTTATTACGTGGGTTTAAATGAGCGGGGAAGAATGCAGCGTTGCCATACTGAATGTGACGCAACGATGGGTACCTAACCGCGTACATTGATCGTTCTTGTTCACGAGGAACCATGTTATATTGATGATCTGGCAACCATATGAGTGATTGTCAGTGTCAGTGGCGTAGCGTGCAATTTGGCAACGTTATATTGAGTCCATTTAGACCCATGTAAAAGGTCGAATATGAAGGTGTTCACCGAACACCTAGTAGTTCGATCTTTTTCATGAGTTGAAATGGACAAACTTTAACGTTGCAATTTAAGTTACGCCGCTGGTCAGTATTGCCATTTTTCAGATAGTTATCCGAAATTCCTCATTTCACTTTATATAAAATGTGGTCATTTACAGGAAAATCTGGCAACATTAACCATATGGGTGATCGTGTCGCGTATCTCAGCAATTTGGGCGAAGATGTGGATGACACAGCTTTTTTCTGTAGTCATTAGAGTTTGACGTTGGGCCAAGATTGACGCGGTGCTTTTCCGTCGGGATCCATACAGTGATACAGGGTGTCCGCATAAGACTGCGAGCCCCTAAGATTTGGACCCACTCGTAGTCGAGACTAACTGGCGATAAATTGATGAATCCTGTTAATTCCATTTACAGTAAATCGCTTTTCTTGAAGGTGGCAACAGTTTTAGTGCAGTGGCGTAGCGTGCAATTTGGCAACGAAATATTTTATCAATTTAAACCCATGTAAAAAGTCGAATGCGAAGGTATCCACCGACCACCTGACACTTCGATCTTTTTAGTGGCTTTAAATGGACGGACTACAACGTTGCCAAATCGCACGCTACGCCGCTGTTTTAGTGATGGCGTCATCCGGAGAAACCTCGAAAACCAGGAATTTTCAAGGGATTTAATTCTATCAGGGATAACATGAAATCATCGGTGGATTCAAATTATATAGTTCAGTTTCGTCACGTAATTTGAATCCAAAACTGAAAAACCGAATCGATGTATTAATTCTCTCCGAACTGACCAACTTGATGACGTTTATGAGTCTTCAAATCTGTTCAACTTTTTTCAGCGAGACGATTTTATGACATCATATAGAAAAATTGAAAAGTATCGTGGAAAATCAGGGAATTCGAAAATTTAAAATTGCTATAGACACAGAGAACTAGGGTTCTCGTTATCTATCTCGTCCTTTTTTACAAAGCTCCCTGTTTAATATGGATCAAAAGCAGTGGCATAGCGTGCAATTTGACAATTTGTCCATTTAAACCCATGTAAAAGGTCGAATGCGAAAGTGTTCACTGAACAGCCAATTTTCATCAATTTAAATTGGACGAACTGCAAAGTATTAAAATTGAACACTACTCCACAGATCAAAAGGTCTAGGTCGACGTTGTTTTAACACCCTGTAAACACCAGTTTATATAGATCTAGATGCGGGGAAAGGGGGGAGGGCTGCACTTGTGCGCGATGCCGCGAGCGCGCGCTCCCGGGAGCAGCGGCGGCCGGTCGTTTGTCAAGGATGCCCCATATCATTAAAACCGGGATTTCAAAGTTACCCTGCGTAAATAGCTTTGCACCGAGCTAGAAAACATTACGCTAGGCCATTAATACGAACGCTTATGCGGGACGGGGGAAAAAATCCGAATAAACACTCAACCCTCCTTTTTATGTGTCCATAGTACTTTTCCCCTCTTCTGAAAAAACAAAAAAACAAAACAAAAAAACCTAAACAAGAACAGCAACGAAAAGCATGGTAGAAAGACAATAACCAGTCGCTTAAAATAGATTGCTAGACGAATTTTATTACTTTGCTTATCATTGTTCGTTGGCCAAAATTGAGATGATCTAAAGATAAGTTATGATCTCATGAAAATGTCCGGAGAAGATAATGTTTCTTCATTTTAAAAAGACCCGGCTCGAAGTTTTGCATTCCTTTCCGGCAATTCCAGCGGATACAAGATACGCTTCGATTATGCAAAGCTTGGGAAAAAAAAGTTATCTCAAATAAGCTTTAAGTAGGCATCTGCGAATACATTTTTTTAATTTTTTTTTTTTTTTTTTTTTTTTTTTTTTTTTTTTGCAGCAGGAATACTAGCGAAAATATTTATTCCTTTCTGTATACCCATGAAGCAAATTAGTCAGATCTACGGAGGCGGCTCGATATCGTTCATTTTTTAAGACGTTAACTATTCCTACACCACTGCACTTGTTTTTGCATACTTCTGTAACTGAAGGCGCTCAACGGATCATTCTTTTTAACCAAGAGAGTTCTTTTTTCATCGATTTAAACTAAAACTGTTTGAGCAGATTAAAGTAAATGCGACTAAGTGCGGGCGTAGTGCCTAGAGGGGTAAACACTAAACAATGAGGATCTAGGCAGCGAGGTAATAAGCCGTACCTACGGCTTGATAGTTCAAACTAATTAAGTAGCTAAGATTACTTTTATTATTCCTACACTGTCCAGTACTTGTTTTTGCCTACATATTTAAAGGGTAAAAGTACATTATTCCTAATTAATTATCCATGACTAAGGGTTCTTGTATCATTTACTTTTGTTAGTAAACTAAAACATTCTGAATTGGATTGAAGTATAAACAAGTAAGCTTTGAGCGACTACATGAGCTTAATGCCTCAAATGTTAAAAAATGAGGATCCAGACACAGTGTATTATTATTTATGGGTTCTCAGTGGTGTAGCGTGCAATTTGGCAACGTTGCAGTTGGTCCATTTAAATCCATGAAAAATATCGAGGCACTGGGTGTTCGGTAAACACCTTTGCAATCGACCTTTTACAAGGGTTTAAATGGACAAAATACAATTTTGCCAAATTGCACGCCATGCCACTGTTCGAAACATAGTCCATATCTGAGTAATAATTCTAAAAATTGTCCCTCGAGTCCAACAAAAATTATTCTTAAATGGCCATCGAAGCTTGTTTACAATCGACTAAAAGTACCCTAGAGACCGACCAACGTATAGCTTATCGCGGCTCCAAATAAGTAATTGACCTGTTTGACGATTCCATAAAATGGTCAATGTTTCGTTTTTCGCGAAACCTCGAGGAGGTCTATATACTATGCACGATTGCACGCCGCTTAAATGACATCATCGCTAAATCAGTCCATTCCATCGCGAAAATTCGCTTCCAGAGATGACTAAATCCTTAGTCATCGCTTCTAATCCGATTGAAAACTTTTTTAGAGCAGTCGAGCGAAAATATGATAAAATAATAATAAAACAAAAATGCAAAGCAGGAATTTAATTCAATAAAAGCAAAAGCTTGTCGAGGAAAATGAAATGCAGTGACATTGAGAGACAGATGAGGACAAGTGCACCGCACATACATTCAAAGTATTTGGAACGTTAGAACGCAATGTTATGCCGAGGTTGCCAAAGGTTGAAGAAATCCGCCTACTTTCCTGTTGAACTAAATGGAAAGTGGGCGACTTTTTCAACGAAATCGCAGGGATGCCGGATCTTGAAGAGAATTACGCTCATTTTGGATGTAAGCGAGATTTCCTCACCGCAAACAAGAATTTCGAATACTGAAGGAAAAGCGGCCCATTTTGCATTGAACCAATGGGACTCTTGCAAAGTTATGCCACAGGGGACTAAAGAGTTGATTCTTGCATAAAAACCTGTAAAAATGACGATGAGTACACTAAAAAATCACGAAATTCACTCTCAGAATCGGGCTAAATGGCGGAGACACGCAGGTATCATGGGAGATTCCCATCTGAATTGAGACATGTCTTAGGGTTTCTGTAGAGAAGGTGACATGATAGACAGGAATCTCCCATGATACCTGCGTTGAGCCAACATTACAAACTTGCCGTTATAGCAGTTACGTGAGTTTATTTCTGAATTTTAGACTTCCTTAGTGTGATTTTCGTTGGTTTTAACACCAGATTGAACTATGCATTTGCTCACCGCAAAAGTTTGCAAGAGCCCCATTGGTGTTCGAAAGTTCTGTTCATTTTACACCGAACTAAATGAAAAGTAGGCAAATTTTCCTCCATACTGATAGATTTAGAAAATTGTCTATTTTTAATTGAACTGTATAGATAGTAGGTGCTTTTTTCCTGAGTAACTAGGGTTAGAAAATCCCGTCTATATTTTACATTGAACTAAATCGAAAGTAGGCGACCCCCTTTTTTTCAAGCAATCTTGCAACACTTAGCTGAGCCGAAAAATTTGACACCAATCAGCACTGTCAGACTTGACAAAAAATAAACACTTCGCAATAAGTCATATGGAAAAGTAGTATATTTTTTGCCAAATCAGGCAGCAATGTTACGAATTCAGAGCAGAAACTCGCACGGGTGCGGGTCAGGGGCTCCTGCGGCATGAATCTTGACCCTGAGTTGGCAGACTTTCTAGAGGAGGGGCCACCCTTTTTGATTGGGGACTTGCGGACGATAGAACATTTTTGGCCGTTGCGAAAAACAAAGGCGATGTCATTGTTATAATTAACTTCATTTTCACGAGGCCCCACAGTGGGCCGAAGTAAAGGATTTTCCGGACATCATTTCATGAATAAAAATCAAGATTACAAGAAATCAGTGGCGTCGCGTGCAATTCGGCAACAATGTATTCTATCCATTTAAACTCATGTAAAATATCGAATTCAGGCGGTGCGCAGTGCACAAGGAAAATTCGATATATTTCATGAGTTTAAATGGAGCAGTTGCATTGTTGCCAGATGGCACGCGACGCCACTGCAAGCAATTAGTGGCAAGATAACTGAAAACTAAGTTTCATGAACAATTTTACAGCTTGCATTGAGTCAGACAACATAGTTTTTGGAAGGAAAACATCGACTTCAGAACGTTCCTGAAGCAAGAAACCGACATTTTTCTTGTCCGGAGAAATCCACGATTCAGTCCAATGTGGGCCGCCGCATTTTCCGCTGCGCGTACAACAATAACACTTCACTGTCACTAGTTTCTCTGCAGTCGGATTGCATGCATTCTTTTTCCATGACAATTAAAGAGCTTGGTATAGCCTAGCAACAGCATCGATAAAATCGAGTGTCAAACGATATATTTTCTGCAGAGCTATTTTGATTATCGTTAGAACAATTCTCCAATGCAATTGACTGCATTTCTAAGCAGAGATGTAACCAGGAATCTTTCTCTTGCAAACTTTTGCTATAAGCAAATAAGTAGTCCAATCTTATTTAAAGACTAAAAAAAATCACGAGAATCACTCTAAGAAAGTCCAAAATTCAGTAATAAACTCACATAACTGCTATAACGGCAAGATCGTGATGGCGGTTCAACGCAGGTATCATGGGAGATTCCTGTCTATTATGTCACTTTCTCTACGGAAACACAGAGATACGTCTCAATTTAGATAGGAATCTCCCATGATATCTGCGTCTCTCCGCCATTAAGCCCGATTCTAAGAGTGAATTTCGTGAATTTTTAGTGCAATCATCGTCATTTTTACATGTTTTTATGCAAGAACCAACTCTTCAATCCCATACAGCAAAAGTTTCCAAAAGCTCCATTAGATTCCTCTCTCTTTGCCCGTTTTTAAACACATGCGATAGGAAAGCAACGGCGGCTCGTGCAATGTGGCAACAATGGATTTCCTCCATTTAAAAGTGTGTAAAAGAATCGATCACTTGGTGAGGCGCAGCGCCTCACCTAGTATCGATCTTTTTGCATACGTTTAAATGGCAAAAGTGCACGGTTGCCAGATTACACGAGCCGCCACTGTAGGAAAGTAAGGAGGAATTGCGGCTATCAATTAATTGGCTGCAGCCCCTTGTGTATCTGTTATTTTCCAACGCATGCGCTCAAATGTGCAAAGAGAGAGAGAGAGAGAGAGAGAGAGAGAGATGAATTTTTGGCTATGTTTATAAGAATGTTATAGGGATCCAAAACTAGATCGTGTGGGTGGAATTGATATTGATATTCTTAACGATTTTTTGAGATAAGTAGGTTTAAGAATACTTATAGAAAACTGGCCGAATTAATTTGAATTTAATTTGATTAATTTTAATTTTAATTTTTTAATTTTTAATTATTTTTTTTATTTAGATTTTAATTTTTTTTAATTTAATTTTTAATTTTTTTAATTTTTAATTTAACAACATGAACTGCTTTGTGAAGAAAAGTATATGTATGGATGTAAATCAGTTTTAAGACAGCAACTATGTATCGCCTGCGCCGGTCACGATGACCTTAAGGATTAGTTTCCTTAAGACCTTATTTTTTTTTTAAAGAAATTTTGGCTTTCTTTTCTTTTCATGTGTTATAGAGAATCTGTAGTCACCTAGACACACACAAAAATGGAATTTATTAAAGAGTTTTTTTTTTTTTTTTTTTTTTTTTTTTTTTTAATATATATATAATTATTATTATTATTTGAGAGGACACCAGAGACTTGTAACATCCATGCTCTAAGCACTCAGATTTTCCCTGCAATCTTTGCCGTGCACCCACTTGTGAAAAGTCCTAGACTCTTCAAGACTTATTGTGATGTTAGAGTGTGTAATTTGGTGTTTGTAATACGATACGATAAGAAATCCTCGACGATTCTGAAAGATCGATAAATTTGTGCTGGAGCGATCAGATTTTTGAAAGCTGATAAAAAAACATACGAAAATCAGTCGGAACTATTTGGAGAATGACAGAGGAAGAAATAACCCGCACGTAAAGCATTGTCGGGGAGGATGATACAGTTTGAAACCCGTCTTCATTCCCCCTTATCCTTCATCAGTTTATTATGGCCGGGTTAAGTTAAAACTTAAAACCACCTGTATCCGCTAAGAATAAGTGCGACCACTGTTGTCGGATGGGCGAGACAAAATAGGCTTTTACGAATAGTACCGAGCAAGAAACTGTCTTTTCTTTCGTCGAGCATGACTGACAACATCTCCGGTCGATGATTTTCTTACTTGTGCTGTTTGGAAACCATGTTTTTTTTAACCATTTGAGCCAATGCAAAAATATCGATTTCTCAGGATTTTAGTAAATCCTCTGAAGATCGATTAGTTTACGTAGGTTTAAAAGGAGAGAATCCGTTTTTTTTTTTTTTTTTTTTTTGCCGCATTACATTAGCAGTCACTGCTATCGATTGATGCTTGCCATCTTTGAATGCAACAAATTGCAGGCAGTGGGATGTGGCAACGTTGCAGTTCGTCCATTTAAACCCGTGAAAAAGATCGAGCTATTGGCTGTTCGGTGAACACCTTCGCGATCGACCTTTTACATGTGATTAAATGGACTTATTCCAACGTTGCCGAATTGCACGCTACGCCACGGATTGCAGGGTCACTTAATATGGACGCATTTGAGGTAGTATATTTTGTTGTAAAATCTAATTAAAGAATTTGTCTTGTGACAACAGAAACGAGGAACAGAGTTCTGGGCAAAGTATCAGAGAGGCAGGTGTTCTAATAAATGAGCTGTGTTACAGTGTGACGACACCCCCCCCCCCCGTTTTCTTCCCGGCTTCTGCGAGCGCTCCTGTTTTATTTTCTCTAGGAGTGTTAAAAATAACCGTTCGTCCACAAAAATTGTATCGACAGAAATTTGGACCGGGAAAAATTGAGTAAAAACGAGAATTATGGAAAAATGAGTAAACATTCAATAAATGTGGGCTGTCCAAGATTCCCCATCCATACACTCGTATGACCGGGGCGTTTTTTTTGGAGCTTAAGATAATGAAACCTATTGTCCTCACAATGTCACAAAAATTCTCGATAGTTGAGTTTATTTACATATTTTTTTTTTTTTTTTTTTTTTTTTTTTTTTCTGGGAAAAAATGTTGACCTTTTTGTAATTTCAAACTCCCAAAAACAATTTGAGATACTTTTGGCTCAAGGCGCGTTATATGAATTCAAAAAAATATGAATCAAATTTTCAAAGCAAGATAAATTTAAATAACTGGATCAAATCAACACGCGCAAACTCTCGTAAAACCCCTGATAATTGATTTATTTAACTATAAAATAAAATCAAAAACTATACGACATAGATACACAGCGTAACAGCATCACATTCACATAATAGACAAGTTTAATGGAATTACAGATTAAATTAAAGCACGGAAAAAGAATTTAAAAGAGAAAACTTCTCCCCCCTACCTTCCTTGTAATCTGTGAAATTTTTATCTACAAGCATTAGTAAAACATTATTTCTCAAGAGGTTATGTTCATGAGATTTCTGCTAAAAAATACAATTCTGTACAGGAAATTTTGAAACGTTGGAATGGAATTTGAGCCGTTAGGTATGGAATAATGGCAAATTGGAATACGTATTGAAGAGGAAATCAGAATACTGAAGACACACCAATTAATTGATTCATTCTAACGAAGTCAAATTTTTAGCATGCATAATTAAAGTGAGAAATGAAAACCTCAATACGAAAGAAAAAAAGAAAAATTAAATTAAATTCAAGACGAGCCCACCCGTTGCACCAATGCAATGGAATAACTTGGAGAAAAGCATTAAAAAGATTGTAACGCATTCGTTTCTGATCGGCAGTTGAAAGAAAAAAAATTGATTTTTGAGGGAATAATCTGTCATCGGAATGCAGATGGTAATGAAACCAGTTTAGCGCTATTTGCCTCCATTCATTAAAAAAATGTTGCTTGACTTAAATTAGCCGAAATAAGGAAAAAGCAGGTTATTTTTAATCAGTGAAGACTCCCAACGGCACAGACAAGCGGAAGTTATGGAAAAAGAGAACAAAAAATTCCAGGTAAATGGGTTCTGGTCCTCCGAGGGGGGGGGGGGGGGTCGCTGATCATTATACACTTGAACTTTTGATGATCATTGACAGCCTTTCACGTTCACAGAAGAAATCAACGTGGGAAATCTTTAGTTCTTCTTGCAATGTCGATGAGTCAGCGGACATCAGTGATGCAGATCAAGACACCGACACACCGACACCGCTGAACCTAGAGTGATCACTAAAAACACTTCAGGGTTTATTTAAAAAAAAAAAAAAAAAAAAAAAAAGTGGTGAAATCTCAGAGTCCCATGGCTTTTGACTTTTCAATAGCTGTTGATTATTTCACCCCATTCCTTACAATATTGTGTACTATTAAGTCGTAGAAACTAAACAAAAACCATCATTAGAGATAGTAAAACAGTTCCACAATGTCACAAATTATTGTATCGTCGATCATACCGAATGATTCAAAAAAAAAAAAAAAAAAAAAAAAAAAAAAAAAAAAAAAATCACAAAGCAAAAACAAAACTAACAAGCAAAAATAAAACAGAAACCGTCAAGAGAATGATAAGCTACTTGACGAAACAATAGTAATGAAAATCGTGATAAGGCAAATATGTAATCTTTTAGCGCACCTGATAAGCAAATCCTTTGCGAGAGAAAACAAAAAAAAAAGAGAAGATAATCAACTAACAAGAGCACGAAAAGATAACACCGCGAGCTAGCGTCAAACTGGGACTGGTGAATGAAGAACTGGCGGGCACAAGATACTTGAAGAATACGGGGCCACACACTCACACTTGCTCGTCAGCTTACTCACACCAGCGCAGCGCCAATACACGGCAGCAGCCAATTGGGCGGAGGCGGATTCACCAGAGCTCGCCGTTTCCGAGTCGTGTTGGAGTCGACGTCGCGTCGAGCGGGCGCAGGATTCAGGTGACTGGGGCAGGGGGGCAATCACGCTTGGGCGGAAGGGGGTCTACGGGGGTCTGGCGGGAGACGATGGAGGGGGGATTCGTTGAATGGTGGGGGAGAGCGGGATTTTTAAACAATCGAACCGGCGCGAGCGATTCGGCTCAGCCGCAGCCAGCCGGCCGGTCGCTGCCGCAACTTTTTTTTCTTTTTGTCAATTTTTATTTGCATAGAGCGCAGAAAGCTCAGCTCTTATCAGCGCACGTTCCGGGAAATGTCTCGCGATTCGGCCGAATCGATATCTCGCAAGCGACGAGGAGGCTTCGTCAACAAAACAAACTACTGAATTGGTATAGACAGACGGTATGGATATTCAATGGTTGCATTCAAAGTTCCAAAACTTTACTCCTTACATTTTTCTCGACTTTCATTTGCAAAGCGCAGTTCAGCTCTTATCAGCGCACGATCCGGGAAATGTCTCGCGATACGGCCAAATCGATATCTCGCAAGCGACGAAGAGGCTTCGTCAACGAAACAAACTACTGAAATAGTATAGGCAGACGGTATAGATATTCAATGGTTGCATTCAAAGTTCCAAAACTTTACTCCTTACACTTTTCTCGACTTTCATTTGCTAAGCGCAGTTCAGCTCTCATCAGTTCCCAGATGATTTGTACACAACCATTAGGTCCAAAACTTCTTTGCCCAAAATTTCATTTATCCAGTTGTATTTTCGTCCAATGTCATTTTTTTCCAAACGTTCTATGTCTTCTATAGAAATCTTAAAATAAATCTTCCTGTGAAGATTGTACATATTGTCCGTCCAATATTTCCCATAAGTAACTGTTCAGATACGTATTTGCATACTGAACGCTCGAAAAATTCATTTGCCTCTCAGACTTTCCAAATTTTTGGACTTCACTCTATCGACTTAAAATCTCTGGACATTTTAATATTGGTCTTTTCTTCTTTTGGGCGTCTCCTTCTCGGACCTAATTTTTTGGGGTTCAAAGTTTTGGACATACAAATTTGGACTTATCTTCTATGTATCCTCTTCTCAGCACACGATTGGAGATCCGAAAATGTCTCGCGATGAGGCGAGCATTCGAGCAAATCAATATCTCGCTCGCAACAGACGCATCATTGCTTCATTTGCCAACGAAACAAACTTTTGAAATGATGTTTCTTCAGTATAAACATGCCAGATATAAAATGTTTACATCTAAAGTTTCGCATAACACCCCTTCGTATTTTTGTTAGTTTTCATTTGCAAAGCGCATAGCTTATTGTTAGCTCTCATATCAGCGCACGCTTGGAAAAATGTCTCGCGATAAGGCAAATAAATCAATATCTCACTAGCAACAAACGGGCCATTGCTCCATTTTCTACGAAACAAACTATCGAAAGGGTGTTTCTTCAGCAAAACTATGTCCAGATAAACAATATGGTTGCGTTTTCAAAGTTCTGACGCCTGCACTTTTTATATTTTTGAAAGTTTCCATTTGCAAAGCGCGGGCTTTGCTTTTGTCAGTGCTCTATCGGAAAACAAAACCGCTGTCTCGCGATAAGGCAAACGGATATCTCGTAAACAACTAATAAGGGTTGTTGCAGACACAAAAAACAATAGTTAGGGTGTAGTTCCATCTTCTGAGCAAGTTGCCGTCAACGCAACCATGTACAAACATTGAATATAACTAATTTGCGTGGCTTTTGGTCACAATCTGCGCAGAAGACGAAAATACGCTTCGCCACGTATGTGTAGAAAGAACCATAAACGACAAACTCTTTTGTAACGATAAACGATCTGCAACTGTTAAAAAACAGGCAATCTAACTATGGTTATCAATTATCATAGCAAGAGAGAAGTATTTTGATTCTTGACCACGCCACTCTAATAGACATATACCTAGTCTCAACCACCAGTTTAGGTACAGTGGCGTAGCTTGCAACTTGGCAACGTTGTTTTGTGTCCATTTAAACTCTTGTAAAAGGTCGAATGCGAAGGTGTTCACCGAACACCCAATAGTTCGATCTTTTAAATGGATTTAAATGAACACATTACAACGTTGCCAAGTTGCACGCTACGCCACTGTTTAGGTAACGTAAAAGAAAACCATCATCCCCCCAAACGGACAATTAGAATAGACATCAATGGCTCTCCGGAAGATGATGGGAAGATCGAGAAAAGGCACTTTAAATGAAGTAACCAGTTGTAAAATTTATTCACAAACTACGATTGAAAAACAATCTGCTTTCGAAGATATTGAAATCGAATACTCTAGCTTTGTTAACCCCGTGTCACTGAGGCAACCCGCGTCACGAATCCCCCGTCCATTCGTCGCACAATGGTCGAAATATCATAAAAAGTGGCAAAAAATCAGAAGACCATAATCTCTCATCAACTTATAATTAATAATTTATAAACTTTCAAAACCCAATTTTAATCACAGAGACCACTTTTAACAATAGAGCTCTTGCAAACTTTTGCTATAGAGGATTGAAGAGTTGATTCTTACATAAAAACCTGTAAAAATGACGATGAGGAGACTAAAAGATCACGAAATTCACTCTCAGAATCGGGCTTACCTAATGGCGGAGGGACGCAGGTATCATGGGAGATTCCTATATCTAAATTGAGACATATCTCTGTGTTTCCGTAGAGAAAGTGACATAATAGACAGGCGAATCTCCCATGTTATACCTGCGTTGAACCGCAATTTCGATCTTGCCGTTATAGCAGTTATGTGAGTTTATCACTGAATTTTAGACTTTCTTAGCGTGATTTTCGTGATTTCCGCTGGTTTTTACATTCGATTGAACTACAAATATTTATTTGCTTATGGTAAAAGTTTGCAAGAGCTCCAATAAGCTTAAAAGGTTGAAAACTATTTTTTTTAGACTTTTTTTCACTGATTTTTGGGCACTTTTTTTTATTTTTTGTTTTTTTGTTTGTTTGTTTTTTGTTTATTTCAGACCACAGTGCGTTGCTGTCGAATGATTAAATTATCACCATCTCTATTCACTATAGAATCTCCATTTTCTTGAACTTTGACGCCTCATTGAATTGCTGCGCGCGGTGGTTACCGCCCTCAAGGTCACAAGGATCCTCAGGTTCCGTGTTTTTAATCACGAAGTAAAATCCGCTGCATCTAATTATCCTCGTAGTTTGTCCCACGACACTCTTAACTTTCTGAAAGAAACTCTCGTGTCACCTCACAATTATGTAAGTATTTACCAGTTTCCAGGAGTCGTGTAAAATCGATCTTCAGCACACGTTGAGTGCTATTTCAGAGACGGCGATTTTGAGCTCAACCTCGTTTTCCAATTACAAGGCTCCTGTGAAGTAGTTTAGGTTAGGGTTGTCTTACACAGAAAGAAAAAAAAATTATTTAAAATAAATATTTTTGAATTGTATGACGCCAAGACGTACTTTCAACTAAAATTAATTGTTTTTAAATTAGAAACAATACTGTATTTAAAATGAAAATATTTTTTTTTTTTTTTTTTTAAATTGAAAATTTGGTATTTTGATCTAATGAAAAGTTTTTTTTTTAATTTAACAAAATTTAGTTTCAATTTTAAATTACATATTTTTGTCATATAATTCAAAAATATTTCTTTTAAAATCTATAACATTTTTCTTTTTGTGTAAAATGTTCTATGTTTTATTAAAAGGAAGCAAAATATTTCGGATTTTTAATTTCTACCTTGATGAATGAAAACATGTAGGAGAGGAACTATAAAGCTTCTAACAACAACTCTTCAAGCTTATAAAAGCTCAGAACTGAACCGTGTTGATTGTTGATTTTCACGCAATATTTCACACCAGAATCAACCTCCATAGCGCGCTGTAGCAAAAGTGTGCATCAACAGACCCAATGAGCACTTCAATATCTCAGTTCGATTCATCTCACTTTTCTCCTTCTTCCTCATCATTTCTGTAATCTTAAATGTTTGACTCTCAAAATTTCTTGGACTTTGCTTAACCATTTAGGTGTCAAGCCCGAACAGTATTCTTTTACGTCAATATGTGTTGCTTTACACTGTTTCAATTCATCGTGTTTTGAGCAATTGAACGCTACGTTTAGTGCGGATATTTCCCTCCGAGTGATCCGTTAAACGCCTTCAATTGAGGATGTAGGCAAAAACAAGTACAGCGAAGTAGGAATATTTATCTGCTTCATCTTGATTTGAATGAGCGAATAGTATTTTGACTTATTGTTAATATACTTTGTACTGAAAGGGTTAATGTCACCAAGGATGCTATGTGATGTCAACTAAGCTCCGGTTTTCAGCGATGTACAATTTCTTGCAATGGTACCGTTGACGTATGTCTAATGGGATTCGTAAATTCAACGATGATTCCACCGGTGCGCGGTGGGTGCAAAGATTACACAATATGTAGCCACAGATCTGTTAAGAATTATGTTTACAGCATTAGCATACTTTATGTGTAATCTTTTTTTCTCATCGTTGAAATCATCGCTTAGTTTTAGAATCTCATTAAAATATGTACGCGAAACGCGGCAGTATCCTCGAAACCTAATTGAAGCCATCTCCGGTAAAAAGGCTCATAAAAAATGGGTGTGCTCTTCCTGAGAATTGTGCATAGTGAAAAAATTGAGATTTTCAGCTTAAGAGCACAACTGTCGTTTAAAGGGCCCTTCTTCTGAAGACGGCTCCAATTTAATTTCACAACCCGTTTCCTTTACCTCGTATTAGAATTTAATCGTATTTGAACGCGCATAAAGTAGGGTAGAGTGATGCAGCATTTAGGGATTTGGAACAAGGTGCATGTAAGCATGGGCGTAGCTACTACAGGGCCAGGGAAGGGGGGCAGCCCCCCCCCAGAAAATCTGATGTTAAAAAAAAAAAATGTCATAATCGGAAGAGAAGAAAAATATTGTAAATCGCAAAACGAAATAATAAACACTCTTAATATAAGAGAGAACCCAGTTATGAAAAAAAGGAAAATATATATGACAAAAAAAAATAAGGGAGGAAAGAAGTAAATACTGTTGAGTCCAGAAAAATCAATGTTGAATGGAAGCTTTTGGTTTCAAAACCTGCTATATATTCCAATATTTTCGCAATATAACTCTGTTTTATTTGTTCTTTAAGAAACCTATAATGCTCGCAAATTTATTACAAAAAAAACATTCTCCTAGCAAAAAAAAAAAAGAAAAAAAAAGCGCATGCAACACGGCTTAGCAAATTTTTTGTTGGGGGGGGGGGGGGGAGCTCAATCGCGAAAACGTTGCTATGAATATACTGCAAGGTTTGAAACTGAACGCTTCAATTGCTCTCGCAAACAATGAATTTTCCACTCAAAAAATATCCCTTCGGCTGGGGGCGCGTCCGTATCCCTCCTCCAGACACCTGGCACTCCCCCCCCCCAGTGTATTCCAATTCACCAATGCTCTGTCGTTGGCGTGGAGGGGGGCCTCAAAAAAAGTTACGGACCTCCATTCAGTTTGATACGCCGCACTGATTATAGACTTTAGATAATTAGACTTTTATTGATCAATCAAACAGCGAGTCTCGACTTTGCTCGTCACTTTAATTCATTGAGCTCCTCCCCCTCCCACCTGGAGGTGGGGGGGGGGCTTTCTTCTCTCCCTCCTTCACTCGCAAGTCGCATCGCCACTGTACTCCTTATCCGTTTATCATGGTTTTTTGTTTTTGCTTTACACCTGTCTCGTCTGGATTCGCGTCAAGATGTACCCCGATACCCCCTCCCCCTTCCGCACACTAATATCGTACTTTATGGATACGGCGTGGAACTCTTTATGTGATCGTACTTCAGAAAACTTGTGTCTCGCATACGTATATATGAATCGGTGCATTCAGTGGCGTAGCGTGCAATTTGGCAACCTTGTATTGTGTCCATTTAAACCGATGTAAAAGGTCGAATGCGAAGGTATTCACCGAACACCCAATAATTCGATCTTTTTCACAGGTTTAAATGGATGAACTGCAACGTTGCCAAATTGCGCGCTACGCCACTGGGTGCATTCAGAAAAGAGTTATATGCACGGAACCTTTTACTGAAGAGACAACAAACGTTTCACGCTTCGTAAAATCGAGCTAAAAACTTGAAATTTGGCATATCTTCAATCACTGAGTAGTGCTGTCACCGGAAGCTTAGATAGTTTTATATATTGGTTTATTTTTATTTTGGATGTTCATTAAAATGAATTCGGCTGAAATTGCATGGCTCTGAATTAATCAATAGATTAAAGCTCAAAAGCTGCTCAATTTCAACACTTGCAAATCCAAATAACTCATTTTTAGCCAGCTGATGGTACTTTGCGACTTATTTCCACTCGAGCCTCTATTTATATACTCAGCGCTGACCTTGGCCTTGTTGCCACATTTCAAAGCGGCAATTTTCGCGGTAATTGCTAATTGAATAATGCGCCTTGCAAGTTGCAGTGCAGGACGGCTCAGGATAAATCCTCTCTTTTACCTTGCAGTATTTGAAAACATGGCTGTCACATTTCATGCATTGCTATATATATATATTTTTTAGGTTCATACCAGTAAATGGGTCCATTGGCGGCGCGGCGTGTGTGTATTCTGGCAACTTTTGATTTCGTCCATTTAAACCCATGTAAGATATTGATTCAAGGGTGTGCATCCCCAATATTTCGACCTATTTCATTACTTTAAATGGACAAGAAGCAACGTTGCAAGATTGCACGCGTCACCACTGAAAGTGCCTTTGGCGCACTTTTTTTCAATAGAAATGTGAGACGTGAATTCCAAAAATGTTATTCGAAACACATTAATGAGAAAAATGTCCGATTGTTTCAATGAATTTTCCGATAGGATGTTCCCGCGCTTTATTTCCCATAGAAATAATCGGAATTCCATAGAGACAATCAGAATTCGTGTAGATTCAAGTGCGCCGACTATTGCAACGATAGGTCTTTTGATTGAAATGAGGCGAAACACATCTATATATGGTTCTATTCTTATAGCTTTAACAGCCACTTCTTTCTCAGTGTATAATGAGCAACACTAAGAACTTTTCAAACTCACCCATATGAAGTCGTGGTTGTCTTTTTTTTTAAAACTGCCGAGTCAAACAGCGCGAGCGTGTTATCTCGGATTGAAAGCGACATCCACGACTTTATGAGGAGATCTCGAAGTAAAAATTTAGACCAACCAGCAAGTGCAAAGAAATTTTGTGACGCGTTCTGTCCAACTGTGGAATCAACAGCAATGATTTTAAACCATACCAATTATTTTTGGAATAGCTGTACTTTTTTTGAAAGGAGATGGCAAAAGATCAGAGTTGGTTCCAAATACTGATCTTGAGTTCACAAATTACAAAATGTTCTAATTCAAGCACTCAACAATCAAATGCTCTATGGACTTAAAAAAAAAAATTGGCGTGTTTTTGAGTTTTCAGGCAAGTTTTAAAAACCTTGAAATTTTGTTTTAGAGGCTCCTTGTATTTTCTCTGAGGACTTTCCATGCAGCACTTTCAATCAATTTTCGGCAAATGGGCCACGATTTCCAACGTTGCACTACTGATTAAATTTTATAACCAGGATTCGGAACATTTTCAAATCGTTACTTAAGTGTGCTCTGCGTAGAGTAAACAAATAGAACCCGTTTGGAGCGCCGACAAAGCCTTTGGTAGAAAAATCGTCATCTATATGACGTACGCAGCCGTAAGTTGATTTTTAAAACATTTCAGGAAGTATTTTGTTATCAGATTATCTTAATGCCGCCGCTGCGCTGGAGACCAGAGGCAGATTTACCAATATGCGTAGGGCCTTAGACCTGAGGGGGCCTCACTTCACGAAGGGAGGTAGAAAGAGAAGAAAAAGAGAGGAACAGATAGAAAAAGACAGAAACAGAGTGAAAAACATATAAAAAGGGAGATGAAGAGAGAAAGAGAGAAAGAGAGAGAGAGAGGGAGGGAGAGAGAGGAAAAATAGATTAAAAAACGCAAAAAGATAAAATAATAACAACTTTGCTGAAAAAGAAAGAAAAAAAAAAACTGTGTAAAACTGAATTGCCTTCTTAAAAAAAAAATTGAGGGGAGAACCTCCAAACCCCCCTTCTTTCTGGTGGATGCCCTCAGACCTCTAGGCATCCTACCCTTTTTTCTAGGGAGCCTCAATTTCAAAATTGCGTAGGGTCTGCCTCCTCAAGAGATGTAAATCCGCCCCTGCTGGAGACTCTTTTGCATCCTTTGATTCTGATTGTGAGTATAATTTTATTTGCTGTGGATAAACTTGGCATGAACTTTGGCGAGCTTGTAAGAGGGAGCACTTGATATATATGTATACTCGTGCGAATGTGACGCGACGCTTCGCGATGGTGATCTTGATAAATGCTTAACACGCCTGCAGCGGTGGGTTCGCGGGGAAGGGGGGAGGAGGGGGAGGGGAGGGAGAGGGAGATGAGGCCGCGGGGTAGACCTAAACTCCTCGAGGATGAGTATATCGAGTAAGTAGTAAGTAAACAAAAAAAGAAAGAAAGAAAAAAAGAAAAAAAGAAAGAAAGAAGAAGAAACAAGTTATCGTCTTTGCATGTTTGCAATTCGCAGCAATTCTGCACGTCAAAATCCGACGATGAGCGGCGAGCGCGCCGAGGGATACATTCGCACGCGCTAGCACGAGCGACGAGCGTCTCGTCATATTGGATCGTGTCCTCGTCGCACAGTGGGGCAATCGCAAACTTTTGCTTTAAGCGATTGAAGGGTCTTCAATCGCTTCAAGAATTCAAAATAGTCAAAACTTCAAGATGAAAAAGAAAAGAACAAATGAAAATGAAATGTTGCTCAAAAGGGAGTAATAGTTGACGAACTTCATTATTAGTTTATTTTGCAATTTTAACTCATTTTTTGCAAGGAATAGTAGTATTAGACATTTTTCTTGCTATCATTATCATTTGTGGTCCCTTTATTCATTACATCAAACACGTCAAAATTACAACCTATAATGGCTTAATAATGGTATACTATTTGGTGGGGGGATTCCTTTTTTTTCGGGGGGGGGGGCTAGACCTTCCTTTGGGGTTAAACGATTTTGCCCTCCCTTGAACATTTTTCTGCGGGCGCCCATGTGAAGGGCCCAATAGGTATGATGCAACCTTTTGCTATACAGCTTTATGCACAGGAAAAACAGGCTGAAAAACGCTTTCGTCGTAGTGCTGACAAAACCTTTGGTATAGAAAAGTGACCCAGCAAAAGAGGCTTTAGGAGAGCCAATCATAGGCTTTGTACGCCTCACTGAAGATATTTTGCTGCGGGTGAAGTAAAGATTTGTTTTGCTCAACTGAAGTCTTTTGCTAGGTCATTTTTCTACCAAAGGTTTTGTCAGCGCTACCAAAGAGGTTTCGTTGTTTTTTCTGTGTGAAGACACGGCGGGTTTTAAGGACACCCAAATGCAAAAAGCCTGCGTACGCCACTGATCGTAACGATAATCTTTTTAAAGTTAGTTTCATCGAAATTCCTTACTTATTGGCAATGAAAGACAGTTAAATAGTAGACACTCGCAAAAGAAAGAATCGGTATGCAAGCGCCTTCAATTATTCATGTAAGCAAAAACAAGTACAGTGGAGCAGGAATAGTTATCTCCCCGCTTCAAGGAGAAAAGTTTATCTTTCAAATTACGGAAGGTATTATTATCTAAATATAAACTACAAAGAAGTTCCTTTCAAAATAACCAGAATTTTCTTATTGATTCAAAAATTATTTCATATGAATTAATTATCAGAAAATTCTATTGGATCTATAATAATTATGAAAATTCTGGAAGATATTGCTTGCCAATTGTGAGGATTATTGAGAATTCTAGTAATTCTAAAAGAGTTTTCCTTTCAGTTCTTATTTAAAACGCGATATTTGTTTCTTTTTTCTTATCTCTTTTTTTTTTGCGTTCTGATTTTCGGCCACTTTTTGACGATCTTAGACCATGGGCGGATACAGGGAATTGTCTTTCTCTCTCTCCTCCCATTTAAAAACGTGCGTTAGAAAAGGACAAGAGAGGGAGCCAAAGTCACATGATGGCCCCCTCAGCTATCCTTTTCTAACACATAAGTTCAAATGGAAGGAGAGAGAGAAAGACAATGGGTCTGTTTCATACTTTTGCTAAACAGTATAGAACCTTGATTCTTATGTAAAATTCGGCGAAAATAACGATGCGCACATTAAAAACGTTTAAAATCCACTCATTAACTCAGGAAATCTGTTCAATATCAAACAGTCCGCGCTACACTAGACACTATTTGCACCGGTATACTACTACATAGACGGAAACACCGTGCATAAGTAAACAACATCGTAACTACAAAATAATGGAGTTTTTTTTTTTTTTTTTTTTTGATACGTGAAATATAAGCTGCATTTACTGTCTGGTCTTTTCGGTTTATCAAATATTACAAAATAATATAAGAAATGTACGCATCTAAACGAAGCATTCTAATGTGTGTAAGTTCTGTTCATGTTTTACAGAAACGAGATGGTTCCATCTATGTAGTTATAAGTCGGTGATATAGTGTCTAGTGTAGCGCGGGTTGTTTGAAATGGAAGGTATTAATGAGTGGATTTTGAAAGTTTTTAATATGCACATCGTTATTTTCGCAGAATTTTACGTTAGAAACAATGAGTTATATTAATGTAGCAAAAGTACGCAACAAACCCATTGCGCCCATGTCTTAGACCATCGTGCGCCGTGGCATTGTCACGTCACGCGGGTCACGCCGCGTCTCGCGTCGTCCGGCGACTCGACGTTGCAAATAGCTTTGAGTCCACGCTGAGAAGCGAGTACTGAGTAGGTAAATGGACGTGAAGTATTACGGAGTAAGTGAAGTGAACATGGAGAGTTAATTCAAAGCTCCAGTCCTTTCCTTAACAAAGTTTTAGTCACGCCAACTATAGAACTCCATCAGAAAATCGAACGCTTTCCGCTTGCCTCTCCAGCGCAGCTGTCTCCTTCATTCTTAACACTTTCCTTCCTGCACTTACGCACGCAGATATTTATCATGACATCCGTAAAACATCTTGTTACCGTGATTTCAGGGTGGATCACGTGACTTTATCGATCACTCGATCGGTCAATTGGTTCTTGGTTAATCAATCTATATGGATTTTCTGTCAATTGGTCAGTGGCGAGGCGTGCAATGTGGCAACGTTTCTTTTCCCCCCTTTAAACACATTAGAAGGGTCGAAACGTCTAGTCATCGCCGATGACCGAAGCGTTCGATTTTTTCAGTGAGTTTAAATGGAGAAAGCACATCATTGTCAAATTTCACGCCGCGTACTTTTGCACTTTTGCTATATATACACCAAGTACGGCGGGGTTTGACCCAGTAGCGTAGCGTGAAATTTGACAACGTTGCAGTTCGTCCATTTAAACCCATGAAAAATATCGAAGAATTGGGTGTTCGGTGAACACCTCCGCATTTGACCTTTTACATGGGTTTAACTGGACACATTACAACGTTGCCATATTGCACGCTACGCCACTGGATTGACCCGTTTAATACCAGGTTCGAGGACACTGAGAGAAATCACTTCTTTAAAAACAAGGAAACATATTTACTCGTGACAGTTTTCCCTTGCGCGAAGTAAAGTTCTGTTGCATGAAGGAGAATCACTGTCACAACAAGGAATCTTTTACTTGTAGCAACAGACATTTTCTTTGGGTTAAAGGAATCCCCCCCTTAGTCCAAGGTTATGGATTAAAGAGGTATGCTCATCTGACTTCGCGCGACAAATTCAGTGGCGCGCCGTTCAAAATCACTGCAGGCAAGATGACCGACAAAAGCAGAAAACGTATGCTCTTTGCAGAAAACATTGGGTTGTTTTCTGCTTTCCTGCAGAGGGCAGCCCAATGTTTTCTGCAAAGAGTATACGTTTTCTGCTTTTGACGACCATCTTGCCTGCAGTGATTTTGAACTGCGCGCCACTGAATTTGTCGCGCGAAGTCAGATGAGCATACCTCTTTAATCTATGTGCAACCTTGCCCTTCGTTAATATTTCACTAAGCAGTTTCTTCAACACGAACGAAATACACCATGGATTGAAGAAAGAATGGGTCTGTTGATGCACACTTCGGCTACAACGTTTTAAAGTATCAATTTCCTATGTAAAAAGCCGAGAAAATAACAATGGCAGCATCAGAAAACACTAAAATTCAGTATTAAACTCACAAATTGCGAAAAACACTAGACACTATTCACCCCTGTATCTTTCCACCACTTGCACGATATTTCGCGAAATTAGCGCGGCACATTCAAATAAACACGGCCGACTGTCATCACAGCTGACTTTATAAACAAATAAACAGTAAACAATGACGGTGTCTGTTCGAATTCGTATACTTTCCAATATCCTCAATTCCTCACAAAAGGTTGTGAAAGGTACCAATATTTGTGTCGAAAACTTATCAAAATGAAACAATAACACGCAGGAGTTCCAAGCATGATGATCGAAGATGGAATCATCCTTGGAACTCCTGTGAGTTATTGTTTCATTTTGATAAGTTTTCGACACAAATATCGGTTTCCGTACCTTTCACAACCTTTTGTGAGAAATTAAGGATATTGGAACGTGAGAATTCGAGCAGACGCCGTCAGTGTTTACTGTTTATTTGTTTATGAAGTCAGCTGTGATCAGTGGCGGACTGGGGCAAAAAGGCCCGGGGTGCTGGGGTCCGGGATTTGGGGAAAGGGGCCCGAACTATGTACTGTTCCAGAGAGGAGGGGAGCGGACATGGAGGGGCCCGGGGTGCTGCAGCATCCCGGCACCCCGGCCCAGTCCGCCCCTGGCTGTGATGACCTTCGGCCGTGATTATTTGAATGTGCCGCGCTAATTTCGCGAAATATCGTGCACGTGGTGGAAAGATACAGGGGTGAATATTGTCTAGTGTTTTTCGCAATTTGTGAGTTTAATACTGAATTTTAGTGTTTTCTGATGCTGCCATTGTTATTTTCTCGGCTCTTTACATTGGAATTGTTACTTTAAAACGTTGTAGCCGAAGTGTGCAACAGACCCATTCTCTCAGTGGATACACATACTCCTTTCTGTGACTAGATGTACCTAACACAATATTAGTTTTGTATTCCTAATAATTTGCAATTCTAAAAATTGTTAATATTTGAAAAATACGGTTGAAATAAGGTTGTTGTTTCGTTAATAATTGCCGTTTAGGAAAATTCATCTTGAAAAATAACAGAATTAGAGGACGGTTTGTTAGTACAGGCAAAACTGTCACACATTTAAAATCCATCAACGTTTATGAATGTTAGTCACCTTTGTTAGCGTTTCGATTGAAAAATGTGGTTAGAGAGAAAAGCCAAACATCAACATAGAATAAGATAACTGTTTACTAAGTAGCTTGCTCCGCGCTGAGAAAACTCGACGAACTTTCTTTCCCTGATTTAGTTGTTGTGTCAGTCTTTTTAGATCCATTCGTTGGTTTAAATGCAGGTTCCGGTCGGAGGCTCCTGCGGAACAGTAAATACGATTTATGTGACAACTATTACCTGAAATTATTGTACAAAGAACAATAAATGAAAATAAATAATAGATGACAAAACATGTAATAATAGATTTTGGAGCTAGGTCAAATATATTATTATTTATTATATTTATTTAACTATATAATTATTTATTTTCAGGACGCATTATTTAGACGTAAAAATAATACCTTATTTTGTATCAACATGGGTCCGAAAATGCCACCCTTTTGAACTAGAGCCCTAAAAAGTTTTGAAAAGTTTGTGGGTTTTTTTTTTTTTTTTTTTTTTTTCTTTTTTAAATAGCGTTCACAATTTATTATGAACCAAATGTCATGAAAATTGGTGCCCCATGGTATTTTTCTTATGTAGAATTCGTCAACGAACTTGAAAAATTCAGAAATTAAGTCTGACTGTACTTTCAGGTAACATTGTTCCTTTGACAACCAATTACGTATAACGGAAAATATAAGTTTTAAAATAATTGTTGAAATCCTGTGAACAAGTGAGTACTATACCTATTACAATTTTCAAGAACTAAGGATGATTTTAGGAATTTGAGTTCCCAAATCGTTTTATTTAACATAGAATTCAATTTTTGAAATCAACGCAGCAGAAGTTTCCCACAGACCCATTTTACGGCTGCTGAGTCAGTTCTTGATTGGTGAGAAAATACATCTTTGATTTTATCCATAAATTAAATTCTACGTATAGTCTTTGCCTCGACACATCGGCACTGAAACTGTCTGTTCTGTAACATCCAGGAATGAAGTTAAGGTTTCGCAAGGGCAAGGTTTTCCTTCTGCGCAGGAAAAAAGAGTCGTTCTTTGTAAGAATAAATTGACTGTATTTATGTACTTGAATTACCCTCTCATCCAATCCACTATCTAGATAAATTGAATTAAATCGATGTTTGTTTTCAATTATGGGCGAATCCAAGTCACGCCTCCGTTTGTTCGTGGAACATCGAACATCAAACAAGCTGACCTTTTGAGCTCTAGAGCTGACGAGCTTTCAACCTTCCCCCTTCACCCCCGGTCTCGCTACCCCCTTCTCTTTCTCTTAGTTTCCCTGTCATTTTTACGACTTTCGGACGATCACGTAAGACTATATAGATTATCCTTCTCTGATGCAGGATCTACTTTTTACTTTTTAAAAAGTTGCAACTTTGTGACACTATATCAAAGGTCCATACAAACAGGTCAGTCCGATTGCGCTGTAGTCTTTGTGACCAACTCGGGAAACCATGTCAGTTAGGTTCCCGAGTTGATCAAGCCATTTATATGCACAGTCTAGCCATAAGTCTGTCAATCGCTATTTTGCCGATAGCAGCCAAACGACTGAAAATAAGTATACAACACTACATATATTCTGAAACCGGACAAAAAATGCTACAGAACCATGCTACTATCATTTGCCGCAAGCCCCTGTATCTCCCGCAATAAGCATTGATATATATCAAGGTCGGGTTGCGCTGTTGGGCGCGTAGAAATTACTAGCTATGCCTGGTTGAAAATGAAGTTTTGGGCATCACATTTTCGGGGAAAAAATAAAAAAAAAAACTTATGATTTTGTAGCATTTTTTGTCTAGTTTCAGAATATATGTAGTGTTATGTATACTTATTTTTAGTCGTTTGGCTGCTATCGGCAAAATAGCGCATAACAGAACTTATGGCAGTCGAGTGTTATCAGTATACGCGCCCAACGGTAGTCCGACGTTGACAGATATCGCTGCCTGTTGCGCAAAGCACATGTGCTTACGTCACATGATAGTAGCATGGTTTTGTAGAATTTTTTGTCTAGTTTCAGAATATATATATAGTGTTGTATACTTATTTTCAGTCGTTTGGCTGCTATCGGCAAAATAGCGATTGACAGAACTTATGGCTAGACTGTGCATAGACAGGCCAAATCCGATCGCGCTATAATCTTTTGCTCCCTCCAGTAAATGCCGGCAGTGTGACCTAACCGGATCGGGAAAACAACTCCAATTTGAAAAACACGATTTCCCGATTAAATAGTAAATAAGACTACCGCGCTATCGGACTAACCTGTTTAAATGGACCTTGCTATAATAGCAGAGCAGAGCTACCATTTTGTGTATAGTACGCATATTTTAATGGAATTTTTCAATTCACCAATGATTGCATCGGTTGCTTCAAAGATTACCTATACTGTTCAGTTCAGTGAATGACTGTAAAACAGAGTTGAGCAACAAATTATTCGGAGATTATTCGGTGAGTCAGGCAACGCCGAGTCAATCGAATTATTCGACGAATAATGGGTCTGTTGCAAACTTTTGCTACAACGATTAATAGTGTTCAATCTATTGTAAAATCGCGTGAAAAGTCCATTGGTGGCATCAGAAAGTCATAAAATGCAGTAATAAACTCACAAGAGACGTTTAATGAAATCCAAGATGGCGGTAAAATATTGAGTAACCTGTATGCATGCACGACGAACATCCAAGGATAGCCAACCTCACAATATCGATCACACCCAATCACAACGTAAATAAACACATAACCTCTGAAGCTGTGAGGTTGTCAACGTTGGCAATCCTTGGATGTTAAAGGTGGATACATACAGATTGCTCGATATTTTACCGCCATCTTGGATTTCATTAAACGCCTCTTGTGAGTTTATTACTGCATTTTATGACTTTCTGATGCCACCAATGGACTTTTCACGCGATTTTACATGAGATTGAACATTCTTTGGCGCTGTAGCAAAAGTTTGCAACAGACCCATTCTACAATTTTGACCTATACCTTTCCGTGTGTTTCGCTTACCTCAGCTCAGGTAGCAAACCCAGTTTTCAGTGTTGCCGGAGTCATTTCATTATTTCTCATTAGTTGGTTGCCCAACTCTGCTGTAAAACATGGAAATACTTAGATCTGTAATATTTTTTTAATCGATGGCGTCTCCGTCACGAACTTTAAAAAAAAAAACAATAAACAAAAAAAACAAAAAAACGGATATTTTTAATAATTTAATGGTGATTCCACAGATATGGGCAAGATGCCAATTTCTTCGGGCATTAAAGTCATATTCACTTAACTGAACTGGTCAACTTTGTGACTTTTCACTAAACTCCCTACATATAGGGCCTCTAACTCACTGGAACTTTGATATCGTTCTAGAATTCATCATCCCTTCATTGTCTCGATGCAGAAAAGATTATGAAGAACAGCACGTTTCAATATACATAGATATACTACATCACAGGATAAAGTAATCTTTTTTGCCCGGATGCAGTAAATGGTTGAATTCTAGAACGCTACCTTTGAAAGCAAGAAGCAAAGAAAGTTGCTTACAACGGTGGCCCTCTAGCGAAGTCATCAAAGGCTGGTCCCTCGTCTTTCTTGCTTTTCGAGCTTTTTCCCTGCGATTTTGAAGAGTCATCTTCGTCTCCACCTTTCCCACTCTTCGGGGAGGGGCTCTTCTCTGGGACCCTCTGTGGAGGAATGCTCGGAGGCTCGCTGGGGGCCTGCCGTGGAGAGGGAGGCTTCGGAGATGGAGTCTGTCTAGGAGGGCTTGGTGTTGGTGGGATCTTGGGAGAGGGGGTCACTACGGGAGTCGCTGGAGGGGTCTGTGGTTGAGGGGTTGGAGGAGGAGCTTTTGGCGTGCTTTTAGGTGTGCTTGGAGGAGGTGGAGGGGGCGGGGTCTCCGGCGTGGTCCCAGACGGTCCGTTTGAACTAGTCGTTCCGTTTTGTTCTGATGACGGCTGACT